>JAYJMM010000119.1:6755000-7355000 GCA_037349105.1 Limnomonas spitsbergensis
TGGAGTCCGCCAAGCCAATGGGACCTTTGTTCGAATGGGCCGGACAGGGCAGACAGGAAGGACTGAGAAAGTAGAGATGAGCAATCTTCTGCAAATCCTTTGTTTTCATTAGAAGATTTTGGTTGAAGTCCCCTGAGCCAATGGGACCTTTGATGGAGGGTTTTGCTGCTCAAGCAAAAAAAGAAAGTGGTGACCTAAATTGCCTCCGAGGTCTCACAAATTACAACCGGCTGCGAGGAGAATAGCAGCATTGTTCCCCTGGTGCAGTAGAAATTATCACGACAAGCAGCCTTTGGCCCTCCTGCTTTGGCAAAATGGGAGTCTGTTGTGTTGCGGCCATGCTAGGCTACGCTGCATGTGTTTTGAGCATACTCAGCAAGGTTGATCAGGATGACTGGATCATCAGCATAACATAAGGGTGTGCTTGATAATTGATTTGTAAAGCCAGGTGGATCAGGATGACTGGGTCATCAGCATAGCAGAATGGAGTGCTTGATAATTGATTTGAAAAGCAAGGTTTATCAGGATGACTGGGTCATCAGCATAGCAGAATGGAGTGCTTGATAATTGATTTGATAAGCAAGGTTTATCAGGATGACTGGGTCATCAGCATAGCAGAATGGAGTGCTTGATAATTGATTTGAAATGCAAGGTTTATCAGGTTGACTGGGTCATCAGCATAGCAGAATGGAGTGCTTGATAATTGATTTGAAAAGCAAGGTTTATCAGGATGACTGGGTCATCAGCATAGCAGAATGGAGTGCTTGATAATTGATTTGAAAAGCAAGGTTTATCAGGATGACTGGGTCATCAGCATAGCAGAATGGAGTGCTTGATAATTGATTTGAAAAGCAAGGTTTATCAGGTTGACTGGGTCATCAGCATAGCAGAATGGAGTGCTTGATAATTGATTTGAAAAGCAAGGTTTATCAGGATGACTGGGTCATCAGCATAGCAGAATGGAGTGCTTGATAATTGATTTGAAAAGCAAGGTTTATCAGGTTGACTGGGTCGTCAGCATAGCAGAATGGAGTGCTTGATAATTGATTTGAAAAGCAAGGTTTATCAGGATGACTGGGTCATCAGCATAGCAGAATGGAGTGCTTGATAATTGATTTGATAAGCAAGGTTTATCAGGTTGACTGGGTCATCAGCATAGCAGAATGGAGTGCTTGATAATTGATTTGAAAAGCAAGGTTTATCAGGTTGACTGGGTCATCAGCATAGCAGAATGGAGTGCTTGATAATTGATTTGAAAAGCAAGGTTTATCAGGATGACTGGATCGTCAGCATAGCAGAATGGAGTGCTTGATAATTGATTTGAAAAGCAAGGTTTATCAGGTTGACAGGGTCATCAGCATAGCAGAATGGAGTGCTTGATAATTGATTTGAAAAGCAAGGTTTATCAGGTTGACTGGGTCATCAGCAAAGCAGAATGGAGTGCTTGATAATTGATTTGATAAGCAAGGTTTATCAGGATGACTGGGTCATCAGCATAGCAGAATGGAGTGCTTGATAATTGATTTGAAATGCAAGGTTTATCAGGTTGACTGGGTCATCAGCATAGCAGAATGGAGTGCTTGATAATTGATTTGAAAAGCAAGGTTTATCAGGTTGACAGGGTCATCAGCATAGCAGAATGGAGTGCTTGATAATTGATTTGAAAAGCAAGGTTTATCAGGTTGACTGGGTCATCAGCAAAGCAGAATGGAGTGCTTGATAATTGATTTGATAAGCAAGGTTTATCAGGATGACTGGGTCATCAGCATAGCAGAATGGAGTGCTTGATAATTGATTTGAAATGCAAGGTTTATCAGGTTGACTGGGTCATCAGCATAGCAGAATGGAGTGCTTGATAATTGATTTGAAAAGCAAGGTTTATCAGGTTGACAGGGTCATCAGCATAGCAGAATGGAGTGCTTGATAATTGATTTGAAAAGCAAGGTTTATCAGGTTGACTGGGTCATCAGCAAAGCAGAATGGAGTGCTTGATAATTGATTTGATAAGCAAGGTTTATCAGGTTGACTGGGTCATCAGCATAGCAGAATGGAGTGCTTGATAATTGATTTGATAAGCAAGGTTTATCAGGATGACTGGGTCATCAGCATAGCAGAATGGAGTGCTTGATAATTGATTTGAAAAGCAAGGTTTATCAGGATGACTGGATCGTCAGCATAGCAGAATGGAGTGCTTGATAATTGATTTGAAAAGCAAGGTGGGTCAGGATGACTGGATCGTCAGCATAGCAGAATGGAGTGCTTGATAATTGATTTGAAAAGCAAGGTTTATCAGGATGGCTGGATCGTCAGCATAGCAGAATGGAGTGCTTGATAATTGATTTGAAAAGCAAGGTTTATCAGGATGACTGGATCGTCAGCATAGCAGAATGGAGTGCTTGATAATTGATTTGAAAAGCAAGGTTTATCAGGATGACTGGATCGTCAGCATAGCAGAATGGAGTGCTTGATAACTGATTTGAAAAGCAAGGTTTATCAGGATGACTGGATCGTCAGCATAGCAGAATGGAGTGCTTGATAACTGATTTGAAAAGCAAGGTTTATCAGGATGACTGGATCGTCAGCATAGCAGAATGGAGTGCTTGATAATTGATTTGAAAAGCAAGGTTTATCAGGATGACTGGATCGTCAGCATAGCAGAATGGAGTGCTTGATAATTGATTTGAAAAGCAAGGTGGGTCAGGATGACTGGATCGTCAGCATAGCAGAATGGAGTGCTTGATAATTGATTTGAAAAGCAAGGTTTATCAGGTTGACAGGGTCATCAGCATAGCAGAATGGAGTGCTTGATAATTGATTTGAAAAGCAAGGTTTATCAGGTTGACTGGGTCATCAGCAAAGCAGAATGGAGTGCTTGATAATTGATTTGATAAGCAAGGTTTATCAGGATGACTGGGTCATCAGCATAGCAGAATGGAGTGCTTGATAATTGATTTGAAATGCAAGGTTTATCAGGTTGACTGGGTCATCAGCATAGCAGAATGGAGTGCTTGATAATTGATTTGAAAAGCAAGGTTTATCAGGTTGACAGGGTCATCAGCATAGCAGAATGGAGTGCTTGATAATTGATTTGAAAAGCAAGGTTTATCAGGTTGACTGGGTCATCAGCAAAGCAGAATGGAGTGCTTGATAATTGATTTGATAAGCAAGGTTTATCAGGTTGACTGGGTCATCAGCATAGCAGAATGGAGTGCTTGATAATTGATTTGATAAGCAAGGTTTATCAGGATGACTGGGTCATCAGCATAGCAGAATGGAGTGCTTGATAATTGATTTGAAAAGCAAGGTTTATCAGGATGACTGGATCGTCAGCATAGCAGAATGGAGTGCTTGATAACTGATTTGAAAAGCAAGGTGGGTCAGGATGACTGGATCGTCAGCATAGCAGAATGGAGTGCTTGATAATTGATTTGAAAAGCAAGGTTTATCAGGTTGACTGGATCGTCAGCATAGCAGAATGGAGTGCTTGATAACTGATTTGAAAAGCAAGGTTTATCAGGATGACTGGATCGTCAGCATAGCAGAATGGAGTGCTTGATAACTGATTTGAAAAGCAAGGTGGGTCAGGATGACTGGATCGTCAGCATAGCAGAATGGAGTGCTTGATAACTGATGTGCTTTCTGGCGCCCCGCACCCTACATCCTCAGCATCAAAGTCCTTGGATGCCCCGATTCCAGACCAGACTTGTAGATATTTACCTGAATCCCTTGGCCCAAAACCTGAATCCCTTGGCCCAAAGCCTGAATCTCTTGGCCCTAACCTGAATTTCTTGGCCCAACACCTGATACCCTTGGCCCAAAACCTGAAAGATCAAGCCCTCAGATGCTGGTACCAGTATACATATTTCAAATGACATATTGATGGCATTCAGCAGTATCAGCATGCCGTGGGTTGAGCCTTCATGGCTGATTGGGTCAGGGACAACGGTTGTGATATGGCAACAGTAGGAGCCTGGATAATGGTACGGCATCTGTCTTCTGTTGGCATTTTCATTTATATTAGCTTCTTTATTATATAATGAGATAAACATCCAGGGGGCAGATTATAAAAACGTGAAGTGTTCAGGATGGCTCATGGTACAGCATCTGTCTTCTGTTGTTGTATATAAAGCACATGTTCACCCCTCATGAGCTGTACACTCATTTTACCCTGCACTGACCCCCACCTAAGCTGAATCCCATTAACCAGAATTGCACTCCCACGCCCAGTTCCAAATTCGAATCCACAATTTATTGCTTCTTTGCCAGAAAGGCACCCCGGTTGCTACCCCCGGCCCACACCCTTTGTAGCTTTGTATCCTGCGCCAGCGTCAGGACCCTAAACCCTTATCCCTAGACCCTAGACCCTAAACGCCCACACCCGCAGCTTTGTCTTCTGCCGCCAACATCAGGACCCTAAACCCTAAGCCCTTAAATCCCACACCTGTTGCAGCTTTGTCCTCTGCCGCCAATGTCAGGACCCTAAACCCTAAACGCCCATACCCGCAGCTTTGTCTTCTGCCGCCAACGTCAGGACCCTTCCCTGCGGCGGGGAGGGGAGCAGCTGTCAGTGGTGGTGATCTCAGAGCACCCGCTCTCCAGGTGAGTGGGTGGGTGGGTGGAAATCTGGATTGGAGGGCAGCTTGTAATTCCTCACCAAGAACGGTACAGCAAGGGCTCGCGATGTATCACTTTTGAAGTGGGGCTGTGGGGCAGGACATTCTGGGTTGCCTGGTACGATGGGGATGCAGAGTTTTCTGTTCATGGCCAGCCTTGCCTGCAAGTTGCTGGTGACAGTTTGCATAGCTGGGAAGCTGTTTTTGGATATAATCTGAAGCAGCCTCCCTGATGTGGAACCTTCGCATTGTTTCAATGTTGCTTCTGCTGTCTCTTGCTGCACCCCTCGCCTCTCCCATGCTGTTAAACCCTCGCCTCTCCCATGCTGTTAAACCCTCGCCTCTCCCATGATGGTAACCCTGCTGTAAACCTCTTGGCTTTCCCCTGCTGTAGACCCCTCCTCTCCCCTGCTGTGAAACCCTCGCCTCTCCCCTGCTGGTAACCCCTCGCCTCTCCCATGCTGGTAACCCTGCTGTAAACCTCTTGCCTCTTTTATGCTATAAACGCCTCCTCTCCCATGCTGGTAACCCTGTATCGGTCCTGCTGTTTCTCCTCCTCGTCCCCGCTAGTGTCCTCAAGCCACTGTCCCAGGTGGCAGGCGCGATGTTTTTCAGCCATGGCAGACCCGCGCTGGAGCAGGTAAGAGGGGGGGGGAGTCACGTTTGCGCCAGTGCTGTGCAAAAACGCCGTAATTCTGCAACCGTGTCAATGATTACTGTCCTGAACTTGTAAAAGCAGCTGGATTTACTGTGAAATCACGGTGACTGAAACTCAGCGACGCAATTCTGCCTCTGTAACGACCGTAATTGGCACAGCACTGGTTTGCACTCGGTCACACACTCAGTGCATTATTACTTAGCTAATAGCTGGACGCAAAGTATCTGGACCCATCAGACACTTGTTCTTCAGTCACGGCAGGCCTGCATTGGAGGAGATGGGAGGCGGTGACGGCTGGACAGACAAATAAGACATGATGGATCTAGATGCTTTGCGTCCAGCTGCTTAATTTATGTACAGAGTGTGTGAGGCGGTGCAGGCTGGAAATATGTCTTGTTACCGTATCTGATCCCTCAACGAATTAGCGCTTGCAGCTGCACTCATACCAAGCCCTCCCATGCAACATCTTCCATGGAACATGTCCCTTACGGCTACACCCCATGGCCCATGCAACATCGCCCAATGACCATCGCCCATGCACCATCGCCCATGCACCATCGCCCATGCACCATCGCTCATCACCATCGCCCATGCACCATCGCTCATGCACCATCGCCCATGCACCTTCGCCCATGCACCATTTCACCATTTGTCTATGCACCATTGCCCATGCACCATCGCCCTTGCACCATCGCCCATGCACCATCGCCCATGCACGATTGCCCATGCACCATCTGTCCATCTCCCATGCTCCCTCTCCCAAGCAATACCTCACCCCAGCCCTCCTGTGTAGTGGGAAACGCCCATTCTCTCATCAATGCCCTCAGCTCCTCTGGACCTCGCAGCCAGGGACAGGATATGGGTCGTTTTATCCAAAAGTCCCGTATTGTACTGTATTGTATTATATCAGAAAGGTTCACTACGGTGCACCGACTGGAAATCCACACTACGGTATTGAATCCCGTATCGGGCCAAAGCCCTGTACCGTATTGCGTCGTATCTTATTATCGTATTCCGTATCCTGTTGCCCTGCTCGCAGCTGCACCAAGAGGTCTGTGGCTGGCCCTTGCCGGTGGCAGGCCAGCTGCTGCAGCTCCCAGCCGGCCTCACCACCCTGCAGACCCGCCTGCCCAGCTGGCTGACCATGCCGCATCCTTCCACCATGCTGGACCCAGAGGTGGGTGGATGTGCGTGCCGCTGATGCTGCTTTGCCTCGTGCGTGGTGTTGGGCTAGTCTGTGCAGAGCTGCGGAAGTGTGACTCACATGTCGAGATGTGCTTTTAGTTGTGTGATAGAAAATATGATGTGTTGCGGTTTGCTAACATGCCTACCTTTCTCGTGGCACGTTCATTGTGCATACCGTGACCTGATGCGCACCTTCCGCGCTGCTTTTGGCGCCCCCAGAGCAATGCCTCGTCGAGGCCCGGCAGCGTCAACGGCCGCTACTCCTCTCCGTTCTACGGAGGCATCGGCGTCTCCTCCCCGCGGCACGTGTCCGGCCCGTCCCTGGCCACTACCGACAGCATCGGCGGCCTGCTGCATCCGCACCAGCAGCCAGCGTTCCCTGCAACCCGCAGCAGCTCCCTGCCTGGTGGCCTACCCACAGTGCAGGCCCAGGACGGGGCAGGCCTGAGACAAACCGTTGACGGGACGGGCGCCAGCAGGTTCACGGGAGCTACGGGCGCGGCGGCGTCGGCGGCAGTGCTCGATGCTGAGCGGAACGGAAGCGGCGGCGGCGGCGGGGGCGTGGGCGCCACGGGTGCTCCCGTCAATGGCTTGCCCTCTGCACAGCAGCTACCGCCGCTGCAGCAGGGTAGGATGGACCTGGCGTCCTCGCAGGTGCCGCGTTTCTCTACTGGGGGGATGACGGAGCTGCCTCACGCGCACCCTGACACGGCGGCAGCGGCAGCAGTGGCCAGTACGGGTTCGGGGAGTGGCGCTGGTGTGGCTCCTGTTGGTGCTGGCGGCATTGGTTTATCAGTGTCCACGTCCAACCTGCTGCTGGACAGCATGGGCAGCGTGTCAAGCGGAACGCAGCTGCCAAACCCGATGGTGGTGTCACGGCGGCCGTCCGTTGGGCTGGACGCTCAGGGGGCAGCGCAGGGAGCGTTCTGCGAGGTGATTTTTCATGCATTTATCGGCATTCTATGGAGTTGGTGTCGAGAGGAGAAATAAATCAATTTGTGGGCCATCAATTTGTGCGCCCTAGCAGGGTCGCTGGCTTTTCGCTCGCTGTCCTAGCTCATTTTCTGTGCCTGTACCGGGCACCTGTCCCATGCATCAAATGTGATGCTCTGCTGGACTGTGGAAACCTCGCACAAAACCCTTATAAACTGAACAAAATTCCACAAATCACTCAACAACGAAATTCGCACAACTTCACACAATATCACACAGCTTCACACAATATCACACAACTTCACACAATATCACCGGGTATGGATGAAGGTGAGCCTGGCTCTTGCTGATTCATGAGGCAGATGATGAAGAATAAGGCTTGTCGGCAGAACGGGTGCCTTCCTTAATCCACGCCTCAAAGCGTATATCTTTCTTAAGGCTTGTCAGTGGAATGACCACTCTGCGCTGTTTCCTCTTGGCAGCGGTAATGATTGTTTGACCACAGTGTTTTTGATATTGCCCATCTGGCTGCCTCCCTTCCTCCCCTTGCCTGGTGGACCTATTCACCACCTTCCAGTCTTACCTCCAGAGACTGTGACAGCTGTCGTTATGTTTGGCCACCATGCTCACACTGTCACCTTACCCTTCTGGCTGCCTCCCTTCCTCCCCTTGCCAGGTAGACCTGTTCACCACCTTCCAGTCCCACCTCCAGAGACTGTGGCAGCTGTCGTTATGTTTGGCCACCATGCTCACACTGTCACCTTACCCTTCTGGCTGCCTCCCTTCCTCCCCTTGCCAGGTGGATCTATTCACCACCTTCCAGTCCCACCTCCAGAGACTGTGGCAGCTGTGGGAGATGGTGCTCCTGGGTCAGCCGCTGCTCATCGTAGGCCTCACGCCCGCTGACAGCGGTCAGGCCACGGCGGCGGCGCTCTCACTCATCGCGCCGATGGCCTACCAACACGACTTCAGGTGAACTAGGCTTCGGGGAGAGGGGGGGGGTATTGAAATTTTGAGTGGGTCAGGCTGGCTGTTGAGGTATGCGTTGAACTCCTGAACTCCAGTTTGGTTCAGGCTTGGATGGGATGGGATGGGATGGGTTGGGTTGGGATGGGATGGGATGGGATGGGATGGGATGGGATGGGATGGGATGGGTTGGGTTGGGATGGGATGGGATGGGATGGGATGGGATGGGATGGTTCAGGCTTGGTTGGGATGGGTTGGGATGGGATGGGATGGGATGGGATGGGATGGGATGGTTCAGGCTTGGATGGGATGGGTTGGGTTGGGCTATTTCGTTCAGGCTAGGCTGCAGGAGCCGCCGCCTTCATCGCTATTCTCATTGCGCCCCTGGCTGTCCAAGTTTGTCTCACGCGGCTCAGGCTCAGCAAAACCACGGGCCTTCCAAAGACCCGAAGGGCATACCAAACTGCATTACGTGGCTTGACTCAGCCGGCTTGAGAAGCTGGCCCTCCCTCATCCTCTCCATCTACCATAGTTGTATCTTAAACAACTCCCTTTGGCTCTCTCCTTGGAGGTTCCTAAACCCTTAACCGGTAAACCCCTGTATGGGCGGTATGGAGTTTTCTAACCCCTCAACTTTATGTGTGCGGTATGGAGTTTCCTAAAACCTGAACCCTAGGAGGGCGGTATGGAGTCCGCCCCGGCAAACCTCCTCCACCGCCCACGAGTCATCTTCTTGAGGCCCTGGCTGTCTCCACCTTGGTGATGCCTCCAAGCTGATGGATCAGATCCTGCGCTTCGATCTCCATCGACCCTGCCTCCAAACATCGACCTTCGTCATCAGCTTCTACTTTGTCATAATATTTCTTCACCTGTTTTTCAGGCCCACACTGCCTGAAACTGCCCAAGAAGGCTATCAGAGGGATCATGTTATTCTGTAGCAAGGAAATACATTGCCACAGAATAAGCAAGCCTAGGCTCCCAATGGGTCCACTGGCGGCTGCCAGGGCTCCACCCCATCCTTGACCCAGTTGCCTAGTTTAGGGGTTAGGGTTTAGGAAACTCCATCCTTGACCCAGCTGCCTAGTTTAGGGTTAGACAAATGCATGGTTTAAGCATTTGGATAAAATTTTGCTTCAGGGATAAGACTTTGGGACTTATCCAAGCTTCTGATAAAATCTCAATAAGATTCCTATTAGCGAAAAATCTTCTTAAAAGTAGGGGAAGTCTTTGCTTAAAGGCTTCCGCTCAAAGGTTTAGGAAACTCCATCCTTGACCCAGTTGCCTAGTTTAGGAGTTAGGGTTTAGGTAACTCCAATTTTGGCCAAGCTGTCTAGTTTAGGGGTTGGGGTTTAGGAAACCCCATCATTGACCCAGTTGCCTAGTTTAGGGGTTAGGGTTTAGGAAACCCCATCCTTGACCCAGCTGCCTAGTCTAGGGATTAGGGTTTAGGAAACTCCATCCTTGACCCAGCTGCCTAGTTTAGGGTTTAGGGTTTATGAAACTCCATCCTTGACCCAGCTGCCTAGTTTAGGGGTTAGGGTTTAGGAAACTCCATCCTTGACCCAGCTGCCTAGTCTAGGGGTTACGGTTTAGGTAACTCCATCCTTGACCCAGCTGCCTAGTTTAGGGGTTAGGGTTTAGGAAAGTCCATCCTTGACCCAGCTGCCTAGTTTAGGGGTTAGGGTTTAGGAAACTCCATCCTTGACCCAGCTGCCTAGTTTAGGGGTTAGGGTTTAGGAAACTCCATCCTTGACCCAGCTTCCTGCGTGGTTTGTTTGCAGACCCTACTACACGATACACGATGTGTCCTTCGGGGCCCTAGCTTCTGGCCAGCTCCCATCAGATCCACACAGCCTGCCCTGCGTGGTTGGTGTGACCAACCTGTACTTTCTCAAGGTGCGTGGTTGGAGTCACAGACCTGGACTTCTCTAGGGATGCAAAAAAGAGGGTGCAAAACAACATGAAGACATCCACATACATTTAGCCCACGCAATGTGTCAGGTGTCATATGGTGCCGCTGGAGATCTGATTTTTGGTGCTTCAGGGCTTTAAGTTTGGGGCTTAAAATTATTGGTTCAGGGCTTAGCATTGTTTGGTGGTTCAGGGCTTTAGGGTTCATGCATAAAGCTCCAACCTGCTCCTGCATCTTCGTGGTTCAGGGCTTTTGAATTATTGCGTCAACCCTGCCTCTATACCCTCGTGTTCTGCGTGCAGGCTCTGTCACATTGGCCCAGTGTCTTGTCGGTGGGGCGCAAGGAGCAGTCCACATGGACCGGAGCGGCAGTGGGCGCTGCGGCGGCAGCAGCTGCTGCGCTGCTCAACCCTGGGGCGGCTGTTCGGGTGAGACATTCCATGCCGCCAGTTGCTAGAATGCACCATGTGAGCCAGCATCCAACTAAAGTCAGGTGGCCGCATCTGGCTAGGATCCACAGGAACCAGGTTTCACCTAGGATCCTCAGGATCCAGTTTTCACCTAGGATCCACAGGATCCAAGTGTCACGTAGGATCCACAGGATGCAGGTTTCACACCTAGGATCCACAGGATCCAGGTTTCACACCTAGGATCCACAGAATCCAGGTTTCACACCTAGGATCCATAAGATCCAGGTTTCACCTAGAATCCAGATGATTTTTCTGTTCCTTTCCCTACACAGTCTGCTGGGGGGGGGGGGGGAATCAAAGGTATCGCAATGGTTTCCAGGTGCGCGTCCCCACCACACCGCTGCGCAGATGCCTGTTGCATGCCCTCCTTCCTTGCCCACCTGCCCCTGCCTCCAGCCACAACTCATGTCTGCCTCCAGCCACCACACCTGCCTCCATTCCTCAACATCCATGTCTCAATCCCTTACATGTTCCCGCTCCCCACCCCTCTCACCCCCCAGCACACACTGGCCTCCCACCCCTTCCCGTTCCCCCCTCACACTCTTGCCCCCCCTTCCCTCCACCCACCCACACACTTACCTACCCCCCTCCCACCCCCACCCACCACACACACTTGGCATCTGCCTCTCCCCTCCCCCGTGCCCCCCGCAGGCGCTGAGGCAGCGATCCCGAGGTGCCCAGTCCCTCATGGTATCCCACAGCGAGTCCCTGTGGAGCACTTACCGCCCCCTGTCACGCCCCGACTCGATACTGTTGTCGCGCCTGATTCAGGTGGGTTTCAAGAAAGGACAAAAAATACATTAACCTAAGCTGCTTTGCATTGTTAGCTTACGCTGCATGATACAGGTGAGGGCCAAGGAGGGACAAAGAAGACAAGAAATTAGCTTTAGCTGCATGATATCATGTGTCTTAAAACATTGTTTACCGGTCTTGCCAATTTGCAATTTATTTTGACCACACGAAATTTGCTGGCTTTCATATTCTGAGTTGTCGGCTCGGTGGACAGTCCACACTTGTGCAAAGGTTCTGCAGGGCCCAATTCCAACATGCATGGTCCCCCTTTGATTCGTTCCTGCCGCATCCCCCCAGGGTTCCTTTTCTTATGGCTACAAGGCCACCTTCGGCAGGCTGCCCCGCAGCCCCCAAAGGCCCGATTGGGACAAAACTTGGACCGGCCTATGAGTGGTGGCCAAAGTAGCATGGCTGGTCACTAACAGGGCTTCCTGCCAGAGGCTGGAGTGTAGCTGACATGTAGCTGAGACACGAGAAATAAACACTGCATCCCTTCCCGGACTATGTGGGACCCCCGGGGTGATCTGTCAGACACGTTGGGTCTGAAAGGTTTATCAGATTGTTGGGATCTACCAAATCTGTTCAATTTTCTGCTCATGCACCTCTCCCTGTAATGCCCCACTTCAATTTACTCAAACCCTAAACCCTAAACTCAGGCCCCACTTCAATTTGACACATTGAACCTTAAAACCCTAAACCCTTTCATGCCTTACTCCTCCCACTCACACAGCCGCGCAACGGTGAGGTGCGCAGCAAGCTTGCACGGATCGCGGTGGTGAACAACCAGGCCCTTCGGCGGCACTTCCATGACCTCACCTCAGCCCTGATGGCTCCCTTCTCCAAGTAAGGATGACGGGCCAGTCCTAAAAGGCTGATGTGCAGCATCCTAGGAGGGGCGGGTGCTGCGATATGATAGCCCCCGCCCTTCGCCAAGTGGAAAGTGCTTTCGTTTTTGCGCGGGGAATAGTTGGGTCAGAAAATAACGTAAGCTCTGGGGCATGTTCCGGAGTTTATCCTTCTTTTCCCAATGGTGTAGGAGCTTTCGAGATGGGCTGATTGGAAGATGACCTTAATTTGCAACACCCCTAATGACTAGAATTGCTGGGTCGGAAAATAACGTAAAATCTCTACAACATTCAAAAACTATTTTTTCATATCAGAGGTTTGAAATGTAGCGCTTATCTTGCCTGCCTACAGCTCCTAGACACACTTGGTTCCCCCTGTCAATGCACATTACACTCGAACTCAAACCGTATGAAGCCCTACCCTGCCCACACACCGCCGTTGCAGGTATTTTGATGTGGGCGCCGATGGCTTTCTGCCTCGATGGGATGCCGCCTCGTTCCTGGCCGGGCTATCGTCACACCCTCACCCGACTCTCCTGGTCGAAAGGTGGGGCATAGGGGGGGAGAGGAGGGGCAGAGGGGGGGGAGGAGGGAGAAGGGGGAGGAGGAGGGAGAGGGGGGAGGCGCAGAGGGGGGGAGAGGAGGGGAGAGGAGGGGAGAGGGGGGGGAGAGAAGGGAGAGGGGAAAGAAGGGGGGGGGGAAGGAGAGGGAGGGGGAAGAGAGGAGGGGGAGAAGGCAGGAATCGGGGGTATGTAGACCTGTGGCGTAGGGAGGGAGAGAATGCAGGCGGTAATTAGGGTGAAGGCGGTATTTAGGGTTCTGTAGCCTGTGTTGGCGAGGGTGTGTCCCTTTTTTCACATCATCGTTGCAGCGAACTTGCAACCCTGACTGGCGGGTCCAGAGAGGACATGACATGAGGGAACAAGAAAGCCCTTGCTGCGTGAAAACTTGGAGAGGGTCATCTCGGGGTCGGGTAGGTGTTGGTTTCCTATTTTTAGTCATGATAATGATGATGGTGGCTGAGAAGGAGGCAAAGCAAAATCCCATTTAGCAGCAAGGTGAATGCAACATGACAGGTGATGGACATGCATGCAGGCATGTGTTTTTTTGAGAATGTGTGGGTTTGGAAGCTGTTTTAACAGCTATTCTTTGGAAGCTGTTCTAGCGGCTTTTCTTTAGTCAAACCCTGCTGTCGGCCGCACCCTTGAGACACTTCACATGTCCTGCCCTGCCCACCTAGATTCAGCAAGCCGGCCGTGTTGATGGACTTCTTTGCCAAGTTCGCTGCCTCGCCCAACTTGCGCGCGTGGGTGGAGCTGAGGCAGCGCCCCCTGGCCCACCTGCTGGCTCCGGAGCCGCTACCTGGCTGCCCCGCTATGGGACCTGGCGGCGAGCCCCTTGAGGAGGTGGAGCTCATCGGGCTCTTCTTTGAGGCAGAAATGGAGCTGCAGGTAGACAGGGTGGGGAGGGTTTAGCGAGTTATAACGCAAAGGAGGTTTCCGCTATTTATTATGCAAGGGAGGGTTAAGCTAATTATAACGCAAACCAGGCTGAAATTAGCGTGAAAGTAGGTGTTTTCTTATTTCTATCCAATTTCTGTAGAGGCTGCTAATTCTTTAGGGAAGGAAGGTGCTGGCGAATTTGCCCAGCAGTTTGCCCCTCCTCCTGATGTTCCGTGTCCAACCGCACTCCTCCAATCTGCCAGGAAAAGCAAGCCAAGGCGGATCGCGTTGAATCCGGAGCCGACGACAGGGCAGAGGTCACGAGGTGGGTTGAGCGATGTTGCGTGACTCGGAAGTGTTCTGCGCCGTGCTCTCCACACCCACTGCACAAGTTGTTCACGCCTAGCACCTAGACGTCCACATTGCACACACTGACTCACCGCCTTTGTCTTGCGGACGCACGAAAGTTGTATCTCCACGTTGCCTGCCTCACTGCTTGTGTTCTTACATCAACCCAAAAGCCTTTTTTGGAAGGGCCAGGCCGAGCAAATCGGAAGGGGGAAATGCGGGGGGGAAGGAGGGAAGATAAAAAGGAAGGACTCAAAGTAACCCAAACCCCATCCCTATGAAGAGCTGGAACTGAACAAGGAAACAGGCACACTCAAAGGAGCTGAGTTAAGATCAGAGAGAAGGGAACGCAAACAACCACCAGAGTCAGTGGAAGGATACCATAGCCAAGTCAAGAAGCAAAACCAAACGAATCCCAGAGCCAAAGAGCTTGTGTCTTCTTACCTTGCAGGCTGAGGTGCAGGCTGAGGTGCTGGCTGTTTATATCCATTTAAAACTTAAATATGTGTTCCTCTACCTGTATCTTGTTACGGCGCAGGCTGGGGCGCAGCTTGCCCAGCTATGAATATGGATATGAAATATAGATCTGTGTTCCATCGTCTGTGTTTTGGGTGATCCTCCTTATTCTGGGTAATAGCCTCTGATACAAGAATCTCTTTGTTCCACTGCCTCTACCTTGTTCCACTGCCTGTTCCTTGAAGGCTGAGGCGAAAGCTAGCCTCGCTGTTTTTCGGGATGCCGGAGGACCTCCAGTGGACGTGCATGAGCAGCCCGTCGCGCCGCCAGCTGCTGGCCGACATCCAGTCCGACCTGGACACCGAAGAGCGGCAACGGCTGCAACGGCTCGTGGCACGGCTCAAGTAGAAGCAGCTGTCTGTTCCTCTCGCTGCCTGCTGCTGTCCGACATCCACTTCGACTTGTGACGCTTTTACAGTCCAGCGGCACGGGGGTCCAGCGCGGCATTGCATTCGATGCATGGGGCCTAGGGACCAACAAGCGGCAAGGGCTGAAATGCGAGGTGGCTTAGCTTTTAAGGATGAAACATCGCCATCCAGTCCCAACTCCCAACCTGGACACCAACAAGCGGCAGCAGCTGCAACTGCTAGCTGCCTGGCTCATGTAGAAGGAGCTGTGTGTTTGGCTTCCGTGACTCTCTGGGCCAAAGTAAATCGGTATTAGGCTGCTGCTATAGGGCTGAATTATGATGGAAGAAATGTTCAGTTTCAGGTTGGATCAGGTCTTATACCGTAGTGTGAATAATTTTACTCCTGATTTAGACAGAGAATCGACTTCAGGGGCTTACGCAGCCAAGTGAAATCCAGCCATTTCAGCATCTTGTCTTTGCTGCTCAGTTTAGACGCCAGCTTGAACATGACGTGGCTTCAAGAATAAGGATTCATGAGAGGCCTGATGGATGTTGGGGATGGGGTTTTGGGGACATAGGTTTGGTCAGCCTCTCTTCTATCCTTGATACCGGGTTGTGCTAATCTCTGGTGCTTATCATGGGGCTTGCAGGCTGAGCATCTCGGTGTTCCTCTGACTATGCCTCTCACATATCTTCCCACAAACATTATTTAAAGTGATGCACAACATGGCTCCAAAGTGCTCGGATGAGGGGGAATTACAAACCGATGGGATCTATGGAATTCACTGATTACTATTCGATATGCAGTGATGGGGAACAGGGTGACTTCATCCATCGGGTTCGTTCATGGATAACCGTATGCAGAAAAATCTCAGAACAAATAACTTGTCATCATGCCCTACTTCACACGTGACAGCAATCCACACAAAAGCAAAACCACCCGTGCATCAGTGAGCTGCAGCATTACCAGACAGCATGCGAGTTTGTGTAAAATCTTGTACAGGCAAGCAGAGCATTGAGCACTTGAAGCATGAGGCACAGGCCCACAAACTAGTTAAGACAATGAATGAACATTCTTGATGCCCAATGGACTATTACTATCTAATCTATCTACTATGTAGAAAGGATTCGTATGGCTCAGACCCAGGGTCAATAAGGGTTGCCGCAGCAGCAGGGCTTGCCTGCTGCCCCCCCTTTGACACAAACTGAGCATCCGAGGACTCCAAAACTATCTTGATCGCTGCAAAGCAGCTCGCCGGCTCCTTCCCTGCCATGTCTTCAGAGTCCAATGCCTCCTTGGGGGTGGAGGGTGTGAGATCGGCGTACAGGCGTCGCAGCTCATCAACCTGCGCGTGATGAATGAGGACGAACACGGGGTTAAGGATTGGCGCTCGTCAACTTGCCCACAATGAGCATGATGAGGGGGGTAAAACCTTACGAACCTGCTCAATTTAATGATGATGAAGTGTGGGTTAACCCTGGCAAACCCACCCATAATGGATGCAGAGGAGGAAATAAAAATACCATGATGTTGGGATCCCTCATCATGGGGTAAGATTGATGATGCTGGCAGCAAGACGGCAAACTGTCCCCATTTACTGACAGACTTGGGGCTGGGCTGGTTGGGGTACCCTACTCCCCTACTATCTGTAACATTGCACTACATGTTCTTAGTCTCGAGCCTTGCGAGGCAAACAATTTCAGCATCGTCAGGCTCAATAGCCTCTGATGCTCTCACTATAATGCCCGCCACCCATGTCGATCCCATCTCCACCCTATGCTGACGAGCTCGGATAGCTACAAGGGTTGCACGTCCAGCCACCTTTTCAGCATCGCCGCCCTCGCGTAAAGAGTGTTTTGCCATTAACCCTGAGTTTAAGCCCTGAACCATTGCACATCCCACCTCGACAGCATCGGCAAACTCGAGTGCCCGAGCCTGAGCCCCTGCTTCCGGGCAGGCTGCTGTCAGCGCCTGTCTACCCTCCTCATCCCCTTTGCTGTCGCTGTTGCTGTTGCTGCTGCTGCCGTGTCCTTGCGGCCTGCGCTCCTCACAAGGTGTGTTCGGGGACTCGTTGCTAAAGCCAGCATGTCCAGCGGTGAAGGCTAGCAGCTCATGCAAGCCACGGTTCTCACAGGCTAACCTGCAGGCAGGGAGAGAGGCAGCAGGAGATAAGGTGAGAAGCTGCTCACATGGAGACAGGGAGAGGGGCAGCATGGGGATGCGTGGTAAGGCTCTCACACGCCAAAATGTAAGCAGGGAAAGAGGTAGCAGGTGGGTGGGTGGCTGGTTCTTTCATGTCGACCTGCAGAAAGGGAGTGGGGCAGCAGGGGGATGGGTGGTAAGTTTGTGACATGCAACACTGCATGCAGGGAGTGGGGAAGCAGAGGGATGGGCGGTAGGTTTGTCACATGTCACACTGCAGGCAGGGAGTGGGGAAGCAGGGGGATGGGTAGCAGGTTTCTTACCTATCAACCGGAGACAGGGTGAGGGGCAGCAGGGGGATGGGTTGAAGGTTTCTTACATGCGAGCCTGGAGACAGGGAAAAGGGCAGCAGCTCGTGCAAGTTGAGAATCTCACAGGCCAATCTGCAGGCAGAAGGGGGGGGAAGCCGGGGTAGTGGTGGTGGGAAGATAGGCTTAGCGCAAAAGAACGTCTAGAAAGCCTAACTGCTTCTGTGAAGTCGATTTCAAAACGTGCTGAACTATTGAGGGAAGCGGGCCAGCTTGGCCAGCCTGGCCCCAAAGGCATTTATCCTGGCAGGATAAAATGTTTTTGGCTATTGGGTATATTTTGCATTGAGGTAGGAAAGCATGCTGGATGGTTGAGTTGCACCGATAATCCATTCGCAATTACAAGACATGGCTTGGAGGATACATCATGCTGCCTCGGCAGGGCCTGTCAGTGGCTGCATCCATGCTGGGACAACAGACACACCTGGCATTCTCCTCCTTGAGCTCCGTCTTCTCCTGCAGCAGCAGCTCCAGCTGCCGTCGAACAGTATCGCCCAGCAGTGGATCCCCCTCTTCCTGGTCCTTGCGTCTCAGTTCCTAGGAGGCAGCATACACAAATTATAAGGATTGGTTTGCTCGTTTTAGTATTTGCACCTGTTTCGTGCGTCAATAGATGGGACCTGCCCCGCCAACTTCTCTTGATCGTTTCACTGCAAATGTAATAATGCATAACTGCTGAATCTGGTTTAGGTTTTAGCATGTGTTGCCGTTAAATCATAGCACTAGAAGCAGTAGATAACTTGCATGACCTGTAGGCTTATCCTACCTTCAGCGGTGTAAGCTGGTTCCACCCATCCGGGGGTGCCTCATTTTTTTCATATGTCTTCTGCACAGATTTGTATGCTTGAACAGCTGCTAGCTGAAGCAGCTCACTGTAGAATGGAGATGGCGTCAGCTTCAGCATTGAGTCAGGGTGCATATAAAGCAGAGATATAAGGGGGGAACTTTCCCTATTTGACTTTCAAATATTCCATACAATGGAATATTTGAAAGCCAGTTCAGGCTATCTATGATAGATAGCCTGAACAAGCAACTTGCGTTAAGATGGATCTTGTGAGTTCAGATTTCTGCCATATTCTCGGTCATGAGGCACCTCAAGTGGTTGCAGGTTGGCGCATGGGAAGCATGAAAGGTAAATAGGGTTCATGTTGTCATAAGCCCGGGCCTGGGCCTCACAAATCAAGGCGGTGCGCACAACAAGTTTTGTGCCTTGGCCAGCCTCTCTCCGAGTTATTCCAAGAGAAGTCATAGAAATCCAGGGCTGGTGATAATCCAAACTTGAAACCCCTGCACACTCCTAGATCTGGTTGTACTTACTTGAGCGGCCTGAAGAAGGGTCGAGGCGGGCATTCCCTCAGGTCAGTGCTGGGGTGCAGCCCCACCATAGGCAGGTCTGCGGGAAATAAACCCTGTTCGTGCCACCTGATAAGGATGAGCGGGTAGAGCGGGGGATGAGCAAGAAGGACCAAAATAGAGAAGGGATTTTAGTGAACGCTTAATAGGATGAATACACCTGACGCCAAGAGTGAACACCTGACGTCAAGAGTGAACAGCTCACGTCAAGAGTGAACAGCTCTTGCTTGCTTCAATCACGAGTTCTGCACGAGTTGGGATCACTCGTCGTGATGTGCACGATGTTGGATAAGACGCAAATAGTATTCATCATGTGAGGAAGTCTTGAAGTTTGTTGTTACAGCATCAACGAATCCACCCATTAGTTTTGTTTGATAGCTCCAGGCAGTTCAAACCAAAGAACTAGGAAAAACGAATATATAATTCGATTGGGGTGAATTTGAAATTAAAACTGACAATAAAAGGAGACAATAGACCATCACCCCACACATGACTTTATGACTTGTATGTTCTGCTTGGCCAAACCTATTTTGAATGCTGGGTTCTGGCCAGTGCCAGTAACTGTCCTGCTGCTGATGGACTAATAGCTGTATATTTAATCACTCCAGCTAGACGTAAGCCTTTCCTCTGCCTATGGCCTCTGGGTCCAAACACAGGATGTCCTGTTGTTTGGGCCACCAGCCATAGACCAGTCAAAGTTGGAAATATAAGCAATCATGGCTTCTTTGCAGCCTCCCAAATGATGTCTGGTGTGCAAAAATCAAAACTATGTGTAAGAAAAACCAGACCACCCCATCATCAGTAAGGCTTGGTGAGCATGACACCCCAAGCCCTATTGCGCCGTAGGATGACATGGCAGCCTACTCACTTGATCATTGCCTCAAAGTCGTATGGCCCTTTTGGCCTGTTGTGTTTGTCCAAGTAGTACCACCGCGGGCAAGGGGGCAGAGGGCAGTCTGGGGTGGGTAGCTGCCAAGCTGTGAACAGCAGCCGTCCAGCTTTTGAGCGGATGCCATGGGCGGGCACTGCGAAAGCTAGCAAAGGTCGAGTTGACAGAGTCTGAGCTGGTTTCCGGCTAGGACCAGGTTTGAAAAATGCTTGGCGGGACTGACAGGGCTAGGGTCAGGCATGGAGGAGGGGGTGGAAACCATTATATAATTGCTCCAACCTCACCCACGCCATATTATTATTGGGGACATCTAAAACTGTATCAAAATGCAATAGCAGATGCGCTCTGGATCATCAAGGCCTGCCGACATAGAGGTTGCTACCTGCAGCATTAGCGCCGACCGTCTCAGCTTGGCCCAGGGGGGGGGCTTGAGGTTTTTTTGCAGACCCTGCAGGCTGTGCGTGGGAACGACAACAGGCGTACGTCAAACGGATTTGCAAAGCTTGACCTCTGAAACTCCATTTCATGCACTTGTAAAAGTTTGTACTGTCGGGATCAATGTATACATGCATGTTTGGATGGCGATGTGAAACTCATTATGAGATTGCAGGATCCAAAATCGGCAGGGACTGTTTTTTCCTCATGAAGTCTTCAAGTTTTAGAATCTGCCCCCTGGATGTTTATCTCAATATCATAAAGAAGCTAATTTAAATAAAATGTCAACAGAAGACAGATGCCATACCATTATCCAGGCTCCTACTGTTGTCATATCACAACCGTTGTCCCTGACCCAATCAGCCATGAAGGTTCAACCCACGGCATGCTGATACTGCTGAATGCCATCAATTTGTCATTTAAAATATGTATACTGGTACCAGCATCTGAGGGCTTCACCTCCAAACGGCTGCGCAGCTGCTTGATGACTGAGCCGAGCTTTACCCATGGCCTGATGGCCGTGGGTAGAGCTTGGCTCCATGGCACGCCTCCATCCGGCTGGTTCTGTGAGCAGCAGACCTGAACAATCCATTGAGGCAGGTGAACTAGTTGTTTGGTATTCTGCCACCTAGGTCTTCGTCAGGACAAACACTGTCGTGTATGCAAGTTTCTCTGCCTTCATCATGGTATGGCCTTGAAACGCTCTAGCATGGAAGATCAGCATTAGGCCCCTGAGCCCCCACAGCAACACATCATGTGAGCATCCCATGCGCCCCAAGGAAGAAAAACAGCTGAAATCTAAATCTGAAACCGAGAGCCCTGCTTAAAAGTGTTCAAAACCAGTCCCGTGAGCTATATTAACCCTCAGATTGGATTAAGCAGAAAATGGAATGTGAAACCAAGACAACAGGAATTGCAAATAAAGATGCGCACCTGAGTTCCATCGTTAAAATAGCCAGCATCGTACCACCTGGCCAGTAGCAGGTCGTTGTGGGCAAATTAAGGGTTAAGGATTTGATCAGCATGGCAGATGGGCACTAATGTTCGCAGAGGATCATACATAAAATGGTTTGGGGACCTGGTCTGGATCCGTTAGCGCTGAATGGAGATGACAATCGAAATCAGCAAGGTCAGGTAACAACCAAACCAGAGATGTTTTTTTCTGAATCTGTTCCCATATATTGAAGTTTGAGGCCAAATGATCTATAGACAGGTCTGCAACTAAGCAAACACATTTTTGGATCAGCGCCACCCACTTCAGGATCTTCTTTGCAGGGAAGCCATGGTGTTCTTTGCCCTCCTGATCAATGTAGTCCCAGGATTCTGATGGTCCTGAGGCCTGTGCAAGCAGAAAATAATTTGTGATCAAAAGCCTAGGGAAATGGGGTGGTCGATGGAGGGGATTGATGCAGTTTATGAGGGCTTGAGGGTCTGGGGTGAAGATAGGAGCTGGTAAAGCAATTATATTCCTTTGTCAGATTATTGAGTTCCGGTAATGGCCTGTGGTGTCTTGGAAAGGCAGAAATAGCAGTAGCTGAGAGACTCCCATCAATCCCCCTCAAGTGCTACTTGTTTACCAGTGCTCTTGTCCTAGCTCTAAGATTTCGCACTTGAAATGGCAGGCGCCTCTTCATACTGCAGAGAGGATTGCGTGAAGGGATCGGCAGCTTTTGAAATAAAAATGAGGGGCTCACCAGAGGCACTTTGACTGCTCATTTAAAGCGTTTGCCTGTTGCATTTCTATCACCTTCAAGATATTTGACTGTTTCAGGCTTACAGCCATTGCAGCTGCTAGGGACCAGCTCATCTTGGCGATCTCCACTCCACCTCACCTGTCCTAGGGGTCTTGAAATCGCTGCTGCTCCTGCCGCTGATCCCGTTGCTGCCTTAGCATGCTGCTCAAGTATAGCGCGATGAAACAATTTCACAGTCGGGCCCTGCTTTGGGGAGGCAGAAGATGTGGGAGCAGATGCTCGGGCTGATGAGAGCAAACAGAGGCCAATGCTCCTGGAGATCCGGGGGCAACTTGCTCTTGCAGGAGAAATGAAGGTGATGATCTAGCAATTTCAACTGAACGAGTTGCGAATCTGCCAGGAGAACAACAAGGAGATGTAGCTCATTGTTGTTAGAAAAAAACAGGCAAGGGGATGCCCAGGGATGCCCCCCCTCGAGAAAAACCTAGTCGCTTCCGAGTTCCGAGACCGACGGCACTTGAATTCGAACGAATACCGATACCCTAAAGAAAGCAAGTCCTCGAGCAATCTACAAATTACCCCTCTCACCTTCATTGTGGCGGTGGCATTGCTGCCTGTAATGCTGGGATGTCGATATTTTGTTTTCGAAAAGCAAAGCAGGAGAGCAGGGAAAAGTGGGCCGACAAGTTTGAAACTGCTGGGAAGGTGTGGACCAAAGGTGGACACATTTCCAGAATCCAATGGTTGCGTTTCTCAGAGGTATCACCTGACAGAGCTGGGAATCCAATGATGTGATATAGTTACATGTGATTGAATTATTGACAAGCTATTTATCCACGCATCCATATTTATGATATGGCAGGACCATTAAAACACATGTAGCACAGGAGTAGGCTTTGAATATCCCATGTGGACAAAGCTTGGCAGGTACAGGGAAGCATCGGTTCACAAATCAGGTCCTTGATGAGCATTATAAGGAGGACGAGGTTTCCAGGGATTATGACAGTTTGATGTAGGTTTCTACAGCCATAATGGAAAAACATATGTAAGACTCTTGCTGCTGGTTGCATGGCATAGTTTCAGGAGATTTTCAGATTGGATCAGAACTAGCCTGGAGACGCAATCAAGTGACATGGACAGTTTAACCTTTATACAGGCAGGAGATTCATGTAGATAAACTGTTTGTGGCTTGCTCTGCTCTTCCACTTACAAAAATTCAAGCCTGTGTCAGGAAAACACCTTACCTGGATTATGATTAAGAAAGAGGACTAATGGGGAGTAGGGAGGGAAGTACATGGCTTGTTTGTCCCTTAATCGTGCATTGCCAGTGATCGTCAGGGTGCTCACAATGACAAGTGGGCATTCCTCTGCGGCTCCGCCCCAGGCGAACAGGATTGCATCATAACATGGTTTTCATGGGTGCCCAGCATCAAGCCAGAGTGTCCGCATCAAATTCAGTAAATAAAGAGCCTGGGGCATAAGAGAATCAATTGATGCTCAATCCGATTGAAAAAACATGGCTAGCTATACAATGGGCAAGAAAGGGAAGTACATAAATTCTCGGACATGGTCAACAAATCACAGACACCCCTAACTTCATAAACGGCAACATGAAGGGCACAGCGAAGCAATGCATTGTCATTGTTAAGAGTGGCTTTCAAACATAAGGAAAGCTTGGTGAAGGTCCACGGGGGATACCAAGGCGGGCCTAGCTCTTAGCGTCTTATGACTCAAAATTTGATAGCTAGTCCCTGAACTGGTTGCGGGTACAAGTCTCTAGCCCCTGGTCCCAAGCACATCATTGGTGCCCAATATACTATTTAAGTCTGGTACCTGGACAGAGTGGATATGGCTCAGAATTAGGGTCCACCAGGGTTGGCTGCTGCTGCAGCAGCTGTGCCTGCCAAGCCTGCCTTTTGCTCCCTTTGGATCATTTTCTTTGAAGCCGACAGAGCATCTGAGGACTCTGATACGATTTTGATGTCAGCAAAGAGGCTCACCAGCTCCTGTCCAAGAAGAGCAGCAGGAGCAGCAGAGCCAACACAAGCAGCAGCAGCATGATAACCTTCTGCTTCTGCAGCCACAACCCCTGAAGATTCCTCCCGCTCCTCATCATCGACAGGCAGCTTCTTGTCAGCTGCCGTCACTGCTACCTCAAAAGTGCACAGTGGTACCGAGCTCAGTAAGTTCTCCGCTTCACCCTCCATATCTTTGGCAGCAGCATAGCCTGAGACATCTCCAGCATTGCCAGCATCAGCATCAGCAGGGGGCTGCAAGCTGAGCATGGCCATGGCTGATGATGCCAGAGCCGATGCCACCTCTTCAGGGTCCCATGCCTCCATCGGGGTTAAGGGTGTGAGATAGGAGTACAGGCGACGCACCTCGCCAACCTGCATGGGATAAACGAGGAGCAGATTCGGCATCATGTTTTTCGATCACATGTCATGAGCGTTGGATTCGTAAGGTGGGCACTGGGTATCCAGGAGGCTTATCTGTAAAACTGCCCCCATAAACAGATTTATGTGTTTCTCTTCTTACCGGTAGTCCCTATAATACCATTGCATGCCCTTGTCAGCATCTCCACCGCTTCGATAGTATCTTCCCATCACCCAGATCCTGATCCAATGCAGTGCTCACCTCGTCATCATCACCAAACACAAGTTCCCGCGGGATGCTTTCCTGCAACCTATCCTCAGCTCTCGACTCCAAACCGGCTGCTGGCTGCGCCTGCCCACACTCCTCTTCCTCCTCCTCCCCGACGTTGCTGTTGCTGCTGCTGTCGCAGCCGCGCTGCCAGCGCCCCCCACAAGGCGTGTCGGGAGACTCGTTCCCAACGCCAGCATGTTCAGCAGTGAAGGTCAGCAGCTCATGCAGGCCGCGATTCTCAGACGCTAATCTGGAGGCAGGGAGAGGGGCATCATGAGGGGGGGAGAGGGGGTTTCATACCTCAGCCTGGATGCAGGAAGGGCAGCAGCAGGGTAGTGGTGTTAGGGAGTGGAGTGGGGCCTAGGAAAAGGTTTTGTGGCAATTAGGATTGCATTTGAGGCTGGATAGCACGCTGGATTACGAAGTTGTGCTGATTACACATCCGCCAACCATGACGAGTTCCGCGCTCTTGAATGCATTCTCTATCCTCCAACAAAGATGGTCTATTCGGGTGGGCAATCTACGAAGATCCAGCATTCTGCACCGCCCTCCTTGATCAGGACCTGTGGGTGGCTGCCACACTGACAAAAAAAGCCCACCTTGCATTTTCCTCCATCAGCCGCCCCTTGTCCTGCAGCAGCAGCTCCAGCTGCCTCCGGACAGTTTCCCCCAGCAGTGGATCAGCCTCTTCACCCTCTTTGAGCCTGCCATGCAGTGAGATTTATTTCATCGAAATAGGGTGCATTTCCTTCATCAAGATATAATGCATTTTTCCATCTAGATCATGCATTTATTCCACAGCTTGCCGGTGGCCTTGCACAGCAGCAGATCCGCGTCTTTACCATCCTTGAGACTGATTTCCGTTGGAGGGAAATACAGTAACGCCTTTGGGGGATGTTTTGGGGGATCGCAGAATTTTTTTATGATTCTCTGACAGCAACCCTACCTGCTGTTCTCCCCAGCCAGGCATTCATTGTACAGCTTCAGCTCATCCAGTTGCGCTGCCATCGCCTGCTGGTCCTGCCTCAGCGTGGCCACCTCAGTGAGGAGAGCGCGCAGACAGCCTCGCCGCTTCTCCACAGTGGCTGCGGCAGCAGCAGCGGAGGCAGAGCCAGCGACGCCTTGCATTATGCAGGCGGCAACGTCCGCCGCGGTAGCGCCAGATGATGCAGCGGGGGCTGAGGGCTTGCGCACACGACGAGGTCGCTCATCTGCGGTATTGTCTACAGAGGCCCTACCTCTCACAACAGCAGCAGCAGCAGCAGCACCGGCAGCAGGAGCCCCGGCAGATATAGCAGCTGGAGCAGACACGCTAGTAGCTGCCCTGTCCCCAGTGGAGTCTCCAATGCCTGCTGATGTCCTGGCTGTCCCCGCCCCCGCTGACGCCGCTGCACCTGCAGCAGAGAGTGGGTGGGCCCTGCAGGCTGCTGCTGCTGCTGCATCGGCTGCCACAGAGGCACCCTCGGCTGTATCACGCAGCGCCTTTTTCTGCTCGTGGAGTAGCATGCTGCATAGGGGGGGTGGATGGTGCCAGGTATTGGATATAATGGAGCGTGCAGACCTGCTGGGCGTTTATGGGGGGAGGGAATTCGTCATGCATGAACACACGAGGCATGGTGTGAGGAGGAGAGCATTTTTGCTGCTTTTCCAGGACCAAAGGAAAATGCACGACTGTAATCAAATCAAGCCAAGAAAAGCTATTTTTGCCCAGACCAGGCTATCCAAATCTGCACTCCTCAAACCAGAAGCCGTGAAAGCATGCAACCCTCCAATCCAGCTATGAAAGCAGTGGTGCACCGATTAGCTGAGTTTCAGTCACCGAAATTTCAAGGCAAATTCAGCTACTTTCACCAGAAAGGGCCCGTAATTACTTCCAGAATTTTAAATTATGGCAAAGTTGCACAGCCCTGTATCAAAGGCTGCACTCACCTAAACAGGTGCATGTCCACATCACCCATATGTATATGCATGCCGGGGCTGTCCCGGCGGGAGACGCCAGGCAGCTTCTGATCAGGTGTCCCGGCACCTCTGCCTGCCATGGAACAGGACCCCCCAGCCCCAGCAGCAGCTGCTGCGGTAGCAGAGGGAGTGAAGAGGCGCTGGGCTTGGGTCTGTGGGGAGAGGCAGCTGGTTGCCGATGCCGCTGAGGTAAGGACTGCCGCTGAGGCAGCCGCTGCGGCGGCTCCCAGGCGGGTAGCGCCCAGCTTGGTGCTACTCTTGCGGCCCAGGGTTGCTCCAATCTGCTTCACAGGCGCGGCGGCTGAACCAGGATTTCCCACAGGAAGCTGCATGGGGCGTTTGTTAGAGACTGAGACCGGCTGCTGCTGCTGTTGGCTGCTGATCCCAGACACCGCAGTCTTCTCTTCTTCCTCGCGCGCTTTTGGAGTGCCGTGGCCGCCGCCTCTCCTGTCTTTCTCCACAAGTGACCTTGGGGTTGAGGACGAGGAGGAGTCACTATCGCCCGGCTGGGAGTTCTGTAGGATGGGCGTGGAAGAGGGGGCACATGGATTGGAAGTGGAGGAGAGGCTTGCAAGCGTGCGTCCTTTTGTCCTCTCGGTTATCATGGACAAAACCCCAGGCCACTCTTATACCCAAGCCTGAGCCCTGACGTGTAGAAAGCGGGTCTGGCCAACTCACCAGTGAAGAGACAGTGGCAAAAATGTCATGAGTAAACTAGTTATTTTAGTGGCAGAAAAAGATGACCAAGGTCTTACTGTGTTTTCTCATGAGGTGGATCATTGAAGGGACCAAATAGGACCCTAAGTGACACCCACCTGAAGATCATTTTGGAAAATCTGCTCGAAATTGGAATCCAGGACGTTCATCCAGTTGGTGGCCTTCTGGCCGATCGTCGAGAAGCCCGAAACAACCTGCTTGCATGGACAGGGAATGTCATAAAGATCAAGATCCGGAGGGTTTGGGGCATTTGTTTGGCTCTGGGCCGATCAGGAGCTAGGGGCTAGGGTCAAACAAAACAGGAAATGCCATGCCACCTCAATTCATACCACCCTCTTGCGTCCCAGTTAAGTCCAGCATGCCGCAAGGGATTAACGACTTATCGACTATGCCAGAAGAAAAATCTTTATCACCATCACCTGTCCCAGAAACCCACAACACCCGCGGGGCCACAGGCCTTAGCTGAATCGGTACGGTCATGCGCCCAGAACCTAGTACGCCTTGTGCAAGCTGCCAAGCTCAGGGACGCAATGCCATGAAGCAATGTCCACCCCATATGATAAGGGATGAACCCAAGGTGTTCACCGGGAGTGTCTAAGCCAGTGCTGAGCCAATCACGGTCCTTACGGTGGCTGAATTACGTAGCTGAGCTTCAGTGACCATAATTTCAAGACAAATTCAGGTACTTTTACCAGTAAGGGACCGTAATTACATACACGAATTCTGAATCACAGCGCAATTGCACGGCCCTAATCCGAGCCCTCACCCCTGAACAAGTGTCATGAATGGAGGGCAGGAGGTCATGCAGCACCCACCGCATCGATGAGGCCCTTCTGCTGTGGAGACTGTGGGGAGGCATGAAGGCTCTGTGAGGCAAACGACAGCGACACCACAGCCCTTCGAGGGGAGAAAGTCTGGGGCCCGTCCCCGCCCCCGCTCCCGCCGCTGCTGCTGCTTGGCTTCATCGGGGAATTCCCCCAAGCCGCCCATCCGTCCATCCCTGCCGAGCGGTCGCTCCGTCCCCTGCCCTGCCCAGGGCTGCCATCCTGGTGCTGCTGCTGTTGGTTTGCAGTTGTACGCCTGGCACCGGGGCTGTAGGGTTTAGGAGGGTTGACGATCGATGGGACCCGGGCGCCCCTTGGGCATGACGTTGACCTGTGCCTGCCGCCTCCGGTTCCTGATCCCCACTGCTGCTGCTGGTCTGAGGGCCCCGCCAGCTCCTCAAATATGTCGGCAAAAACATTTTGGCGCATGAAGTACTTGAGGGAGGATAGCAGGTTATCACCTGGTGCGTGTGAGGGAGGACAATTGGTCTTGCAGCTCTAAATGATACGGGTTTTGAGACCATGATTTCTGCTGTTAGCCTCACTTGACCACCACTATCAGAGCATCTATGAGGCAAAGGTTTTCCGGTGCCAGTGCGGATAAGTCCGCGCATCTCCCGAGTCCTGACAGCCATGGTTAGGGTCAAGCAAAAATTAGGCCTCAAAGCCCTACCATGGGAGCCAATTATTCACATGTTCACATACGGTACTGGGATTAAGTACTTCGCCATCCCCGGTACTAGCGGTTACTTTGGTGATTTTTGTGTTTTTCCCCCTGGGATGCCACACTCACTGGAGTGTCCATTGTGCCAAATAGGGCCCATGCCATGCCATGCAACCTAGCTTATTGATCTTTCAGCAGTAGGTTTCCTGATGCGCTCCTAATAAAAGGCAAGAAACCTCTCTAATGTGGACGTCACGATCATTGCACATCTTTCGCAGGGACAGCAGCAGAGGAAGCTAATGCCGTTATAAGGATGCGAGCCTTGTCCATGCCAATGAGCTCTCTCACCATCCGCTTTATCAGTCGCCATGTTGGCGCGTTCACCAGCGCTAGCAATCGTCGGCTCCCGATAGTTGTCGAACTCGAAGTCCATGGCACTAATTTGTAGCTCGGAAAGGCTAAATGTCTGAGTTTTGGCTCTAGCGATGTTTATCAGCTGCAGTTCATCGGCAAAATGTGTTGAAAGGCCTGTGTAGTAATGTTGTAAATCGAGGACCTCTCTGGCCGTCGTGGTCAAGAAGTGTCAACGGGGGACCGCAACAGACGTTCCCCGCTTGTCCTTTCGCCTGATGCTTGCGTGCGGACCCCTGCCGCGGCGTAAGAGCTATGAATCCAGGCAAATTGAATTTCTGCGCCCGTCGTGGCCTAAGTTGTGTGTGTTAAACGTGGGGTGTGCGAAGTTCCACTGGTGCGAAGTGTATGGCAGATTGCAGGGTGACGTCGGCTGTAGCAGGTTCGGTTTAAGGGTTTTGGCTACCAAGGAAGGAGGCTCCCATTTGTACCTCCGAAGCGGTGGCTGGTTAGCTCGTGACTACACTACACCATAGCGTGTTACTGGAATCCAAAGGCGTGAATTTACCTTGCACGACTGACGGAGGCCTGGGCAATTAGGCATGCGTGTTTCGACGAGCTCTACAAAAGTATAGCCTGTCGTAAGTGTCTCCTGCTTAAACTAAACTCTCGTTCAAAATGGCGAACCTAATGCACGCCGACCTACCGAGTGAGGACGAAGAGGAGGACGATGACTACAACCCGCTGGCCGACAAGACCGGGGAGAAGGAGGATCGCCCAGATGATGGCAAGGCCAAGCGCCGCGGATTCAAACGAGGGTGGGGAAGAATTTTTGCACTGCTGAAATGGCATAGCCAAGAGCCGTGCAGTGCATGGCGAGCGATCCATGCACCCATGCACGGCGCCTGGTGCATGCCATCTGTCAATGAACGTGCCGCATGTGCAACCTCTCGAATTGGGTTTTGTTTGAATGCTTGAATGCTATAACATAAACACGTGCCTACCGACGGGCTCTCGTCACATCACGTGAAGAAAACACCTTTCCTTGTGGTGCAAGGGTCTCAAGCAGTGCTGTGCCGATTACGGTCTTACGGTAGCTGAATTACGTAGCTGAGTTTCAGTCACCGTAATTTTAAGGCAAATTCAGCTACTTGTACCAGTAAGGGGCCATAATTACCAGCACGATTTTTGAATTGCGGCGCAATTGCACAGCACTGGTCTCAAGCCTACCTTTCGACGCCAAGACCCTAACATCAAACCCGCTCCCTGGTGTGTCATTAAATTATACCCCATGTTAAATTGCTGATCCCTCTTTCCATTTCCTGCTTTGTTTCGTCTGTCAATCGACCCCTCTCTTTGTCGGATGTGACCCCTCTCTTTGACAGATGATTCATGAATGTTTCGTGCACGTACGGTATACAATCTCAACAACTGTTATTTTGGCAACATTCAAACCTGCCTATCAGCTGAGCTACACCAATGTGGCTCTCAAACATAAGTCCAACGTCCTAGCGCATAATTTCCTGACACCCTTTGGATAGTCTTGGACAATCTCAATTCATTTCATTTTGACCACATGCACGACTGTCCTAAACCATGGACCCTAAACATCATATCCGCATACCATGGGACAGGCGTGGCGCCCCGGCCCCAGTGGAGGAGGAGGAGGAGGCACAAGAAGAGTTAGACGGTGTTGAAGCAGGGCCTGCCACTGCTTTGGCAAAACGGGAGCGCTCGCCAGAGGAGTCGGGCCCAGCCATGGACGCTAAATCTGCTGCCAAGCGGGCCAAGATAGAGGCTGTGTGGCAGGTAGGAGAAGACCAAGTGCTCCTCTTCCCGACAGAGGGGCTGTGGATCTGACGCGCATTGTATTCCATTCCCCATCGGCATTGCTTTCTTGCTTTTGACCCAATGTGGGTCTGAAGCACTGTGCATTACTCGCTTTCTTGCCTCAACCCTCCCGTCTCCCCGTTTTTTTTTGATAATATTTAGCAGCGGTAATATTTAGGGTTTTAATAATTGGGGCTGTGCCTCTACCATCTGTTACCCAACTTGGGTGAAAACTGCACTGCCCTCACCTGCCCGTCAACCCTCAGGCTCTGAACAGCCGTGATACCGGGGGTGCCAATGCCTCAGGGGCAGCAGGGGCACCCACCAACAGCAGGAGCCTGGCAGCACTGTGCGGGCGGGCGCGGGGCAGCAGCGGCGCATCAGACCTGGTAGGGACTCAAAGGCCTGTTGTTCCAGAAAATGCAATTGGTTTGTTGTTTAGATGCAGCAACTATGACTAATCAAAAGGCCCATGTGTGCATGGCAGTTGGCAAGAGCACCTTTCCATTTTCTGTTGTTTTTTCAGTCCTTTGGGCTCCCAGGAGGCGGGCACCTGTCCATTGCGGTCCTGGTGCAATGTAGCTGTGTGCATGAATGCAAGGAGTGTGTGCAGATACGTTGCGCAGGGTGTGTGCCAGAGGAGTGCTAGGTGCGTGTGGAGGGGGACAATTTGTGCGTCATGTGATCTGCACTGTTCTCACTGCCACAGGGGTGTTCTGCTGTAGTGCTGTACTGCTGTACTGCTGTAGTCCTCCCCATGATAAACCTTCTGTGCCCACTGCCCAGTGGGTTGCATGCAGACCTGTGTGCGCCCGTCACTTAACGATTGTTTGTCAAGGATCTGTGACGTGCACTTCAGGCTGTTATATAACGATGTCTTCTGCTGTAAATTTGATTTGCCTTCCGTCATGAGTCACGTTGTTTAGGGATAGGGATTCATCAAAATACTGTTCGTCAAAGGTCGACGCCAGTGTTCAGTCAGAGATCGAGAGACTCTGTCAACTTTGTTTCCAGAGGACAGCGCTAGGATGGGGGGGGGGGAAAACCCTGAGGAAACGCAAATCAAATCATCGGTTTCTGTCAAAGGAAGTTAGTCTGTGGTTCAACCCCTTGGTAATTCTGATGGTGAATCTGATGTCAAATCGCCTGACCCCACAGACTTGGCAGAAGCAGCTGGCACTCATGGCGCCTCAGCTACAGCGGAAAGGAGTCACCGCTGCAGGGGGCGCCGACTCTAAGACACTGCAGCATGGGAGCACTGCTGCAGCCGGCGCAAGCAGCGAGGAGCAGCTGCTATTGAGAGCAGGTGCCAGCGGCATCAGTGGCGGTGTGGGCACCGTAGCTGCAGCAGTATCCAGCTGTTCCCCTGATGAGCACGACGGATCGGCGTCAGCGTCAGGCGCTCCTGTTGATGTTGCTGTCAAGGCACCTTCGGCACAGGTATAGGAACACCCTATTCCCTATTCCCTAAACCATAAACCCTAAACCCTTGGTATGGGTGCCTCACTGCCTGGATGCATCTAAGAAGGGCGGGGAAAAGCCAATGGCATGTGGATCGAGGTGTTGAGATATATTGCGTTCGCTCGGCATGTTTGCTGAGGCTGCAATTTTAACGTTGCCAGGAAAATATATTACGTCTGCACACGCGTGAAGCTTGATGTGAAAAGATAAACCAGTTTCATTCGGCTGATTGGCTTGCTATCGCTTTGCTGCTGTGTCCTTCATCGATGTCTGATCCCGTTTATGTTTCGATGGTTCTGTAACGCCCCAGGACGTTAACGTCTAAGGCTGTACACACGAACACTGATGTACATAATGGACAGTGTATCGTATCCCTTTGGATATGTTGAGGAGACACTGACAGTATATAGCGAGGTTGGGCTCTTTACACTGGATAACACATATTATATTCATCCTTATAGCACAGTGCTACAGGTAGATGCTTCCCACGCACCCCAGATTCTCCTGTCACGGCCAAACTGTGCAAGCCTGGTGCCCCAATTAAAAAAATGCCAGACACTTTGCCTGTCATGCTCAATTCGAGTCGCTGACCTTAACACCCACACTTGATTTCACACTAATTCATTTGATTCACCGAACGCTGATGTCATGTGTACCCTATTCCGCAGGTCAGTGAGTTTGCCCGGTCGGTTGCGGAGGCCGCCCTCTCTGCGGCCAAGGAGGCGGCATCTTCGGGTGTTGCGCGGAGCTACAACAAAGTGTCCGTCACCGAGACCAAACGCTTTGCAGGGAAGGATATCCAGGTGCGACACAGAGAGAGGGGGAGGGGGGGGCGCATCATTAATATCAAGGTGGCTTGGAGATGGGTGTGGAGAAGATGTGGCTCTGGGAGTCGATGAAGGGAGGTTGCGTGCATGAAAATACAATCAGGTGCCATATTATCATCGTTATTATCATCTTCCCCTTCTTATATAAAAAGTATACGGTGCACGGTACCGTACCGTATATAAATAATAGACGGTACCGTATAACGGGTTTGACTCCGCTATTAATTAATTATTGTTGGAGGTGCGCGGAGATGATGCGCAATAGAATAATAATTAACGACTACTTTTGGGGGTGCGCGGAGTAGTGTTTCCGGTACCAAATATCAAAAACATTCAGCTGCGCGTGCGCGGAGTAGGGTACTTTTTGCCTGTGCCACGAATTTGATATATTAGTTCTCAACAGGGGTGTGCGACCCAACCGGTATGCGTTTTTTTGGAAATAGAAGGGAAATGCAGGAGATGTCTTTATGAGGTTTTGAAGTTGCCCTGCTATCAGTACTGGTGAGCGGTATAGAAGAGGATAAAAATTACTCGACTTGAAGGTTATCCTGGTGATGGATAGGGATTGGTAGTGAGAGCAGGGTTGAGTTAGAAGTCTTCACTTGGGTGGGATGGCGGATCGTGGTCGGTACATCCAAGGTTGGAAGGGTATGTGAATCCTGACTGCAAGTATGTGTGGGAGGAGGAGGAGGATGCACCTCATGGCTGATATTCTGAGAAGAAGGGTGATGAGAAGTCGTCGTCTGTGAGGGTTCACACATTGCCGGCCCGCATACCTGTCCAGGGCAGCCTCTGCTAACACTGTTTGCCAGGAAGAAAACGGAGGTGGCTATAAACATGGCCATGCAACTTCAATACTTCCCACCCCTATTTTGCCCAACCAACCAGCCCTGGCCATACACTAACACTCCCCGCTCCTACCCGCCCACTCCATGGCTAAAGACTCTGCCATGCGCCGACGCTCCCCGCCTCTAAACCCTAAACCAACACCCGTCATGTGCCTACATGTCGTTCCTCCTCCCACACAGCCAACCCCGACAGCGCTCACGCCCCCAGCCTTTGCCCACCCACCTACCCCTGGCTGCCTAACCCATGCTCTGCTATCAGGTTACAACGCACCCACCCATTCCACCCACCCACCCAACCCACCTAACCCACGCCCTGCTTGCAGGTTACTATTCAAGTGGAGAAGGACAGCAAGGCGGCTGCCAAGGCGCTGAAGGATGCAGAAAAGGTCGCGGCAGCGTCTGGCCTGGACCGCTTCCTGGCAGACCTGGAAAAGAAGAAGAAGGTGGGAGCCTGAAGCCTCTGAAGGCCCTGAACCGGTGATCCCCCTCACCCCCTGAACATCTTTAACACTTAACCTCCCTGACCACTTGAATCTCTTCCACATTTGACCCCCCTGTACTTCTGGACCTCCTCAATATTTGACCCCCCTGTACTTCTGGACCTCCTCAACAATTGACCCCCTGAACACCTGAAGACTTGCTGCTGCTGCTGCTGCTGCTGCTGATGATGATGATGATGATGATGATGATGATGATGATGATGATGATGATGATAATAATAATAATTGGGGTATTGGCCGGGGCTTTTTATGCAGCTGGGGCTGGCAAGTAGCTAGCTACAGCAAGCATGTAGCCATTAATGGTGGGACTGGTTTGAAATTTAAACGTCTGAATTAACTTGCTGTGTTACTACCGGTATCGTACAGACGTACACTCCTTGTGTCCCCGCTTGTTGCCTGCTGCCTCCTCTCTTCAGGTCAAAATTTTGAAATCATTGTCTGAATTAGTTTGCTGTAGGTATCGTACAGACTTGCTGTGATACTACCGGTATCGTACAGACATACACCGCTTAGCGTCCCCGTGTGTTGCCTGCTGCCTCCTCTCTTCAGGTGAATATCTTGGACAAGAGCAAGATGGACTGGAACAAGATGAAGAGCACCGACACCACCATGGAGGATGAGATGGAGATCCATAAGAGGAGCAGCAACAAGTACCTGGATAAGGTCAGGAGGCAGAGATTGTTCGTTCTTTTTTTCTACCCAAGGCCCCCCCCCTGTATATATATTAAATCCACCCCCCAGCCCTGCAAAACAAAAGTGTGTGTGTCCCATGAAGTGGAGGGAAATAAATGCCTCGTGGATAAAATTCTGTGGCGTCCCCCCTGTGGCGTGCTCTGAGAGCCCAGCAAAATCGCAGGCATCTGGCTAGCAGGGGATGGGAGGTTGTGGGCACATAGAACTACAGCCAAGAGTAACGTGCTGACGAGCCAGATCGCCACACATATCAGGAATGCAAGTCGCCTTTCCTTTTGGCAAGCCAGATTCAGATCGCCCTTGTTATGTAACTTCCGCAACTTGGCTGCTACTGCTGCTGCTTCTGTTGACAGGTGGACTTCCTTAAGAAGGCTGAGCTTCGCGAGTACGAGATGGAGCGCGACAAGAGGCTGGCCGGAGATATCAGGCTGCGGAACAGGCTCTAGCGTTTGAGAGCAACGCAGGGTCGCAATGCTGTACAGCATTTTCATATAAGTATACCATATGATATGCCCGCCTATGTAGAAATCATGTCAATGGATGTTGGAGCGTAGGAACTTCGGTGGCCATGTTTGGACTGCTAAAACTATTTGTCAGCAAGATATCTAGCAGGCGATATGCGTCAGCAGGGTAGCCTGGTGGTGGAGGCACTTCGAGTTGCCAGCCCCAAGACTTATCAGTTGGAACCTATTTCTGCTGCAGACACAGGTTTTGTCATGAACACATGGACAGTTACGCCATGGGGCGACGGAAGTAGACTTGAACAATGAAATGAGACGACAGCTGCAAAAGCTTAGCCACCTGGTGCACTCCGACCTGACAATGCCTGCTGTGCGACAATGACGTTACACCTCTGGGCCCTGCTCTTTAGTTAGGCGCCCACGCGGCCGAGCCTTTTTGAGCAGGGCCCAGAGGTGTAACGTCATTGACCTCTGGGCCCTGCTCAAGAAGGCTCGGCCGCGTGGGCGCGGGGCGGCTCAGCAAATTTGATCCCGTACACACAACTATAAACACTGGCAGACATGTCAACTTCCAAACTCGACCCATCAGGAGGTGTCCCACGTGAGGGGGAGAAACTGTGCGTCTTGCCGAACCTCGCTCCTTGACGTGAGGGTGTTGTGTACTAATCCAGTTCGGCGAGCGTGGGGATGAGGACAACTAAAAAGTATCTGATAGAGTGATACCAGGTTCCCAATTCCTATGCCAGCCGGCCAGAGTCTCTTCCATTAATCACGCAAGACAAACTCATCCGCTTGACGATGCCTCTGAGGCACCTAGAGATGCCGTTGATCACGTTACAGCAGCGTGTAGGCACTCTTCCACGTTCGAAAACGTACAAATCTCGTAAAAGTCCCGCGCTCTGCCACTGAGCTAGCCGGGACATCATCTCCCGACGGGGGGGTCGAACCCCCGACCACGGGATTACGATGATCAGGCATGCAGCCTGTGTTCGTATGTACTGCGTGCTAAAAAGATACTTCAATAAGTAATATTATCACATAAACATCTTCAAGATGCCGGCAGGGGATGACATCAACATACAAGCTCTCCGTCTGCTCAGCTTGTCTGTCTGGAATCTAATTCTCCAGATGTATCAGTAGGTATAGTGGCTACTCGAATTCTGCCCCCCGTTGTCATCAAAATAATAGTATGCATGGACGAGCACCCCCTGGACCAGGGAGTGCCCTCATCCCACCCGTTCATTGGTTTGGAGTGATCGGGTGAGCAGGGGTGGCCACGCAAAGCCTATCCTGACTCCAGAGGCTCCATGGTAGCAGGGGCATCGTGCCTTTTTGTCTCCATGTGATAACTTACGACGACGGCATCAAATCCAAACAACACCAGTTACAGCCTTGCCATTAGTTTTGCAAGTACTTGAGCCCCATGTAAAAACCACTAAATGTAACAGAATCATCCAAAGTAGTGAATAGTTTCGCCAACCGCCAAACACTCCCAACATCACCCACATGCTGTGTGGCGCGTACCGCGGCCCCATCATTGCTTTCTGTATGATATCCAACAATCCAAAGCTGGTAAGCTGGTGCGGCTTTTAGAGCAATCAAGGGCCCATCGATGTGAACTAAGGAAGCCGGGAATCAGCAAGGCCCGAGAAAGCCATGAATTCAAAATCAAAGAGGTGCGACAAAGCGATAAACTTGGCCGAGCCTCTTGAGGCAGGCCTTGAGATGAAACGTGGTTCAACAAGCGGTAAACAAAAATTGCCTCGAGGTCGGATCATAAATCAAATACGAATAATTCAATAAATCCGGTCCCGGTTGAACACTGTAGAGAATTAGGCTCATCAGAGTTCAAATATTCGTAATCACCAAACAAATCGCGCGGTGATTCCATCCAGGCAGTCAGTCAAGCAACTTAAGAAGTCACTACAATACACATCTTCTATTCTCCACAAGCGATGACTACCCACATGGACCGATGATGCCGGAATGGATTCTGACAAAGCCTTTATGCTCTGAGAAGTAAACAACGCGCATTTGCCTTTGAGGTGAAAACCCTTCCACACCATGAAATGGCAACCCCTACTATATTCCTGCATGAATGTTTCAATGCAATTATTGCACCTAGCATCTTTAACAGCATGCTCGTCCGCAATGAAGTGGAACGGGGCACAGGCCAACTGCAGATGGTAAGAGAGCCAAATGTCCCATTTTATAAAATGTATGGCGTTCCGGAGACCCCCGTCCAGTACCAGCCCGACATCTAATACCGTCTTTACACACAATTGCTTCGGTCCAGTTGTGAGAGTGTTGTAGCAGTACAGTCTTGCCAATGTCATAGCAGTACAGTCTTAATATCAGAGCAGTACAGTCTTGACAATGTCGTAGCAGTACAGCCTTGGTATCAGAGCAGTACAGTCTTGACAACGACGTAGCAGTACAGTCTTGGTATCAGAGCAGTACAGTCTTGACAATGTCGTAGCAGTACAATCATGACAATGCCGTCGCAGTCCAGTCTTGAGTCTTCCCTGTATCTACCGCTGCTGCATCCTCTGCTTCATGACGAGAACGCCCGCCTTGGCGGATCCCAGGAGCGCCACGATCCCCTTGCTGATCGCCTTGGTGCCAGGGGGCAGCTGGATGGCTAGCAGGTTGTAGCCGTATTCGCCCAGGGCCCCATCCACCTCCTCCACGAACAGCCCGTCCAGCAACAACTGGGGTATGGGGGTTTAGGGCTTAGGGCTTAGGGTTCAGGGTTCAGGGTAAAGGGGGAGGTGGCAGGAGGGTGGCAGGGTCAGACCCCTCAAATAACGGCACATACAGAAGAGGCTGCAGAGGATAGTGGGAGGGTAGCAGGGTCACTCATTTGACGAAATTGCCCATCCAGACGAGGTTGCAGAGGGGACGAGGAGGGTGTCGAGGTCCGTGAGCTACCCGAGGATAGTCCTACTTCTCTTGATCCGCAACTTCATGGCAGCAACAGCAACAATTTTTACCCAACCACCTTGCTGGTTGAGACCTCCCAGGTTGTCATAAAGGAAAGGCAGAAAGGGATGGGCCCACCTACCCACCCAACCACCTTGTTGGTTAAGCCCTCCTAGGTTGATGGGCCCACCCACCCAGACGCCCACCCAGCCACTCACCTCATTGAGCCCTCCTTGGTGCTTGGAGGCTGCAACTGTCTTGAAGTCGTTCATGTAGCGCCGCATGTTCTCCTTCTGCTGCTCGGTGGAGGTGCGAGAGGAGAAGATCTGCAGATAACACAGTTGGAACATGTGAAGCACATCGCGTGGCTAAAGGACAAGCAGAGAGCCGCATCGTGCACGAGGAACATAATTAAAACGGGAGAGGCCAAGGTGCATATTTTTTCCCATGCCTGCCGTACGCACCTGATGCGGCCTATACCCAGGCTTCATTGTTTACTGAACCGTCGCAGCTCTGCGGGGCATGGCTTGCCCCATGCCTGCTGTACACACCTGACCCAGCGTCATCTTGTCCCCCCTCCTCCCCAGAACCGTACACACCTGACCCAGCGTCATCATGTCCCCCCTCCTCCCCAGAAGCAGCCTGTCGCAAGCGTAATCCAGGAGGGGCATGGAGAAGCCCTCCACCATGAGCAGGAGCCGCAAGGTTTTGTTGGTGTATAGGATGTCCACGGCCTTGGCCGCCTTGGGCGTTACAATCAGCACGGGAACCTGAGTGGATGGGAAAGCAAGGCCAGACTGGTTGATCAAAAAAGGGAGGCAATAGGCAGGCTTGATTGGATGGGAAAAGAAGGCCAGATTGGTTGATCAGGAAAAGGAGACAGACCTTATTGCTAAAAAATGGAGGCCGGACAGGGAACGCAGGTAATGCGGGTGAGTGGATAGAATTGTTTCGTTTCTCCCTCCCTTCCTTCGACTGATTGCTAAGGATATGAAGGTCGTACAGGGCATGCAGGTGATGCAAGATAGGTTGGTTCGCTTTCTCCCTCCCTTCCTTCGACTGTCTGCTAAGGATATGAAGGTCGTACAGGGCATGCAAGTAATGCAAGATAGGTTGGTACGGTTTCTCCCTCCCTTCCTTCGACTGACTGCTAAAGATATGAAGGTCGTACAGGGTATGCAGGTGATGCAAGATATGTTGGTTCGCTTTCTCCCTCCCTTCCTTCGACTGATTGCTAAGGATATGAAGGTCGTACAGGGCATGCAAGTAATGCAAGATAGGTTGGTACGGTTTCTCCCTCCCTTCCTTCAACTGATTGCTAAGGATATGAAGGTCGTACAAGGCATGCAGGTAATGCAAGATAGATTGGTTCGGTTTCTCCCTCCCTTCCTTCAACTGATTGCTAAGGATATGAAGGTCGTACAGGGCATGCAAGTAATGCAAGATAGGTTGGTTTGGTTTCTCCCTCCCTTCCTTCAACTGATTGCTAAGGATATGAAGGTCGTACAAGGCATGCAGGTAATGCAAGATAGATTGGTTCGGTTTCTCCCTCCCTTCCTTCAACTGATTGCTAAGGATATGAAGGTCGTACAAGGCATGCAGGTAATGCAAGATAGATTGGTTCGGTTTCTCCCTCCCTTCCTTCAACTGATTGCTAAGGATATGAAGGTCGTACAGGGCATGCAAGTAATGCAAGATAGGTTGGTACGGTTTCTCCCTCCCTTCCTTCGACTGACTGCTAAGGATATGAAGGTCGTACAGGGCATGCAGGTGATGCAAGATAGGTTGGTACGGTTTCTCCCTCCCTTCCTTCGACTGATTGCTAAGGATATGAAGGTCGTACAGGGCATGCAAGTAATGCAAGATAGGTTGGTACGGTTTCTCCCTCCCTTCCTTCAACTGATTGCTAAGGATATGAAGGTCGTACAGGGCATGCAGGTGATGCAAGATAGGTTGGTTCGGTTTCTCCCTCCCTTCCTTCAACTGATTGCTAAGGATATGAAGGTCGTACAGGGCATGCAAGTAATGCAAGATAGGTTGGTTTGGTTTCTCCCTCCCTTCCTTCAACTGATTGCTAAGGATATGAAGGTCGTACAGGGCATGCAAGTAATGCAAGATAGGTTGGTTTGGTTTCTCCCTCCCTTCCTTAAACTGATTGCTAAGGATATGAAGGTCGTACAGGGCATGCAAGTAATGCAAGATAGGTTGGTACGGTTTCTCCCTCCCTTCCTTCAACTGATTGCTAAGGATATGAAGGTCGTACAGGGCATGCAAGTAATGCAAGATAGGTTGGTTCGGTTTCTCCCTCCCTTCCTTCAACTGATTGCTAAGGATATGAAGGTCGTACAAGGCATGCAGGTTATGCAAGATAGATTGGTTCGGTTTCTCCCTCCCTTCCTTCGACTGACTGCTAAGGATATGAAGGTCGTACAGGGCATGCAGGTTATGCAAGATAGGTTGGTACGGTTTCTCCCTCCCTTCCTTCAACTGATTGCTAAGGATATGAAGGTCGTACAGGGCATGCAAGTAATGCAAGATAGATTGGTTTGGTTTCTCCCTCCCTGCCTTAAACTGATTGCTAAGGATATGAAGGTCGTACAGGGCATGCAAGTAATGCAAGATAGGTTGGTACGGTTTCTCCCTCCCTTCCTTCGACTGACTGCTAAGGATATGAAGGTCGTACAGGGCATGCAGGTGATGCAAGATAGGTTGGTTCGGTTTCTCCCTCCCTTCCTTCGACTGATTGCTAAGGATATGAAGGTCATACAAGGCATGCAGGTAATGCAAGATAGATTGGTTCGGTTTCTCCCTCCCTTCCTTCAACTGATTGCTAAGGATATGAAGGTTGTACAGGGTATGCAGGTGATGCAAGATAGGTTGGTTCGCTTCCTCCCTCCCTTGCTTCAACTGATTGCTAAGGATATGAAGGTCGTACAGGGTATGCAGGTGATGCAAGATAGGTTGGTACGGTTTCTCCCTCCCTTTCTTGGACTGACCTCCATGCGCTTGAGGACAGCCAGTGCTATGGATCCCAGCGCAGCCTCCTTGTTGGACAGTGCGCTGGTGGGCACCACCAGCAGGTCCGTGGCCGAAGAAATGACGTAGGCCTCCATCGCATCGAGCAGGGAGCGGCCCGTGCGGGACTGAGAGAAGCAGCAAGGCAGGCAGGGGATGGAGGGGTAGATTGAGGCCGGGGATCGAGGGGCAGGTTGAGCGGCATGGCGTGGAGCAGCAGCTTGACGTATCGTTTTGCGATATTCCAGTTGAGGGTTCAATCATAATCAGACGGTTCTTGAACTTCCCGCTTCTATTTTCAGGCCGCTAGTAGGGTACACAGGTCTAACTGCATGGGTTCCTCTCAGATTGCACCGCCAAGTCTCTGTTGTGGAAAAGGCTCGCGCTACGGTTTGAAATCCTTGTGATCTGTGCAGTCAGGAGGAGCTCGGGAAAATCCCAGTGTGATAAGTGTGCAATCACAACAGCCAGGGCGAGGCAGAATTAACTATTATGTTAAATTGCCCTCACTCTGGTTATGCTGAAGGATGCTTCTGAAGTCGCACAAACTCGAGCAGATCACGAGATGAAATACCCGAGTTTCCACTAACGGATTGAGTGCATTTTACCTATGCTGGGACTGTCTATAAGGGACATCTAACGAAAAGAGGCAAGGGTACTGTGTGCCCTGCCTATTTTTTTTGTAATTCTAGCAGTGGCGATGGGACTTTGCTCTTATGATCTCTTGATGCCAAGCATTCAGGGTGAGCCTTGCATCACCCGTTTTTGGAATAGCATTTGTTGTATGACGCAAGGGGCCGTGGTACAAAAATCTCATGCTGTTGTAACTAACCCTACCCTAAAGGATCACAGAGCACCTGTCAATCATCAAGATCATAAAAAGGTATTCCTAGCCCGGCTAAAGAAAATTAAGGCGAAACAACTGCTGAATTGAGAACTGGCCACTCAACAAAAGAGACATTGTCTCAAATGTTTGGGCAACCTTTTCTCTTACAAGCTATTGTGGATCTAATCAATTTAAAAAGCTCTACCTGATGCATGCCCCAATCTCTACAAAGGCAAGCACAGCCATGAGATTGGGGTTTGCTGCAGTGTGGGAAGCAGCTTGATGGTCTTGAGGCGCAAAATGACTTGCGTCCCTGTACCGAGCGGGCCACCAAGCTGAGCATTACTTGTAATGAAATCTGGCACTAGACCCTCTTGGGTAATGGGGTTAATTCCTCTTGTCAGTATAAAACAATCTCCTCGAAATTCCAATTTGGAGGAGGCAACGAGGACTAGCAAGGAGTATGAACGAGATCAGCCAGCCCTCCCCCCCAGTCGGGAGCCTAACGCTAATTCTCAGTATCCTGTCTGTCGTGCTAGTGTAAGGTATTTGTGTGGGTCAAGTCCTCTTCTTGTGGTTTGGGAGTCAAGGTTTACTGTCCCTTCAAGTTTAACATGGGTGAAAACTCTTGTTATAATAAGGGTACAGCCGTGAGAGGACTTGCCATCCCTTAGTGTTAGGCAGTAAAGACTAAGGTTAAAACCCTCATCCATAAGAGGAAACCTGAAACTCACTGCCGAACACAGCCTTAGCTTTGGGAACAAGGGTCACTGATTCAGCTGGCCTATCTTGCATAATGACACTATGCCAGCCCAGACCCTTATACCCATTCTGCAAGAGCATGCATATGTCATACGGTGTTTGCCAGTGCATAATTTGGACTGTGATGAAGTCTGGAATCACATTGAGCTCTCATAAAATAGGAGAGCCAAAGCCACATGGGCTTCTACCTATGAGCGACGAGTTGTGCCCATTCCTGAGTCCCATCAAATGCACCTATTGCTACTGAGTACAAAAGTAATTAAAGTATTTGAGGGGACCGGAAGAATAAGGAAACAAACTAGAGATATGGAGACTTGCAGCCTGTATGCAGAAACGCAGATGTTCAAAACGAAAAAAAAAGCGACGGGTGGATTCATAAATACTGTAAAAGCAAATGCATATGACGTGCGCATTATTCCTGCGTACCAAGCCCACGCAAAGCGGATACAAATCAATTGAGCCTGGCAGGAGACCAAAGGCCTGGGAAACGGAGCAGCTTGGTCCAAGGCGGCAACCCGCACGTGGCGGCGGCGGCAAGGTGCACCATGCCGGCTTTCAAGGCGGGGCAACCCGTGCACTAAATAAACACTCATAATCATACTAATAATCACACTCCTTTGGCGAGTGCAATGAATCCAGATTGCGAATAACTCCTTCCGCTGCCTTTTTTCCAACCTCATGGTAGCAAGTAAGGTCCTCCAAGAAAACGCGTCAAAGACAGATTTAGAAAGAGACCTAGTGGGCCTAGAAAGGGACCTAGTGGTGTCCACCAGGGTTTATGGTTAATGCTTTAGGGTCCAAAAGGGTCAACTGATGTCCCCTAGGGTTTAGGGTAAAGGTTTAAGGGTCTTAAAGGGACCTAGTGATGTCCACTAGAGGTTAGGGTTAAGGCTTTAGTGTCCACTGATGTCGACTAGGGTCTAGAACAACGGATTTCAGGCAGAGCAAGGTGGGGGTGAGGTGGTGTCCACTCACCACAGCTTCAATCCGGACCTCCGTTGAGGGCCGGTGTGCCAATCGCCCCAGCACGGCTCTGATCATGGTCTGGGCAGGTTCGATCTGCACTCATGGAGGGAAATTAAAACAATTGTGCCTCACACAATGCAAAGGGGTTGAGGGGAAAGCGCAGCCTGGGCCGCTCGCTGCATTCATTCAAAGGGCTTTGCGAACTGTGGAAGAGGCCCACCCAAGAACAGATACTGGGAGGGGTCGTGGCGAATTGGCACTGGCACCTCAAGAACAGATACTGCAAGTCGTAGTGGCATGTCACGGAGGGCTCGCTCCCAATCGCAAAGATACTAGTCAGGCGGTGTCCGTGGCGGGAAAGCGTTGGCGGCAGGGAAGAAAAGGTCGCTTGCTGCATTCATTCAAAGGGGTTTGCCAACTGCGGAAGCGAGGGATATCTTTGATGGCAACATGCATTGAATCTTGATCATCATGTGGGTTGTTTGAGGGACCTGTTCTAGGAATCTGCTGGCGCATCGTACATATCTGTACATGTCTGTACATATCTTCTGTACATATCTGGGCAGATCTGAAATAAAAAAGCAGAAGCAAGTGTCATCTGCAGCATGTGGCACACCAGCGCATATTGCCCGGCTCACAGCAGCTTTTAACCTAACTGTTATGTTTATTAGGTTCACACTTCCTGGCCCGTTCAGAGGTGCTGATGCTGTCACACGCAACCCACCTGAGACACATCTCTGACAAAGGTTACCAAGTGCACTATATCCCTGCGCTCATGCATGAGGAAAGGGGTAACAAGGATTCAAAAGGGTTGAGAGTTTGGGGTAAACCACAGATCAGGTTTGTGTGAACATCCACTACCCAGTCATTCACAAGGGCATTACAAGTGTGACATGAATGACAAACTCAACTGATATCCTATGAATATCATATAATGGTAGGTTACCCAGTGCTACGGCCGAACAGGTGCCTTCCTTAATCCACACCCCAGGGCGTGTATCTTTCTTAGGATCCTTCCCCCCTCCCTTATGGCACAAGGGTCTAGCATCCCCTGTAACCAGTGTAGGTCCAGCACGGACGGCCGCAAGCAACGCTTTATCGCTCAGTAAGATCGGCCCCACTGCCGCACACCCAGGTGAGGAACCACTCGGCACCCAGCTGAGGAACCACACGGCACAAGCTTGTATCACAACAGCACTCACTTCCCTGGCCGTGCGCATCCGAGCGCCATCCGTATGGCCAGCAGGTTGGACAGAGAGCCGTCTACGAACACGGTGGTGTTGCTGAAACGGCTCTTCTCTGCAGAGTCCACAGCAGCAGCCTGATGCATGCGGGTGGCAAGTAAATAAGCTATGAGGCTCAACAAGGCACGTGGAGGCTGTCTCGTCAGAAAACCCTGGGGCTGGATACATGGTTCTAAGGCAGCAGCCTCGCTACATACATACTTACACTCATACTTACATACATACACACACACTCATACTTACATACATACATGACACATGCACTTGTAGACAGAGAGGGCCCTTCCGCAGGCCATGAGTAGCGCAGGGGAGCATACGGTTTGAGATACTACATGAACTCATAATCCCCCCATCATGGGCTGATCCTCTTGTTGTACGAACTATCTCACCCTCTGCTCCGACGCTGCCGTGTTTGGTAGCGCAGGGGTAGGCTTGAGCTGTTCCAGGAGGCCTATCAGCCGGCCGTCCACGTTCTGCTTCTCCGTGAGCTGCAACATCACCTCAAGGTCCTTGTGGGTGGTGATCAGAGTGGGCATGTGCTGGACCTGGGGAGTGAAGGGGGCAGGGAAGTGTGTCAGTGTGGGGGGGAGGGTAGAGGAGTGTGTGTGTGTGGGGGGGGGGGGGGGTGAGGAGTGTGTGTGTGGGGGGAGGGTAGAGGGTTAAGTGCACGCAGGTCAGAGTGGGCATGTGTTGGACCTGGGGAGCAGGCAAGTTTGTCAGTGTGTGTGTGGGGGGGGGGTAGAGGAGGGTTAAGCGTATGCAGGTCAGAATGGTCATGTGCTGGACCTGGGGAGTGAAAGGAGCAGGCAAGTTTGTCAGTGTGTTTGTGTGTGTGTGGGGTGGGGGGGTAGAGGAGGGTTAAGCGTATGCAGGTCAGAATGGTCATGTGCTGGACCTGAGGAGTGAAGGGGGCAGGCAAGTGTGGCAGGCTGTCAGTGTGTGTGTGTTGGGGGGGAAGGTTCAAGTGCACGCATAGGTTGTGAAGGGAGCAGGCAAGTATGGCAGTGTGTGTGTGTGGGGGGGGGGGTGGGGGGTAGAGGAGGGTTAAGTGTACGCATGGGGAGTGAAGGGAGCAGGGAAGTCTGACAGTGCGTGTGTGGGGGTGTGGGGTGTGTGTGTGTGTGGGGGGGGGGGGGTTAGAGGAGGGTTAAGTGCACGCAGGTCAGAATGGCCATGTCCTGGACTTGGGTAGTGAAGGGAACAGGCAAGTTTGTGTGTGTGTGGGGGGGGGGGGGGGGTTAAGTGCACGCAGGCAGGAAGTTGTCAAGTGTTGATTCAGGTTGTGCAGGATTGAGGTTTCAAAGGTGGCAAGGTCATGAGTGTAAGGGGGGGGGTGACTCAGTGGCATTTCAATTGGAAAGGATGGGTGTTGGGATGTGAGACTGGCTGGTGATAGGGTTGAAAGGTACAGGGAGGGTTGACGGATTTAGGGTGCAAGCAAGAGGGTTGAGGGTTGAGGGTTCAGCAAGCAAGAGGGTTAAGGGTTTAGGGTTCAGCAAGCCAGAGGGTTAAGGGTTAAGGATTAAGGGTTCAGCAAGCAAGAGGGTTAAGGGTTAAGGGTTAAGGGTTCAGCAAGCAAGAGGGTTAAGGGTTGAGGGTTCAGCACACGGTAGCACAATCCGGATACGCTTCTGCTCCGCTCCGCTCCGCTCCACTTCGATACGGCGGGCTAGGAGTATCAGTACTTTGCAGTCAAAAACTTGTTTTAGGCACATACTGGCATATAAAGACATCAAATAATTGCAGACCAGCAGACAGCCCCCATGCATGCCCAGATGCCCCCCCCCCTACTGGCCCCAAAGTAACCAATCATCCATGCATGCAGCATGCATGCATGCATATTAGTTAGGGCTTATGACCATGCAAAATGCTGTGGCAAACAGTCAATGATTGATGCAGTCCCCACCTCCTGAACTGTACAAACAATAACAACCCCGTTGGTAGTTGTCATGCATCACTAATATCCCCTGAAATTTTCCCCTTTGCCCTTCAAATCTGCAACCTCGCCTGATACCGTCGGTATGCAGAATTTGGCAAATTTGGCTCAGGTTTCCCGGACGAAGGCTGGGTTTTCTTAGCTCGTGAAGTGCTGAATTGCTGATCGATCGAATATGGCTCGGATACCGTACCGTCGTCACGACGTGTTTCGTTGCTTTCGAACTTCGCTGTCCCTTAAAACAGCCAAATGATTGATCGCAAAGGTTACCAACGCCTGTTGTATGGGCGTACTATCGCGTGGTTCCTGAAGCCGCCCCCTAAGGCGTCAAAGCCGCACGTGTGCCATGCAGCCCGGAAGGGCTGCGAAAAAAACTCTCGCATGGTGAGCCGGATCGGAGCAGTATTGCCGTATCCGGAGCGGAGCAGCGATCCGCTCCGGATACGAAACAGGTTTTGCCGTATTGTGCTACCTTGGTTCAGCAAGCAAGAGGGTTAAGGGTTAAGGGTTAAGGGTTCAGCAAGCAAGAGGGTTAAGGGTTGAGGGTTCAGCAAGCCAGAGGGTTAAGGGTTTAGGGTTCAGCAAGCAAGAGGGTTAAGGGTTGAGGGTTCAGCAAGCCAGAGGGTTAAGGGTTTAGGGTTCAGCAAGCAAGAGGGTTAAGGGCTGAGGGTTTAGCAAGCAAGAGGGTTAAGGGTTTAGGGTTCAGCAAGCAAGAGGGTTAAGGGTTGAGGGTTCAGCAAGCCAGAGGGTTAGGGGTTTAGGGTTCAGCAAGCAAGAGGGTTAAGGGCTGAGGGTTTAGCAAGCCAGAGGGTTAAGGGTTTAGGGTTATGGGTTAAGGGTGCAAGCAAATGGTTAGAGAGAGAGGGTTGAAGAGTGAAGGGGGTGAGGGCGGGAATGCAAGAGGGTTGATGTTGAAGGAGCGGCGCAGTAAAACACATGGCCACCCCCACCCGCACCTGCATGGCTGCCAGGTTGGCCCCGGGCACCCGCGTCACGTCGGCAATGTCCATTGAGGCAAACAAGAGGTTGTCCTTCACGCGCAGCTTTGGGTGGAAGCTCTTGTTGCTGGACAGGAGCTTCTTCAGGGTGGGCACGTGGAAGATGTATCTGAGAAGGGGGGGAGAGAGACATGAAGTGACAAGCTGGAAAAGGTAGGAAGGCTGGTCTGTGGGTGAGTTCAATAAAGCACCCCATGGTTCAGGTGGTGCAAGATGAATATGTGCGGCAAATATAATCATGTCATGCAAGTATTGGAGTTACATTGATCCCGGTACACGTCATGCAAGTATTGGAGTTACATTGATCCCGGTACATGTCATGCAAGTATTGGAGTTACATTGATCCCGGTACATGTCATGCAAGTATTGGAGTTACATTGATCCCGGTACATGTCATGCATGTATTGGAGTTACATTGATCCCGGTACATGTCATGCAAGTATTGGAGTTACATTGATCCCGGTACATGTCATGCAAGTATTGGAGTTACATTGATCCCGGTACATGTCATGCAAGTATTGGAGTTACATTGATCCCGGTACATGTCATGCAAGTATTGGAGTTACATTGATCCCGGTACATGTCATGCAAGTATTGGAGTTACATTGATCCCGGTACATGTCATGCAAGTATTTGAGTTACATTGATCCCGGTACATGTCATGCAAGTATTGGAGTTACATTGATCCCGGTACATGTCATGCAAGTATTGGAGTTACATTGATCCCGGTACATGTCATGCAAGTATTGGAGTTACATTGATCCCGGTACATGTCATGCAAGTATTGGAGTTACATTGATCCCAGTACATGTCATGCAAGTATTGGAGTTACATTGAACCCGGTACATGTCATGCAAGTATTGGAGTTACATTGATCCCGGTACATGTCATGCAAGTATTGGAGTTACATTGATCCCGGTACATGTCATGCAAGTATTGGAGTTACATTGATCCCGGTACATGTCATGGTATCTTCCCGTCTTCATAGGGTTAGCATAATCTTTTAGCTGTGGTCAAAAAGTATTTTCTTGCTTAAGGCAGCGCTGCATGATTGGTTCCATCAGTAGAAAGTAAACAAAAATGCTACCTTTGCAAGCCGCCCGCCAAGAGTCCGTCGTTCATCCGCTTGGTCTGCGCTACCACTTCGCTCATGCGGTGAGATGCTGTCTCTGACATGCGCAGCTGGAGCCGGGAAGGGGATGAGGGTTTAGGGGTTAGGGTTTAGTGCAGCTGGAGCCAGGAAGGGGATGAGGGATGGGTCAGGGGTCATTACTCTGACATGCGCAGCTGGAGCCAGAAAGGAGAGCCAGGAAGGGCTTGCGGGTTTAGGGGTCAGGGGTCATTACTCTGACATGCGCAGCTGGAGCCAAGAAGGGGATGAGAGAGGGGTCAGGGGTCATTACTCTGACATGCGCAGCTGGAGCCCAGAAGGATATGAGGGAGGGGTCAGGGGTCAGGGTTCATACATGTGTATCCAGGAGCAGCAAGTGTATATGTTGGGCTGTTTAGGTATGGGGGACAGGGTTTAGGGTTAAGACATGCAGTAGGATTTAGACATGCGGTAGGGTTTATACTTAATAGAGAGGGGAAAGGGAGGCAGGGTTAGGGCATGCACGGCCTATCCCCCTGCTGCTTTGTACGGCAACGGCGCGGATGTGGCTTCGGCCCAGGCTGCACTGTTTCCTTTACTCTCACGCCTTCCACAGGGCATAGCTTTCTTTATTTCTTTACAGAGCTGGAACCGGCAAGGGAAAGAAGTGGTGGTTTAAGATGGAGGGGGCAGGGGAGAAGGGTAGGATAAGGCATATGCAGCTGGCATCAGCAAGGGTGGTGTGGTGGGTAGAGAGAGGACAGAGGTGCAGGGTAAAAGCATATAAGCTTAAAGGCTGGAGGAAGAACAGGGGCTGCGGAATGGGCGGGGTGGCATAATGTCCCAGTAGTGGGAAATCAGGGGAAGGATGGGAGGGGTATCATTCATTCCGCATTTACGAGGGGAAACAGAGCGAGGGCGGGGATGGCTGGCTCTCCCCTCTATATCCTCCCTTCCCTGCCCCAATCTAAACCACTTGTTTTCTACAGTCTACACAATCAATCGACGTTTTTGATAACTCACGACTTCTGGCTTCCTACGCACTGCTGGCTGGGATAGGAAGCCTTCAACAGGCAATGCCAGTGGAAGAAGAAACAAAGCTGGCGCTGCATTCCCTCTCCAGTCACCATTCACAGCATCATATTTACCCTGAACTTTAATCCTCTCACCTCTCCATTCACTGCATCGTCTAAACCTAAACCCTTAACCCTAATCCTCTCACCTCTCCGTTCACTGCATCGTCTAAACCTAAACCCTAAACCTCTCACCTCTCCGTTCACTGCATCGTCTAAACCTTAACCCTTAACCCTAATCCTCTCACCTCTCCGTTCACTGCATCGTCTAAACCTAAACCCTTAACCCGAATCTTCTCACCTCTCTGTTCACTGCATCGTCTAAACCTAAACCCTTAACCCTAATCCTCTCACCGCTCCGTTCACTGCATCGTCTAAACCTAAACCCTAAACCCTAATCCTCTCACCTCTCCGTTCACTGCATCGTCTTAACCTAAACCCTAAACTCTAATCCTCTCACCTCTCTGTTCACTGCATCGTCGCCCTGCCTCATGATGATACTGTCAAGGGCGCGTATCCTGAACATCAAGTCCGATACCAGCACCTGCAAGGGCAAATCGGGATATGCAGCAGCTGTCAGTAACGGCAGGCAGGCGTGCATCGCTCTTACAAAAACGTGACCGCACACTTTTCTCCCGTCACACATGCTGTAGCAAATATGAAATATCCCAGGGTCCTATGTCCACCTACGTGACAAACCACTGTCTTCCTGTACAGCATTTTCCTGCCTTCCACTCATCACCATCTCGTTGTCAGCCTTTTGAATTACACCTCCACCCCAGAGCCTTTCAAACCTCAAGCAAATGCATACTTCAGAAAATAGTGCAGCATCGAGGGGTGAGACCGCGTCCGCAGTGTGCAACCATCGTTCACCTGCCTGACCACGCTCACCAAACCCCTACCCTAAACCCTCACCTGTGTGATCACGCCCGCCTAAGCCCAAACCCTCACCTGCGAGACCACGTCCGCCTAAGCCTAAACCCTCACCTGCGAGACCACGCCCGCCTAAGCCTAAACCCTCACCTGCGAGACCACGCCCGCCTAAGTCTAAACTCTCACCTGTGTGACCACGCCCGCCAAACCCTAAACCCTCACCTGCGTGACCACGTCAGCCAAACCCTAAACCCTCAACTGCGTGACCACGCCCGCCAAACCCTAAACCCTCACCTGTGTGACCACGCCCGCTTTCTTCATCTCCTTGAGCCACATAGCCTTGCTGAGGAACTGCATGTCCAGCAGCCCCTCGCCACTGTACAGGGCGAGGTCGCGGGCTCGGTAGCAGGTCATCCACTGTACTCCACGCTGTAACAGGGTCTCGATCGGCGTGCTGGGCAACACCTGCGCAACAGCCGGAGAGAGAGTGATCTCGACCACCGGAAAGAGAGACGCACACCATGCGAAGAGAATGCAGCCGTCGAAATGAGTGACGCGTTACGGCGACAGACACAGCCCGGAAGTGTGACCTCATGCAGCGGATGCAACAGTCGCAGAGAGTGACATCATGCAGAGGAAGCAACACGTGTAAAGATCGATGCCATGTAGTGGAAGCAACATTCAGAAAGAGTGATGTCATGCAGTGGAAGCAAAGCCGGAAAGAAGGATGTCACGGAGCGGAAGCAACATAAGGAAAGAGTGACGACAATCAGCAAAAGCAACGGTCTCAAAGGGTGACGTGATGTTGCGGCAGCAAAGCCGGAAAGTGTGGAGGTGTGGGGGTCCCTTTCCCAGTCCAGCCCACCTTGACCAGCCCATGCACACTCAGCGCTCACAAAGCACGGCTTATGGATGCCAGGTAATCAAATTCACAAAGAGCTGCATTCCATACCAGTCCAAACCAGTTTCCCCCCTTGCTCAGTCCAGCGCACCTCGACCAGCCCATCCACACTCAGCACAAACGCATCCGGATGCCAGTTGAGCTGCATGGCTGCGATGCCCGTACCAGTGGTTTCGGAGATAGTGTCCTCTCCGGGTTCGGAGCTGACAAAGCACTGCCCCTGCGCATCGTAGAAGTAGCCCTGCCGCTTGGGCTGGGGGATGATAATGACGTTCTCACGCTTAAAACCTGAAAAAAGGGAGATGGGTGGTGGTGATGTTCTCACGCTTGAAGCCTGGAAAAAGGAAGATGGGTGGTGGTGATGTTCTCACGCTTGAAACCTGAAAAAAGGAGATGGGTGGTGGTGATGTTCTCACGCTTGATGCCTGGAAAAAGGGAGATGGGTGGTGGTGATGTTCTCACGCTTGAAGCCTGAAAAAAGGGAGATGGGTGGTGGTGATGTTCTCACGCTTGAAACCTGAAAAAAGGGAGATGGGTGGTGGTGATGTTCTCACGCTTGAAACCTGATAAAAGGGAGATGGGTGATGGTGATGTTCTCACGCTTGAAACCTGAAAAAAGGGAGATGGGTGGTGGTGATGTTCTCACGCTTGAAACCTGATAAAAGTAAGATGGGTGGTGGTAAATTCTTTGGCTTGAAACCCGAAAAAAGGGAGATGGGTGGTGGTGATGTTCTCACGTTTGAAACCTGAAAAAAGGGAGATGGGTGGTGAAGACGTTCTCACGCTTGAAACCTGACAAATCAGAGATCAGGGAACTGGAACCATAGATCAAGGAACTGGAAGCCGATCAGGTCCAAAACGGCCAAGGAGAAAAATACGGTGTGAGGACATCATCACCACTGGTGATGACGTTTGTCGCGCTTGAAACCTGAATAAAGGGAGATGGGTGGTGGTGACGTTCTCACGCTTGAAACCTGGAAAAAAGGGAGATGGGTGTTGAAGATGTCCTTAGGCTTATAACCCGAAAAAGGAGATGTGGGTGGAGATGACGACGTGCTGCAGTTCATAATATGTTGAACGAGGAGGGGGGTTAGCTCAGGAGGCGCATAGGAGTACTATGTAGTACTAGTAGTCGCACACCATTTTTGTGTTCAAAAGTGTGAGTGGACTGTGGGCGGTACCGCGGCAATCAGAAGGGCGTCCATGGAAAAGCAGGGTTGGGGGAGGGGGGACGTACATCAAGGAAAATGAAAATAACTTGTGCTGCTCAATGTTTTATGCGGCTTTGAACTGATTTTTTTGTATGTTTTAGGTCTTGGTTCTTGTGGCTGGTTTCCCCCCGGTTCGCTCTGCCTGGCCCCTCCGCAAAAGGCTGTGGGTGGTTGCGCTGACTTTGTTACCACAACAGGAACAAAGCAAGCCTGAATAGATTCCTGGTATGGTGGCTTGCAGCACCTACAGTGTTTCATATTTTTCGTGTCTCAGCTACATGTAAGCTACGGTACACTCCAGCCGCTGGCCGGAGGCCCCAGTGTTCAATTTTAGGGTTAAGGATTTAGGGTTAAACCCGCAGGGTTAAACCCCAAACCCTTAACCCGAGCATGCGGGTGGCTTGCAGCGACTCACAGTGTTCATTTCTCTGGCTACAGGGCCACCATCGGCAGGCCGCCCCGCGGCCGTCAAAGACCCGAATGGTACCAAACCTGGACCGGCCTGCGGCGGGCGGCCCACGCATCAAGGCTGGGACCACACCTGAGGCCTCTGGCACCAAGCTGAAGTGTAGCTGATATGTAGCTGAGTCACACAATAAATGCACTGAGCTCCTCACCATAGAACTTGTGGTCCCAGAGCATGCGGGTTTAGGGTTTAGGGTTTAGGGTTCAGTGTTTATGGTTCAGTATTTAGGGTTCAGTATTTAGGGTTTAGGATTTAGGGTTCAGTGTTTAGGGTTTAGGATTCATGTTTCAGGGTGGCTTGCAGCTCCTCACCGTAGAACTTGTGATCCCAGAGCATGCGTGTGGCTGCCTCCTGCTGCTCATCATTTACGTGGAGGATGACCTGAGGGCGTTCAAGGCAGGGGGGTTGAACGGTAAGGGCACGTAGGTGGCTTCAGCTTAGGCAGTGCCGTTTCCTTAACTCTCACGCCTCCCACGAGACGTAGCTTTCATTCTTTCTTGGGGTTGACTAAACCCTAAACCCTAAACCTAAACCCTACAACTAGGTTGCGGTTTGTTTGCCAGTCGAGTTCGCCATGCAACCTGATGCAAAGTCACCATCAGGTTCCCCTGCATTCCCAGCCAGACATTCATTGCATATAGCGTCAGCTCATCTACTTGCTGCTGCCATCGCCTGCTGGTTCTGCCTCAGCGAGGCCACCTCAGTGAGGAGAGCGCGCAGGCAGCCTCGCCGCTTCTCCACAGTGGCAGCGGCAGCAGCAGCGGAGGCAGATCCAGCAACGCCTTGCATTATGCAGGCGGCAACGTCCGCTGCGGTAGCGCCAGATGATGCAGCGGGGGCGGAGGCAGAGCCAGCGTGGCCACCTCAGTGAGAAGAGCGAAGTTCCCATCAGGTTCCCGTGCATCCGAATCCCAGCTCCCCCATCAATTTATGCTGGACATCATCAGATGCCATCATCATACCAAACACCCACTGGCAACTCCAGCGGAAATGTAATGTGGATGTCATCACCCCGGATCCACAGATCTGCAGACCGCATAACCTCTGCAGATCCACAGATCCGCAGACCACATAAACTCTGCAGATCCACAGATTCGCAGACCGTGTAAACCCACAGATACACCGATCCCCAGGGCCTCCTGCTCTCACATGCGTCTTGAGCATCGCGCCCTCTCCGCCCGCGTCCCTGACTGCCAGAGCCAGCTGCCCCATGACTCGCGACTGGTAGCTGTGTCCCCTCAGCAGAGACTGGCGGCCATGCAGCAGGCCAGGACGACAGCGTGCCATGAGGGCATAGGGGTCAGATGTCCAGATGTCCTGCGAGGCAACGACTTGGAGGTTTTGAAAACATGATGCAAGGCTAGCCATACAGAGTGTAAACCAGAGAGGTGAGGAGTATGAACCCTAGCCATACGAAGTGTGAACCAGAGAGGTGAGGAGTATGAACATGGGCAGGTGTTTTGAGTTCACCCCTTCTTTCTCACCAGGGACGGTCGGTAGCGACCAAGGAAAAACTTGTACATCTATAACAAATTACAAGTTGGTAAGATCTTGCATGGTCTCCCATCCCCTGGCCTGGGTAGAGGGCGGGTCAACCCCGCTTGGAATTCATATCATGTGTGCATTACCAGTGTTCACCTGGGCAGGGGATCCCCCCCCTGGATAGTGGGTAGGTTACCCTGCTGGATAGAGGGCAGGGGATCCCCCCCCTGGATAGTGGGTAGGTTACCCTGCTGGATAGAGGGCAGGGGATCCCCCCCCTGGATAGTGGGTAGGTTACCCTGCTGGATAGGGGGCAGGGGATCCCCCCCTCCCTGGATAGTGGGTAGGTTACCCTGCTGGATAGAGGGCAGGGGATCCCCCCCCTGGATAGTGGGTAGGTTACCCTGCTGGATAGAGGGCAGGGGATCCCCCCCCTGGATAGTGGGTAGGTTACCCTGCTGGATAGAGGGCAGGGGATCCCCCCCCTGGATAGTGGGTAGGTTACCCTGCTGGATAGAGGGCAGGGGATCCCCCCCCTGGATAGTGGGTAGGTTACCCTGCTGGATAGAGGGCAGGGGATCCCCCCCCTGGATAGTGGGTAGGTTACCCTGCTGGATAGAGGGCAGGGGATCCCCCCCCTGGATAGTGGGTAGGTTACCCCGCTGGATAGAGGGCAGGTTATCCCCCCTGGATAGTGGGTAGGTTACCCCGCTGGATAGAGGGCAGGTTATCCCCCCTGGATAGTGGGTAGGTTACCCTGCTGGATAGAGGGCAGGTTATCCCCCCTGGATAGTGGGTAGGTTACCCTGCTGGATAGAGGACAGGTTATCCCCCCCCTGGATAGTGGGTAGGTTACCCTGCTGGATAGAGGACAGGTTATCCCCCCTGGATAGTAGGTAGGTTACCCTGCTGGATAGAGGGCAGGTTATCCCCCCTGGATAGTGGGTAGGTTACCCTGCTGGATAGAGGGCAGGTTATCCCCCCTGGATAGTGGGTAGGTTACCCTGCTGGATAGGGGGCAGGGGATCCCCCCCTCCCTGGATAGTGGGTAGGTTACCCCGCTGGATAGAGGGCAGGTTATCCCCCCTGGATAGTGGGTAGGTTACCCTGCTGGATAGAGGGCAGGTTATCCCCCCTGGATAGTGGGTAGGTTACCCCGCTGGATAGAGGGCAGGTTATCCCCCCTGGATAGTGGGTAGGTTACCCCGCTGGATAGAGGGCAGGTTATCCCCCCTGGATAGTGGGTAGGTTACCCTGCTGGATAGAGGACAGGTTATCCCCCCTGGATAGTAGGTAGGTTACCCTGCTGGATAGAGGGCAGGTTATCCCCCCTGGATAGTGGGTAGGTTACCCTGCTGGATAGAGGGCAGGTTATCCCCCCTGGATAGTGGGTAGGTTACCCTGCTGGATAGAGGGCAGGTTATCCCCCCTGGATAGTAGGTAGGTTACCCTGCTGGATAGAGGGCAGGTTCTCCCCCCTGGATAGTGGGTAGGTTACCCCGCTGGATAGAGGGCAGGTTATCCCCTTGGGATGCGCATCATGCGTATCCACCAGTGCTTGAGCTTAAGTCATTCCCTACCAGCCCCGCGCGGTCGAGCGTTCAGCAGGGCCCAGCGGGTCTAGGGTTTAGGTTTTAGGGTTTATGCACTGTTCTAAACCAGGGCTTACCTGGGGAGGGCCCCGCATCCCCTCGGGAGAAGGCAGGTAATCCTCGCCGGCAATGAGCCAGAAGGCCACCTGCAGCACACCATGATAGACATCTGATACCGTAATATGTTTTTTGTAAATCACGAGATTGAAAATGATGATGCAGAGAGAAAAAGCCGGTTTGTGCGGCTTAAATTGATCTCAGGGAGACAGAATAAATAAATAAACGATACGCCCTGAGGCGGCATGGATGTTGGAAGCCGCCTGTAGCACTGGGTTTAAGCCTTTCAGGCTTAAAACCTGAACTTTAAATCTGACAGCTGGGTTTCAATTTGTTAACCCGGCAGTTCCTCTGATTCCGTTTCGTCAAGACACACATTATGTTTTGAACCTGTTTATAGCTGTTTAAACCTTAAACCTGTTAGTAGCTGTTTAAACCTTAAACCTGTTTATAGCTGTTTAAACCTTAAACCTGTTTTTAGCTGTTTAAACCTTAAACCTGTTTATAGCTGTTTAAACCATAAACCTGTTTATAGCTGTTTAAACCTTAAACCTGTTTATAGCTGTTTAAACCTTAAACCTGTTTATAGCTGTTTAAACCTTAAACCTGTTTATAGCTGATTAAACCTTAAACCTGTTTATAGCTGTTTAAACCTTAAACCTGTTTATAGCTGATTAAACCTTAAACCTGTTTATAGCTGTTTAAACCTTAAACCTGTTTATAGCTGTTTAAACCTTAAACCTGTTTATAGCTGTTTAAACCTTAAACCTGTTTATAGCTGATTAAACCTTAAACCTGTTTATAGCTGTTTAAACCTTAAACCTGTTTATAGCTGTTTAAACCTTAAACCTGTTTATAGCTGATTAAACCTTAAACCTGTTTATAGCTGTTTAAACCTTAAACCTGTTTATAGCTGTTTAAACCTTAAACCTGTTTACAGCTGATTAAACCTTAAACCTGTTTATAGCTGTTTAAACCTGAAACCTGTTTACAGCTGATTAAACCTTAAACCTGTTTATAGCTGTTTAAACCTTAAACCTGTTTATAGCTGTTTAAACCTTAAACCTGTTTATAGCTGTTTAAACCTGAAACCTGTTTACAGCTGTTTAAACCTTAAACCTGTTTATAGCTGATTAAACCTTAAACCTGTTTATAGCTGTTTAAACCTTAAACCTGTTTATAGCTGTTTAAACCTTAAACCTGTTTATAGCTGATTAAACCTCAAACCTGTTTATAGCTGTTTAAACCTTAAACCTGTTTATAGCTGATTAAACCTTAAACCTGTTTATAGCTGTTTAAACCTTAAACCTGTTTATAGCTGTTTAAACCTTAAACCTGTTTATAGCTGATTAAACCTTAAACCTGTTTATAGCTGTTTAAACCTTAAACCTGTTTATAGCTGTTTAAACCTTAAACCTGTTTACAGCTGATTAAACCTTAAACCTGTTTATAGCTGTTTAAACCTGAAACCTGTTTACAGCTGATTAAACCTTAAACCTGTTTATAGCTGTTTAAACCTTAAACCTGTTTATAGCTGTTTAAACCTTAAACCTGTTTATAGCTGTTTAAACCTTAAACCTGTTTTTAGCTGTTTAAACCTTAAACCTGTTTATAGCTGATTAAACCTTAAACCTGTTTATAGCTGTTTAAACCTTAAACCTGTTTATAGCTGTTTAAACCTTAAACCTGTTTATAGCTGATTAAACCTTAAACCTGTTTATAGCTGTTTAAACCTTAAACCTGTTTATAGCTGTTTAAACCTTAAACCTGTTAGTAGCTGATTAAACCTTAAACCTGTGTATAGCTGTTTAAACCTTAAACCTGTTTTTAGCTGTTTAAACCTTAAACCTGTTTATAGCTGTTTAAACCTTAAACCTGTTTATAGCTGTTTAAACCTTAAACCTGTTTATAGCTGATTAAACCTTAAACCTGTTTATAGCTGATTAAACCTCAAACCTGTTTATAGCTGTTTAAACCTTAAACCTGTTTATAGCTGTTTAAACCTTAAACCTGTTTATAGCTAATTAAACCTTAAACCTGTTTATAGCTGTTTAAACCTTAAACCTGTTTATAGCTGTTTAAACCTTAAACCTGTTTATAGCAGATTAAACCTTAAACCTGTTTATAGCTGTTTAAACCTCAAACCTGTTTATAGCTGTTTAAACCTTAAACCTGTTTATAGCTGTTTAAACCTTAAACCTGTTTATAGCTGATTAAACCTTAAACCTGTTAATAGCTGTTTAAACCTTAAACCTGTTTATAGCTGTTTAAACCTCAAACCTGTTTATAGCTGTTTAAACCTTAAACCTGTTTATAGCTGTTTAAACCTCAAACCTGTTTATAGCTGTTTGAACCTTAAACCTGTTTATAGCTGTTTAAACCTGAAACCTGTTTATAGCTGTTTAAACCTTAAACATGTTTATAGCTGATTAAACCTTAAACCTGTTTATAGCTGATTAAACCTTAAACCTGTTTATAGCTGTTTAAACCTGAAACCTGTTTATAGCTGATTAAACCTTAAACCTGTTTATAGCTGTTTAAACCTCAAACCTGTTTATAGCTGTTTAAACCTTAAACCTGTTTATAGCTGTTTAAACCTTAAACCTGTTTATAGCTGATTAAACCTTAAACCTGTTTATAGCTGATTAAACCTCAAACCTGTTTATAGCTGTTTAAACCTTAAACCTGTTTATAGCTGTTTAAACCTTAAACCTGTTTATAGCTGTTTAAACCTTAAACCTGTTTATAGCTGTTTAAACCTTAAACCTGTTTATAGCTGTTTAAACCTTAAACCTGTTTATAGCTGATTAAACCTTAAACCTGTTTATAGCTGTTTAAACCTTAAACCTGTTTATAGCTGTTTAAACCTTAAACCTGTTTATAGCTGATTAAACCTTAAACCTGTTTATAGCTGATTAAACCTTAAACCTGTTTATAGCTGATTAAACCTTAAACCTGTTTATAGCTGCTTAAACTTTAAACCTGTTTATAGCTGTTTAAACCTTAAACCTGTTTATAGCTGTTTAAACCTTAAACCTGTTTATAGCTGATTAAACCTTAAACCTGTTTATAGCTGTTTAAACCTTAAACCTGTTTATAGCTGTTTAAACCTTAAACCTGTTTACAGCTGATTAAACCTTAAACCTGTTTATAGCTGTTTAAACCTGAAACCTGTTTATAGCTGATTAAACCTTAAACCTGTTTATAGCTGTTTAAACCTTAAACCTGTTTATAGCTGTTTAAACCTTAAACCTGTTTATAGCTGTTTAAACCTTAAACCTGTTTTTAGCTGTTTAAACCTTAAACCTGTTTATAGCTGATTAAACCTTAAACTTGTTTATAGCTGTTTAAACCTTAAACCTGTTTATAGCTGTTTAAACCTTAAACCTGTTTATAGCTGATTAAACCTTAAACCTGTTTATAGCTGTTTAAACCTTAAACCTGTTTATAGCTGTTTAAACCTTAAACCTGTTAGTAGCTGATTAAACCTTAAACCTGTTTATAGCTGTTTAAACCTTAAACCTGTTTTTATCTGTTTAAACCTTAAACCTGTTTATAGCTGTTTAAACCTTAAACCTGTTTATAGCTGTTTAAACCTTAAACCTGTTTATAGCTGTTTAAACCTTAAACCTGTTTATAGCTGTTTAAACCTTAAACCTGTTTATAGCTGATTAAACCTTAAACCTGTTAATAGCTGTTTAAACCTTAAACCTGTTTATAGCTGATTAAACCTTAAACCTGTTTATAGCTGTTTAAACCTCAAACCTGTTTATAGCTGTTTAAACCTTAAACCTGTTTATAGCTGTTTAAACCTCAAACCTGTTTATAGCTGTTTGAACCTTAAACCTGTTTATAGCTGTTTAAACCTCAAACCTGTTTATAGCTGTTTAAACCTTAAACATGTTTATAGCTGATTAAACCTTAAACCTGTTTATAGCTGATTAAACCTTAAACCTGTTTATAGCTGTTTAAACCTGAAACCTGTTTATAGCTGATTAAACCTTAAACCTGTTTATAGCTGTTTAAACCTCAAACCTGTTTATAGCTGTTTAAACCTTAAACCTGTTTATAGCTGTTTAAACCTTAAACCTGTTTATAGCTGATTAAACCTTAAACCTGTTTATAGCTGATTAAACCTCAAACCTGTTTATAGCTGTTTAAACCTTAAACCTGTTTATAGCTGTTTAAACCTTAAACCTGTTTATAGCTGTTTAAACCTTAAACCTGTTTATAGCTGTTTAAACCTTAAACCTGTTTATAGCTGTTTAAACCTTAAACCTGTTTATAGCTGATTAAACCTTAAACCTGTTTATAGCTGTTTAAACCTCAAACCTGTTTATAGCTGTTTAAACCTTAAACCTGTTTATAGCTGTTTAAACCTCAAACCTGTTTATAGCTGTTTGAACCTTAAACCTGTTTATAGCTGTTTAAACCTCAAACCTGTTTATAGCAGTTTAAACCTTAAACCTGTTTATAGCTGATTAAACCTTAAACCTGTTTATAGCTGTTTAAACCTTAAACCTGTTTATAGCTGTTTAAACCTTAAACCTGTTTATAGCTGATTAAACCTTAAACCTGTTTATAGCTGTTTAAACCTTAAACCTGTTTATAGCTGTTTAAACCTTAAACCTGTTTATAGCTGTTTAAACCTTAAACCTGTTTATAGCTGTTTAAACCTCAAACCTGTTTATAGCTGTTTAAACCTTAAACCTGTTTATAGCTGTTTAAACCTCAAACCTGTTTATAGCTGTTTAAACCTTAAACCTGTTTATAGCTGTTTCAAACATGAGTGTCCTGACCAAACAGCTGGAATCAGAGGAATCAGTCAGGTTCAAAATCGAAACCTACCCACGATGCCGCGCTCCAGTGGATGACTGAGGCGGCTCACGCACCGCACTACCCTGCCACAAACTGCCAGTGGTTCCACCTGCTTGTACCCTGCACTGCATCCTGCACTACCTGCGTGCACACTGCACAGGGTAAGTGGCAGTGCTAGTGCTATTGTCAGTGTGCGCACCTGTCCATTCCTCACGCGCTGCTTGACAACCTCCATGCGCCCTCCGACGGCGTCCCGGAAGAACACCTCCTGCTCCTCCATCGTGAACACGTTGGGCGGGCCCCAGTCCTCAGACTCTGCCGTGGACTCTGTCCAGGCGGTGTTCACTCGGTTGGCGTACATGGACAGCATGGCGCTGCCTTCGGGTCGTGCGTCCGGCGCCGCGACCTGAGGCAACCGAGTGGGCATGGGGGGGCATGGCATGGGGGGGATATGATCACAGGGCACGTATCGGTATGGTGAAGGTTTAAGGGTTTTAGAGGCCAAGTTTGGGGTCCAGGGTGCGCTTTATGGTGGTGTTTTTTTGCACAATCTAGGAGCTTTCGAGATTTAAGGCAGGAGTGATGTACTCTAAGGTTTATGGTTTAGTGATGTATTCTAGGGTTTAGGGTCAAGGGTTTAGTGATGTATTCTAGGGTTTAGGGTCAAGGGTTTAGGCTAAGGGTTTAGTGATGTAGTCTGCATCCAATGTCCACTGGACTTCTTGTGCATAATGTAACCGCAGAACAACCAATGGTGTATAATGGCGTATCTGCAGTTTCAGTGTGGGCAGGCTTAGGTAGCCAGTCGCCAAAATAGTGCTCGCGGTGGCAGTCTGATGAAATGGAGTTGAACCGGTTTGCTCTGCCCTCTGAGACCCGGGTTTTAGCCACGAAGCCGTAGTGACTGATGCACCAAACGCGTAGGATGACCACAGTTTAAAGCGCCGACTTTTCTGACGAACGTTTTCACCCAACTCTTTATAAACGGGCAGTGATGCTACTGTAGTCTCAAACTGATTCTATCTTGGAGACTGTTGCCAATCTGAGCCCCCAGATTGACATACATCATTTATGCGCCATCACCTGAACAGAAAGAGCAATTGGCAACTTAACCCTCACTCCCTGTCTACGCATGTAACATTTTATTCCCGTTGAAAATTGTTTCAATGAAATCCAGAAAAAGCGTTGTTCGTTTATTTTATAAAAGCTCATCCTCACCCTTGGAAGCTCTCTCGCACCCACAACGCCCTACAATTCCCACCGCAGTCAAGTCGCATCCCTTAATGCCCCTTCTGATCTGCTCATAAATACCACACAAGGTCCAAATTCAAAACAGGGCTGGCATCGCCTTTTCTCTTAACGTCATTCCCAATGCAGTCGAGTCGCTACCCCTCACACCCTCTGATCTCCTAAATTGTGCATAATCAATTACGGTATCATATAAGACATCCAAAACAAGGTCGACCTCATGTTTCGCTTCCTGCCCTTCCCAACGCAGGTGACTTCCCTATTTCATGACCTGATCGGTTTTTTATTTTGCTTGGACTTCCAAAAAGTGGGCCGGCCAGCCGCCCAACCCTAGGAAACCTAAGACAGCACAGGGTTCCCGGATTACCATAGATTTGATTTGCCTTCCTTCGGTTATGAAAAACGTCTTCTTTACATGCTGCTCTCAGGACAAATTATTGACCAAAACTCTTAATTTCGGACTAAACCTGGCATGGACAATCGATGATTAGTATATCCTTGGATCCCTCAACCCCAAACAACGTTAATTATGAGGGGGGGCAAAGCAAATCTACTGCAGTGTCCACCACCCAGGGTTTAGGATCGACCTTCCGGGGTCCAGGGGTGCACTCTTCTCATCTACACGCCCCACATCCTCACCGCGTCCGAGTCGCCCCATTTGACGCCCGCTGATCGGCTCATCTTCACCACGGCCGACACCTTCTTGCCGACCCTCTTCCAAGCCGCACCAGACGACCGACGCGCCTCCTCCACCTTCCACGTCTGCGACAACTCCGACTGCTTGGAGTCCTTGAGCACCTCAACTACCTCCCTCTGCGCCGACGCCTGCACGCCGTCCTCCACAACGCCGCCAGCTGTGTCTCTGCTGCCGCCCGTTGCAGCAGATGCCGGCGTTGCCTGCTCCATGCTGCCGCTGCCCGTGCGCTGCGCCACGAGCCTTGCGTTGGCCGCACGACGGGCCGCCATGGTGTTGCCGCGTTGGACGGGCTCCACGACCTCAGGGGCCACTTCCTGAACAAGGGACAGTCGGAATAATTAGTAAATTCAATAACTGTATATTTGAATTGCCTTCCCTCGGGTAATTTTTTTGTCAAGTTAATGCTTCTTCCTTCAGGCCAAAATATGACAAAACTCGGATTTCCATCTGGAACTGGCGTAGAGACATGGCGAAAATTTGTATTGTAATGAATCCCTCACCCCGTGACAACGTTAATTATATGGGAAGGCAATTCAAATCTACTGTATCGCCCAGTAAGTCGTCATGAATACCGCTGGCACCCACCCACCCGCCTCTCACCTGCTCCGCATTCTCGCTCAGCGAGGCACTGAGAGATGACAGGCCGAGGCGGCGCTGCAGCGCCTTATCCGTCAGCCGCGCGAGCTGCGCTGGCTCAGTGGTGCTCGCGCCCCCGCCCCCACCCGTGCTCTGCGGCCGAACAGACGACGGCCCGGACATCGCATTCTCTCCGCCTCCGCCGCTGCCGGGTTTCTGCGCCGGCGGATGCGCCTCTGGATGGGAGGCGGGTTGCCCAGACAGCGGACGGGAGCTCGCCGGCGGGTGCGGGAACACCACGGCGCCTGGCATTGATTTCCCCCGGAGCTCATCGCTTCCGGCGCGCCCGGCGTTGTAGCGGCCGCTGGTCCCTCCGCCCAGAGCGTTGGATTGGGTCACAGGGTTTGGCTCCCCGCCTGGACCACTGCCTGCCGCCACCTGGTCATACGAGGCGGGCCGGACCCTCTCGCGGGCGAGGATGCCCGGGGCGCTCGACCTGCGTCCACACATTCCGTCCACACATGCCACTCAGATTTTGGTTGATGGTCAAAAGGTAAGACACGAGATTTAAGAATAGGAGAGACGTGGTGCGGTATGAAATAACACGAGATTTAAGAATAGGAGATGTGGTGCGGTATGAAATAATACGAGATTTCATAACTCGAGATTTAATGGCGTGAGATTTATTAACTTGAGATTTAATAACATAAGATTTAATAACATGAGACGACGTACGAGACGATATAACACGAGATTTAATAACATGAGACGACGTATGAGACGAAACAACACGAGATTTAATAACATGAGACGACGTATGACACGAAAGAACGGGAGATGAGGTTCCCCGGTATAAGGTGTGAGGTATCGGTATGAGACAGAATTACACGAGGTTTAATTACATGAGATTTTAGAGATGAAAGAACGGGAGATAAGGTACCCGGTATGAGGTGTGAGGTATCGGTATGATACGAAGAAACGTGAGAGGACTCATCCTCTGATAGAGGGGGGGGGGGGAGAAGGCAATCCAGAGAAATCTCCATCTATAAATAAAGAACATAAGCAAGGAAGCTGCACATTACTCCGGCATCAGTTCTCACAAAGGGGGGTATTCCAGTCCAGCCCTACACACTGAAGCCACTTCATATCCAACCCAAGCCAGCCCTGCCCAGCTGGGGAGGGACCCTAGTTTATTACTCGCGGTGTTGTGGTCCAACCCAACCCTGCACACACTGAAGCCACTTCATATCCAACCCAAGCCAGCCCTGCCCAGCCCACTGAAGCCAGCTCATAAATTATGTCCAGCCCAGCCCAGCCCTGCCCACGCACATGATCCCTAGTTTACCCCGACCGGACCCGCACACTGACCCTATTTTCCAGAGCAGCACTGGCTCACAACCCCTGATTTTTATCCAGACCAGCACAGGCTCACAAGCCCTGATTTGTATCCAGAGCAGGGTCCCAGCACACCGACCCGAGTTCGAATCCGGACTAGCTCAGCAAAAAAACCCAGTTTTTATATAGACCAGCCCAGCAGCCAAAACAGCTGGTTTGAACTCAGAGCAGGGTCCCAGCGCACTGACCCGTGTTCGAATCCGGATGTCATCCTGCAGTTCTCACTGCCCTGGAGGGACGCTGCGGGACGGCCTGGCTGGACGCCGCCGGCGTCTGGTTGGCTGCTCTCTTGACCCGGAGACCAAGACTCTGAAACCGAGCCCGGACGCCCGACAGCAAATGCAAAGCGTTGGAACAAGGAGCCCGGCGGCGGGCGGGGCGGTGCGGAGGGCAGGGCCTGGGGTGGGCTTGGCACCTGGGGGCGGGCATGAAGGTGGAACCAGACAGTGGGTATGAGGGGTGGTGAGAAGGCAGTGCAGAGGGCAGGGCCTGGGGTTGGCTTGGCACCTGGGGGCGGGAATCAAGGAGGCACCAGACGGTGGGTATAAGGGGTGGCGAGGAGGCGATGCGGAGGGCTGGGCCTGAGGGGGAGCTTGGCACCTGGCAGGGGCATGAAGGAGGAACCAGACAGTGGGTGTAAGGGGTGGTGAGGAGGCGGTGCGGAGGGCTGAGCCTGGGGGGAGCTTGGCACCTGGCAGGGGCATGAAGGAGGAACCAGACGGTGGGTGTAAGGGGTGGTGAGGAGGCGGTGCGGAGGGCTGGGCCTGAGGGGGAGCTTGGCACCTGGCAGGGGCATGAAGGAGGAACCAGACGGTAGGTGTAAGGGGTGGTGAGGAGACGGTGCGGAGGGCTGAGCCTGGGGGGAGCTTGGCACCTGGCAGGGGCATGAAGGAGGAACCAGACGGTGGGTGTAAGGGGTGGTGAGGAGGCGGTGCGGAGGGCTGAGCCTGGGGGGGAGCTTGGTACCTGGCAGGGGCATGAAGGAGGAACCAGACGGTGGGTGTAAGGGGTGGTGAGGAGGCGGTGCGGAGGGCTGGGCCTGGGGGGGGGCTTGGCACCTGGCAGGGGCATGATGGAGGAATCAGACGGGACGTCGGGAGTGTCAGGCAGCTCCGATGACAGCAGCACATTAAAGTACGCCGTACGCACTACTTCCAACTAAAAAATGATCAGATGAATCATCACAAGGGGCACACACCGTATGTGTTTCAGCTCAAACCGCACATGGCGATGCCGGTTGCATGCTTCATGACGCGGCAAGCAGGCTCTTTGCCGTTTTGTTGAAAGGAAGCACGACGTGATGATGCCTCATAGCAGTCATATGCTTCACAGTGCATCGTGCAAGCTCTTCCGTTGTGTTTGAAGGGAGCAGGAGCAACAGCAGGGCCTTGTCCAGTCTCGAGGCATCCATCCATCCCCACCCATCCATACCCACCCATCCATTCCTACACATCTATACCCACCCATCCATACCTTCCCCCTCATTTCTGAGCATACTACATACTTCCATAGCAGAGGGTTGAAATAGGAAGCTGCCGCAAGAGTTTCTGCATTGTGGAAGAAAAACAGTATAAAGAACAATGTCAAGTAATAAACCCTAAACCCTAAACTGCACAACGAAGACCAAAATTAACTGTAAAAACAACAAAAAAAGGAAAAGTGTATTAAGAACAAAAATAAAAACTGTATACAGAAAAATTGCACATGCGAAGCAGGCAGGATTAAGACCAGATTTCCACCGTGGCAAGAACAAATACGAGACCAGGCTTGGAGTTCAATCCCCAAGCAAGCCCACACATTTGAGTACATAGAGCACACAGATCAGTGTTTCTTTTTTCGGCTCCGAGCCCCCCTTCGGCAGGCCGCCCAGGGGCCGCCACAGGCTCGATTGAGCCCAAATTTTGACCTGCCTACGGCTGGTGGCCAAACCATCATAGCTGGCCAAACCTGGGGCCTCCGGCCAGTGGCCGGGGCATGAAGCTGACAAATAGCTGAGACACGTAAACAGCAACATTGAGCAAGAGGGTTGCCAGGTCCACACTTTGGCGGTACGCACCTGGTCGGGGAAGACCAAGTCGTCCGTAGTAGGTTCCATGTAACCTTGTGATATGGAGGCCCCCCAGGCGTCAGATCTTGAGGGATCTGGATCCAGAGGCGTGGAGGGCAGGGGGACGGTGCCTGCAGCAACAACAGCAGCAATAGCAACAGTAGCAGTGGCAGCAGCATCGGTTTGAGTGCAGCCTGGCGGTAAGGGGAGCCCTCAGGCCACAGACCTGGGGGGCTCTGGGTCTAGAGGGGTGAGGGGCAGGGGGACGGTGCCAGCAGCAACAGCAACAGCAGCAGTGACAGCAGCATCGGTTTGAGTGCAGCCTGGCGGTGAGGGGAGCCTTCAGGCCACAGATCTGGGGGGCTCTAGATCTAGAGGCGCGGGGGGGGCAGAGAAGTGTGTCCTGCCGGGCCAGAAGCAGTGGTTTCGGAAGCAGGCTGGCAGATCACAGTAGTCACAGGGATATTCAGGCTTGACTGCCGAAACGAACAACAACGTCGATAACCAGCGGGTCCTGTCAAACTACCAGCGCCAAGGGAAGGGAACAGTGCGGGCAGGGCCGAGAAAGAGAGGCATCCATGCTATTGCCATGGCGAGGGAAAGTCAGAAGGGTGGCACGTAAGGATGATGCATGAGCGTTACTTTTGGCGTTCTGTTTGCGGGAAAGGCTCCGTCCCGGCCACCGACCCCCCCGTGCTTAGGGGGATGGGTCCCCAGCTACCTGGGTGACAGGCTCCTTCGCATTCCTGTTTGCGGGGAAAGGCCCCGTTCTGGCCACCGCTCCCCCCCCCGCCCTGTTTAGGGGGGATGGGTCCCTGCTCCCCTTTGTGACAGGCCCCTTATCGTCACTCCTGAAGGGCGTTGTCTGGTTGCCCGGGTCAGGCATCAAAAACTTGCTCGAAATTCTGGCAAGCTGCCCATGCCTGAACTTGAAGGCAAAAGTTTCGGCACAGGGATGCTCGTAAGGCATGGGGATTAGGCCCAACCGCTTAAAAGGACAAGGCTCAAGGGACAGGCTACAGGGCACCAGGTACCATTTGAGGCACAGTACCAATGGCTGGAGCTGTCACGAGGGCCCTAGACCCTAAACCCTAAACCAGGCTGGAAAAATGACATTTTTCTCACCTGAAGCAGGAGAGGGTCTATTGGGCGGCGGCAGATGCTGGCGGCCCGGGCCTGCCGTCGCTGCCCTGTCCTTTCCTGACTTCCTCAGGATGCTCACGATGCTGCTGCGGCCAAAGCCAGCCGTGACGGCACGCCGCGCCATTTCTTCGGCTGTCCCGACACTGAAAGGAGGTCACACAGAAAGGGGCATGGCATCAGTGTTAATTTATCGTGACTCGGCTACATGTCAGCTAAACTCCGGCCTCTGGCCAGGGGGGCACTTTATGGCCAGCCATGCTGCTCTGGCCACTAGTCGTAGGCCGGTCCAGGTATGGTCTTAATCGGGCCTTTGGCGGCCAAGGGGCGGTGGAGTTGTAGCTGAAAAGGAAACACAGCATAACATGTTTTGAAGGGGTACAATGTCCAAGGGTTGGACTAGCCTGGCTACCGTACCAAATTGTAACACTTTCGAAAACGCGGCCAAATCCATTCACTAATGGATTAGTAACACATTCATTTACTTCCCATCGATTTTCTTTCACCAATCTCATTGTATCACCAATTCACAGTTTCACACCCTACTTAACCTCGTAAGCTTCCTTTATCTGTGATCATATGTGATCACATATGATCCTAGATAACGGAAGCTTACGAGGTATAGTAGGTCTCTAATACGAGAGGCATGCATGGAGTAAATGGGTAGTGCTTGTAGGATGTGTCTTAATATAATGAGTGAATGGGTACTGCGAGTCGTTTGTACATTGGTGTATAATAGATTGCAGACGCCTGGGCCAGAGGGGGGAGAGGGAGGAATCTTTGGTTCAGTAGGTGCCCATGATTCAAGGACTTAGGAATCCTTAGGAATTAGGGACCAAAATTCACAACGTATGGTTGGGATCTGGACAGGCTGGGGTTTCTTCTGACTTCCTTTACTTTTTGGGATAGTCTTTTTCCTTCTCCTTTTTTCTTCTGATATTTTCTTGTCTCCTGTTCTAGCCTTCAGTTTACGTCCCTACCGACCAGACAGTCGGGCGCCCATGCGGTCAAGCCTTTTCAGCATGTCATTCACAACGCAGCGTTCAAGATCTCATACAAAGTCATGAAATCAGGACCGGCACTCTGGTTCCTTTGCACTCTGACGGTAACGGCGCAGACGCTGCCTCAGCCTACGCTGCACTGCTCCCTGGACCCTCACAGCCCCGAACCCTCTCCTCATGAATGTGTCAGCCAGCACTCCTACTCTTTCCTATCCCCTCAACAACTGTTGAATTTAGCAGCTACAGCCTACAGGGACCCTGACCAGATGGACCCTGGGTACCTGGCATTTGGCCTGCGCACCCAATCATACTTTCTCACCACCTCCTCCTTCTCCTCCTGAGTGCGCACCTGCCCCTCATGGACGCCACTGCCGCCGCAGTCTTCGGCCGCAACGACCCTGACAGTGGTCTGTCGCCGAGTGACACGCGTTCGGCCGCCGCCGCGACAGGCGTGGAGAAAAGCCTGCTTCCAGAGCTGGATGTTCCTTGACCTAGCTCCGAGACCGGCGGATCTTCCTCCTTCATTTCCAGCTATGAGAGTGTACGAGAAGTGTGGGGGGGGGCGGGGGGGGGACAATCAGATTTATCCGACCCTGCTGAATTGTGTACCCGACCGCCGCCTGAATGCTGATTCATCCCCCTCTACTTCCGGTAGTTTGTATTTAGCAGGCATTTAGTTTATATTCAAACATACAAATAGTGAAGTCTCGCCACCCCCACTGGGACTTGAAGCTTAATGAAACACTTCAGGGTGGGCCGGGGCCACCATTAACCCCTAACCTCTAAACCCTTACCCCGTGCTCTTCCCGTATCCATCTGACAGCACTGCAGAGAGAGAGAGAGAAAGCTCACAGAAATAAAGATACACGCCCTGACGCCTGCATTAAGGAAGGCACCCGTTCGGCATTGCACTTGAGTTGTCTGAGAGGGAAAGGAAGCTCTCACCAGCCCTTCTGTCCTCGTGGCATACTGCGTCCTCTTCACGCGGTGCGTCGAGCTGCAGAGCAGCTCGTCCAGGTGCAGCTTCGAGTAGGGGTTGGAGGACCGCTTTAGTATCTCAGGCTGGCTCTTGGCCACCGCTGCCATAATCCTCTGCCGGCTGGAGCCGATCGGCGAGGCGGGGACAATATTCCCCGGCGTTGAGGACCGAACACCTGCGGCCCGTGAGACGACGCCGGCCTCCGCTCCAGCAAGAGACCTGCCGCCTCCGGGACGAACCGGAGAGGCGCCCGGCTCCGACGCGAGAGACCGGACACTGGCTTGGACGCTCAGGCTGAGGACCCCGCCCCCGTTCGTTGACGAGGTGCGGCTACCTGCGCTGCGTAGTGGGCGCGGCCCCCCAACCGGCCTAATGGACTTGCCGGACCGGATGGGAGACTTGCACGTCTGCGGGCTGAGCGGCGGCGACGCCTCGATGAGGGCAGCAGCGCGCTGCGCGGCCGCGGCGGCGGCCGCGGCGGCGGCCACGGCGGCGGCCACGGCGGCTGCAGCGGCTGCAGCCACCTGCTTCTCCTTATCCATCAGGCACTTGGACTGCTCAATGACGAAGCGGTCGCAGTCTGGAAGGGAGCAGGCAGGTGAGGAGTGAAGGCAGTCAGGCGGGTGGGTAGGTGTGAATCAAGCGGGTGGGTAGGTTTGAATCAAGCGGGTGGGTAGGTTTGAATCAAGCGGGTGGGTAGGTTTGAATCTAGCGGGTGGGTAGGTTTGAATCTAGCGGGTGGGTAGGTATGAATCAAGCGGGTGGGTAGGTTTGAATTAAGCGGGTGGGTAGGTTTGAATTAAGCCAGATGTTAGATAGGTGACAGTTAACTGTCTTGCAAAGGTGTTCTTGCATAATCAAATGCCTGGCTCTATCGAAATAGGCTTTCAGGTGGAAAATTTGCACGTTTGACACAACCACTGTCCTCTAACAAGTGAATGGTGCAGGGTGCAGGGTATACATCACCCGCCATGCCTTACGATATGCTAAGTTAGTAGTGTAGGGATAAGGACTCAAGTTGTCTGGCCACCCACCACCCCCTAGCAGGTCAAGGTTCAAACCCTAGCAGGTCAAGGTTCAAACCCTAGCAGGTCAAGGTTCAAACCCTAGCAGGTCAAGGTTCAAACCCTAACAGGTCAAGGTTCAAACCCTAGCAGGTCATGGTTCAAACCCTAGCAGGTCAAGGTTCAAACCCTAGCAGGTCAAGGTTCAAACCCTAGCATATCATACACTATAACACATGCTGCATGAGCATGGTATATATATATATATATATATATATATATATATATATATATATATATATATAAACTTTCATGTGTGCCGCCGAGATTCCTTCACCCTGTTCCCTGTGCCCTTTATATATATTTATTAATACGGTATATTGGTATGTACCGTTTTCCGCCTCAAAAGCTGTAGAGGACAAGAGGTGTCTTACCATCCCCTAGCAGGTCCGGGATGATGTAACTGAAGGAGTCTATCCTGCGCAGCGCCTCGGCTTTCTTGTACTTCTTATCGGACACCACTCTTCGGAATCGGAGGATCGTCATGACCATCAGGAAGACTCTCCGACGCGCGCGGATCATCTTGATGCGCCATTTAGACACAGTGGCCGTCGGCCCTCGTATGGCTGCATTGCAAAAAGGAAATAAAGCGGGGCATGGGCTATTGTTCAACAGTTGGATGGGGAAACATATGAAATTATTTTTGTCCCCGGATCTTCTAGTCGTGTTTTCGACCGTTTTTCAAAACAAGCATTTTATGTTAACAGCTTGGAATTGAGCAAAGGCTGGTTAGGGAACACGAATACTCCTTGCGATGCAGGTGCTTTCAATGGCCAAATAGGGAACCGGCATTTTGACATGGGGCGTTTTTTGGCTTAACAGGAAGCAAGTGCGCATGCAGCATTGGGCACAGGGCATGGATCATAGATACTCCTGGTGAAGCACATTGAGTTGGGAGAAAAGAGGCAGCAGTAGGGCAGGGCAGAGGGCATGGATCATAGTATCCAGGTAGGGCAGGGGTAGGGCAGACGTCAGGGGTAGGGCAGGGGTAGGGCAGGGTAGAGGACAAGGGTAGGGCAGGGCAAGGGTAAGACAGGGGTAGGGAAGGGTAGGGGTAGGGAAGGGGTAGGGCAGGACAGGGGTAGGGCAGGGCAGAAGACAGGGGTAGGGTAGGGCAGAGGACAGGGCTAAGGACAGAGGTAGGGCAGGGGTATGGCAGGGCAGAGGGCAGGGCAGAGGGCAGGGCAGAGGGTAGGGCAGAGGGCATGGCAGAGGGCAAAAGCCCAGCACAGCACTCACGTTTGATCTCCTCCTTCACCTCAGCCACCTCCAGCTTGGCACGCCAAGGACGATCACGGTCCTTTTTGACGTTGGGTGTTTCTCGCAGGATCAGATCAGGTTCGCGCCTCCTGCAGTCGTGATTCATTATTCAGAGGTTCAGGGTTTAGGGGTAGGGGGTTCAGATCAGGTTTGCGCCACCTGCAAAAGTGATTCGTTACTCAGAGGTTTTGGTAAAAAAAGGGAATAATCCTGCCGAATGAATAAATAAATACCTCCAACATGGATACCTTAAATACCGTACATAAACAACACCGGATCGCATGAGGTGTTGTTTATTTACCGTATTTATTTATTCATTCTTAATGAGGAGTTGATACATGGATAAGGGGTGGTAAGGGAAGCACTAGGGCATGAGGGGGGCAGGTTCCTTTTGGCATTGCTTGCACCAGACTGGCGACCTGTGCCCTCCGTAGGCACACAATCCATATTTACCTTCAATGCATGGGGGGCATTTAAAGCGATTGAGATCTACATCCCACATGGGACGATTCAAACCAGGCAAGTTTTCAAACCACATAGTAGACGAGATTGAATGGGGACATATAAGATGCTGTGGGTGGCTTCCTGCAGCGTGGGGCATGGGTGGCTTCCTGCAGCATGGGGCATGGGAGGCTTCCTGCAGCATAGGGCATGGGTTGCTTCCTGCAGCATGGGGCATGGGTGGCTTCATGCAGCATGGGGCATGGGTGGCTTCCTGCAGCATGGGGCATGGGTGGCTTCCTGCAGCATGGGGCATGGGTGGCTTCATGCAGCGTGGGGCATGGGTTGCTTCCTGCAAAATGGGGCATGGTTGGCTTCCTGCAGCATGGGGCATGGGTTGCTTCCTGCAGCATGGGGCATGGGTGGCTTCATGCAGCATGGGGCATGGGTGGCTTCCTGCAGCATGGGGCATGGGTGGCTTCCTGCAGCATGGGGCATGGGTGGCTTCCTGCAGCATGGGGCATGGGTTGCTTCCTGCAGCATGGGGCATGGGTGGCTTCATGCAGCATGGGGCATGGGTGGCTTCCTGCAGCCTGGGACAAGGTAGGCTTCCTGCAGCGTGGGGCATGGTTGGCTTCCTGCAGCATGGGGCATGGGTGGCTTCCTGCAGCATGGGGCATGAGTGGCTTCCTGCAGCGTGGGGCATGGGAGGCTTCATGCAGCATGGGGCATGGGTGGCTTCATGCAGCATGGGGCATGGTTGGCTTCATGCAGCGTGGGGCATGGGTTGCTTCCTGCAGCATGGGGCATGGGTGGCTTCCTGCAGCATGGGGCATGGTTGGCTTCCTGCAGCATGGGGCATGGGTGGCTTCCTGCAGCATGGGGCATGGGTGGCTTCCTGCAGCATGGGGCATGGGTGGCTTCCTGCAGCATGGGCATGGGTGGCTTCATGCAGCATGGGGCATGGGTGGCTTCCTGCAGCATGGGGCATGGGTGGCTTCCTGCAGCATGGGGCATGGGTGGCTTCCTGCAGCATGGGGCATGGGTGGCTTCATGCAGCATGGGGCATGGTTGGCTTCATGCAGCGTGGGGCATGGGTTGCTTCCTGCAGCATGGGGCATGGTTGGCTTCCTGCAGCATGGGGCATGGGAGGCTTCCTGCCGCATGGGGCATGGGTGGCTTCCTGCAGCATGGGGCATGGTTGGCTTCCTGCAGCATGGGGCATGGTTGGCTTCCTGCAGCATGGGGCATGGGTGGCTTCCTGCAGCGTGGGGCACTGGTTGGCTTCCTGCAGCATGGGGCATGGTTAGCTTCCTGCAGCATGGGGCATGGGTGGCTTCATGCAGCATGGGGCATGGTTGGCTTCCTGCAGCATGGGGCATGGGTGGCTTCCTGCAGCATGGGGCATGGTTGGCTTCATGCAGCATGGGGCATGGGTGGCTTCCTGCAGCATGGGGCATGGTTGGCTTCCTGCAGCATGGGGCATGGTTGGCTTCCTGCAGCATGGGGCATGGTTGGCTTCCTGCAGCATGGGGCATGGGTGGCTTCATGCAGCATGGGGCATGGTTGGCTTCCTGCAGCATGGGGCATGGTTGGCTTCATGCAGCATGGGGCATGGTTGGCTTCATGCAGCGTGGGGCATGGGTTGCTTCCTGCAAAATGGGGCATGGTTGGCTTCCTGCAGCATGGGGCATGGGAGGCTTCCTGCAGCATGGGGCATAGGTGGCTTCCTGCAGCATGGGGCATGGGTGGCTTCCTGCAGCGTGGGGCATGGGTGGCTTCCTGCCGCATGGGGCATGGTTGGCTTCCTGCAGTATGGGGCATGGGTGGCTTCCTGCTGCGTGGGGCATGGGTTGCTTCCTGCAGCATGGGGCATGGGTGGCTTCCTGCAGCATGGGGCATGGGTGGCTTCATGCAGCATGGGGCATGGTTGGCTTCCTGCAGCATGGGGCATGGGTGGCTTCATGCAGCATGGGGCATGGTTGGCTTTATGCAGCATGGGGCATGGTTGGCTTCCTGCAGCATGGGGCATGGTTGGCTTCCTGCAGCATGGGGCATGGTTGGCTTCATGCAGCATGGGGCATGGTTGGCTTCATGCAGCGTGGGGCATGGGTTGCTTCCTGCAAAATGGGGCATGGTTGGCTTCCTGCAGCATGGGGCATGGGAGGCTTCCTGCAGCATGGGGCATAGGTGGCTTCCTGCCGCATGGGGCATGGGTGGCTTCCTGCAGCATGGGGCATGGTTGGCTTCCTGCAGCATGGGGCATGGGTGGCTTCCTGCAGCATGGGCATGGGTGGCTTCCTGCAGCATGGGGCATGGGTGGCTTCCTGCAGCATGGGGCATGGTTGGCTTCCTGCAGCATGGGGCATGGGTGGCTTCCTGCAGCATGGGGCATGGGTGGCTTCCTGCAGCGTGGGGCATGGGTGGCTTCCTGCAGCATGGGGCATGGTTGGCTTCCTGCAGCATGGGGCATGGGTGGCTTCCTGCAGCGTGGGGCATGGTTGGCTTCCTGCAGCATGGGGCATGGTTGGCTTCCTGCAGCATGGGGCATGGGTGGCTTCATGCAGCATGGGGCATGGTTGGCTTCCTGCAGCATGGGGCATGGGTTGCTTCATGCAGCATGGGGCATGGTTGGCTTCCTGCAGCATGGGGCATGGTTGGCTTCATGCAGCATGGGGCATGGTTGGCTTCATGCAGCGTGGGGCATGGGTTGCTTCCTGCAAAATGGGGCATGGTTGGCTTCCTGCAGCATGGGGCATGGGAGGCTTCCTGCAGCATGGGGCATAGGTGGCTTCCTGCAGCATGGGGCATGGGTGGCTTCCTGCAGCGTGGGGCATGGGTGGCTTCCTGCCGCATGGGGCATGGTTGGCTTCCTGCAGTATGGGGCATGGGTGGCTTCCTGCAGCGTGGGGCATGGGTTGCTTCCTGCAGCATGGGGCATGGGTGGCTTCCTGCAGCATGGGGCATGGGTGGCTTCATGCAGCATGGGGCATGGTTGGCTTCCTGCAGCATAGGGCATGGGTGGCTTCATGCAGCATGGGGCATGGTTGGCTTCATGCAGCATGGGGCATGGGTGGCTTCCTGCAGCATGGGGCATGGGTGGCTTCATGCAGCATGGGGCATGGGTTGCTTTATGCAGCATAGGGCATAGGGCATGAGTTGCTTTATGCCGCATGGGGCATGACCCGCATTTTGCCACCAGGGGAAGTGAGGATCAGGTGTCGGGCTAGCCCATATTCATACCTATGCACTCACACATCTCCACACTTATCCTGTAAAATTCCGCACCTGCTGGACGCTCCCCCCTGTGCTGCCTTTTCACGCGTGCGGTTGAACACACCCTGCATACTGTCGGCCTGGTCCACCAGTGTTGTCTGAAAACAGCAGAGGAAACAATTTTTTCGTAATTTTGGAAGCAAAAAAATAAAAGAAAGAGGGGACGCTTTACGGGAATCGGGTACAGGCAGCAGGGTCATCAGCCTGGTCTGAACTCAGCAGAGGAAAAGGGAATTAGGGACGGAAAGTTAGAATTACTTTTTTCCGTGCGACGGGTATGTGAGGAGGGAGCAATGTTCGATTTCCTAGATGTATGGACTGGTTATAAGAAACCAGTCTTACCGGGCAGTATGGTCACCAGCATTTCCAGAGGCCCATCCCTAGGACTCTATTAAGCAGCTGAGACACGTTTCCAGTCATAAGAGCGACGGAACAGAGAGAGGCAGGGGCTGGCGTGAGGGTTTAGGGCTGGCGTGAGGGTCCACAGCATTTGCAGAGGTTCCTCCCCTGCCTTGATAACCAAGGGATAAGTTGGGAATCGATTTTCTATCTTTAATTTTCTCTTTCTTTCAAGACTGGATGGTGCCGGCTGCTAAAGTAAGATGCAGGGGAAGTGGTAGATTGAGCACACACTAGTTGGGATGAACAGGCCATCATATGGATTTTCTTGTTATTAAAGTTGGTGCTTTGGGTTGTTTTTTTATGTGAGAGTTTACGCATGCCCTTGCAGCCCAGTCGTCGCAGTCCCCCACATGTCCTCCAAGGATCAGGCCACTCAGCAACGCGCAAAAGCGGCATGGTAAAATGAAGCTGTCCATGAGGACAGGACACTACTGAAAGTGTAAGCCCCTAACCAGTGCTGTGTGCCATTGCGCCATAATTTACAAATCGTGATAGTAATTACGGTCTCTTGCTGGTAGAAATAGCTGAATTTGCCTTGAAATTACGGTGTCTGAAACTCAGCTACGTAACTCAGCCACCGGAATCGGCACAGCACTGCGCAGAACAGCAGAACGCACCCTTAGATACTCCAGCTTCATTTCGAAGCTGCGTCCCCGCGCGAGAGCGGGCCTCTCCAGCCCTGTGGCAAACAAAATAGGACGGGACAGAGGGCGGGGGCATGAGATGTGGGCAATGGGAAGGGGAAAGAAGAGTGTGAGTACCGGGGTTGATGTGCACGACATGCACTGTACCTGCACTGCACATGCACATTTACTGCACTGTGCCTTTTCTCAGCTGACTAACAGGTCCGCATGCGCACCCGGGCTGTTTCTCTTTGTGCCCGCGTCTCAGGTTTTCTAGGGTTGGGCGGCCGGCCGGCCTCACACCTTGCTATGTCCAATCAAAAGAAAGTGCCATGAAAGAACAGCAGGGTCTGCGGAACAGGCATTTCATTTGAATGGGTAGAAGGGGAAACACACTCCTCCTCTTATTTGAATGGGCAGAGAACACACTCCTCCGCCCAGTCATGTCAGATGATCTGGATGTTACACACAGCTACACGAGTGGGCTTAGGTGTGCATCTTTCAGTTTTATATTTGTGCACATCAGACCACTGTTGGCAGGCCGCAATGCAGCCACCACTAGATCCAAGGGGAACAGACCATGACCGGTCTACGGCCAGTGGCACAAGCACCTGCCTTCCCCTTGGCTGCTTGTTGTACCAGCCAAGGGAAGACTGGTACAGTGAACAGCAGGGCTTGCTGCATCAACCTCCCTCAGCTGACGGCCGTGATGTAGCAGAATCGGAGCAGAATCAATCTATCCTCGAATGAACATGGTGTGTTATCTTGGTCTAGGCAGCTTTCTACCTCTCTTAATTTTATTGAGTGGAAGGGGAACAAACGGTTGACTAAATGACTAAAGCAAAAGAACTCATGTGGCTCCATGCAACCATGTAGCCCCCATGTGTGGCATCCATCCGGGCCAGGGACTTGAATGTCACATGGGGCAAGGACCCTCCCCCCATGCATGGTGCATGAGACGTGCTCCCTTGCATGCTGCGAGAGACATGAATGGGAAAGAGGCATACTATGCATCCATGATATGGAATTTGAATGGGGAGCGTTGATAAGGTGTGGCTGAATCTTGACAGAGCCCCATGTTTATCCCCCTTTGTTTCCAAACTGGTTTAGGTTGCATGGCGACAGGGCGTGCATGGCTGTGCATGGATGTGTACAAACAATTGCAGCATGGTTATAGTGAATGGTTTCAAACAATTGGTGTGACATGAGCTTCTGTGCATGGCCCTCTGAATGTGCAGTGCATTGCATGCGCATGGATTGTGTATGTGCTGGAGAGGTTGTCCCATCTGTTGCAGCATCAGCGCAACCAGCCGATAGCCTCTATCCGAGATAGCTCGGACCACGAACCTCCTAGTTCATCAAGCTCGCGTGAACGTAGGGATCGCCAATTGCTTTGAATGTAGTCGTTCCACTCCGAATCGTCCCAGGTCGCAGGGTCCAAGGGCTTATCGGATAGATAACGGGACATTGGGACCTCTGACTTGCTCTGTCTGGCCATATCGTAGAGTTTCTATAAATAGTTGCGTTTACGCTGTAACAGCATTTCAGCTCAGTGGCCGAGGCTGCAGGCGAGAAGTCTGACCCGATGCTTCAACTGCGCCCCGTGACGATTTCGCTGCCATGCGCTGATCGCCTTAAAAATAAAACAGCGTGTAGTAGATTGGGAGGTTGTATAAGTGTTTGGCTGTGAAACTAGCGTCTGGGAACCGCACTGCGGAAGTTGGAGGGGCGGGGAGAGCTACCCGCAATATGGTAAGAATGAGTTCGGGAAATTCAATGAAGAAATAAAGTACGGTGAGTGTCGTAAGGCACAGCGTTAGATTCTAACGCGTTAGAGGGTTTCAGGGTTCCAATGGATTCCAAGAATTTTGCGTTTTTTTCGTGCTCTCACTGTCGCTTAGTCGACACATGCAACTAGGATGCCGAACGTAGGCATGACAAACAAAGAAGGAACGGTCAAGATGAAACAAGTGTTCGACGGGCACAAAAGTGTGATGTCACGTGTCCCTGACGTCACGTCCGACAGCCTGCCTCGGGGACGCAGTTAAGGCTGTGTTTCCATTGGAGTTTGAGGTGAGCAGTCGGGCAGGTCGGTTTTGTTCGGTCCGCGCCAAGGTTAAAGCCCGAGGTGGAGACCACCACAGAAAAATTCGGCCTTCGTTTCCATTGCATGTCCGGGGTGGCCGATTCGCATTCAAGAACCTCGCAGGCTAAGATTTTCGAAATGTCGCAGCCTTTCTTGGTAGTTGTTAAGTCGCGTTTGTTGTGCTGCTGCAAAACGAATCGCGCTATCGGCTTGTCCATGCGTAGTAGCATTGGGCGCAGCTGGCAACGCTCTTTTGAAATTTCTGCACCTATGTAGCTTGAACACGTAGATCAAAGCAACCAGTGGTGCTTACGTATACTATTGCTTTATTTCGATTCAGTCGCGCATGCTGCAACGCAACGACGGGGTAGAAAATCGTCACGTGAGGTTCCGTGGGCCGGGACAGCCAGTCGACTTCCATCGAACCAACAGAGTTTATCAGCGGTATGAATACAGGAGAATGATCACAGTGCTCAAAAAACAAGGCTGCGAAGTATTGTCCAGCTGGCGTTTGGGGTTGATGTCACCCAAACTCACTTCGGGTCTCGGACCCGAAGTGGATTTGGGTAAGTTTGGGCAGAAGAGTCTGGGAAACCACCCGTCGACTGTACTAAATCCGGTCGTGTTTCGACGTCCAATGGAAACGTTTTCGTCGGGGTGGCACAGCTGGCGCCTAGCTGGCAGCCCACCCCGACGTCAAAACAGCCAATGGAAACACAGCCTAACCCTGAAAGCGCTATGACCTCTTCCGCCAAACCCTGAAAAACCTGACATCAAAGTCTGAGGCACTTGGGCTACTGACGACGTTCGTAACTAGTCACCGAACGTAGGCAAGGAAAACATAGAAGGCACAGTCAAGAAAAGTGAAAAGTTTGGCTGGCACAAAATGTGTGACGCCACGTATCCCTCCAAGGCGGGCCAGGCCTGACGCGACGTCTGCCTCGGGGACGCAGTCGACCCTAAAAGCGCTATGACCTCGACCAGCAAACCCTGAAAGCCCTAACCAAAATCTGGAGCACTTGGGCTACTGACGACGTTCGTAACTAGGTCGCCGAACGTAGGCAAGACAAACAAAGAAGGAACGGTCAGGATGAAACAAGAGTTCGACTGGCACAAAACGTGTGATGTCACGTGTCCCTGACGTCACGTCCGACGGCGCGCGCTTCGGGGACGCAGGTGACCCTAAAAGCGCTATGACCTCGACCAGCAAACCCTGTAAAACTGGCACCAAAATCTGAGGCATTTGGGCTACTGACGACGTTCGTAACTAGGATGCCGAACGTAAGCAAGACAAACAAAGAAGGAACGGTCAAGAAGAAAGAAGAGTTCGGCTCGCACAAAAAGTGTGATGTCACGCGTCCCTGACGTCACGTCCGACAGCCTGCCTCGGGGACGCAGTGCACCCTAAAAGCGCTATGACCTCGACCAGCAAACCCTGAAAAACCTCTTCGTACGGCGAGGCACTTGGGCTACTGACGACGTTCGTAACTAGTCACCGAACGTAGGCAAGACATACAAAGACGTTCGTAAACACGCCTGCCATGGGGCAGGATGGGCGTGCCTTTGGCGACACCGATAAGTAACCAGTAACGATGGCGCCATCGAAAAAGGATGGTCTCTCCAGGGCGGGCTATACCTCTGACGATGCACAAGCGCACGTAAAAATCAGAGCGTAATCATGATTATTGATTCTGACACAAAAGCACCATTTGCTGGATGGCTGACCCCTCAACACGCCTCGCCGACATGCACCTCTTGATTCGAGTGGTAGCAGCTGACATACACTCACTGATGACTTCACAACAGCACTAGCAGCGCAACCCTTGACTTCGTATTAGTAGCAGCAGCGAGCAACAGTGAGCAGCAGCAGCAGCAGGAACAGCAGCATGAGCAGCATCACCAACAACATCAACTAAGAGCAGCAGCAGCAGCAAGAGCAGCGACGGAGAGCAGCAGGAGCAGCAGGAATAGCAGCACTCAACAGGAGCAGCAGCAAGAAGTCTCTGACCGCAGCACCCCTGATGGTGCAGCAGTAGTCACCTCACTGGTCCAGCTGGCATCTAGATCAGGCACCAACCCCCAGGCGAACAAGCAAGACTGCATTATTGATTGATGCTGCTCTAGCGGCTCGGCTTCAGCGGCTGAGCTCATCAGATAGATTCAGAAGATAAATGAGCAGTGTTGAGTGCTCTGAGTTCTTAAACTTGGGGCACTTCAACGATAACTTAAGCATAGTGCTGGGTGTCGGCTGGTTGCCAACTTACCACATACCGTCGAGGGGGGGGTAAAAAAACTGAATACACCCCATCATCGAAAGTTGTAGAGCTTGACGATAGCTTCCCACATCTGGTCTTAAAATTGTTTCTGGCCCAGGGGGCTGGGAGTTATAAAGGGTCATAGTGGGGGGGTAGAGGGGGGTAAAAAAAATGTTTGGCGATTTTAGTGAAAAAATATAAACATCAGATTGAGACGACAGCTTCACCGTTGCATTCCTACTGTCATATGCTACAGATATGCATCATAAAAAATTCCACGCAGAATACCAGACCCCTCTTGGCATGCAATATTGGCATGGGGGGGTGCCATGGCTCCGGAACCACATGCACCATTGTGCATACACCCATAATCGACTCGAACACGGTGTAGCTGCATTGGTATTTGCTATGTGTTAAGCAATGACAACCTGCTGTGAGCATTGTTTGAAGGTCTCAAAATTCATAGACAACCCAGTGGCCCTAAGGAATCACCAACAGGAGAAAGAGTGCAAGACAGGAGCTGAGAAGCTGGCCAAGGAGAACTTGACGAAGCGACAGCGCACAATCACATCATTACCGTATACCGGTACTCCTTTTTTGCTCCTGCTACTCCCTCAACTCTTGCTCCTGATGCTGCTGTCGAGCATGCCTCTGTCGCCGAGCTTCTCGCTCTTGCAGCAGCTGCTGGTCCTGCTGCTGAGGCTACACAATGTGCATGGCTGTGGGAAGATAATCAAGCTATCAGCTATGCGGTTGCACAGCGGAGCACACATGTTCCTGCGCCAATGTGGGGAAGTAGCTTGGAGCCGGTACTGAGGCATGCGGCTTCTGTGGCATTGTGTATGACGACAGGACATCAGGCCTGTGCAAAATGGACTTGGGCAGAGGCTCTTCAACCGGAACGTTAGCAGTCGAGTCCCGCTGCCCCCTGAAGTACAAGATGTCATATGCGGCTGCTGAGAGGGGTCCTGCCAACAATCCTTGCACCAACAGTGGCTTGCACCATCGGCAGAAGCATCGCGGGTACCATCCGCCCTTCTGTCTGGGGTTATCACTTCCTAGATCACATGTGAGTCAGCCCACCCTGGTCAGGAGCTGACCGAGGCAGATGTGACGAGATATGCCATCAGCGCTGAGGATTTGAAGGGGTGGTGGGCAAGGAGCTCCCCAAGAAGCAGAAGACCAGGCCTCTGAAGCAGCACATCAGCACGCTCAAGTTAGATGCTATTTTGATGCTAGTTTGATGCCACTCATGCGTGAGTCCTCTCGTGGTCTCGCCTCGTGGTCTCTAGCTAAAATAGGTAGCTGGCAGGTAGGTGGTAGCTAGATCAATTGTTTTTTCATTTGTTGCACCGCTTGACATTTGTGAACCATCTACATTTATCGACACCCATAGAAGCGCACTGAGCTGATTTAAATTGACCCCTATCGGCCTATCCCTTCCTTAAATTCTGATTTTGATTGAGAATTTAAGGTTTTGCTAGGTTCCAGAGACAGGGGAGGGGGGGGGTAGCCACGGGTCGTTAGACTTTTTGGCCCCTACATTCTATGCCACTGTTGACAGCGCTGTTGTCCGGCATTGTCGGGGGCTAGTTTCTAGAGGAGCTGAGGTGTCGGGCTTGTTTGTCTTACCGGCATTTCATTGTGTTCCCTCCCCCCCCCTCTTTAATTTCGTTTCTTCATTTCTCCCATTTGAGTGAACAGTTGGGCGCCCACGTGGCCGAGCCTTCTTGAACAAGGGACCCGAGGTGTAACGTCATTGATTGATCTGTGTCTTGATCCAACATGGGCAGGCGGTTTCAAAGAGATTGTTATCGTTGGCTGCTCTGTGTTTCACTCTATAAAAGACAGGATATTTCAACGAGGAACTGTGATCGTTGGCTGCTTGTGTCTTCATCCAGCAAGGGCAGACTAATAAGAAAATTCAAATGAGGTGGTCGCATACCGGTAGAGGAGGTTGGCAAGGCTGCACCCTGGTCCTGGCTATGCATGGTAGCTGGAATTGAGCCTTGTCATTCCCTACCAGCCTCACGCGGCAGTGCCTTCAGCAAGGCCCAGCGGGTATGCACCGTTCTTCACTCTAGCAAGGGCGAAATGATTCAACGAGGAACTTTGATCGTGGGCTGCTGAGTGTGTTCATCCAACAAGAGCAGACTATATAAGCGAGGCAATCACACAGACCTGCAGATGTACACAAACAGCTAGCCTTTCCTTCATTGTGTCCCCCCCTCCTCTTCCTTTTAGTTTATTATTTTCTCCCATCTGAACAGTCGGGCGCCCACGCAGCCGCGCCTTCTTGAGCAGGGCCCAGAGGTCAATGACGTCACACCTCAGGGCCCTGCATTAACAAAGCTCGGCCATGTCGGCAAACATGAAGTCAGCTAGGAAAGTCAAGGGAGAAGGCAAAGAAGGTGATTGAGTAATTGGAGATTGTGCAACTCACGTCATGCGTCAAGTACTAGAGAATAATGTGTCACAAGTTTATCACCATCCCATGCCGGTATAGAAATTTCATTTCGGAGGTAACGGAACTAAACGCTACCGGGACATGGACGTTTTATCTTTTAAATACGGAAGACAAGTATATCTTGTTAGTCCAATACCTGCAGTGATTTGCAGCGCGCGATAAAAACAAAACGCGCCGACCGGGCGCCCATTGGCCTGTCCGAATCTGCAGTTGAAAGCTACTACTGCTCTTTCTCACATTACTGAATCCCCGCTGTCTGCTTCAGTAAAACAAGGATATGCTAGGATGCGCTTCAAGGACAGGCAGTTAGGAAATGCCTGGCTGTCTACCAACTAAACTTGTCCCTCTCCCTCTCAATGCCCTCGATCTATCTCCTTCTCGATAAGACTATGTCCTCTACACAGCAGCATCTGCCGCGGCTGCCTCCCCGCCCCCACTAGCTCCCCCTGCTGCTGCCTGCTTGAGGGAGGGCACGTACTTATCCACGAGGTACTCCAGCTTAGCGGGAAAGTCCAGGTTCCGCACATTCGGTACACATTTTTGCATGAGCTGCCAGCGCCGCTTGGCCTGATGGATCAGAGGCAACAGGCAGGCCAGAACAATAAACAAGGTACTGTGGCGTGATACCGTGGGTGGTTTCCACTTATATTGAAGGTGTAAAGTCTATCTGGCATCATGAGGCACACAGGCTGCGCTAGACTCAACATAAAAACCCTGGTTGCAACCTACAACCCACAACCTACAACCTACAATCCACAACCTACAACCAACCTACAACCTACAACCCATAACCTACAACCCACAACCTACAACCCACAACCTACAACCTAATGTGTCGAGAGGCTGTTTGAGGAGAAGGGCCAGAGGACAATTTCAAATTTGGATTGAAAATCAAACACCCGTCCATATCTGCTGCTCCTCCAAACAATATACAACCCAATTGCTACGTGCCTTATAATTGCATGAACAACCTTATCAACAGCCCAACAGCACCGGACTGCCCCCGCGCCTCCAAATCGTCCCCAAGAGCCACTTCTAGCACTTTCTTTATGGTAACGGTGCGGATTTGGCTTCAGCCCTGATCTGCGCTGGTCCTTTAAACCGCACGCCCCTAGGGGGAGCTAATTTTCTTTATTTATTTCTAGCACTTCCCTGCCCAGGACTCTTGCCTCTCACCTGCGCCTCCCCCCTCCACTCCACCAGGCTGCCCCACTGCACCTCCCACTCCTCGCAGCTCCCGGTCTCCCATAAGGAGCGCAGCAAGCGCCGGTCGTCCCCTGGCCCCCAGTCCCCCCGGGCCACCATGGAGGGACAGACTACACCATACCTGTGCGATGGATCCAGGGCATGGCGTTCGGGGCATGGATTTCAGGGCATGGATCCAGGGCATGGCGTTCGGGGCATGGATTTCAGGGCATGCATTTCAGGGCATGGCGTTCGGGGCATGGATTTCAGGGCATGGATCCAGGGCATGGCGTTCGGGGCATGGATTTCAGGGCATGGCGTTCGGGGCATGGATTTCAGGGCATGGATCCAGGGCATGGAGTTCGGGGCATGGATTTCAGGGCATGGAGTTCGGGGCATGGATTTCAGGGCATGGATCCAGGGCATGGAGTTCGGGGCATGGATTTCAGGGCATGGATCCAGGGCATGGCGTTCGGGGCATGGATTTCAGGGCATGCATTTCAGGGCATGGCGTTCGGGGCATGGATTTCAGGGCATGGCGTTCGGGGCATGGATTTCAGGGCATGGAGTTCGGGGCATGGATTTCAGGGCATGGATCCAGGGCATGGATTTCGGGGCATGGATTTCAGGGCATGGAGTTCGGGGCATGCATTTCAGGGCATGGATCCAGGGCATGGAGTTCGGGGCATGGATTTCAGGGCATGGATCCAGGGCATGGCGTTCGGGGCATGGATTTCAGGGCATGGATTTCGGGGCATGGATTTCAGGGCATGGATTTCAGGGCATGGAGTTCGGGGCATGGATTTCAGGGCATGGATTTCAGGGCATGGATTTCAGGGCATGGATCTCAGGGCATGGATCTCAGGGCATGGATTTCAGGGCATGGATTTCAGGGCATGGATTTCAGGAATGGATCCAGGGCATGGATTTCAGGGCATGGATCTCAGGGCATGGATTTCAGGGCATGGATGTCAGGGCATGGATTTCAGGGCACGGATTTCAGGCATGGATCCAGGGCATGGATTTCGGGGCATGGATTTCGGGGCATGGATTTCAGGGCATGGATTTCGGGGCATGGATTTCAGGGCATGGATTTCAGGGCATGGATTTCAGGGCATGGATTTCAGGGCATTGATTTCAGGGCATGGATTTCAGGGCATGGATTTCAGACTCTACATCAGGATAAGGAGGCTTGCAGGAGGAAGGTGAAAGAGATAAACTGACATGCCTGTTTTAATTGTTCATGCTGCACTGTTTCCTGAACTCTCAAGACAGTCATACGCTCATGCGGGGCTTTTTCTTTTTCCCAAGGCTCATCTTGAGCATTCACTGAAAACACCTCATCTCAATGATGGAGGATGGTAGGGTACGTGCCATTGACCTAGTCACATGTGCCATGCAAAACAGGGAATGAGGGGAGGTTTGCAGCAGGGAGGGGGAGGCTTCCGCTGGTTTCGGAACCATGGGTAGCCTCCCCCTCCCTGGTCTGCAGCAGAAAGGGGGGTTCGGTAACAGGGGCAGTCTCCCCCTGTTTTGCAGCATAATCAATGAGGTAGGTGGTCATGGTAGCTTGAGCATTCTCTGGACTGCCTACCATGGACACCCTATAATACCCTTAACCTTAACCTAGCGGCACCCAGTTGAAGACGACATGGACTCAAGGTCATGGACTGTGGCATGGCCCCTAAGTCCATCAGGGTTAATTTAAGCAGCAGGACAGTACCGTAATTTTGATTTGCCTTCCCTTGGGTATGAAAACCAATATCTTTTGATGCTGCCCTCAGGGCAAATTAATGATCCAAAATCTTAACTTCTGACTGCAAACTGGCGTCCACAATCGAAGATTATCATACTCCTGGATCCCTGAACCCCAAACAATGTTCATTATGAGAGAAGGCAAAGCAAATTTAAGGTATGCCAGGATGGCATACGTTAAAAAGGGCTCAATATGTGCTCTGCTGACCAGGTCCAACCTACCATCACTCAATATTCAGAGGGGATAGTGTAGCATCCCTGGATGCTACTGATTCTACGACTTAACTTATGTGCATGCTGTACATCTGTATGATGGACAGCGTATCATATCTTGAGGATATGTTGAAGAGACACAGACAGTACTGAGCGAGGTGGGGCTCCTTACACCGCCATACTCAAATCCATGTTCAACGTTATAGCAGAGCGATACAGGCAGGCCGCATCTCAAAGTCTCAAAGCTGGCTCTGATCCAGAGTTCCACTCACCACCTCTTCCTGCACTGGGTCCCGCTCCGTGTCCCGACCATCTCTGACACCATTTCCCAGTCCACGTCGTCCAGCACCTTGCGGCGATCCACGCCCGGGGACGCGGCCGCCAAGGACGTCACTCTCCTCCCCTGCCATGCATGCAGTCGTCAGCAGGAGGCCGGGCATGATGTTAGGAGGTGAAGTGTACACGCACACATTGTTTAGGGGCTCAGCTACATGTCAGATACACGCAGGCCGCTGGCCCCATTTGTGGACAGCCTTGCTGCCTTGGTCACCAATTTTGTGCCAGGACCAGGATTGGTTCTGACCAGGCAGGTGGCTGCGGGGCAGCCAGCCGAAGTTGATCTTGTAGCCGAAAAAAGAAAGAATGCACGCACAGGTACAAGGACCTGCACGCATGCCTCGCACAGATCTAGATCATTTTGTCCGAATAGCACGATAGTAAAATATCCAATGCCCATTACCCCCCCTCCTTTGACACAACCCTTAACAGAGGAAACTTAACCTCTGCCTTCCCTTCTGACCAAAAGTTGTGCGCTACTGTTGGAGATAAGCTTCAGCCAAAACTTACATACCGGTATGTGCACCGCACACACACAGACCGCCCATCTGGATCGCCCTCCTAAGCCGCCCCCCTAAACCCTAAACCCATCTGGATCGCCTTCCTATGCCGCCCCCCTACATCATGAACCCTTAACCCATCTGGATCACCCTCCTAAGCCGCCCCCCTAAACCCTTAACCCATCTGGATCGCCTTCCTATGCCGCACCCTTAAATCATGAACCCTAAACCCATCTGGATCACCCTCATAAGCCGCCCCCCTAAACCCTAAACCCATCTGGATCACCCTCATAAGCCGCCCCCCTAAACCCTAAACCCATCTGGATCGCCCTCCTAAGCCGCCCCCCCCCCCCTGCTCTCACCCTTCGCACTTGCTCCTCTGCCTGCCTCATCGCCTCCTCAGCCTCCTCTTCCCGCTGCCTCTGCAGCGACAGTTCCATGGATCCAGTCACCTGCGCCTTGGTCTCGAGATACTTTGCAACAGACTTCCGGAGCAGATCCGTTTCAGCCTCAGACCAGACTCCTATGGGAGGTCAAAGAGGTTAAGGGTTTAGGGTTTAGGGTTTAGGGTTTAAAAATACTCCTAAGGAAGGTCAAAGAGGGTTTAGGGTTTAGTTTTTTAAATACTCCCAAGGAAGGTCAAAGAGGGGTGAATGGTGAAGACAACGTAAATAGCATAATGCCACAAACCTCAGGCCGATACCAGGCAGACACGCACCTAAGCAGATGGAAGTGCTTCTTTTTTCGTGGCTAAGCTACACGTCAGCTACACTCCGGCTGCTGGCTGGAGAACCCCTTCCGTGGCCAGCCTTGATGCTTTGGTCACCAATGGCAGGCCGGTCCAGGTTTGGTCCTGATTGGGCTTTTGACGGTACTTGGGCAAAGAAAAGAAACACTGCTGATGGGTCGATAGTGATGGTCGGTCACACACATGATCCGGGTACCGCGCAGACGCTGAAGGCCAAAGTCAACGCTGAAGGCAAAAATCGACGCAGCTTGCAAAAGGTAGTCCTTTCCTACTCGGATTACCATGTCACATGAACATCCGAGCCTCGGCATCCATCCGGGCACCTAAACAGAGGAGCTAACATACATGTTGTTCACAACCCCAAGCCCGGCCCCAAACCCAGCTTTAGCCCTAACCCTAACCCTAACCCTAGCCCTAGCCCTAACCCTAGCCCTAGCCTTAGCCCTAGCCTTAGCCCTAAGTGGTCCTGCCATGGCTGTTTTCCTAGCTACATTCTCATCTCCAGCCTCGGCCCAGTCCACCAAGCTGTTCTTTGTGACCTCCCACCACCCACTTCATTCCTTGCCCTCCCTGTTTGCCCTCCACGCCGTAGCCTCTGCCCCCACACACCTCTGTCCCAGTCTTCCTCCAGACCCTGCCCTGCCCACCGAGCCATGGCCTGTTTAAAACCAGATGCCTTAGGGAGGTCTTAACAACATTTGTTTGTGTCCCCCCACCCACCTACGCCCAAGTCTTCCTCATTTTTGATGAGCTTCCATCGGTCTATGCAGCACCTGTCCATGCGCCCAAGCTCTGCCCCAATCAATTTCCACTTGGGTCCATGCAGGCCATGCAGGTAGCGCAACTGGGCGTCATCTTCAGGCTTGAAGGGACCCTGGTAAGAGGGGGGGAGGGAGGTGAAGTTGAAAGGCGGAGGGAGTGGAGTGAATCTCATGCAGGTAACGCAACTGGGCGTCATCTTCGGCGCTGAAGGGACCCTGGTGAGGGGAGGAATGAGGTGAAGTTGAAAGGCGGAGGGAGTGGAGTTGAGTCTCATGCAGGTAACGCAACTGGGCGTCATCTTCGGCGCTGAAGGGACCCTGGTGAGGGGAGGAATGAGGTGAAGTTGAAAGGCGGAGGGAGTGGAGTTGAGTCTCATGCAGGTAACGCAACTGGGCGTCATCTTCGGCGCTGAAGGGACCCTGGTGAGGGGAGGAATGAGGTGAAGTTGAAAGGCGGAAGGAGTGGAGTGAATCTCATGCAGGTAACGCAACTGGGCGTCATCTTCGGCGCTGAAGGGACCCTGGTGAGGGGAGGAATGAGGTGAAGTTGAAAGGCGGAAGGAGTGGAGTTGAGTCTCATGCAGGTAACGCAACTGGGCGTCATCTTCGGCGCTGAAGGGACCCTGGTGAGGGGAGGGATGAGGTGAAGTTGAAAGGCGGAGGGAGAGGAGTTGAGTCTCATGCAGGTAACGCAACTGGGCGTCATCTTCGGCGCTGAAGGGACCCTGGTGTGGGGAGGAATGAGGTGAAGTTGAAAGGCGGAGGGAGTGGAGTTGAGTCTCATGCAGGTAACGCAACTGGGCGTCATCTTCGGCGCTGAAGGGACCCTGGTGAGGGGAGGAATGAGGTGAAGTTGAAAGGCGGAGGGAGTGGAGTTGGATCTCATGCAGGTAACGCAACTGGGCGTCATCTTCGGCGCTGAAGGGACCCTGGTGAGGGGAGGGATGAGGTGAAGTTGAAAGGCGGAGGGAGTGGAGTTGGATCTCATGCAGGTAACGCAACTGGGCGTCATCTTCAGCGCTGAAGGGACCCTGGTGAGGGGAGGAATGAGGTGAAGTTGAAAGGCGGAGGGAGTGGAGTTGAGTCTCATGCAGGTAACGCAACTGGGCGTCATCTTCGGCGCTGAAGGGACCCTGGTGAGGGGAGGGATGAGGTGAAGTTGAAAGGCGGAGGGAGTGGAGTTGGATCTCATGCAGGTAACGCAACTGGGCGTCATCTTCGGCGCTGAAGGGACCCTGGTGAGGGGAGGGATGAGGTGAAGTTGAAAGGCGGAGGGAGTGGAGTTGGATCTCATGCAGGTAACGCAACTGGGCGTCATCTTCGGCGCTGAAGGGACCATGGTGAGGGGAGGGATGAGGTGAAGTTGAAAGGCGGAGGGAGTGGAGTTGGATCTCATGCAGGTAACGCAACTGGGCGTCATCTTCGGCGCTGAAGGGACCCTGGTGAGGGGAGGGATGAGGTGAAGTTGAAAGGCGGAGGGAGTGGAGTTGGATCTTATGCAGGTAACGCAACTGGTCACCATTTTCGGCGCATCAATTGGAGGGAGTCGGATTGGAGTACGTGGGAGGATGCAATCATTCACCCTCATTCCGCAATGGCATGCAACGCCCACTGCACCGTTCACCTTGTTATTGCCGGCGTGGAGGATGCGAATGATGCAAGCTCTGGATGAGTGTCGCGTTCTGCAGGCACATGCTTTCCTTTTAGTTTCCATTCAAATACATCCAACCGGCTGGGATATTTCACCCCTTCAGCTTCAGTATATACGCCCTGGCGGCTGGGGCAAGGTTCAGGGTTGAATCCAACTGTTTATCCAACTGAATCCAACTGTTTACCACACCCATGATTGCATGTAGCTACCGTATGCAAGGTGAATAAGGCTGAAACCCAGCAATTTCTAACAGGCTGTTTTCCACATTTCTGAGATCCAGCCAACGCTACTCTGCAGACAGAGGCGGTCCTCCATTCGGCAGGATGGCGAACATGATAGCAAAAGCCGACAAGCAGTGAGAGTCAGCCACCTATTGGGTAAGGCGACATTTGATGGCAAGGGCCCAGACGCAGTCAGAGCAGTAGAGCATGTCACCTGTTGGGTAAGGCAGCACATATGGTGGCGAAGGCGCCCTTGTGATCCACCGCAGTAACGTTGAACAGCCATGACCAGTTGCTGGTGCTCAGGCCGTGATCCGAGGCGTAGCTGAGTGGAAATGAGGAAAAGGGTGAGCCACAGTATACCCTCCAAGGAAGAGACGGGGATAATGGTGGACCGGATATATGAGGGGGACCCCAAGCTGCGCTGTTCCCTTAACCCGCACGCCCCTAGGGGGGCGTAGTTTTCTTTATTTCTTTCTTATTAAGGGGAGTACGCATGAGCCCTGTGCGCCATCCTGACGCACATCGTACAGTTGACAACCTCAAAATGGCATGCGTCCATGCTGGCTTATCACTCACGGAAACTATCTCAAAGGCTTGAATAGAGGTAGAAAGCTGAGGCATATCAATTATGTGACAAGAGTAGGCGAGCGCCCAGAAGCCAGGCCCAAATAGGTGACAGGAGTAAGCGAGCGCCCAAAAGCCAGGCCCCATTATTGACCCACCAACCAGGCCCAATCTTAGCCCACTACCTGACGGCCGCCTCCTTGAGCTTCGCCTTCTCCTCATCACTGAAAGGGCCATTCTTCACATTGGTCCGTTTCAGATCCTGCCGCCAGGAGTGCTTCCCCACCTCATCGTCTGCCACCACCGCATCTGCAGCAGAAGGCTTAGCTGCGGCCTGAGCATCACCTGCCCTGGCCGCAGCCGACTCCTTCTTGTTCATATGCTGCTTGGCAGCAGCCTGGGCATCGCCTGCCCTGGCCGCAGCCAATTCCTTCTTCTTCACGGGCTGCTTGGCTGCGGTCTGGACACACGCCGCCGTATCCGCCGCCGCATCCGCAGCAGCAGCAGGCTTGGATGCGGCCTGGGCATCACCTGCCCCGGCCGCAGCCAACTCCTTCTTCTGCTTCTTCCCGGGCTGCTTGGCTGCGGTCTGGACAGCGGCTTCCCCGGCTTCCCTACCCCCTTCCACAGGCTGCCTGGCTGCGGCCTGGGCAGCAATATGCTCTAGACTGACACCCATCTGCCCAACGATGGGAGCGGCCGTTGAAAACTGTGTCCCTGGGCCCACTCCAGGCGCTATGCCCGCCACCACCTCAGCTGTTTGCTGCTTCTTAGAGACCTTCCCGGCCTCCCTCACCTCTGCAGCCCCAGCCTCTGCTCTCTGCTGCTTCTTGAAGCTTTCGGTGTCCATCCCCACCTCAGCTGTCTGCTGCTTCTTAGAGACCTTCCCATCCATCCCCGCCTCTGCCGTCTGCTGCTTCTTAGAGGCCTTCCCATCCCTCCCCTCCTCTACCGTCCGCTGCTTCTTAGAGGCCTTCCCATCCCTCCCCTCCTCTTCCGTCCGCTGCTTCTTAAAGGCCTTCCTCTCCTTCCTGTCTTCCATCCCGGGCTCCACCCCGGCTGCAATGCTGGCTGTTTCGGCACAAGAGCCCACTGGCTCTATTTTTGACACAATCAGCCCCGGGCTGACGGCTATCCGAGAGTCCTGCACAGATCCATGCCTGCCCTTCGCCTCTTGTTTCGACTTCTTCTCTGTCCGCATCTGCTTCCTCTCCTGCTCCCCAAATGGGTTGGCTGCAAATGCCTTTGACTTCCCACACCCCTCCTCCTGCTGTTTCGAAGACCCCGGAGGATCCGACACATCAGCCGCTGCAGCCGATGCGAGCGACGGTGCGCTTGCCAAGGTTTCATGACCCAGCTTTGCCTCCTCCTCCTCCTCCTGCTCCTCCCTCTTTGCTCGCCTCTGCTCCTTCTTGCAAAGCTTCTCAGCCACACACGCTTCTGACTTCAAATCACGCCCCGCCTGCCCCTGAGATAACTTCAGAGACGTCAATCCTGCAGCTGCTGCCGTTGTCCCCTCTCGCAAGAGTTCTGTACCGAGCAGCCTAGCCGCCTCCAACTGAACCCGCCTCTTCTCCTTCTTGAGGAGCTTCTTCGCCAACCACGCATCCGGCTTGGCATCCTGCCTCTCCTGCCCCTGCGCCGACCCCGGATATGCGAATTCTTCAGATGCTGCGGGTGCCCACTCTCGCAAGGGCGCTGCGTTGAGCAGCCGAGCCTCCTCCTCCCTCTCCTGCCTCTTCTTCTTCTTGGCCGCCACCGCTTCCGAATCGGCATCGCGCAACTCCTGCCGCCCCTGGCCAGCGGAAGCCGCCAGAGAGCCTGGCGTCCCCGCTGCCTCTCGCTCACGGCTCTTCTTCTCATTCTTCTTGTTTTTTCGCAGTTTTCTTGCCGCCACCGCTTCGCTCTTGTCGTGCTTTCCAGGCTGCGGATCTGCTGATCCGACAGATACCATCAGCACCGCTGACATCGCCGCTGCATGGGGCGCCCCTGCCGCTGCCGCTTGAGGGTGAGCCCCCGCCGCTGCCGCTGCAGTCTCTGCTCCCCGCAACGTCTCCTCGTGCCGAGACTCGTTTGTCAAGCTGGCCCTCTCCTCCTCCATTGCCTTCCGCTTCCGTTTCTTCTCTTTCTTCCTTAGCTTCAGGGCTGCCTCTGATTCTATGTTGTCCTGCTTCGCCAGCGGGGCCGAGCCTGAGGGCCCCCCCCCTGCCTCATGTGCCATGCCACACTCAGGTGTGTACACACCTAGCCAACCTGTGTAAAAATCAAACGAGTTTGTGATGATCAAGGGGGTGTATAAGAGCAGCATGTGCGCTTGCATGCCCATGCTGTGTGCAAACATGCCCTACACCTGTCTGCCCCGCCCAGCCCATGCACCCATGCCTGGGCACACTTGCATGACAGGCTATGCATAGCAGCCTCCTACTCCTCACTCAGTTTAGCTGTCGGTGCACAAAGCGCAGAGGGATACAGCAGCAGCAAAGCAACAAACGTGTTAAGACCACCCAGGCATGCATACAGGGCTGCTATTGCCTCACCTCCTTACGTTATAAATCTGATGATTTATCAAGGGGTAGACCGATAGCCCAATGAAGTCTGAAGCCGCTCAGCGGCAGTGCTCCACGTCGAGTCCTAGTGTCTGGAGCAGTTTCGGGTAAAGCAGGTTTCAGCCGTTCTGGGTGCGATGCTTTGTATGTCAAGGATTCAGGCAAGGCACGGACAGCTGCCTTCAAGTCGCCTCTTTTATTTGCGGCGCCCAGCAGCCAGCAGGGTTTCCCTCGGACGAGCTCACGGGGGCGACTGAGCTCCGGAGCCCGATCGCTCGATTGAGCCCGAGGCCGACTCGACCGGTGTACGGCTGCTTTATGGCCTGCATCTAGGGGGCCATGTGCACCTCGGTTTGCGTGATAGCATGGAGTGGCCTGTATCGCAGCCCCCTGCGAGGACGCATGTGTCCGCCTGGCAGCCATCTGCATGGCAGCTATGGGCACAGCAGCTATCTGCATGGCAGCCATCTGTATGGCAGCTATGTGCACAGCAGCTATCTGTATGGCAGCTATGTGTACAGCAGCTATCTGCATGGCAGCCATCTGCATGGCAGCTATGTGCACAGCAGCCTGTGCTGCCGTCTTGCTCGCCTGGTCTGCATGGAGGTGCACTTCACGCTGCTGGTGGTGGAAGCACAGTCCCAGATGATCACATCCATGTGAGTGCTTTTATCACCAAGCAGTGATAATTTTGCTGCGCGCAAGACAACCTTTGGGTGGCCGCCGGGCGGCCACCGTTGGGCCGATTGGGCCAAGCCTTGACCGCCCTACGGCCTAGCAGCAGGGCTTGTTCCAACAACCCCTCACTGCTGTGGAACGTGATGTGGCTGATTCGTAGCTGAAGCACGCAAAAATAAACACTGCCGCCAACATAGGCAAGCCCATGATAACCATCCCTTTTTCTTGGCTCTGCAGCTCAGAGCAGAAACTTGTGTCCGAGTCGGAATTCAATTCAGTCTACCACTCATCATTATTCATTAGTATCTTCATGTTTCCCTCCAACCCAAACAACTAAAATAATGAGGGAAGGCAAAGCAAATCCAAAGTACTGTAGACTCATTTATTTTAAATTACGTGACCCCTTCAATACCGCGAATACTAGGGTTGGTGGCTTACCAGATCTGTCTCTGCATTTCTCTCAGGGGCTCTATATTATCAAAAAATGCCAGATACCCATTTCGGCTCGGCACAATACTATCCAAAAACTTCCAGTTACCAGTTCGGCTCAGCTCAGCTCGGCTCAATACTATAAAAAACTTCAAGTTACCTAGTTCGGCTCGGCTAAATATTATCAAAAAACTGCCAGTTTCCCACTACCACTTACCCACTGCCAGTTACCCACTGCCAGTTATCCACTGCCAGTTACCCACTGCCAGTTACCCACTACCAGTTACCCACTACCAGTTACCCACTGCCAGTTATCCACTGCCAGTTACCCACTGCCAGTTACCCACTACCAGTTACCCACTGCCAGTTATCCACTGCCAGTTGCCCACCACCAGTTACCCACTGCCAGTTACCCACTGCCAGTTACCCACTACCAGTTACCCACTACCAGTTACCCACTGCCAGTTACCCACTACCAGTTACCCACTGCCAGTTACCCACTGCCAGTTACCCACTGCCAGTTACCCACTGCCAGTTACCCACTGCCAGTTACCCACTGCCAGTTACCCACTGCCAGTTACCCACTGCCAGTTACCCACTGCCAGTTACCCACTACCAGTTACCCACTACCAGTTACCCACTGCCAGTTACCCACTACCAGTTACCCACTGCCAGTTACCCACTGCCAGTTATCCACTGCCAATTACCCACTGCCAGTTACCCACTACCAGTTATCCACTGCCAGTTACCCACTGCCAGTTACCCACTGCCAGTTACCCACTGCCAGTTACCCACTACCAGTTACCCACTACCAGTTACCCACTGCCAGTTACCCACTGCCAATTACCCACTGCCATTATCCACTGCCAGTTACCCACTGCCAGTTACCCACTGCCAATTACCCACTGCCAGTTACCCACTGCCAATTACCCACTGCCAGTTACCCACTGCCAGTTACCCACTCCCAGTTACCCACTGCCAGTTACCCACTGCCAGTTACCCACTGCCAGTTACCCACTACCAGTTACCCACTGCCAGTTACCCACTACCAGTTACCCACTACCAGTTACCCACTGCCAGTTACCCACTGCCAGTTACCCACTGCCAGTTACCCACTGCCAGTTACCCACTGCCAGTTACCCACTGCCAGTTACCCACTACCAGTTACCCACTGCCAGTTATCCACTGCCAGTTGCCCACCACCAGTTACCCACTGCCAGTTATCCACTGCCAGTTACCCACTACCAGTTACCCACTACCAGTTACCCACTGCTAGTTACACACTACCAGTTACCCACTGCCAGTTACCCACTGCCAGTTATCCACTGCCAGTTACCCACTGCCAGTTACCCACTGCCAGTTACCCACTGCCAGTTACCCATTGCCTGTTACCCACTGCCAGTTACCCACTGCCAGTTACCCACTACCAGTTACCCACTACCAGTTACCCACTGCCAGTTACCCACTACCAGTTACCCACTGCCAGTTACCCACTGCCAGTTATCCACTGCCAATTACCCACTGCCAGTTACCCACTACCAGTTATCCACTGCCAGTTACCCACTGCCAGTTACCCACTGCCAGTTACCCACTGCCAGTTACCCACTACCAGTTACCCACTGCCAGTTACCCACTGCCAATTACCCACTGCCATTATCCACTGCCAGTTACCCACTGCCAGTTACCCACTCCCAGTTACCCACTGCCAGTTACCCACTGCCAATTACCCACTGCCAGTTACCCACTGCCAGTTACCCACTCCCAGTTACCCACTGCCAGTTACCCACTGCCAGTTACCCACTGCCAGTTACCCACTACCAGTTACCCACTGCCAGTTACCCACTACCAGTTACCCACTACCAGTTACCCACTGCCAGTTACCCACTGCCAGTTACCCACTACCAGTTACCCACTGCCAATTACCCACTGCCAGTTACCCACTGCCAGTTACCCACTGCCAGTTACCCATTGCCTGTTACCCACTGCCAGTTACCCACTGCCATTTACCCACTACCAGTTTCCCACTACCAGTTACCCACTGCCAGTTACTCACTACCAGGTACCCACTGCTTGCTACCCACTACTAGTTACCCACTACTAGTTACCCACGGCCACTTACCCACTACCAGTTACCCACTCCCAGTTACCCACTGCCAGTTACCCACTGCCAGTTACCCACTGCCAGTTACCCACTACCAGTTACCCACTGCCAGTTACCCACTACCAGTTACCCACTACCAGTTACCCACTGCCAGTTACCCACTGCCAGTTACCCACTACCAGTTACCCACTGCCAATTACCCACTGCCAGTTACCCACTGCCAGTTACCCACTGCCAGTTACCCACTGCCTGTTACCCACTGCCAGTTACCCACTGCCAGTTACCCACTACCAGTTACCCACTACCAGTTACCCACTGCTAGTTACCCACTGCCAGGTACCCACTGCTTGCTACCCACTACTAGTTACCCACTACTAGTTACCCACGGCCACTTACCCACTACCAGTTACCCACTGCCAGTTACCCACTGCCAGTTACCCACTGCCAGTTACCCACGGCACTTCCCCACCTGCTTCCCAGGGTCACTGGCCTCCTCTCCTGCTTCCCAGGGGCACTTCCCATCCTGCTTCTCAGAGGCACTTCCCCTCCTGCTTTCCAGGGGCACTTCCCCTCCTGCTTCCCATGGGCACTTCCCTTCCTGCATCCCAGGGGCACTTCCCCTCCAATTTCCCAGGGGCACTTCCCCTCCTGCTTCCCAGGGGCACTTCCCTCCCGCTTCCTAGGGGCACTTCCCCTCCTGCTTCCCAGGGGCACTTCCCCTCCTGCTTCCTAGGGGCACTTCCTATCCTGCTTCCTATCCTCTCTGTGCTTTTGCTTTGGTGAGGGCTAGAGAGGGCCTCATCGGGCTGAAGGGTCTTCAGACTTCCTTTCTTTTTGGAGGGTGGTATTTTCACTATTTTTCTTCTCCATTTCCCATCTGTTCCTTTCCTTTCTCCTTTACCCTTCAATCTATATTCCTCCCCCCCTGGTCGTCAGGCGCCCACGTGGCCGTGCCTTTTTTTGAGCACAGTGGCCCAGAGACTGTTAAGCGTCAGTCATTAGCAAGAGACAGCCGGGGTGCCCTTGTGACCCTCGTCGTCAGCTGAGAAAAGGCGAGGTTTAGAGAGGGTCCCACACGACCAAAAAGAGCTCACACAGCCGCAATAATTCATGCGTACAATTTCAGGGCGGGAAAATGACTGCTACGTACCCCACCTCGTCACAATGTCGGCACCCCTCTAGGCTCTAGCTAGAGCGCGCTATACCACAATATGGCTCCCATCAGCGGCCACGGTCAGCGGCTGGAAACATCTCCAGTTCTCCACTCAAGCCGAAAAACGACAATTGGCGTGCAAAGGAGATAAAAGCAGACGGGAAGCCAGAGAAATAGGTACATGGTCACTAGTTAGAGGGCGTTGCCATTGGCCTCCACGCCCCCCAAGTTGGGGGGCCCAACCTTCGCACAATTCGAATTCTGACCCTTCCCCCACCCTACCGCCGGAAGGCTCATGGCGCTACTACTACACATCCCCGGGCCATTCCGTGATTGCCTATCTTATTAAACACTGGAGCCCTACGAGTCGGGAAATTCATCATTTTCTGGTGCATACGAATAAAATTACACCGACTACCTCCCCCTAAATTATAGCCGCACACTGCCATCGCTTTTGATACGTCGCGGGCGTTTATGTAGTGCCCCTAACTGACATATATAACCGACTACCGGTAGTTTGACTTTGAGATGACGACTAGTCGGACATTATTCCACGACGCCGCTTCGGCGTTCTCTTTATATTAGTTATTCAAGGCTCACAGCACCCTCAAATGTGCGTTATGAAATACGAACGCTGTTTCGGTGACGAAAAGAGAAGCTGCATCGGTGAAAATAAGCCCGTCCACGCAGTACAACCAGTACTCCAGTGTACCTCCACATGGCCTGTCTCACTTGAGTTCAGGCTAAAGTTTATGTCCAACTAACAAGCAAAATTGTACCATGTATGTTAGGGGATACATGTCATGACTGCTCTAGAATACAAAACACGCGCTTTGACAAAAACAATCGCTCCGAAACTACTGTTTGCCCCCCACCCTGGCCATGACCTAGAATGTCATGACTGTGGGCTATTAGTGGGCTGGGTATTTCCGCATAATAATGAAGCTTGCATGACTCTAGTCACTGTCGTATCAGCCCCTGCTATTATGATTTACTGATACAAGTTGCAAGGTAGCCTGGTTGGAGACGACCGCGGTCTGCACGGTGTGCACGTGGCTTGAGATAATCCAAAACCCCGCCAAAATCCTAATTGCTTCCATGCGCTGTTCACCCTCCTGTTCACGATACCTATCTCCGATACCTGTCGCGACGAAGCTGATCAGCTTTCAGTCATCAGCGTCAACAAGGCTTTGCAACTCATACTAGCTTCAGGGCATTTAAAAGAGCGATCGCCAGGTCGGTCACCAAACGACTGCCGGAAATGAGCTGGTCTGCATAGGCCGCTGACCGATCACCAGAAGCGTGCTAGGTACTACTATCCCTTCATCACAGCGTCTCTTGTTCCCCGCTTTTGGTGCTTGGTCAGCTCCTTACGACTGTTCGTCAACTTCTGCTATCGTCTTTTTGAAACTGAATTCAGGTCTTCGACTTCCGCCACCGACGACTTCTCCCTGGCTGGGGACTGGGTTCGCGGTCCCGCCCCCTCTGCTTTCCCTGCTAGCACGTGCAGCGCTGCAGACCTGTCTTCATCTGCTGCTGCAGCTGCAGTACTGCTAGTTTCTTCTTATGTTGATCCACTGATCAGCGTGGCCTCAAATTTCAGCCACTGGTCAAGCTAGCTCCCTACTCATATACGGTTTATACAAACCTAGTACCATATTGGTCGCGGTCATCCGAGGGTAATTGAGCACAGCGCACAACCTGTGCCCTGACGGCGCGCTAACAAAAATCTAGCAGCTTACCAGTACCAGTCACCGTTGTCAACTAGACAGCTAGAATCGAGGCAATGGTGTCAGCATTCTTGAGTGCGGCCTGCTGCTTCCGTGGCGAAGCATCATGGCCCCGAGCAGAAGCAGCAACAGCAACAACAACAGCAACAGCAGCAACAACAGCAGCACTTCATACCAATGCCATTAGGGCTCAGAACATCCCAGCGTCAGACAGCTCAGCCAACAAAACAGGGGACGTAACTCGCCTCCGCCTCGTCACCAAGCCCAGCAGCAGAGGAGGCGAGGATGGCGGGCTGTCTCATCCAGAGGCCTTAGAGGCAACGGTCGTCGGGGGAGAATCAGCCCAGCAGCCGCACCAGCAGCCTGCCCAGCAGCAGCACCAACCTGCCCACCAGCAGCAACAATCTGCCCAGCAGCAACAGTCTGCCCAGCAGCAGCAGCAGCCAGCCCAACAGCAGCAGCCTACCCAACAGCAGCGTGTGAAAGGGGTCATTGCTGCAGCCATCCACCCGTCTGCTGCAGGAAGTGGAGTCGGCCGGCAGCCTGCTAGTCGCAGCAGCCAAGCAGGTCCAGCCGCGCCTGCGAGAAGCTGGGCTCTCAGCCACGCGCTCAGTATCAGCAGCAGACTCAGCCAGGCTTATGTCGTCGCGGAGACTGGGGTCGGGGTCAGTCATCCCTCCTACCTTGGGGCCGCTGCAGCAGCAGCTGGTACAGACGGGGGGGAGATCAGGAGCGGGGCCTTTGGCACTGTGGTGGGGCAGCGGGAGCGGGGACGGTGCGGCGCAGGCGGGTCAGAGTTCACGTCCGCTGCAGCAGTTGGGGCAGACATGGATGCGGTGCTGGTGCTCGCACCAGCGGTCGGCAGCGAGACGTCCAGCAGGGCACCCTCCTACCAGGCATCCTTGCCGGCAATGAGCCTCGGCACAGGGGTGGATATCATCGGCCCTGAGCGGGCCGCGGGTTCTTCTCTGCGTGCCTTACGCGAGGAGCAAGCACCACCGGCGCTTCGGAAGTCGGAAAATTTTGCTTTTCAGGGCCCAGGCACTGCTGCCGAGGAACAGACTATCATCGAAAGGTTTATGAACATGGTGAGGCCTTTCTTTCTTTTCTGCCGCTACCGGTGTGTTTAAAAACATGTGTTGATAAACACGTCCATGCATGGGACATGGATAATAGAAGCCTGCTTTTCGCAAACGATTATTGGACATGGATGGAAGAGGCCTGTTTTTCGCAAATTTTGGTTTTTTACTTCAACATGGTGTGAGACCAGGGGGGCCGTGGAATCAAGGCTCGAGAGCTGATGGGGCATTGACATGCAGTCTCATTGATGAATAATTCAAATGCACGATCACCTTTTGCTGTGAGCTACCGTGTGCTGCTCCCATTCCTCTCGCATAAAAATGCACAGTTTTTTCAATTTCTGAGCGAGCTGCTATTGTTCCCCACAGCACTCTCATGCTCCCCTCACCCCAGAGAGCCTGGTGTACCCCTCTCTTCCAGAGTTCCCTTTTCCGGCCCGAGGCCATTTTTCAGCAGGCCGCCCAGCAGACGCTCAAGGTCCGATGGGGACCAAAACTTGACCGGCCTATGGCCGGCGGCACACACAGCATAGCTAGCCACAAATAGGGCCTCCGGCCGAAACCGGAGTGTAGCTGACAGGTGGCTGAACCACGAGAAAAAAACTCGAATATCTTCCTTCCCATGAAGAATATGTGAATGTCCTTTTCTCTGCCTGCGGTGTTTCACAGGCACCATACGCTGCTGCCAATGCTGCCAGCTGGCCTTCTGCCGCCAAGCTGCCGATTTTACAGAAACCCGAACCCAGCAAGCGATCAGTGTCGGATCCCAATGCCCCCAGGAACACCGTCGAGAGCAGTGGGGACAGCAGGCAGCAGTGGCAGGGGCTCTGGCTGGGAGGTAGCAGCGGGGACTGGAAGGGGCTAAGTGTGTGTGGTGGCAGCGACCAGCAGGGGATGACCAGTGTGGGTGGCGACGGCGGGCAGAGGCCAAGGCTCAGTGTGGGTGGAGGTGGCAGCAGGCTTAGGCAGGTGCCTGGTGTGGGTGGTGATGGCCGGCAGCGGATAGAGTCGAGTGTGGGCAGTGATGTCAGACAGCGGCAGCTGATCAGTGTGGATGGTGGCAGCGGGCAGCAGCCAAGGCTCGGAATGGGCAGTGGGAGCGGGCAGCGGATACAGCCGAGTGTGGGCAGTGACGTCAGACAGCGGCAGCTGATCAGTGTGGCCGGTGGCAGCGGGCAGCAGCCAAGGCTCGGTATGGACAGCAGCAGCGCGCAAAGGACGATGCCGAGCGTGGGCAGTGATGGCGGGCAGCCGCCAATGCTCAGTCTGCATTGGCTGCGCAAGGACCTCAGAAACCTCCGTTTGTTGGGCTGTGGTGCTAGTGGGCCTGTGTTCAAGGTAGGAAACACACAAACAAATCATCCGGTACGGTATACAAACAATAATGTACCGTTAACAGAAAATGTGAAATGTTTCGAGGCCACAAGGCCTCGGTTTCACCGCCCTACCTTTTGAAGTTTTTGTTCACGTTTTAATTTATTAACTAATTCTTTTAAATTTTTTAAAAAATTTAAAATTTCTTTTTTTTGTTTTGAAATCTTAATTAGATTCCGGCGGAATCTTATTAAGATTCTCGCGCTGCTTAATCTTCACACTTTTTACACCACCAGCTCCCACAAAAGTAAGTCTTAAATCTGAAAATCTACTTAAGCTGTGCCAATGCTGTACCGCTCAGTCGCCTCAAGTGACATTCACAGTCCTGGGCCACCTCAGCTCTCTCTCTCTCAAGGTGGCTCCATGCTGCTTTCCCCCCCATGTGGTCACCATGCAGTGTTTACCCTAAACCCTAAACCCTGGTTCATGATTCTGGGGTTGATTCAGTGCCGCATGTGCCTTTTCTGGGGTTGATGCGATGTGCATTTTCTGGGGTTGATGCGATGTGCCTTTTCTGGGGTTGTTTCAGTGCCGTCCGCATGTGCCTTTATGTTTACCCCTGATCCTGTTTTCTGCTGCTGTCAAGCAGGCTGAGTGGAAAGGCACCCTCGTAGCTGCCAAGTTCATCCCCACAGAGCATCATTCTTCGTCTGCTCAGCAAAGCCGCACCAACAGGTATGACTGTACCGTACATTTGAATTTGAATTGCCAGGTATGACTGTACTCACTCTACTGTATGAGCCATGCCTTTGATCAGGGGCATATGATGCAAACCAAAATCTTTATACGCCACTTGATTGCCTGTTATGAAACATGCAATCAGTAAACAAATCAGCTGCCAAGAAAAATATCCCATCGTCGCAAGGAGCCATGAAAAGGCAATTAAATCATCAGGAATTTGATTGAGTATGGAAGCCACCGTTGAGGCTATGCGGTGACGGCGCGGATGTGGCTTCAGCACAGGCTGCACTATTTACTCAATCCTCACGCCTCCCACGGGGCGTAGCTTTCTTTCTTGGGGTTAAGGAAGCCACCGATTAGGCCAGGGCATGGTGATGCTTGTGTTGTGCACTTGTGCCTAGCATAGGGGCACTGGAACAGAGGAGATACCAGACACGCTTCAGTCTAGCGTGATTCAGCTACAATCTGGTTACATCATGGTCTGCTTTAAGCGTGATTCAGCTACAAGCATGGCCTGATTCAGCTACATCATGGCCTGGGCCTGAGGCGGCCTGGAGAAAACAAGCACTACTGCTCTGTCCACCGGCCGCAGGTTGGTCAGGGTTTGGCCCCAGGTGGTTGGTGGTGGCCCCCAAAGATGGTATTGCACACAAACACACACAAGAAAAACCCGTGCCGACTGCGCAGCTGAGCTTAACCTGCCTTGCCTGCGCACTGCATGCAATGGCTTCCTTAGGTCCAGCTCGTCCCCTAAGGTGTCGCACCCGCACGTGGTGCACATCTATACCTGCGCCACCATCGATGCCGACGCCCCTCCGCCGCAGCCCCGCGGCTTGCTGTTGGCGCCGCTCGCCAGTTTGCTCCTGGCCCCCAACAGAGGGACCTCTAGGGGGGCCGCATCTGCCCCATCCAGATGCAAAACCGATCCATTGGGGACTCCGGGGAGCCCCCAGATGGCCATGCTGGCCTCTGGCTGGTCCCCGGTCAACAGCTCCTTCTGCAGCAGCGCCGGAGGGAGGCTGGCGGGTGCCTGGGTGATGGACCTGGCGAGCAGCGAGGGGGCAGCATCCCAGCTCATGTCTGAAGATGCCGATGAGAACGCGGAGGACGACGCTGAGGTGGGTGGCGACTGAGTGTGTTGTTAAAAATTTGATGCAACCACCCACAGCCTTGTGCGAAAGGGCCAGGCAGAGCGAACCGAGAGGAGACCAGAAAAACGAAAAACGTGACAGGCACCAGAAAACAGACAGAACCGCCGCTGTCATGTATGGAGCGTCTGGTATAGCTGCTTTTGTTCGGGAGCTCATGTTGCTTTTGAGGGGGGAAATTGCCTTGCTCATCTGTGGGACAAGGCTGTGGGTGGTTGCGTTGACTTTTTAACAAGAAGTAATCCTCTGAGCAGACCTCAGAGGCGTCTGGTATGGCTGCTTTTGTCTGGTATGGCTGCTTTTGTCTGGTATGGCTGCTTTTGTCTGGTATGGCTGCTTTTGTCTGGCATGGCTGCTTTTGTCTGGTATGGCTGCTTTTGTCAGGCATGGCTGCTTTTGTCTGGTATGGCTGCTTTTGTCTGGTATGGCTGCTTTTGTCTGGGATCAAGTCGCTACTAAGAAACTGCCTTACTAATGCACATAGCATAGTGCACACCTCTATACTGTGTCTGCTTCCCTGTGATGCTTTGCGCAGGTCGAACGGCTCCTGACTGGAAGCCACAAAAGGCTTCACATGGCGGATGTACTGCCAGACAGCCCTGTGTGTCCAGCTGTACAGCGACAGCTGGCAGACGAGCAGAGCCCGGGCAGGGGGGGCGGTACCTGTGCAACAAGCATTGCTTCTCCCGATGCCGCTGCACCTGGCTGGCCGCCCTCAAGAAACAGCAGCAACAGCCGCATGGGCCTGGCGTTGGTCCAGCAACACGATCCCGAGCGTCACGTGCTCCTGGACAGGCGACATATGTTAGTGGCCGACTTACCATCTATCTCGATGCACCCGGTGCTGCAGCAGCAGCAGCGGCTGTTCCAGCTGTCGATGCCGCACATCCCATTGCCGCTGCCATCGGAAAAGGCTCATCAACAGAAGCAGCTGCCGCTGCTGCAGCCGCGGCATCCGCTGACCGGGGGCTTGCCACCGAAGCCGCCGGGATCGGACGCCGCCTCGAATGCATCCATGTGAGGTCTTGGAGCTTTGCTGCACCTGTAATGACTTGGTTGTGAGAGAAAGGAGTATGCGACTGTGATTGGCTTGCCCGGCAGAAAAATATGGAAAGTATGCGGGGGGGGCAGTGGGGACCCTATAGAGGCTGCTGCGTCCCCTTCCTTCTCCATGACGATTGTGTTTTTCAGGTCCTGTCTCATTAGAAGTGCATCATTTTCCAGCTACGAGGCCACCTTTTCTGGGCCTTCCCCGCGGCCTGATTGGGATCAAGCCTGGGCCATCCTGTAGCAGGCGGCCCAAGCAGCATGGCTGGCCAAACCGGCCGGTCACCGGCTGCATAGGCTGGAGGGTAGCTGATATGCCGCTGAATCACGAGGGGGGGGAAACTGCTCATAAGACGTATACACTTTTTCCCGGAAGGGGGGGCATTGGACATGGGGGCAACAATGATGCCCTATTTTATTTTAACAAAAGGCTCTTTGCCATGCAACCAGGGATGTAGGATCCGGGGCGGGGAGCAGCCCCTTAGTGATGAGCCTACAAGACCTCTCTGAACCAGTTCCCATCCTCACTTGAACCCGCCCTCTTCCTTCTCATCCCACCAACAGGAGCGGGGAGCAGCCTCGCTAGTGATGAGCCTACAAGACCTCTCTGAAGCAGCCCCCGTCCTCCCCATCCTCACTTACACCTGCCCTCTTTCTTCTCATCCCACGAACAGGGGCGCGGAGCAGCCGCTGGTGAAGAGTCCGCAAGATCCCCTGGAGACCAAGGCAGAAGAGAACCCCAAAGACCCTCCGGAGAGGAAGTTCAGCTTTGAGCAGCAAGCGGACGGGCAGGTAATGCAGTGTGCGTCAGGAACAAAGTCTTTGACAACCTACCAGTTATGTAACCGGTAGGTCACATTCCTGGTCATGTAATCGGTAGGTTACATTCCCGGTCATATAACCAGCAGGTTACATTCCCGTTCATTCACCCATTAGGCTACATTCCTGGTCATGTAACCGGTAGGTTGCATTCCCGGTCGTGTTACCGGTAGGTTACTTTACCGGTCATGTAATCGGTAATGTTCGACCTTACTATATTTTTCTTGAACCCTGATGCTGATCCTGCTGCATCAGAACAAGCAAGTCCTTGCAGGCAGCAGTGGCTGACAAAGCAGGTGCTGGAGGCACCTTGTCCACTACCAGTTTTTTTCCTTTCTGGTTACACGTTTAACTTCCGACGGCCGCCCGGCGGCTGCCAAAGGCCCCATTGGGACCAAATCTGGACCGCCCTGCAATTGGTGACCAAAGCAGCAAAGCTGGCCACGAATGGGGTCTCAGGCCAGCGGCCGGAGTGTAGCTGACATGTAGCTGAGTCAGGAAGAAAGGAACACTGTTCTCCAATGTCCTATGCCTGTGCCCAAAAGCTTGTGTCGTAGTGCGTGCCTATCATTCCTTGCACAAGGTGATATGCACAGTACGTTTTATTTTTTGACAGGCTATTGGTTGGATGCTTAGTCATCAACAACAGCACAGCAGCAACCGAAATGCCGACTGTGTCATGTGCCTTGGCTTGTTTTTACAAAGAGGCCTGCCACCCAACCCTAAAAAACCTGAGACGCAAACACAAAGAGAGAGCCCGGGTGCGCATGTGGGCAGCTGAGAAAAGGCGAGCAGGAACAGGAAAGGCACACGTCAAATGGTGGTGGGCCTGGGTAAGGTTTTAGAGAAATGTGTCAGTCTTCTCCCGCATGTCATGTGCCTTTGCTGCTGTGTATACGCAGGAAGTTCAAAGTGTGGACGAAGCCTTGGAGGGTATGAATCTGCGGCATGGACAACGCGTGATGGTCACGTTGGTGGGTCCAAGGAGACATCATGAGTATGATATGGATGATGCTGACTAGGACAATATGCGCTGACTAGAATACTATGTGCTGACTATGATACTAGGCGCTGACAAGGATACTAGGATACCATCGATTTGGATGGCATGCCGGTGTTGCCCTCTAACTAGGACAGGAGGAATCAAGAAACATACGTCGCTGATTGTCTCCTATCTGTCTGTTACTTTCAGGAATTGTGTACCAAGCATGTGTGTACAGCTCATCACTCTATTACACTATGCATTACTCTTGTGCGGTCTGACATCTGTGATGGCCTGATGGACAGTAGTGCATCGAGATTACAGAAACAGTGTAAATGCATGGCAGCCAAAAGATCTGTGTGTTTGAACTCGCTGCAGATGGAGTACTGCGACCGAGGCAGCCTCTGCACGGCAATCAAGATGGAGGTGTTCCAGCCGAGTGTGAGATGGGGCGAGCACAGCCCCATGAGAGCACTGTTAAGGAGTGCCAGGGAGATAGCACAGGTGTGGATTAGAGCATTGATTAAACCTCAGAGCATTGATTAAACCTAAACCCTAAGCACAGCCCCATGAGAGCACTGCTAATGAGCGCCTAGTACCTGCTCCACACTCTTTCCCCCACTCTTCATCTGCTCTCTGGGGCCTCACACCTCTGCATGCAGTCATGCACTGGTCATCACAAACAGCAACCTGGAGCCTTGCATCCATTGAGCATTCAGCATGAGATTGCATCAAGACCTCTTGCATTCCGCTCCTTATTGTTTCCTCGCTGCTCTGTTTGCTGATCAGGCCCTGGCACACCTTCACATCCTGGGCATGGCACATGGCAATCTCAAGCCCTCCAACATCCTGCTCAAGAGCTCAAGGGGCGACCAGCGGGGATTCCAGTGCCGACTGTCCGACATCGGGAGACGCCAACAAGGCGACGCCACATCAGCAGGTTCGGGATTCAAGATCTTTCAACTCGTACCTTTCAAATTATGGGGGGAGGGGCATTTGGGGGCGAGGTCGGGTTTGGCTGCTTTATATAAATACAATTATAGCGCATTCCGGCTGTGTGCGGTTCCGACTAGCCGAATTGCACATGGGCGGTATACACCTGCTGGGCTGATGCCAGCACAATGATGTCTCGTTTGACCCGCAATCAAGCATGAGCACGGAATTACCCTTCTTGAAGATGACGCATGGTAAACTCTCATCCTCCCCCCCTTTCCTCTTCCTTCCCATCAAACAAAACCTTCAACGCAGCCAGTATTGTAAGGGTTTCACCCTCCCCGCCTCCCCGGTCGTTCTGTCGTAAGCCTGTTGAGCTTAGATCCCTATTAAGCACTGTGTTCCCAGATACTGTATTCACTGCACATCTGTGTCTCCTGTCCCTCTGGCCACACTTTGCATCCGTGTTCCCCCGCCCACACTTTGCATCCGTGTCCCCCTGCCCACACTTTGCATCCGTGTCCCCCCGCCCACACTTTGCATCCGTGTTCCCCCGCCCACACTCTGCATCCGTGTTCCCCCGCCCACACTTTGCATCCGTGTCCCCTCGCCCACACTTTGCATCAGTGTCCCCCCGCCCACACTTTGCATCCGTGTCCCCCTGTCCACACTTTGCATCCGTGTCCCCCCGCCCACACTTTGCATCCGTGTTCCCCTGCCCAAACTTTGCATCCGTGTCCCCCTGCCCACACTGTGCATCCGTGTCCCCTCGCCCACACTTTGCATCAGTGTCCCCCTGCCCACACTTTGCATCCGTGTTCCCCCGCCCACACTTTGCATCCGTGTCCCCTCGCCCACACTTTGCATCCGTGTCCCCTCGCCCACACTTTGCATCCGTGTCCCCCTGCCCACACTTTGCATCCGTGTTCCCCCGCCCACACTTTGCATCCGTGTCCCCTCGCCCACACTTTGCATCCGTGTCCCCCTGCCCACACTTTGCATCCGTGTCCCCCTGCCCACACTTTGCATCCGTGTCCCCCCGCCCACACTTTGCATCCGTGTTCCCCCGCCCACACTTTGCATCCGTGTTCCCCCGCCCACACTTTGCATCCGTGTCCCCCTGTCCACACTTTGCATCCGTGTTCCCCCGCCCACACTTTGCATCCGTGTCCCCCTGCCCACACTTTGCATCCGTGTTCCCCCGCCCACACTCTGCATCCGTGTTCCCCCGCCCACACTTTGCATCCGTGTCCCCCTGTCCACACTTTGCATCCGTGTTCCCCCGCCCACACTTTGCATCCGTGTCCCCCTGCCCACACTTTGCATCCGTGTTCCCCCGCCCACACTCTGCATCCGTGTCCCCCGCCCACACTTTGCATCCGTGTCCCCTCGCCCACACTTTGCATCAGTGTCCCCCCGCCCACACTTTGCATCCGTGTCCCCCTGTCCACACTTTGCATCCGTGTCCCCCCGCCCACACTTTGCATCCGTGTTCCCCCGCCCAAACTTTGCATCCGTGTCCCCCTGCCCAAACTTTGCATCCGTGTCCCCTCGCCCACACTTTGCATCAGTGTCCCCCTGCCCACACTTTGCATCCGTGTTCCCCTGCCCAAACTTTGCATCCGTGTCCCCCTGCCCACACTTTGCATCCGTGTCCCCCCGCCCACACTTTGCATCCGTGTTCCCCCGCCCACACTGTGCATCCGTGTTCCCTCGCCCACACTTTGCATCCGTGTCCCCCCGCCCACACTTTGCATCCGTGTCCCCCTGTCCACGCTTTGCATCCGTGTCCCCCCGCCCACACTTTGCATCCGTGTCCCCCTGCCCACACTCTGCATCCGTGTTCCCCCGCCCACACTGTGCATCCGTGTCCCCCCGCCCACACTGTGCATCCGTGTCCCCCTGTCCACACTTTGCATCCGTGTCCCCTCGCCCACACTTTGCATCAGTGTCCCCCTGCCCACACTTTGCATCCGTGTCCCCCCGCCCACACTTTGCATCCGTATCCCCTCGCCCACACTTTGCATCCGTGTCCCCCTGCCCACACTCTGCATCCGTGTCCCCCCGCCCACACTGTGCATCCGTGTCCCCCCGCCCACACTCTGCATCCGTGTTCCCCCGCCCACACTGTGCATCCGTGTCCCCCTGTCCACACTTTGCATCCGTGTCCCCCCGCCCACACTTTGCATCCGTGTCCCCCTGCCCACACTCTGCATCCGTGTTCCCCCGCCCACACTGTGCATCCGTGTCCCCCCGCCCACACTGTGCATCCGTGTCCCCCCGCCCACACTTTGCATCCGTGTCCCCCTGCCCACACTTTGCATCAGTTTCCCCCTGCCCACACTCTGCATCCGTGTCCCCCCGCCCACACTTTGCATCCGTGTCCCCCTGCCCACACTTTGCATCCGTGTTCCCCTGCCCACACTTTGCATTCGTGTCCCCCTGCCCACACTTTGCATCCGTGTTCCCCTGCCCAAACTTTGCATCCGTGTCCCCCTGTCCACACTTTGCATCCGTGTCCCCTCGCCCACACTTTGCATCCGTGTCCCCCCGCCCACACTCTGCATCCGTGTCCCCCCGCCCACACTGTGCATCCGTGTCCCCCTGCCCACACTCTGCATCCGTGTCCCCCCGCCCACACTTTGCATCCGTGTCCCCCTGCCCACACTTTGCATCCGTGTCCCCCTGCCCACACTTTGCATCCGTATCCCCTCGCCCACACTTTGCATCCGTGTCCCCCTGCCCACACTCTGCATCCGTGTCCCCCCGCCCACACTGTGCATCCGTGTCCCCCCGCCCACACTCTGCATCCGTGTTCCCCCGCCCACACTGTGCATCCGTGTCCCCCTGTCCACACTTTGCATCCGTGTCCCCCCGCCCACACTTTGCATCCGTGTCCCCCTGCCCACACTCTGCATCCGTGTTCCCCCGCCCACACTGTGCATCCGTGTCCCCCCGCCCACACTGTGCATCCGTGTCCCCCCGCCCACACTCTGCATCCGTGTTCCCCCGCCCACACTGTGCATCCGTGTCCCCCTGTCCACACTTTGCATCCGTGTCCCCCCGCCCACACTTTGCATCCGTGTCCCCCTGCCCACACTCTGCATCCGTGTTCCCCCGCCCACACTGTGCATCCGTGTCCCCCCGCCCACACTGTGCATCCGTGTCCCCCCGCCCACACTTTGCATCCGTGTCCCCCTGCCCACACTTTGCATCAGTTTCCCCCTGCCCACACTCTGCATCCGTGTCCCCCCGCCCACACTTTGCATCCGTGTCCCCCTGCCCACACTTTGCATCCGTGTTCCCCTGCCCACACTTTGCATTCGTGTCCCCCTGCCCACACTTTGCATCCGTGTTCCCCTGCCCAAACTTTGCATCCGTGTCCCCCTGTCCACACTTTGCATCCGTGTCCCCTCGCCCACACTTTGCATCCGTGTCCCCCCGCCCACACTCTGCATCCGTGTCCCCCCGCCCACACTGTGCATCCGTGTCCCCCCGCCCACACTCTGCATCCGTGTCCCCCCGCCCACACTTTGCATCCGTGTCCCCCTGCCCAAACTTTGCATCCGTGTCCCCCTGCCCACACTTTGCATCCGTATCCCCTCGCCCACACTTTGCATCCGTGTCCCCCTGCCCACACTCTGCATCCGTGTCCCCCCGCCCACACTGTGCATCCGTGTCCCCCCGCCCACACTCTGCATCCGTGTTCCCCCGCCCACACTGTGCATCCGTGTCCCCCTGTCCACACTTTGCATCCGTGTCCCCCCGCCCACACTTTGCATCCGTGTCCCCCTGCCCACACTCTGCATCCGTGTTCCCCCGCCCACACTGTGCATCCGTGTCCCCCCGCCCACACTGTGCATCCGTGTCCCCCCGCCCACACTTTGCATCCGTGTCCCCCTGCCCACACTTTGCATCAGTTTCCCCCTGCCCACACTTTGCATCCGTGTCCCCCTGCCCACACTTTGCATCCGTGTCCCCTCGCCCACACTTTGCATCAGTGTCCCCCTGCCCACACTTTGCATCCGTGTTCCCCCGCCCACACTTTGCATCCGTGTCCCCTCGCCCACACTTTGCATCCGTGTCCCCTCGCCCACACTTTGCATCCGTGTCCCCCCGCCCACACTTTGCATCCGTGTTCCCCCGCCCACACTTTGCATCCGTGTCCCCTCGCCCACACTTTGCATCCGTGTCCCCCTGCCCACACTTTGCATCCGTGTCCCCCTGCCCACACTTTGCATCCGTGTCCCCCCGCCCACACTTTGCATCCGTGTTCCCCCGCCCACACTTTGCATCCGTGTTCCCCCGCCCACACTTTGCATCCGTGTCCCCCTGTCCACACTTTGCATCCGTGTTCCCCCGCCCACACTTTGCATCCGTGTCCCCCTGCCCACACTTTGCATCCGTGTTCCCCCGCCCACACTCTGCATCCGTGTTCCCCCGCCCACACTTTGCATCCGTGTCCCCCTGTCCACACTTTGCATCCGTGTTCCCCCGCCCACACTTTGCATCCGTGTCCCCCTGCCCACACTTTGCATCCGTGTTCCCCCGCCCACACTCTGCATCCGTGTTCCCCCGCCCACACTTTGCATCCGTGTCCCCTCGCCCACACTTTGCATCAGTGTCCCCCCGCCCACACTTTGCATCCGTGACCCCTGTCCACACTTTGCATCCGTGTCCCCCCGCCCACACTTTGCATCCGTGTTCCCCCGCCCAAACTTTGCATCCGTGTCCCCCTGCCCAAACTTTGCATCCGTGTCCCCTCGCCCACACTTTGCATCCGTGTCCCCCTGCCCACACTTTGCATCCGTGTTCCCCTGCCCAAACTTTGCATCCGTGTCCCCCTGCCCACACTTTGCATCCGTGTCCCCCCGCCCACACTTTGCATCCGTGTTCCCCCGCCCACACTGTGCATCCGTGTTCCCTCGCCCACACTTTGCATCCGTGTCCCCCCGCCCACACTTTGCATCCGTGTCCCCCTGTCCACACTTTGCATCCGTGTCCCCCCGCCCACACTTTGCATCCGTGTCCCCCTGCCCACACTCTGCATCCGTGTTCCCCCGCCCACACTGTGCATCCGTGTCCCCCCGCCCACACTGTGCATCCGTGTCCCCCCGCCCACACTCTGCATCCGTGTCCCCCCGCCCACACTTTGCATCCGTGTCCCCCTGCCCAAACTTTGCATCCGTGTCCCCCTGCCCACACTTTGCATCCGTATCCCCTCGCCCACACTTTGCATCCGTGTCCCCCTGCCCACACTCTGCATCCGTGTCCCCCCGCCCACACTGTGCATCCGTGTCCCCCCGCCCACACTCTGCATCCGTGTTCCCCCGCCCACACTGTGCATCCGTGTCCCCCTGTCCACACTTTGCATCCGTGTCCCCCCGCCCACACTTTGCATCCGTGTCCCCCTGCCCACACTCTGCATCCGTGTTCCCCCGCCCACACTGTGCATCCGTGTCCCCCTGCCCACACTGTGCATCCGTGTCCCCCCGCCCACACTGTGCATCCGTGTCCCCCCGCCCACACTTTGCATCCGTGTCCCCCTGCCCACACTTTGCATCAGTTTCCCCCTGCCCACACTCTGCATCCGTGTCCCCCCGCCCACACTTTGCATCCGTGTCCCCCTGCCCACACTTTGCATCCGTGTTCCCCTGCCCACACTTTGCATTCGTGTCCCCCTGCCCACACTTTGCATCCGTGTTCCCCTGCCCAAACTTTGCATCCGTGTCCCCCTGTCCACACTTTGCATCCGTGTCCCCTCGCCCACACTTTGCATCCGTGTCCCCCCGCCCACACTCTGCATCCGTGTCCCCCCGCCCACACTGTGCATCCGTGTCCCCCCGCCCACACTCTGCATCCGTGTCCCCCCGCCCACACTTTGCATCCGTGTCCCCCTGCCCAAACTTTGCATCCGTGTCCCCCTGCCCACACTTTGCATCCGTATCCCCTCGCCCACACTTTGCATCCGTGTCCCCCTGCCCACACTCTGCATCCGTGTCCCCCCGCCCACACTGTGCATCCGTGTCCCCCCGCCCACACTCTGCATCCGTGTTCCCCCGCCCACACTGTGCATCCGTGTCCCCCTGTCCACACTTTGCATCCGTGTCCCCCCGCCCACACTTTGCATCCGTGTCCCCCTGCCCACACTCTGCATCCGTGTTCCCCCGCCCACACTGTGCATCCGTGTCCCCCCGCCCACACTGTGCATCCGTGTCCCCCCGCCCACACTTTGCATCCGTGTCCCCCTGCCCACACTTTGCATCCGTGTCCCCCCGCCCACACTGTGCATCCGTGTCCCCCCGCCCACACTTTGCATCCGTGTCCCCCTGCCCACACTTTGCATCAGTTTCCCCCTGCCCACACTTTGCATCCGTGTCCCCCTGCCCACACTTTGCATCCGTGTCCCCTCGCCCACACTTTGCATCAGTGTCCCCCTGCCCACACTTTGCATCCGTGTTCCCCCGCCCACACTTTGCATCCGTGTCCCCTCGCCCACACTTTGCATCCGTGTCCCCTCGCCCACACTTTGCATCAGTGTCCCCCTGCCCACACTTTGCATCCGTGTTCCCCCGCCCACACTTTGCATCCGTGTCCCCTCGCCCACACTTTGCATCCGTGTCCCCCTGCCCACACTTTGCATCCGTGTCCCCCTGCCCACACTTTGCATCCGTGTCCCCCCGCCCACACTTTGCATCCGTGTTCCCCCGCCCACACTTTGCATCCGTGTTCCCCCGCCCACACTTTGCATCCGTGTCCCCCTGTCCACACTTTGCATCCGTGTTCCCCCGCCCACACTTTGCATCCGTGTCCCCCTGCCCACACTTTGCATCCGTGTTCCCCCGCCCACACTCTGCATCCGTGTTCCCCCGCCCACACTTTGCATCCGTGTCCCCCTGTCCACACTTTGCATCCGTGTTCCCCCGCCCACACTTTGCATCCGTGTCCCCCTGCCCACACTTTGCATCCGTGTTCCCCCGCCCACACTCTGCATCCGTGTTCCCCCGCCCACACTTTGCATCCGTGTCCCCTCGCCCACACTTTGCATCAGTGTCCCCCCGCCCACACTTTGCATCCGTGTCCCCCTGTCCACACTTTGCATCCGTGTCCCCCCGCCCACACTTTGCATCCGTGTTCCCCCGCCCAAACTTTGCATCCGTGTCCCCCTGCCCAAACTTTGCATCCGTGTCCCCTCGCCCACACTTTGCATCAGTGTCCCCCTGCCCACACTTTGCATCCGTGTTCCCCTGCCCAAACTTTGCATCCGTGTCCCCCTGCCCACACTTTGCATCCGTGTCCCCCCGCCCACACTTTGCATCCGTGTTCCCCCGCCCACACTGTGCATCCGTGTTCCCTCGCCCACACTTTGCATCCGTGTCCCCCCGCCCACACTTTGCATCCGTGTCCCCCTGTCCACACTTTGCATCCGTGTCCCCCCGCCCACACTTTGCATCCGTGTCCCCCTGCCCACACTCTGCATCCGTGTTCCCCCGCCCACACTGTGCATCCGTGTCCCCCCGCCCACACTGTGCATCCGTGTCCCCCCGCCCACACTCTGCATCCGTGTCCCCCCGCCCACACTTTGCATCCGTGTCCCCCTGCCCAAACTTTGCATCCGTGTCCCCCTGCCCACACTTTGCATCCGTATCCCCTCGCCCACACTTTGCATCCGTGTCCCCCTGCCCACACTCTGCATCCGTGTTCCCCCGCCCACACTCTGCATCCGTGTTCCCCCGCCCACACTTTGCATCCGTGTCCCCTCGCCCACACTTTGCATCAGTGTCCCCCCGCCCACACTTTGCATCCGTGTCCCCCTGTCCACACTTTGCATCCGTGTCCCCCCGCCCACACTTTGCATCCGTGTTCCCCCGCCCAAACTTTGCATCCGTGTCCCCCTGCCCAAACTTTGCATCCGTGTCCCCTCGCCCACACTTTGCATCAGTGTCCCCCTGCCCACACTTTGCATCCGTGTTCCCCTGCCCAAACTTTGCATCCGTGTCCCCCTGCCCACACTTTGCATCCGTGTCCCCCCGCCCACACTTTGCATCCGTGTTCCCCCGCCCACACTGTGCATCCGTGTTCCCTCGCCCACACTTTGCATCCGTGTCCCCCCGCCCACACTTTGCATCCGTGTCCCCCTGTCCACACTTTGCATCCGTGTCCCCCCGCCCACACTTTGCATCCGTGTCCCCCTGCCCACACTCTGCATCCGTGTTCCCCCGCCCACACTGTGCATCCGTGTCCCCCCGCCCACACTGTGCATCCGTGTCCCCCCGCCCACACTCTGCATCCGTGTCCCCCCGCCCACACTTTGCATCCGTGTCCCCCTGCCCAAACTTTGCATCCGTGTCCCCCTGCCCACACTTTGCATCCGTATCCCCTCGCCCACACTTTGCATCCGTGTCCCCCTGCCCACACTCTGCATCCGTGTCCCCCCGCCCACACTGTGCATCCGTGTCCCCCCGCCCACACTCTGCATCCGTGTTCCCCCGCCCACACTGTGCATCCGTGTCCCCCTGTCCACACTTTGCATCCGTGTCCCCCCGCCCACACTTTGCATCCGTGTCCCCCTGCCCACACTCTGCATCCGTGTTCCCCCGCCCACACTGTGCATCCGTGTCCCCCCGCCCACACTGTGCATCCGTGTCCCCCCGCCCACACTTTGCATCCGTGTCCCCCTGCCCACACTTTGCATCAGTTTCCCCCTGCCCACACTCTGCATCCGTGTCCCCCCGCCCACACTTTGCATCCGTGTCCCCCTGCCCACACTTTGCATCCGTGTTCCCCTGCCCACACTTTGCATTCGTGTCCCCCTGCCCACACTTTGCATCCGTGTTCCCCTGCCCAAACTTTGCATCCGTGTCCCCCTGTCCACACTTTGCATCCGTGTCCCCTCGCCCACACTTTGCATCCGTGTCCCCCCGCCCACACTCTGCATCCGTGTCCCCCCGCCCACACTGTGCATCCGTGTCCCCCTGCCCACACTCTGCATCCGTGTCCCCCCGCCCACACTTTGCATCCGTGTCCCCCTGCCCAAACTTTGCATCCGTGTCCCCCTGCCCACACTTTGCATCCGTATCCCCTCGCCCACACTTTGCATCCGTGTCCCCCTGCCCACACTCTGCATCCGTGTCCCCCCGCCCACACTGTGCATCCGTGTCCCCCCGCCCACACTCTGCATCCGTGTTCCCCCGCCCACACTGTGCATCCGTGTCCCCCTGTCCACACTTTGCATCCGTGTCCCCCCGCCCACACTTTGCATCCGTGTCCCCCTGCCCACACTCTGCATCCGTGTTCCCCCGCCCACACTGTGCATCCGTGTCCCCCCGCCCACACTGTGCATCCGTGTCCCCCCGCCCACACTCTGCATCCGTGTTCCCCCGCCCACACTGTGCATCCGTGTCCCCCTGTCCACACTTTGCATCCGTGTCCCCCCGCCCACACTTTGCATCCGTGTCCCCCTGCCCACACTCTGCATCCGTGTTCCCCCGCCCACACTGTGCATCCGTGTCCCCCCGCCCACACTGTGCATCCGTGTCCCCCCGCCCACACTTTGCATCCGTGTCCCCCTGCCCACACTTTGCATCAGTTTCCCCCTGCCCACACTCTGCATCCGTGTCCCCCCGCCCACACTTTGCATCCGTGTCCCCCTGCCCACACTTTGCATCCGTGTTCCCCTGCCCACACTTTGCATTCGTGTCCCCCTGCCCACACTTTGCATCCGTGTTCCCCTGCCCAAACTTTGCATCCGTGTCCCCCTGTCCACACTTTGCATCCGTGTCCCCTCGCCCACACTTTGCATCCGTGTCCCCCCGCCCACACTCTGCATCCGTGTCCCCCCGCCCACACTGTGCATCCGTGTCCCCCCGCCCACACTCTGCATCCGTGTCCCCCCGCCCACACTTTGCATCCGTGTCCCCCTGCCCAAACTTTGCATCCGTGTCCCCCTGCCCACACTTTGCATCCGTATCCCCTCGCCCACACTTTGCATCCGTGTCCCCCTGCCCACACTCTGCATCCGTGTCCCCCCGCCCACACTGTGCATCCGTGTCCCCCCGCCCACACTCTGCATCCGTGTTCCCCCGCCCACACTGTGCATCCGTGTCCCCCTGTCCACACTTTGCATCCGTGTCCCCCCGCCCACACTTTGCATCCGTGTCCCCCTGCCCACACTCTGCATCCGTGTTCCCCCGCCCACACTGTGCATCCGTGTCCCCCCGCCCACACTGTGCATCCGTGTCCCCCCGCCCACACTTTGCATCCGTGTCCCCCTGCCCACACTTTGCATCAGTTTCCCCCTGCCCACACTCTGCATCCGTGTCCCCCCGCCCACACTCTGCATCCGTGTTCCCCCGCCCACACTGTGCATCCGTGTCCCCCCGCCCACACTGTGCATCCGTGTCCCCCCGCCCACACTGTGCATCCGTGTCCCCCCGCCCACACTGTGCATCCGTGTCCCCCCGCCCACACTTTGCATCCGTGTCCCCCTGCCCACACTTTGCATCCGTGTTCCCCCGCCCACACTGTGCATCCGTGTCCCCCTGTCCACACTTTGCATCCGTGTCCCCCCGCTCACACTTTGCATCCGTGTCCCCCTGTCCACACTTTGCATCCGTGTCCCCCTGTCCACACTTTGCATCCGTGTCCCCCTGCCCACACTGTGCATCCGTGTCCCCCCGCCCACACTGTGCATCCGTGTCCCCCCGCCCACACTTTGCATCCGTGTCCCCCTGCCCACACTTTGCATCAGTGTCCCCCTGCCCACACTCTGCATCCGTGTCCCCCCGCCCACACTCTGCATCCGTGTTCCCCCGCCCACACTGTGCATCCGTGTCCCCCTGTCCACACTTTGCATCCGTGTCCCCCCGCTCACACTTTGCATCCGTGTTCCCCCGCCCACACTTTGCACCCGTGTCCCCCTGCCCACACTTTGCATCGGTGTCCCCCCGCCCACACTTTTCATCAGTGTCCCCCCGCCCACACTCTGCATCCGTGTCCCCCTGCCCACACTCTGCATCCGTGTCCCCCCGCCCACACTCTGCATCTGTGTCCCCTCGCCCACACTTTGCATCCGTGTCCCCCCGCCCACACTTTGCATCCGTGTCCCCCTGCCCACACTTTGCATCCGTGTTCCCCCGCCCACACTGTGCATCCGTGTTCCCTCGCCCACACTTTGCATCCGTGTCCCCCTGCCCACACTTTGCATCCGTGTCCCCCCGCCCACACTTTGCATCCGTGTCCCCCCGCCCACACTTTGCATCCGTGTTCCCCCGCCCACACTGTGCAACCGTGTTCCCTCGCCCACACTTTGCATCCGTGTTCCCCCGCCCACACTTTGCATCCGTGTCCCCCTGCCCACACTTTGCATCCGTGTCCCCCCGCCCACACTTTGCATCCGTGTTCCCCCGCCCACACTTTGCATCCGTGTTCCCCTGCCCACACTGTGCATCCGTGTTCCCCCGCCCACACTTTGCATCCGTGCCCCCCCGCCCACACTTTGCATCCGTGTCCCCCCGCCAACACTTTGCATCCGTGTTCCCCCCGCCCACACTTTGCATCCGTGTTCCCCCGCCCACACTTTGCATCCGTGTTCCCCCCGCCCACACTTTGCATCCGTGTCCCCCCGCCCACACTTTGCATCCGTGTTCCCCCGCCCACACTTTGCATCCGTGCCCCCCCGCCCACACTTTGCATCCGTGTCCCCCCGCCAACACTTTGCATCCGTGTCCCCCTGTCCACACTTTGCATCCGTGTCCCCCCGCCCACACTTTGCATCCGTGTTCCCCCCGCCCACACTTGGCATCCGTGTCCCCCCGCCCACACTTTGCATCCGTGTCCCCCCGCCCACACTTTGCATCCGTGTCCCCCCGCCCACACTTTGCATCCGTGTGCCCCTGCCCACACTTTGCATCCGTGTCCCCCGCCCACACTTTGCATCCGTGTTCCCCCCGCCCACACTTTGCATCCGTGTCCCCCTGCCCACACTTTGCATCCGTGTCCCCCTGCCCACACTCTGCATCCGTGTCCCCCCGCCCACACTTTGCATCAGTGTCCCCCCGCCCACACTTTGCATCCGTGTCCCCCCGCCCACACTTTGCATCCGTGTCCCCCTGCCCACACTTTGCATCCGTGTCCCCCCGCCCACACTTTGCATCCGTGTTCCCCTGCCCACACTTTGCATCCGTGTCCCCCCGCCCACACTTTTCATCCGTGTCCCCCCGCCCACACTCTGCATCCGTGTCCCCCTGTCCACACTTTGCATCCGTGTCCCCCCGCCCACACTGTGCATCCGTGTCCCCCCGCCCACACTTTGCATCCGTGTCCTTCTGCCCACACTTTGCATCCGTGTTCCCCTGTCCACACTTTGCATCCGTGTCCCCCCGCCCACACTTTGCATCCGTGTCCCCATGCCCACACTTTGCATCCGTGTTCCCCCTGCCCACACTTTGCATCCGTGTCCCCCCGCCCACACTGTGCATCCGTGTCCCCCCGCCCACACTTTGCATCCGTGTCCCCCCGCCCACACTGTGCATCCGTGTCCCCCCGCCCACACTTTGCATCCGTGTCCCCCCGCCCACACTTTGCATCCGTGTCCCCCCGCCCACACTTTGCATCCGTGTCCCCCCGCCCACACTGTGCATCCGTGTCCCCCCGCCCACACTTTGCATCCGTGTCCCCCTGCCCACACTTTGCATCCGTGTCCCCCCGCCCACACTTTGCATCCGTGTCCCCCCGCCCACACTTTGCATCCGTGTCCCCCCGCCCACACTTTGCATCCGTGTCCCCCTGTCCACACTTTGCATCCGTGTCCCCCCGCCCACACTTTGCATCCGTGTCCCCCCGCCCACACTTTGCATCCGTGTCCCCCTGCCCACACTTTGCATCAGTGTCCCCCCGCCCACACTTTGCATCCGTGTCCCCCCGCCCACACTTTGCATCCGTGTTCCCCTGCCCAAACTTTGCATCCGTGTCCCCCTGCCCACACTTTGCATCCGTGTTCCCCCGCCCACACTTTGCATCCGTGTCCCCCTGCCCACACTTTGCATCCGTGTCCCCCCGCCCACACTTTGCATCCGTGTTTCCCCGCCCACACTTTTCATCAGTGTCCCCCCGCCCACACCTTTCATCCCTGTCCCCCTGCCCACACTCTTCATAGAGACTGTCTACAGAGCACCTGAAGCATTACATGGTCCAGCCACTCCGGCCAGTGACATCTGGAGCTTCGGAGTCGTTTTATACGAGATGTATGTGGGCCAGGTAAGTGGAGTGACGCGTGGATAATAGTCATAGTGCCAATGGGCCAGGGGTATAGGAACAGGTGCGCTATCTGGAGCTTTGGAGTCGTTTACACGAGATGTATGTGGGAATATGGGCCACGTAAGTGGAGGGACTCATAGATAGTGCCAGTGGGCCTGGGGTAGAGGAGCAGGTGCGCTATCTGGGGCTCAAAAAGAGGCCTTGAGTCTTAAACCCTTGAGCCCTAAACCCTTGAGCCTGGCAGCAGAAAGATGAACTGTCATTTAAGAACAGGTTGCCCTCCCCCAACAGTGGTTCAACCAAGCGGGGTTGAAATGTGTTTTTCCACCCTTCAACCAAACAGCATTCAGCGACGCCGCTGCTTGTCACCTGGTTTGTATGTGCCATGCGTGTGCTGTCATCACTCTTTATCACACTCATTGTCGTCACTCTATTCAACACTCTGTGTCCTGCAGGTGCCCACCCTGACCAACCCAGCGGGCCAGCAGCCAGCAGGGATGGGTGGTGGACCTATGGAGCTAACCTGGCCTGACAGCGTCCCTCCGTTGCTGCGGAAGATTGTGGCGGCATGTACCCACCAAGATGCCTTGAAGCGGCCCTCAGCTGTGATGGCCGGCAAGGTGAATAAATGAAATGAAGAGAATTAAATAAATTAATTAAACCTCTTGAGGGCCATGCCGAATTATGGACACATATGTATGGCTCTTATCTTGAATGCTATAATTTTTTGCTTGGCGTTGTGATAACAGCACGCAGATGTGTCCTTGGCCCTGATGTGCAAGCCCTGTTTCCCATAATGTGTGTGCCAGACAGGGTTCCCAAGGGGTGGACAGTTTTGGTCTGTCTTTCTTGAACTTGAAGAGGTGGGAAATACAAATAGTGTCAGGAAGATGTCTTGACAAGGAAAAAGCTGTACTGAGTATGTCATCGGCTATTTTGAAGACTCCATGAAGACCCTAAACCCTAAACCCTTGCACACGCCAGGTCATCGGCTTTATTGAAGACTCTATGAAAACCCTAAACCCGAAACTCTTGCACACGCCAGGTCATCGGCTATATTGAGGACTCCATGAAAATCGTAAACCCTAAACCCTTGCACACGCCAGGTCATCGGCTATATTGAAGACTCCATGAAGTCCAAGCGCCCAGGCAGCCTGGTGAGCCATCGCCTCTAGGCCAGCGCGTTGCCAAGCATGGTGAAGCCTTATCAGCTGTCATTCGCATCAGGATGGCAGGACGTGGCCTCGCGTCACGGAGCTGCGCTAATCCCTTCACTCTCAGGCTCCAAGGAGGCCAAAGCTGCATGCGCCGATCCATCACTCTCAAGCCCCAAGGAGGGCGGAGCTTTTTCTTTCAAGATCAGGCCTGATCTGGAGCAGCGGGCCACGTGACTGTTTGGCTCCCTTGAACCCACGTTGGAGACCAATAAAATGGAACGCTATTTATTCCAGATTATTTCTTCAGGTACATACAGTTATATGTCATATGACCTACGGCCTGGTGCAGGCCGGGTGCAAGCAATGTTGTTGCTTGTGCAACCGGAGGTAGGCCGATCAAGAGTGGTCTGCCCCCTCGGCCCCCCGATGTGGCATATCCCAGCTGCCCACAAACGGGGGTCTCGTGTGCACAGCAATGGACACCAAACAGTCAGGGATGAAACCAGCGGCCAGCGGCTGGTTTCCAGGCAAGTGCTGTAGCCCTGGCGCCTCCTGTTAGAGCTTTGAAGAAATCCAAAGTCGACTTTTTGAGAGGCAAGGGTTGAGAGGCAGGGAGCTCATGAAGGTTGCATTCCCGGTCGTGTTACCGGTAGGTTACTTTACCGGTCATGTAATCGGTAATGTAACGTTCGACCTTACTATATTTTTCTTGAACCTTGATGCTGATCCTGCTGCATCAGAACAAGCAAGTCCTTGCAGGCAGCAGTGGCTGACAAAGCAGGTGCTGGAGGCACCTTGTCCACTACCAGTTTTTTTCCTTTCTGGTTACACGTTTAACTTCCGACGGCCGCCCGGCGGCTGCCAAAGGCCCCATTGGGACCAAATCTGGACCGCCCTGCAATTGGTGACCAAAGCAGCAAAGCTGGCCACGAATGGGGTCTCAGGCCAGCGGCCGGAGTGTAACTGACATGTAGCTGAGTCGGGAAGAAAGGAACACTGTTCTCCAATGTCCTATGCCTGTGCCCAAAAGCTTGTGTCGTAGTGCGTGCCTATCATTCCTTGCACAAGGTGATATGCACAGTACGTTTTATTTTTGGACAGGCTATTGGTTGGATGCTTAGTCATCAACAACAGCACAGCAGCAACCGAAATGCCAACTGCGTCATGTGCCTTGGCTTGTTTTTACGAAGAGGCCTGCCACCCAACCCTAGAAAACCTGAGACGCAAACACAAAGAGAGAGCCCGGGTGCGCATGAGGGCAGCTGAGAAAAGGCGAGCAGGAACAGGAAAGGCACACGTCAAATGGTGGTGGGCATGTAAGGTTTTAGAGAAATGTGTCAGTCTTCTCCCGCATGTCATGTGCCTTTGCTGCTGTGTATACGCAGGAAGTTCAAAGTGTGGACGAAGCCTTGGAGGGTATGAATCTGCGGCATGGACAATGCGTGATGGTCACGTTGGTGGGTCCAAGGAGACATCATGAGTATGATATGGATGATGCTGACTAGGACAATATGCGCTGACTAGAATATTATGTGCTGACTATGATACTAGGCGCTGACAAGGATACTAGGATACCATCGATTTGGATGGCATGCCGGTGTTGCCCTCTAACTAGGACAGGAGGAATCAAGAAACATACGTCGCTGATTGTCTCCTATCTGTCTGTTACTTTCAGGAATTGTGTGCCAAGCATGTGTGTACAGCTCATCACTCTATTACACTATGCATTACTCTTGTGCGGTCTGACATCTGTGATGGCCTGATGGACAGTAGTGCATTGAGATTACAGAAACAGTGTAAATGCATGGCAGCCAAAAGATCTGTGTGTTTGAACTCGCTGCAGATGGAGTACTGCGACCGAGGCAGCCTCTGCACGGCAATCAAGATGGAGGTGTTCCAGCCGAGTGTGAGATGGGGAGAGCACAGCCCCATGAGAGCACTGCTAAGGAGTGCCAGGGAGATAGCGCAGGTGTGGATTAGCGCATTGATTAAACCTCAAACCCTAAACCCTAAGCACAGCCCCATGAGAGCACTGCTAATGAGCGCCTAGTACCTGCTCCACACTCTTTCCCCCACTCTTCATCTGCTCTCTGGGGCCTCACACCTCTGCATGCAGTCATGCACTGGTCATCACAAACAGCAACCTGGAGCCTTGCATCCATTGAGCATTCGGCATGAGATTGCATCAAGACCTCTTGTATTCCGCTCCTTATTGTTTCCTCGCTGCTCTGTTTGCTGATCAGGCCCTGGCACACCTTCACATCCTGGACATGGCACATGGCAATCTCAAGCCCTCCAACATCCTGCTCAAGAGCTCAAGGGGCGACCAGCGGGGATTCCAGTGCCGACTGTCCGACATCGGGAGACGCCAACAAGGCGACGCCACATCAGCAGGTTCGGGATTCAAGATCTTTCAACTCGTACCTTTCAAATTATGGGGGGAGGGGCATTTGGGGGCGAGGTCAGGTTCGGCTGCTTTATATAAATACAATTATAGCGCATTCCGGCTGTGTGCGGTTCCGACTAGCTGAATTGCACATGGGCGGTATACACCTGATGGGCTGATGCCAGCACAATGATGTCTTGTTTGACCCGCAATCAAGCATGAGCACGGAATTACCCTTCTTGAAGATGACGCATGGTAAACTCTCATCCTCCCCCCCTTTCCTCTTCCTTCCCAACAAACAAAACCTTTAATGCAGCCAGTATTGTAAGGGTTTCACCCTCCCCGCCTCCCCGGTCGTTCTGTCGTAAGCCTGTTGCGCCAGAACTTAGATCCCTATTAAGCACGGCGTTCCCAGATACTGTATTCACTGCACATCTGTGTCTCCTGTCCCTCTGGCCACACTTTGCATCCGTGTTCCCCTGCCCACACTGTGCATCAGTGTCCCCTCGCTCACACTTTGCATCCGTGTCCCCCTGCCCACACTTTGCATCCGTGTCCCCCTGCCCACATTGTGCATCCGTGTCCCCCTGCCCACACTGTGCATCAGTGTCCCCCCGCCCACACTTTGCATCCGTGTCCCCCTGCCCACACTTTGCATCCGTGTCCCCCCGCCCACACTTTGCATCCGTGTTCCCCCGCCCACACTTTGCATCCGTGTCCCCCTGCCCACACTTTGCATCCGTGTCCCCCTGCCCACACTGTGCATCAGTGTCCCCCCGCCCACACTTTGCATCCGTGTCCCCCTGCCCACACTTTGCATCCGTGTCCCCCCGCCCACACTTTGCATCCGTGTCCCCCTGCCCACACTTTGCATCCGTGTCCCCCTGCCCACACTTTGCATCCGTGTCCCCCCGCCCACACTTTGCATCCGTGTCCCCCTGCCCACACTTTGCATCCGTGTCCCCCCGCCCACACTTTGCATCCGTGTTCCCCCGCCCACACTTTGCATCCGTGTTCCCCCGCCCACACTTTGCATCCGTGTTCCCCCGCCCACACTTTGCATCCGTGTTCCCCCGCCCACACTTTGCATCCGTGTTCCCCTGCCCACACTGTGCATCCGTGTCCCCCTGTCCACACTTTGCATCCGTGTCCCCCCGCCCACACTTTGCATCCGTGTCCCCCTGTCCACACTTTGCATCCGTGTTCCCCCGCCCACACTTTGCATCCGTGTCCCCCTGCCCACACTCTGCATCCGTGTTCCCCCGCCCACACTGTGCATCCGTGTCCCCCCGCCCACACTGTGCATCCGTGTCCCCCCGCCCACACTCTGCATCCGTGTCCCCCCGCCCACACTTTGCATCCGTGTCCCCCTGCCCAAACTTTGCATCCGTGTCCCCCTGCCCACACTTTGCATCCGTATCCCCTCGCCCACACTTTGCATCCGTGTCCCCCTGCCCACACTCTGCATCCGTGTCCCCCCGCCCACACTGTGCATCCGTGTCCCCCCGCCCACACTCTGCATCCGTGTTCCCCCGCCCACACTGTGCATCCGTGTCCCCCTGTCCACACTTTGCATCCGTGTTCCCCTGCCCACACTTTGCATTCGTGTCCCCCTGCCCACACTTTGCATCCGTGTTCCCCTGCCCAAACTTTGCATCCGTGTCCCCCTGTCCACACTTTGCATCCGTGTCCCCTCGCCCACACTTTGCATCCGTGTCCCCCCGCCCACACTGTGCATCCGTGTCCCCCCGCCCACACTCTGCATCCGTGTCCCCCCGCCCACACTTTGCATCCGTGTCCCCCTGCCCAAACTTTGCATCCGTGTCCCCCTGCCCACACTTTGCATCCGTATCCCCTCGCCCACACTTTGCATCCGTGTCCCCCTGCCCACACTCTGCATCCGTGTCCCCCCGCCCACACTGTGCATCCGTGTCCCCCCGCCCACACTCTGCATCCGTGTTCCCCCGCCCACACTGTGCATCCGTGTCCCCCCGCCCACACTCTGCATCCGTGTCCCCCCGCCCACACTTTGCATCCGTGTCCCCCTGCCCAAACTTTGCATCCGTGTCCCCCTGCCCACACTTTGCATCCGTATCCCCTCGCCCACACTTTGCATCCGTGTCCCCCTGCCCACACTCTGCATCCGTGTCCCCCCGCCCACACTGTGCATCCGTGTCCCCCCGCCCACACTCTGCATCCGTGTTCCCCCGCCCACACTGTGCATCCGTGTCCCCCTGTCCACACTTTGCATCCGTGTCCCCCCGCCCACACTTTGCATCCGTGTCCCCCTGCCCACACTCTGCATCCGTGTTCCCCCGCCCACACTGTGCATCCGTGTCCCCCCGCCCACACTGTGCATCCGTGTCCCCCCGCCCACACTTTGCATCCGTGTCCCCCTGCCCACACTTTGCATCAGTTTCCCCCTGCCCACACTCTGCATCCGTGTCCCCCCGCCCACACTTTGCATCCGTGTCCCCCTGTCCACACTTTGCATCCGTGTTCCCCTGCCCACACTTTGCATTCGTGTCCCCCTGCCCACACTTTGCATCCGTGTTCCCCTGCCCAAACTTTGCATCCGTGTCCCCCTGTCCACACTTTGCATCCGTGTCCCCTCGCCCACACTTTGCATCCGTGTCCCCCCGCCCACACTCTGCATCCGTGTCCCCCCGCCCACACTGTGCATCCGTGTCCCCCCGCCCACACTTTGCATCCGTGTCCCCCCGCCCACACTTTGCATCCGTGTCCCCCCGCCCACACTTTGCATCCGTGTCCCCCCGCCCACACTGTGCATCCGTGTCCCCCCGCCCACACTCTGCATCCGTGTCCCCCCGCCCACACTTTGCATCCGTGTCCCCCTGCCCACACTTTGCATCCGTGTCCCCCTGCCCACACTTTGCATCCGTATCCCCTCGCCCACACTTTGCATCCGTGTCCCCCTGCCCACACTCTGCATCCGTGTCCCCCCGCCCACACTGTGCATCCGTGTCCCCCCGCCCACACTCTGCATCCGTGTTCCCCCGCCCACACTGTGCATCCGTGTCCCCCTGTCCACACTTTGCATCCGTGTCCCCCCGCCCACACTTTGCATCCGTGTCCCCCTGCCCACACTCTGCATCCGTGTTCCCCCGCCCACACTTTGCATCCGTGTCCCCCCGCCCACACTGTGCATCCGTGTCCCCCCGCCCACACTTTGCATCCGTGTCCCCCTGCCCACACTTTGCATCAGTTTCCCCCTGCCCACACTCTGCATCCGTGTCCCCCCGCCCACACTCTGCATCCGTGTTCCCCCGCCCACACTGTGCATCCGTGTCCCCCCGCCCACACTGTGCATCCGTGTCCCCCCGCCCACACTGTGCATCCGTGTCCCCCCGCCCACACTGTGCATCCGTGTCCCCCCGCCCACACTTTGCATCCGTGTCCCCCTGCCCACACTTTGCATCCGTGTTCCCCCGCCCACACTGTGCATCCGTGTCCCCCTGTCCACACTTTGCATCCGTGTCCCCCCGCTCACACTTTGCATCCGTGTCCCCCTGTCCACACTTTGCATCCGTGTCCCCCTGTCCACACTTTGCATCCGTGTCCCCCTGCCCACACTGTGCATCCGTGTCCCCCCGCCCACACTGTGCATCCGTGTCCCCCCGCCCACACTTTGCATCCGTGTCCCCCTGCCCACACTTTGCATCAGTGTCCCCCTGCCCACACTCTGCATCCGTGTCCCCCCGCCCACACTCTGCATCCGTGTTCCCCCGCCCACACTGTGCATCCGTGTCCCCCTGTCCACACTTTGCATCCGTGTCCCCCCGCTCACACTTTGCATCCGTGTTCCCCCGCCCACACTTTGCACCCGTGTCCCCCTGCCCACACTTTGCATCGGTGTCCCCCCGCCCACACTTTTCATCAGTGTCCCCCCGCCCACACTCTGCATCCGTGTCCCCCTGCCCACACTCTGCATCCGTGTCCCCCCGCCCACACTCTGCATCTGTGTCCCCTCGCCCACACTTTGCATCCGTGTCCCCCCGCCCACACTTTGCATCCGTGTCCCCCTGCCCACACTTTGCATCCGTGTTCCCCCGCCCACACTGTGCATCCGTGTTCCCTCGCCCACACTTTGCATCCGTGTCCCCCCGCCCACACTTTGCATCCGTGTCCCCCCGCCCACACTTTGCATCCGTGTCCCCCCGCCCACACTTTGCATCCGTGTTCCCCCGCCCACACTGTGCAACCGTGTTCCCTCGCCCACACTTTGCATCCGTGTTCCCCCGCCCACACTTTGCATCCGTGTCCCCCTGCCCACACTTTGCATCCGTGTCCCCCCGCCCACACTTTGCATCCGTGTCCCCCCGCCCACACTTTGCATCCGTGTTCCCCTGCCCACACTGTGCATCCGTGTTCCCCCGCCCACACTTTGCATCCGTGCCCCCCCGCCCACACTTTGCATCCGTGTCCCCCCGCCAACACTTTGCATCCGTGTTCCCCCCGCCCACACTTTGCATCCGTGTTCCCCCGCCCACACTTTGCATCCGTGTTCCCCCCGCCCACACTGTGCATCCGTGTCCCCCCGCCCACACTTTGCATCCGTGTTCCCCCGCCCACACTTTGCATCCGTGTTCCCCCGCCCACACTGTGCATCCGTGTCCCCCCGCCCACACTTTGCATCCGTGTCCCCCCGCCCACACTTTGCATCCGTGTTCCCCCGCCCACACTTTGCATCCGTGTTCCCCCCGCCCACACTTGGCATCCGTGTCCCCCCGCCCACACTTTGCATCCGTGTTCCCCCGCCCACACTTTGCATCCGTGTCCCCCCGCCCACACTTTGCATCCGTGTCCCCCTGCCCACACTTTGCATCCGTGTTCCCCCCGCCCACACTGTGCATCCGTGTCCCCCCGCCCACACTTTGCATCCGTGTTCCCCCGCCCACACTTTGCATCCGTGCCCCCCCGCCCACACTTTGCATCCGTGTCCCCCCGCCAACACTTTGCATCCGTGTTCCCCCCGCCCACACTTTGCATCCGTGTTCCCCCGCCCACACTTTGCATCCGTGTTCCCCCCGCCCACACTTGGCATCCGTGTCCCCCCGCCCACACTTTGCATCCGTGTTCCCCCGCCCACACTTTGCATCCGTGTCCCCCCGCCCACACTTTGCATCCGTGTGCCCCTGCCCACACTTTGCATCCGTGTCCCCCGCCCACACTTTGCATCCGTGTTCCCCCCGCCCACACTTTGCATCCGTTTCCCCCTGCCCACACTTTGCATCCGTGTCCCCCTGCCCACACTCTGCATCCGTGTCCCCCCGCCCACACTTTGCATCCGTGTCCCCCCGCCCACACTTTGCATCCGTGTCCCCCCGCCCACACTTTGCATCCGTGTCCCCCTGCCCACACTTTGCATCCGTGTCCCCCCGCCCACACTTTGCATCCGTGTTCCCCTGCCCACACTTTGCATCCGTGTCCCCCCGCCCACACTTTTCATCCGTGTCCCCCCGCCCACACTTTGCATCCGTGTCCCCCTGTCCACACTTTGCATCCGTGTCCCCCCGCCCACACTTTTCATCCGTGTCCCCCCGCCCACACTTTGCATCCGTGTCCCCATGCCCACACTTTGCATCCGTGTCCCCCTGCCCACACTTTGCATCCGTGTCCCCCCGCCCACACTGTGCATCCGTGTCCCCCCGCCCACACTTTGCATCCGTGTCCCCCCGCCCACACTGTGCATCCGTGTCCCCCCGCCCACACTTTGCATCCGTGTTCCCCCGCCCACACTGTGCATCCGTGTCCCCCCGCCCACACTTTGCATCCGTGTCCCCCCGCCCACACTGTGCATCCGTGTCCCCCCGCCCACACTTTGCATCCGTGTCCCCCTGCCCACACTTTGCATCCGTGTTCCCCCCGCCCACACTTTGCATCCGTGTCCCCCCGCCCACACTTTGCATCCGTGTCCCCTCGCCCACACTTTGCATCCGTGTCCCCCTGCCCACACTGTGCATCCGTGTCCCCCCGCCCACACTTTGCATCCGTGTCCCCCCGCCCACACTTTGCATCCGTGTCCCCCCGCCCACACTTTGCATCCGTGTCCCCCTGTCCACACTTTGCATCCGTGTCCCCCCGCCCACACTTTGCATCCGTGTCCCCCCGCCCACACTTTGCATCCGTGTCCCCCTGCCCACACTTTGCATCAGTGTCCCCCCGCCCACACTTTGCATCCGTGTCCCCCCGCCCACACTTTGCATCCGTGTTCCCCTGCCCAAACTTTGCATCCGTGTCCCCCTGCCCACACTTTGCATCCGTGTTCCCCCGCCCACACTTTGCATCCGTGTCCCCCTGCCCACACTTTGCATCCGTGTCCCCCCGCCCACACTTTGCATCCGTGTTTCCCCGCCCACACTTTTCATCAGTGTCCCCCCGCCCACACCTTTCATCCCTGTCCCCCTGCCCACACTCTTCATAGAGACTGTCTACAGAGCACCTGAAGCATTACATGGTCCAGCCACTCCGGCCAGTGACATCTGGAGCTTCGGAGTCGTTTTATACGAGATGTATGTGGGCCAGGTAAGTGGAGTGACGCGTGGATAATAGTCATAGTGCCAATGGGCCAGGGGTATAGGAACAGGTGCGCTATCTGGAGCTTTGGAGTCGTTTACACGAGATGTATGTGGGAATATGGGCCACGTAAGTGGAGGGACTCATAGATAGTGCCAGTGGGCCTGGGGTAGAGGAGCAGGTGCGCTATCTGGGGCTCAAAAAGAGGCCTTGAGTCTTAAACCCTTGAGCCCTAAACCCTTGAGCCTGGCAGCAGAAAGATGAACTGTCATTTAAGAACAGGTTGCCCTCCCCCCAACAGTGGTTCAACCAAGCGGGGTTGAAATGTGTTTTTCCACCCTTCAACCAAACAGCATTCAGCGACGCCGCTGCTTGTCACCTGGTTTGTATGTGCCATGCGTGTGCTGTCATCACTCTTTATCACACTCATTGTCGTCACTCTATTCAACACTCTGTGTCCTGCAGGTGCCCACCCTGACCAACCCAGCGGGCCAGCAGCCAGCAGGGATGGGTGGTGGACCTATGGAGCTAACCTGGCCTGACAGCGTCCCTCCGTTGCTGCGGAAGATTGTGGCGGCATGTACCCACCAAGATGCCTTGAAGCGGCCCTCAGCTGTGATGGCCGGCAAGGTGAATAAATGAAATGAAGAGAATTAAATAAATTAATTAAACCTCTTGAGGGCCATGCCGAATTATGGACACATATGTATGGCTCTTATCTTGAATGCTATAATTTTTTGCTTGGCGTTGTGATAACAGCACGCAGATGTGTCCTTGGCCCTGATGTGCAAGCCCTGTTTCCCATAATGTGTGTGCCAGACAGGGTTCCCAAGGGGTGGACAGTTTTGGTCTGTCTTTCTTGAACTTGAAGAGGTGGGAAATACAAATAGTGTCAGGAAGATGTCTTGACAAGGAAAAAGCTGTACTGAGTATGTCATCGGCTATTTTGAAGACTCCATGAAGACCCTAAACCCTAAACCCTTGCACACGCCAGGTCATCGGCTTTATTGAAGACTCTGTGAAAACCCTAAACCCGAAACTCTTGCACACGCCAGGTCATCGGCTATATTGAGGACTCCATGAAAATCGTAAACCCTAAACCCTTGCACACGCCAGGTCATCGGCTATATTGAAGACTCCATGAAGTCCAAGCGCCCAGGCAGCCTGGTGAGCCATCGCCTCTAGGCCAGCGCGTTGCCAAGCATGGTGAAGCCTTATCAGCTGTCATTCGCATCAGGATGGCAGGACGTGGCCTCGCGTCACGGAGCTGCGCTAATCCCTTCACTCTCAGGCTCCAAGGAGGCCAAAGCTGCATGCGCCGATCCATCACTCTCAAGCCCCAAGGAGGGCGGAGCTTTTTCTTTCAAGATCAGGCCTGATCTGGAGCAGCGGGCCACGTGACTGTTTGGCTCCCTTGAACCCACGTTGGAGACCAATAAAATGGAACGCTATTTATTCCAGATTATTTCTTCAGGTACATACAGTTATATGTCATATGACCTACGGCCTGGTGCAGGCCGGGTGCAAGCAATGTTGTTGCTTGTGCAACCGGAGGTAGGCCGATCAAGAGTGGTCTGCCCCCTCGGCCCCCCGATGTGGCATATCCCAGCTGCCCACAAACGGGGGTCTCGTGTGCACAGCAATGGACACCAAACAGTCAGGGATGAAACCAGCGGCCAGCGGCTGGTTTCCAGGCAAGTGCTGTAGCCCTGGCGCCTCCTGTTAGAGCTTTGAAGAAATCCAAAGTCGACTTTTTGAGAGGCAAGGGTTGAGAGGCAGGGAGCTCATGAAGGTTGCATTCCCGGTCGTGTTACCGGTAGGTTACTTTACCGGTCATGTAATCGGTAATGTAACGTTCGACCTTACTATATTTTTCTTGAACCTTGATGCTGATCCTGCTGCATCAGAACAAGCAAGTCCTTGCAGGCAGCAGTGGCTGACAAAGCAGGTGCTGGAGGCACCTTGTCCACTACCAGTTTTTTTCCTTTCTGGTTACACGTTTAACTTCCGACGGCCGCCCGGCGGCTGCCAAAGGCCCCATTGGGACCAAATCTGGACCGCCCTGCAATTGGTGACCAAAGCAGCAAAGCTGGCCACGAATGGGGTCTCAGGCCAGCGGCCGGAGTGTAACTGACATGTAGCTGAGTCGGGAAGAAAGGAACACTGTTCTCCAATGTCCTATGCCTGTGCCCAAAAGCTTGTGTCGTAGTGCGTGCCTATCATTCCTTGCACAAGGTGATATGCACAGTACGTTTTATTTTTGGACAGGCTATTGGTTGGATGCTTAGTCATCAACAACAGCACAGCAGCAACCGAAATGCCAACTGCGTCATGTGCCTTGGCTTGTTTTTACGAAGAGGCCTGCCACCCAACCCTAGAAAACCTGAGACGCAAACACAAAGAGAGAGCCCGGGTGCGCATGAGGGCAGCTGAGAAAAGGCGAGCAGGAACAGGAAAGGCACACGTCAAATGGTGGTGGGCATGTAAGGTTTTAGAGAAATGTGTCAGTCTTCTCCCGCATGTCATGTGCCTTTGCTGCTGTGTATACGCAGAAAGTTCAAAGTGTGGACGTAGCCTTGGAGGGTATGAATCCGCGGCATGGACAACGCGTGATGGTCACGTTGGTGGGTCCAAGGAGACATCATGAGTATGATATGGATGATGCTGACTAGGACAATATGCGCTGACTAGAATATTATGTGCTGACTATGATACTAGGCGCTGACAAGGATACTAGGATACCATCGATTTGGATGGCATGCCGGTGTTGCCCTCTAACTAGGACAGGAGGAATCAAGAAACATACGTCGCTGATTGTCTCCTATCTGTCTGTTACTTTCAGGAATTGTGTGCCAAGCATGTGTGTACAGCTCATCACTCTATTACACTATGCATTACTCTTGTGCGGTCTGACATCTGTGATGGCCTGATGGACAGTAGTGCATTGAGATTACAGAAACAGTGTAAATGCATGGCAGCCAAAAGATCTGTGTGTTTGAACTCGCTGCAGATGGAGTACTGCGACCGAGGCAGCCTCTGCACGGCAATCAAGATGGAGGTGTTCCAGCCGAGTGTGAGATGGGGAGAGCACAGCCCCATGAGAGCACTGCTAAGGAGTGCCAGGGAGATAGCGCAGGTGTGGATTAGCGCATTGATTAAACCTCAAACCCTAAACCCTAAGCACAGCCCCATGAGAGCACTGCTAATGAGCGCCTAGTACCTGCTCCACACTCTTTCCCCCACTCTTCATCTGCTCTCTGGGGCCTCACACCTCTGCATGCAGTCATGCACTGGTCATCACAAACAGCAACCTGGAGCCTTGCATCCATTGAGCATTCGGCATGAGATTGCATCAAGACCTCTTGTATTCCGCTCCTTATTGTTTCCTCGCTGCTCTGTTTGCTGATCAGGCCCTGGCACACCTTCACATCCTGGGCATGGCACATGGCAATCTCAAGCCCTCCAACATCCTGCTCAAGAGCTCAAGGGGCGACCAGCGGGGATTCCAGTGCCGACTGTCCGACATCGGGAGACGCCAACAAGGCGACGCCACATCAGCAGGTTCGGGATTCAAGATCTTTCAACTCGTACCTTTCAAATTATGGGGGGAGGGGCATTTGGGGGCGAGGTCAGGTTCGGCTGCTTTATATAAATACAATTATAGCGCATTCCGGCTGTGTGCGGTTCCGACTAGCTGAATTGCACATGGGCGGTATACACCTGATGGGCTGATGCCAGCACAATGATGTCTTGTTTGACCCGCAATCAAGCATGAGCACGGAATTACCCTTCTTGAAGATGACGCATGGTAAACTCTCATCCTCCCCCCCTTTCCTCTTCCTTCCCAACAAACAAAACCTTTAATGCAGCCAGTATTGTAAGGGTTTCACCCTCCCCGCCTCCCCGGTCGTTCTGTCGTAAGCCTGTTGCGCCAGAACTTAGATCCCTATTAAGCACGGCGTTCCCAGATACTGTATTCACTGCACATCTGTGTCTCCTGTCCCTCTGGCCACACTTTGCATCCGTGTTCCCCTGCCCACACTGTGCATCAGTGTCCCCTCGCTCACACTTTGCATCCGTGTCCCCCTGCCCACACTTTGCATCCGTGTCCCCCTGCCCACATTGTGCATCCGTGTCCCCCTGCCCACACTGTGCATCAGTGTCCCCCCGCCCACACTTTGCATCCGTGTCCCCCTGCCCACACTTTGCATCCGTGTCCCCCCGCCCACACTTTGCATCCGTGTTCCCCCGCCCACACTTTGCATCCGTGTCCCCCTGCCCACACTTTGCATCCGTGTCCCCCTGCCCACACTGTGCATCAGTGTCCCCCCGCCCACACTTTGCATCCGTGTCCCCCTGCCCACACTTTGCATCCGTGTCCCCCCGCCCACACTTTGCATCCGTGTCCCCCTGCCCACACTTTGCATCCGTGTCCCCCCGCCCACATTTTGCATCCGTGTCCCCCCGCCCACACTTTGCATCCGTGTCCCCCTGCCCACACTTTGCATCCGTGTCCCCCCGCCCACACTTTGCATCCGTGTTCCCCCGCCCACACTTTGCATCCGTGTTCCCCCGCCCACACTTTGCATCCGTGTTCCCCCGCCCACACTTTGCATCCGTGTCCCCCCGCCCACACTTTGCATCCGTGTTCCCCTGCCCACACTGTGCATCCGTGTCCCCCTGTCCACACTTTGCATCCGTGTTCCCCCCGCCCACACTTTGCATCCGTGTTCCCCCGCCCACACTTTGCATCCGTGTTCCCCCCGCCCACACTTGGCATCCGTGTCCCCCCGCCCACACTTTGCATCCGTGTTCCCCCGCCCACACTTTGCATCCGTGTCCCCCCGCCCACACTTTGCATCCGTGTGCCCCTGCCCACACTTTGCATCCGTGTCCCCCGCCCACACTTTGCATCCGTGTTCCCCCCGCCCACACTTTGCATCCGTTTCCCCCTGCCCACACTTTGCATCCGTGTCCCCCTGCCCACACTCTGCATCCGTGTCCCCCCGCCCACACTTTGCATCCGTGTCCCCCCGCCCACACTTTGCATCCGTGTCCCCCCGCCCACACTTTGCATCCGTGTCCCCCTGCCCACACTTTGCATCCGTGTCCCCCCGCCCACACTTTGCATCCGTGTTCCCCTGCCCACACTTTGCATCCGTGTCCCCCCGCCCACACTTTTCATCCGTGTCCCCCCGCCCACACTTTGCATCCGTGTCCCCCTGTCCACACTTTGCATCCGTGTCCCCCCGCCCACACTTTTCATCCGTGTCCCCCCGCCCACACTTTGCATCCGTGTCCCCATGCCCACACTTTGCATCCGTGTCCCCCTGCCCACACTTTGCATCCGTGTCCCCCCGCCCACACTGTGCATCCGTGTCCCCCCGCCCACACTTTGCATCCGTGTCCCCCCGCCCACACTGTGCATCCGTGTCCCCCCGCCCACACTTTGCATCCGTGTCCCCCCGCCCACACTGTGCATCCGTGTCCCCCCGCCCACACTTTGCATCCGTGTCCCCCCGCCCACACTGTGCATCCGTGTCCCCCCGCCCACACTTTGCATCCGTGTCCCCCTGCCCACACTTTGCATCCGTGTTCCCCTGCCCACACTTTGCATCCGTGTCCCCCCGCCCACACTTTGCATCCGTGTCCCCTCGCCCACACTTTGCATCCGTGTCCCCCTGCCCACACTTTGCATCCGTGTCCCCCCGCCCACACTTTGCATCCGTGTCCCCCCGCCCACACTTTGCATCCGTGTCCCCCCGCCCACACTTTGCATCCGTGTCCCCCTGTCCACACTTTGCATCCGTGTCCCCCCGCCCACACTTTGCATCCGTGTCCCCCCGCCCACACTTTGCATCCGTGTCCCCCTGCCCACACTTTGCATCAGTGTCCCCCCGCCCACACTTTGCATCCGTGTCCCCCCGCCCACACTTTGCATCCGTGTTCCCCTGCCCAAACTTTGCATCCGTGTCCCCCTGCCCACACTTTGCATCCGTGTTCCCCCGCCCACACTTTGCATCCGTGTCCCCCTGCCCACACTTTGCATCCGTGTCCCCCCGCCCACACTTTGCATCCGTGTTTCCCCGCCCACACTTTTCATCAGTGTCCCCCCGCCCACACCTTTCATCCCTGTCCCCCTGCCCACACTCTTCATAGAGACTGTCTACAGAGCACCTGAAGCATTACATGGTCCAGCCACTCCGGCCAGTGACATCTGGAGCTTCGGAGTCGTTTTATACGAGATGTATGTGGGCCAGGTAAGTGGAGTGACGCGTGGATAATAGTCATAGTGCCAATGGGCCAGGGGTATAGGAACAGGTGCGCTATCTGGAGCTTTGGAGTCGTTTACACGAGATGTATGTGGGAATATGGGCCACGTAAGTGGAGGGACTCATAGATAGTGCCAGTGGGCCTGGGGTAGAGGAGCAGGTGCGCTATCTGGGGCTCAAAAAGAGGCCTTGAGTCTTAAACCCTTGAGCCCTAAACCCTTGAGCCTGGCAGCAGAAAGATGAACTGTCATTTAAGAACAGGTTACCCTCCCCCCAACAGTGGTTCAACCAAGCGGGGTTGAAATGTGTTTTTCCACCCTTCAACCAAACAGCATTCAGCGACGCCGCTGCTTGTCACCTGGTTTGTATGTGCCATGCGTGTGCTGTCATCACTCTTTATCACACTCATTGTCGTCACTCTATTCAACACTCTGTGTCCTGCAGGTGCCCACCCTGACCAACCCAGCGGGCCAGCAGCCAGCAGGGATGGGTGGTGGACCTATGGAGCTAACCTGGCCTGACAGCGTCCCTCCGTTGCTGCGGAAGATTGTGGCGGCATGTACCCACCAAGATGCCTTGAAGCGGCCCTCAGCTGTGATGGCCGGCAAGGTGAATAAATGAAATGAAGAGAATTAAATAAATTAATTAAACCTCTTGAGGGCCATGCCGAATTATGGACACATATGTATGGCTCTTATCTTGAATGCTATAATTTTTTGCTTGGCGTTGTGATAACAGCACGCAGATGTGTCCTTGGCCCTGATGTGCAAGCCCTGTTTCCCATAATGTGTGTGCCAGACAGGGTTCCCAAGGGGTGGACAGTTTTGGTCTGTCTTTCTTGAACTTGAAGAGGTGGGAAATACAAATAGTGTCAGGAAGATGTCTTGACAAGGAAAAAGCTGTACTGAGTATGTCATCGGCTATTTTGAAGACTCCATGAAGACCCTAAACCCTAAACCCTTGCACACGCCAGGTCATCGGCTTTATTGAAGACTCTATGAAAACCCTAAACCCGAAACTCTTGCACACGCCAGGTCATCGGCTATATTGAGGACTCCATGAAAATCGTAAACCCTAAACCCTTGCACACGCCAGGTCATCGGCTATATTGAAGACTCCATGAAGTCCAAGCGCCCAGGCAGCCTGGTGAGCCATCGCCTCTAGGCCAGCGCGTTGCCAAGCATGGTGAAGCCTTATCAGCTGTCATTCGCATCAGGATGGCAGGACGTGGCCTCGCGTCACGGAGCTGCGCTAATCCCTTCACTCTCAGGCTCCAAGGAGGCCAAAGCTGCATGCGCCGATCCATCACTCTCAAGCCCCAAGGAGGGCGGAGCTTTTTCTTTCAAGATCAGGCCTGATCTGGAGCAGCGGGCCACGTGACTGTTTGGCTCCCTTGAACCCACGTTGGAGACCAATAAAATGGAACGCTATTTATTCCAGATTATTTCTTCAGGTACATACAGTTATATGTCATATGACCTACGGCCTGGTGCAGGCCGGGTGCAAGCAATGTTGTTGCTTGTGCAACCGGAGGTAGGCCGATCAAGAGTGGTCTGCCCCCTCGGCCCCCCGATGTGGCATATCCCAGCTGCCCACAAACGGGGGTCTCGTGTGCACAGCAATGGACACCAAACAGTCAGGGATGAAACCAGCGGCCAGCGGCTGGTTTCCAGGCAAGTGCTGTAGCCCTGGCGCCTCCTGTTAGAGCTTTGAAGAAATCCAAAGTCGACTTTTTGAGAGGCAAGGGTTGAGAGGCAGGGAGCTCATGAAGGTTGCATTCCCGGTCGTGTTACCGGTAGGTTACTTTACCGGTCATGTAATCGGTAATGTAACGTTCGACCTTACTATATTTTTCTTGAACCTTGATGCTGATCCTGCTGCATCAGAACAAGCAAGTCCTTGCAGGCAGCAGTGGCTGACAAAGCAGGTGCTGGAGGCACCTTGTCCACTACCAGTTTTTTTCCTTTCTGGTTACACGTTTAACTTCCGACGGCCGCCCGGCGGCTGCCAAAGGCCCCATTGGGACCAAATCTGGACCGCCCTGCAATTGGTGACCAAAGCAGCAAAGCTGGCCACGAATGGGGTCTCAGGCCAGCGGCCGGAGTGTAACTGACATGTAGCTGAGTCGGGAAGAAAGGAACACTGTTCTCCAATGTCCTATGCCTGTGCCCAAAAGCTTGTGTCGTAGTGCGTGCCTATCATTCCTTGCACAAGGTGATATGCACAGTACGTTTTATTTTTGGACAGGCTATTGGTCGGATGCTTAGTCATCAACAACAGCACAGCAGCAACCGAAATGCCGACTGCGTCATGTGCCTTGGCTTGTTTTTACACAGTGTGAGGCCTGCCACCCAACCCTAGAAAACCTGAGACGCAAACACAAAAAGAGAGCCCGGGTGCGCATGTGGGCATCTGAGAAAAGGCGAGCAGGAACAGGAAAGGCACACGTAAAATGGTGGTGGGCCTGGGTAAGGTTTAAGAGAAATGTGTCAGTCTTCTCCCGCATGTCATGTGCCTTTGCTGCTGTGTATACGCAGAAAGTTCAAAGTGTGGACGTAGCCTTGGAGGGTATGAATCCGCGGCATGGACAACGCGTGATGGTCACGTTGGTGGGTCCAAGGAGGCATCATGAGTATGATATGGATGATGCTGACTAGGACAATATGCGCTGACTAGGATACTATGTGCTGACTATGATACTAGGCGCTGACAAGGATACTAGGATACCATCGATTTGGATGGCATGCCGGTGCTGCCCTCTAACTAGGACAGGAGGAATCAAGAAACATACGTCACTGATTGTCTCCTATCTGTCTGTTACTTTCAGGAATTGTGAACCAAGCATGTGTGTACAGCTGAAGCTTTGTATCTTCTTACACACTGTGTCCTCCCATTGATTAAGTATTGGTTCACGACAAGGTTCCAAGGGATGTAATGAATGGGGTGTATGTGAATTCCTATCAGGATCACAGATGGAAATGGAGTTCCTTTTGATCCAGTTGGAAACGGAGTTTCTTTTGTCCAGTTGGATCCAGTTTGAAACGGAGTTTTTGTTCCTCCATTTGGAAATGGTGTTTTTGATCCAGTTGGATCCAGTCGGAAATGGATATTATTTTGATCCATAAGCCGTCAGGTTACGTCAAGTGTTACCGCAAGTATTCTGTCCTTCTCGGCTTATCGCCTGCTGTTACCTATCCTCACAGTCTCCTAATCTCGTGTACATATCAAGAACCAGCGGGTTTCTTTCCTCCCCCTCACTTGCCTGCTACATCGTGTTGATAGCGTTTGTCAGCACCAGTTACTCGCGATGCATGGGTTCTCTTTTCATCCGACTAGGGCGCAAAGAGAAGCCTTGAGCCTCCCCCTTCCTTTGTGTGGATTCCTTGCCAGTTTATGTGCCTTCTTTGTGGAATGCCCTGCCCTAGCTGGCATAAGCCAGTATCAAGGCCCAATTGCGGGCTGTCAAATACCCAATGTGGCAATGGGCTTTGTATCCCAATGGGCCACCTGATCTGTAGCCGGGACATTTTTAAGGGCCATACCAAACGGCAACTATTTTTAAAGGCATGTTTCGCCCGGCCTAGCCCGATTCGAACTTTGAATTCAAATCATGACCATTGATGATTATGCACGTATGCCATGTCAGAGGCTTGCATGCGGCACCTTCAATTGGGCGCTTGATGGCTTGTGAAGAAAATCGAGGCGTAGGAAGATGACCTGACCTTTGCCGCGAGCGGCAGGTTGTGACGATAGTGTGAACAAGGTGGGGTAGCAAGTCAAGCTTGAAAAGTGTGGAGACCTGTCAGCTCTTCTGGACTCCGCATTTGTTTCATCCGCAAGTCTGTGACTATGTGGTGACATGACGTGCCCTGATGTATATTTGAGACTTGCGCATTCAAATTTGTACATTTGCACATACCGTATTCTTGTCTGAGGTTTTAGGACTGGTGGTCTTTGTGATTCTTGTTATCACAATTCTTGTTATAGGGTACTGCGGGATTTCTTTGAAGCTGTCAGGGGACTTTCTTGCAACCTTCGGTAAAACTTGTCAAACCTCAGTTCCATTTCGAATGAATGTCCTGCCTCTAAAATTCAATCGGGTCTGTCACGGTATATTACGGTATACGTGCCAAAACCGTTTAGGCCGCAGTTTGCGACCTCGGAGGCTTCGCAGCTTCCCTGCGGATCCTCCTTATTTGAATAGGAACCTAGAAACCCGCTTACGCCAGGGGTTTAGCTGTCCCGTACTTTGAATTGGGCCTGCCGGGTCCCTGTATCCCGGCAATTGCCTAAACTAGTTACTTCGTCCCTTTCAAAAGGACAGACCTCTTATGTAACAAGCTCCGGCCGGCATCCAATGCATGAGGCCTGAGGTGTTCATAACGTCAGTACCTATATCAAGTCAAGACAAGCTCAACCTCCGCTGAGACAGCAGCAGAACAAGACCTCAGTTGAGGAACGAGATCCCTGCAGAACAGTAGTTCGCAGTCTACGATCCCGTACCCCTCACCGCGTGTGACGCGGTAAGTGCACCTGATATTGCCCAGCTGGATCGACCATACAGCCAGAAAGCCGGTGCCTCCCAAAGATATTGCCTGACATTCAAATACAAGTTTAGAAGCTTAACTCGTTGAGCACCCGCAGCCAGTGAGTAGTCACGAAGTCTGCCCGTAGGCGCCCATCACTGTCGTGAGGGAGAAGTCCGCCACGGACCTGAAGCGCACATCTCGTGTCCTTTTGAAAGGGACGAAGTGGATCTAGCCTGATCAGCCTGATTCGCCAGTTCCTGCTGAAGGTGTTTGTGCTTTAAAAATTTGAATTCTGCTTGTCAGCAATTGACCTTGGAAAGGTGCTTGAACTGCAATTTGGCTGAGGTAATCTCCAGAGAGAGATTGCCAAGTAAAACCCTGTGAATCACTGCGTGTGGCAGCTCAGTGCCAGGCCCAGAGAGGCTTGAAGATTTGGCTGTGGACTTATACACCCAGCAAATACTGCCTGTGTGATTGAAGATTGAGATCAGGTGGATCCAATCTGTCATCATGGACAGAAGTGAACTTATGGATTGAAGATCCAAGTTTGAAATTTTTTGGTGGACCAGAGCATCCCCGCAGGACCACAGAGCTGAGCGGACACCACGCAAGAAGCTACATCCACGCAGGGCGTGTGACACCTAGAAGCCACCCAGCCAGAAAGAGGTGGGAAGTGCTGAAGGCGACGGAGGATTCCGCCAGATTCTGATTATTAGCAAGAAAAAGCAGGAAGGCAGAGACCTGTCCTGTTTTTTGCCGTACCTGTCAACTTGACCTGACTTGCAAGTCCTCACCAGGCTGCAGTAGGTGCAAGAGGCAGAAGCCTGAGCGTTAGCAGATCCTGTTTTGGTGTTGCCAGCACATTGCAGGATCGTGTGGATCGTATAATTGCCTGTAGGAATGGCAGAGTGTAACCTGCATCCTGATAGGCACCAGCACCCCGACGCCCAGCGCCGCAGCGGGCGAGTGTGGGGGCTGGAGCCAGGTGCAGACCTGATAGAGGTGGCTGATTCGCTGATTGCAGAGGAAGCCCTGCGGATGGCGGAGAAACTGGCAAGGCCAGTGGATCCGGCCGCACGGGCCTGCAAGGTGACAGGACCTGACCACTTCCTGCCCGGAGCGGCAGGAATGCTGGACGGTGGCGCTGTGTGTGTGATAAGGACAGGCATTGGGCGAGGAGGCCCACTGCCTGCTGATTCCAGTAGCAGCCTGGAATTTGAGCAGGGTCCGGCGCAGGCGGGAACCCCGGATCTGATCTTGGATCAGGTGGCTGAGGTGTCCCAGAGCAGCAGCATACGACGCGACAGCGAACCAGGTGCCGCGCCGCAACGGATTCCGTCCAAGGGGACGAGGGTTGCGCAGCGAGTATTGGTAGAACCCTGCCAGCCGGAACACAGTTCAGAGAGCGCTGCAGACCCAGAGGGGCTAGCAGGCCATGACAAATTACAGCCAGGTGGAAAGGACATGGGAAGCAGGCAAGTGCCTGCAGTAGTCAAGCGCAAAGGGGCAGGTGCCCAGCCAGCGGTGACCAGGCAGACTTGGCAGGACAGCGAACTAGATGCCGCGCCGCAACGGATTCCGTCCAAGGGGACGAGGGTTGCGCAGCGAGTATTGGTAGAGCCCTGCCAGCCGGAACACAGTTCAGAGAGCGCTGCAGACCCAGAGGGGCTAGCAGGCCTTGACAAATTACAGCCAGGTGGAATGGACATGGGAAGCAGGCAAGTACCTGCAGTGGTCAAGCGCGAGGGGGCAAGTGCCCAGCCAGCGGTGACCAGGCAGACTTGGCAGGACAGTGCAGAGCCGCTGGCAGCATTTAAAAAATCAGCGGTGCCGGTGGGAAAGCCTTGGGCTGACCTGATATCCGAGGAGGAACTTTCAGACCCAATTCAGGAGGAAAGGGGGCAGCGACCCAAGACAGGACTGGACTCAGAGCAGCAGATGGCGCTTGAGGGAGAAGCGATGCGTATTTCCCGCGGGCTAGCAGGGATCGAGGATCCCGCAGATTTGGGGTGCAGAGTGCCCAGTGCAGATCAAGCTTGGCCCAAGAGCGTTGGGCAGGCTGATGGCACTGTGGGCGCTGGAGTGTCGCACAAAGGGATTGGCCGAGGTGGGCCAGTGCCCCATTCAACCCTGGAAATTCCAAGGCAAGGCCTGGAATATGCGCAGTGGTTGAGACAGGGAGGAAGAACCCCTGAGCTGACTTTAGACTCGGCCGCTGAGGTGTCGCAGACCAGTGGCGCAGATCGGGACAGTGGACCAGAAGGCGCACCGCAGCAGGACCTGCCCAGTGGGGCAGGGGCTGCGCGACGAGTCATGAACGAGCCCGATCACGGTGATCAAAGGGCAGGCGCCTCTGCCGCCCCAGAGAGGGCAGCGGAGTGCGAGGGAGCCAGAGACCTAGGCAGTGGGCCAGAATACGCGACGCAGAAGAGGCTGCTGAGAGTGGCAAGTGCTGCGCAGTGCGTTAAAAAAGAGAACGGTACGATGCCCCGTGGTGGAGGTCAGGTGATCAGGAAACCTGCAGATCTGCAGGCCGTGGGTAGAGCAAAAGACGCCACTGCGAAATGGCCCCCAGTAAAAAGGAAGGGGGATCTGGCTCAGCCAATAGGGTGGAACATGCTAGGACAGTGGATCGCTGGAGTGTGGAAAGTTGCGTGTGACGCAGTAATCACCTTAACAGAAGAATTCCCTGCGTTGCAAGGAGAGCAGGATCTGTACTGGACAGAAGTCCATGGGGATGACCAGAATGATCCGGAACAGGTGAGGTTAAGGAGCCTTGCTGTGCGTCAGCAGTGCACACCCTTGGAGGCAGTGACCCGGCATGTGAAGCAGCCAGGAGGTCAGGTAACCCCCAGCGGCTGGTCCATGTTTGATATCCTCAGCAGTGACAGTGAGCCAAGCCCCAGGGACCTACAGCAGGCCTGGGGGAGGGCCTTTTCACCCAGGCGGGATAGCCCGGTAGCTAGCGAGCAGCTGCACCTGATCAGCTGTTTCCAGGCAGGAAGTGCCTGGCCACCAAGGCAGGATAGCCCGGTAGCTAGCGAGCAGCTGCACCTGATCAGCAGTGATCTGACAGGAAGGGCTGAGCACAGGCCTGGCCCGCGCAGGGCAAGCGAGGCTGAGGATTATGCGAGGTTTGGGGTCGTCCCAGAGCAGGATAAACAGGATCAGGAGGATCAAACTGTGGTGGCCGGTGGCTGCGAGCCAGGCCAACTGCAGGTGCAGGCGCCGCAGCTGTGCTTGCAGAAGGAGGCAGGTCCTGTGACACCTGTGGTGGCTGGTGGCTGCGAGCCAGGCCAACTGCAGGTGCAGGCGCCGCAGCTGTGCTTGCACAGGGAGGCAGGTCCTGTGACACCTGTGGTGGCTGGTGGCTGCGAGCCAGGCCAACTGCAGGTGCAGGCGCCGCAGCTGTGCTTGCACAGGGAGGCAGGTCCTGTGACACCTGTGGTGGCTGGTGGCTGCAAGCCAGGCCAACTGCAGGTGCAGGCGCCGCAGCTGTGCTTGCACAGGGAGGCAGGTCCTGTGACACCTGTGGTGGCTGGTGGCTGCGAGCCAGGCCAACTGCAGGTGCAGGCGCCACGGCTGTGCTTGCAGAGGCAGGCAGGTCCTGTGACACCTGTGGTGGCTGGTGGCTGCGAGCCAGGCCAACTGCAGGTGCAGGCGCCGCAGCTGTGCTTGCACAGGGAGGCAGGTCCTGTGATACCTGTGGTGGCTGGTGGCTGCGAGCCAGGCCAACTGCAGGTGCAGGCGCCACAGCTGTGCTTGCAGAGGCAGGCAGGTCCTGTGACACCTGTGGTGGCTGGTGGCTGCGAGCCAGGCCAACTGCAGGTGCAGGCGACGCGGCTGTGCTTGCTGAGGCAGGCAGGTACTGTGACACCTGTGGTGGCCGGTGGCTGCGAGCCAGGCCAACTGCAGGTGCAGGCGCCGCAGCTGTGCTTGCAGAGGCAGGCAGGTTCTGTGACACCTGTGGTGGCTGGTGGCTGCGAGCCGGGCCAACTGCAGGTGCAGGCGACGCGCCATTGCTTGCAGAGGGAGGCAGGTACTGTAACACCTGTGGTGGCCGGTGGCTGCAAGCCAGGCCAACTGCAGGTGCAGGCGCCGCAGCTGTGCTTGCAGAGGGAGGCAGCTCCTGTGACACCTGTGGTGGCCGGTGGCTGCGAGCCGAGCCACCTGCATTTGTGGGAGCAGAAGCTGAACCAGCAGGTGGCTGAGGAACCAGCTGGATCAAGTGAGGTTGAGGACCACGTGCACAGGCATGCGCCGGTGCCGGTGCAGATGCAGATGCACCAGCCAGAAGAGGATGGGCCTGTCACACCACCAGTGGCGGCAGCTCCAGGAGGGGTCCAGGTGCCAATATCAGAACCAGGGGCGGCCCAGCAGGCCAACAAACAGCTGGGGGCGGCAGAGAATCATGAGGGGTCAGAGGAGCAGGGAATCTCCATACCCATGCTGAGGGAAAAGGTTAACTGGTACCGGCAGAAGCTCAAAGGAGTGGCCAGGCAGCTGTGGGTGGCCAGGCAGCCAATTTTGGCCTGGAAGATGAGGATGACCAGGCAGCTGAGGATGATGAAGCATCGCTTGGAACATGCCAAACAGAACCTACAGGCGCTGCTGCCAACAAGCGAGGAGCAGGAAGAGCAGCAGCTGCAGCAGACAGCCATGGTTGCATGGCACGTGGCACTACCCGGGGGGCACAGGGCTGAGCAGGCCAGCCATGAGGCGAAAGAAGAGGCACAACCGCCGCAGCACCAGGGGTGCGTGCCCAGATTTCCCAGGCAGGAGGGCTTCCACTCAGCAGAGCAGTTTGGGCCAGTGGGTCAAGCCAGCCCTAGCCTGAGTCTCGGCCCAGACGGCTGCAGCAGGTCCAGCCAGGCAGTGGCAGGCAGGGCAGCTGACAGTGACGTGGAAGCAGCTAGGAGCAGCAGGTCTCCGGTGCCAGCACCCGTGGACGACAGCAGCAGCAGGAATGTGTGCCTGGTAGCAATCCATGCTGCGGTGCCTGCAGATGTGGAGCTGGCCAGGCTCTGGGAGGTCAGTGTGGCCAGGCGCGGACCTGCAGAGGTCAAGCGCGAGGGGGCAGGAGCCAAACCAGCGATGGCCGGGCAGGTTTTGCAGGAGAGCGATGAACCGCGGATCCAGAGCAAAAGGGTGGCTGTGCCGGTGGGAAAGCCGTGGGCTGACCTGATGAGGGAAGAAGAGCTGTCAGATCCCATTCCAGAGGCGCAAGTGCAAAAGGGGCCGCAGCCGAGGGCAGGGCTGCATTCGAGGAGGCAGCTGAGGCCGCGCCGCACTCCAGTCAGGAGGGTGGTAGGGTCCGCGGTGTATGGAACACCCCTGTCCAGGTTTCCCCCCAGCGTGGGCAGGCCTGTGCAGAGATCCAAGGAGGGATTTAGCGGCCAAGTGAAGAGAGGCGGCAGCCAAGGGGGCGGCCTGTATGGATTTTCCAATAATCCAGCATGGGAACAGGAGGAAGGCCCCAGAGAGTCAGAGCACTCATGGGCGGTGAAGGTGGCAGATCTACAGGAGCTGATTAAGGAGGATCTGCAGCCGATCGGCTGGAGGGGGATTCTGCGGTGGGTGGCGAACCTGTGGAAGCAAGTTTGCTCCAGGTGTTTCTCCCACTTCAGCGATCAGGTGAATGCGATTGAGGAATTCAGGGCCCATCATCTGAGGGAGTGGGCAACGAAGGCCATGATGGGGATTCCACACACGGGGCAGGACAGGGCGACGCTGTTGGCCGCCCTTGGACAGGCGTCCAAGGGAGGAGCAGGACGCGAGGCAGCCCTGGCCGTTAAGGCCTTCGCAGATGAGTGGGGCAATGGGGTGAAAGGAGATCAGGAGGAGCCTGGATCTGAACCCGAGGATCAAGAGTGGGAAGGTTATGAAACAGCTGTGCAGCAACCAGAGGAGCTCAGGGAGGTCCAAAGGTGGCAGCAGCAGGCAAGGGCCGCGCCCACCCCAGGGTCCAGAAAGGCCAGTGAGGAGGTGCTGTCAGATTCCTGGGTCAGGAATTACACAGGAGGGACACAGCCAAGCTGGCAGAGCCAGGAGCCGCCCAGGGGGCAGGCAGACGGAAAGAAACAGCCAAGCTGGCAGAGCCAGGAGCCGCCCAGGGGGCAGGCATACGGCAGGGAACAGCCAAGCTGGCAGAGCCAGGAGCCGCCCAGGGGGCAGGCATACGGCAGGGAACAGCCAAGCTGGCAGAGCCAGGAGCCGCCCAGGGGGCAGGCAGACGGCAGGGAACAGCCAAGCTGGCAGAGCCAGGAGCCGCCCAGGGGGCAGGCAGACGGCAGGGAACAGCCAAGCTGGCAGAGCCAGGAGCCGCCCAGGGGGCAGGCAGACGGAAAGAACCAGCCAAGCTGGCAGAGCCAGGAGCCGCTCAGGGGGCAGGCATACGGCAGGGAACAGCCAAGCTGGCAGAGCCAGGAGCCGCCCAGGGGGCAGGCAGACGGCAGGGAACAGCCAAGCTGGCAGAGCCAGGAGCCGCCCAGGGGGCAAGCATACGGCAGGGAACAGCCAAGCTGGCAGAGCCAGGAGCCGCCCAGGGGGCAGGCAGACGGAAAGAACCAGCCAAGCTGGCAGAGCCAGGAGCTGCCCAGGGGGCAGGCATACGGCAGGGAACAGCCAAGCTGGCAGAGCCAGGAGCCGCCCAGGGGGCAGGCAGACGGAAAGAACCAGCCAAGCTGGCAGAGCCAGGAGCCGCCCAGGGGGCAAGCATACGGCAGGGAACAGCCAAGCTGGCAGAGCCAGGAGCCGCCCAGGGGGCAGGCAGACGGAAAGAACCAGCCAAGCTGGCAGAGCCAGGAGCCGCCCAGGGGGCAGGCAGACGGAAAGAACCAGCCAAGCTGGCAGAGCCAGGAGCCGCCCAGGGGGCAGGCATACGGCAGGGAACAGCCAAGCTGGCAGAGCCAGGAGCCGCCCAGGGGGCAGGCAGACGGCAGGGAACAGCCAAGCTGGCAGAGCCAGGAGCCGCACAGGGGGCAGGCAGAATCGGACAGAGGAGCACAGCCTTGGAGATCCGGACCTGTAGAGCAGCAGAGCAGAAGTGAGGCAGGATGGCAGCCACCTGCAGGGGGCAGAGACTCCGCAGGCGGGGCAGGCAGACGGCCGTCTGGAGAGAACCATGCTCAAAAGGAGCCAGATAACAGACACAGCGGATACCAGCAGGATCGCAACCCATCAGGGGGCGGCGGAGATGGATCTGGACCACACTCTGGATCAGAGGATTCAGGGTCAGCTGGAGCAGACAGGCGCGGGCCAGGGGCCAGGCGGGAGTCAGGCGACCAGGAAATGAGAAGGCTCGATCGGGAGCAAGCAAGGAACAATCTGCAGCTGCAGCAGCAGATGATCTCGCAGTTGGCAGGGATGGCCAAATATACCAAAATCCCAGCTATCCAAGGCAACGTGCCGGTGTTGGATATGTCACACCCGGGCGCGGTTGCAGCCAAGAAATATTGCCAAGCGTGTGGCCATTGGGGATCACACAACAGGCTGGCGCTGTCGGATGAACCACCGGCGCTGGACGTGGTGGCAGGGGAAATTGTTGGATCCTGCCAGTCACCCTCGGCCATGGCCATGCTCGTGCGATCCCTGGCCAGGTTGTGGAACAACAAGCCTGCCAGTGTGGGGCCGTTGATGGCGGCCATCAGGGCAGCGCCCCACGCAGGGGACAGGGCCACCAAGGACATGGAAAGGATCGGGCGGCAGTGGGCCGCTCCAGCAGAGGAGCAGTGCTGTGAGGTTTCCCTTCTTACCCTGTGGATCAGGGTGGTAAAGGATGAGGTGGGGAAGCCGACCTCGAATGAGAGATCCGCGATCACCAACCTCAAGCTGGGGGTCAAAACAACCTTGGATCCAGAGGTCGAGCCAGAGGAGACAGTGGAGGCGTTTGCGCACAGAGTCCTGTCCACAGCAGAGTTGCTGCAGATCTCCAGGGATGCAGTGGACTACTTTGGCAGAAGGCACTCGGTCTCGCACATGTTCTATGAGGGGCTGCCAATGGCCACCAGGGGCAAGCTGAGCACGTTCGTAATCACGGTGCCAGGGTACTTGAATATGACCGATGAGGAGCAGATCACTGTACTGACGCAGCAGGTGGTGCTGTGGGAGAAGTTCGCCCTGGAAATGGGGGACCTGTCTGTCACAGATCACAGGCCTGCGGCAGAAGAGGAGAATGAGACGGAAGAGGGGGAAGAGACGGAAGAGGAGGAAGAGAAGCGAGAGGCTTCTTGGAAGCAGAGACTTTTTGGAGGAAGATATTCCTTGGATGAGGAGAGGCCAGTGTCACCCCGTGAGCGGTCCATAGATGGGCCAAGGTGGCGCTAGGCTTCCAACAAAGAAGAGGAATCGGCACTTGAAGGGTGCACCGATACCTGAACCTCAGGGAAGGCCAAGCCCAGAGCGGCAAGGCTGCTGAGCATATGACGATACCCACACCGTCACCGGCAGGACAGGGCAGGAAACTGAGCAGCAGAAGACTGACGCTTTCAGGCACAGCGCACCTGGTCCTAGTGCACGGCAGGTGCTGGGCCGGAGGCCAGCGGGCCAATGGCGGATTATGCTAGGTGGCGGCAAGACCTAGAGCAGCGACGGGTTATACAAATTTGTTTCTCAAGAGCCGCAGCAGCAAGGCTGCGGTAGTACATATGCTAGCGCATGGACGACAAGACTTGATTTTGTGGAGTAGTGATAGTACCCAAGGGGGCAGAAGCCGCTGCTGCGGCGCGCATTTCCTGTGGCCTTAAAAGACCAGGCGTCTATGGCGCAGTGGGGCGAGAGCAGCGGTTATACTTAGCCTGGCCTGATGATTCTGATTAACAGCCAAGTTTGGTGATGAGCAACTGAGATGCTTAGAATGACGCGCAGTATGTGCGCATTGCTTGCAGAGATTATGTGAATTTTGCCTTGAAGGAAGCCTGAACCAGGCAGATGCGTTTGGACGGCCTGAACCAGGCAGATTTGTGTATATGGCCTGAACCAGGCAGATGCGTGTAGCGGGCCTGAACCAGGCAGATTTGCTTTGATACTTTGATCTTCTGAGGTGTACATATTGCCAGAAATTTCTTCCTAACAGTACCGACCCCTTTTTCCGGCTCCCAGCGCATGCCCGATAGGCTTAACGCTGAGGAGCGGGGGGGCGAGTGAAGTAGTAGGGGCGGTACCCACGAGACAGGGACACCCAGACTTACCCCTAGGCAGAGAGACTTCCTGCTAGGGCTGAACCTTACAGTAGCCAGTTAACAGCTCTTGTCTGAAGTACAAGGAGCCTGTTTGTGAGTAGAAGGACACCTCTCTTAAGGCGCCTTTACCGGAGATTACGGAGTTTACCATATTGGCGCGTTTACTGCTTTATGGTGCGACAGCTGTCACGGTATATTACGGTATACGTGCCAAAACCGTTTAGGCCGCAGTTTGCGACCTCGGAGGCTTCGCAGCTTCCCTGCGGATCCTCCTTATTTGAATAGGAACCTAGAAACCCGCTTACGCCAGGGGTTTAGCTGTCCCGTACTTTGAATTGGGCCTGCCGGGTCCCTGTATCCCGGCAATTGCCTAAACTAGTTACTTCGTCCCTTTCAAAAGGACAGACCTCTTATGTAACAAGCTCCGGCCGGCATCCAATGCATGAGGCCTGAGGTGTTCATAACGTCAGTACCTATATCAAGTCAAGACAAGCTCAACCTCCGCTGAGACAGCAGCAGAACAAGACCTCAGTTGAGGAACGAGATCCCTGCAGAACAGTAGTTCGCAGTCTACGATCCCGTACCCCTCACCGCGTGTGACGCGGTAAGTGCACCTGATATTGCCCAGCTGGATCGACCATACAGCCAGAAAGCCGGTGCCTCCCAAAGATATTGCCTGACATTCAAATACAAGTTTAGAAGCTTAACTCGTTGAGCACCCGCAGCCAGTGAGTAGTCACGAAGTCTGCCCGTAGGCGCCCATCACTGTCGTGAGGGAGAAGTCCGCCACGGACCTGAAGCGCACATCTCGAGTGAAGTAGTAGGGGCGGTACCCACGAGACAGGGACACCCAGACTTACCCCTAGGCAGAGAGACTTCCTGCTAGGGCTGAACCTTACAGTAGCCAGTTAACAGCTCTTGTCTGAAGTACAAGGAGCCTGTTTGTGAGTAGAAGGACACCTCTCTAAGGCGCCTTTACCGGAGATTACGGAGTTTACCATATTGGCGCGTTTACTGCTTTATGGTGCGACAGGTCACTCTTGTGTGCCAACGTAATGCCCGCTTTTCGTCCCCCCTTTCTTTCATTGCCTCCCTTTTCCACGTTTCATGAAACATAATTACGTGTGTTAGCCGGTCCGCCAGGTGCGGGTCGTTTTTGTGGATTCTTGCTTTCTAGTGGGCCCTTCTGCTAGCGGGTTTAGTGTATGATGCCGTGGGTGCAAGGACTCTTCTTGATTCCTCATAAAAGAAGGAAAAACGTGTGGGTACTGATACATGTGTCTCTCGCTGGTATGATGGACTGCCAGGGCCCGGCTTTTCCCAGCTTCCTCTGTTACTCCTGAAGTAGTTTCGTGTCTCCAACTCCGACACACCTGCCCGGCGCGCAATAAACCATGCAAAACTAAAATGTTGTGTTCTAGGTGATTCACACTGTTATCAAGCAGTGTGGCTTTTGAATGACCGTCGTCTGTAAGAAAAGGCAGCGTGGCTGGCAACACCTGTCCATGGGTTGTTGCGCATCTCTGTGCAGCTATTGAAATATCTGGGTGGACGCAGCACTACTGCACTTATACCTAGGGGCTGGCAATGCAACTTATATTCCATCGGATACGTTATACAGTATATGATCCTTACCTAGGGTATATTAATTTACATTACGGTCGGGGTGTCGTTCCGTCTATATGAGTAACTTTAGAATATTTGGCTAAGCACGTCCCATCTAAGAAAGCCGTAAAACCGTCAATATTGGCTAACTCGCCCCATGTAATAAAGCTAAATCCTGAAACCAATAAACACGATTTGTTCTTTTCTTCAACAAATCCGCGGGCGTTCTTACACCGACATGTTGTAGTTGCTTACCATCCGCGAGAGGAATGACCGTTTCAATTTTGTGAAAGGAATTCCAGACAGTGTACCGTTGGATGCGAACGCGAGCGCTGTTCTAAGAAGTAGATGAAAGCCGTACTTTCGCGTTTTTACGTCGATTTTCGGGGGTTTTCGAAATTACGTACCGGTCAGTAACCGGTATGTGAAACGAGCAGGGTTCGATTAAAATTTATAATATAATGCATATGATTTAACTTTTATACAACTGAATATAAAGGTGCCGATCCCTACAAGTTATACTGCGGAAGGGACCCATGTGCATCACATGCAGTGAGGGGGGATATGTATCCGTCGTTACAACATCCCGATTTGTACATCCACCCAAGTGCCATTTCGAATACTTTATGAGGGCAGGGAGTGTGAGCAGGAAGAAGACGGGCAGGGAGCTTGCTTTCCTTTCTTTCCTCTTGTGCCTCCTCCCTTGACTTTCCTAGCTAGCTCTTTGTCTGCCGACGTGGCCGAGCTTTGTTTAAGCAGGGCTTAGAGGTGTAACGTGATTAACAGGGAGCTGGCAAATGCAAATGAAGACGGGAAATACGACAGTGGGAGTCAGAGTAATGGATATTGCATTCAGTGTGCGACAGGTACAGTCCAGGCACGTCACGGCTTGTTGGCTCACTGCAGCAAGCCTTGACCTGCTTGGGCCACGGGCCATGGGTACGGTACGATAAGATTTAGCCACATCGGCCCAGTGGGACCAGCGTATTGGCATTATAGACGTGGCGTGGACCTCTTTCAAATAAATACTGCTCCATGCCAAAGACGTTCCACTTGTAGGACCTGCTGAATGACCTTAGCCGAATCAGCGCCCAAATGTCTCATTGAGGAGGGTGAAAAAAGTAACAAAATGTAGCCTTCAGTCAGCCGAACATTTGTCACCTGCAACTGTTCCTATCCAGCCCGCTAGCTGAGAAGTGGCAGAAGGGCCCCCCAGCCCGCGCACAAATATGCTTGCTGGGACGGAAGCTTGGGCATTTTCCCCTCGTAAGCGAGAGCAGACACAAGCAATGCTCTTTCATCTGTGAAATAGGAGTGAAATAGGGGATCCGCCTGACACGTGCATAGGAGTGAAATAGGGGATCCGCCTGGCACGTGCATAGGAGTGAAATAGGGGATCCGCCTGGCAGGTGCATAGGAGTGAAATAGGGGTGAAATAGAAGTGAAATAGGGGATCCGCCTGGCACGTGCAGGTGCGAGGAGGCTCCTTGCCCGTTTCAATTAGTCAAACGATGACTGCCCAGTGGCCAGAATCAAGTGATTGCTCAAAAATATACACACTACCGGTATACCTCTGTCACTTCAATTTATTTCCCTCTTTGTTCCCCTGCCCCCTGGTGGTTGTTTCGTTCTTTCCTCCCAACCCTTCGGTTAGGCACCCACGCAGCCGGGCATTTTTAAGCAGGGCCCAGAGGTGTAACGTCATTGACGCGACCGGTATGAGCGGGTATGCACCGTTCTAAACTAACGGTATTAGTACTGCGGCATCGTGGAGGGAAGGCAATCCCCTCCCAGAAGGGGGGCCCGAGGCATTTATAACCAGGCCAAGGGAAAGCAGTGGAGCAGAGCTGAGGACATGTTGATGACCTTCCACCTCTGGACCCTGTTAAATGAAGCTCGGCCACGTCGGCACCCATTAAGTCAGTGAGGGAAATTAAGGGAGAAGGCACAAGAGGAAATTGAGGAAAGCAAATTCACCTTCCAAACAACAAGAACAACAACAACAACAACTAAAAGGTCAGGCAAACTGGATCCCCTGCCCCTGAAGGCCTGCTGAGGACATGTACGGCAAAATAATGCATGTTGCTCTTCCAATAGCTTGTACCTCAAAGCTGTCTCCAAGGCTCAATCCGTTTTTAAGTGACATCCAATCCATCCACAATCTGACCACACGATGCAACAAAAAATGCACAAGGCTTGGCAGTCCTTGCTCAACTTTTAAACGATGCAAACACAGGCACGGCCGTCCAACACTATTTCTACGAATAGTGCCCCCCCCCCATCCTTACCCCCCCCCTCCCCCCTGACCCTCAACGCCTGCTGCTCCGCCCCTTCTCGTCTCGGCTGGACTCTTCCCGCCGCCTGCTGCCGCCGCTCCTGTCCCCGTCCCGCTTCCCTTCTTCCTTCCTGCTCGAGCTCGGCTTGCCCGCATCCTCACGACTGCCCTTGACCTCCGCATCCCTCCTCGAGGACTTCACGTCCTCCTTCCTCCCCTCCTTTGCCACAGCATCCTTGCTCCTGTCCCCTCCTGCCGCCTTACCGCCCTCCATTCCTGCCGCCGCCGCCACAACAGGGACTGACGGAACGACAGTTGCCACTGACTTCAGTCCATGTCGCCCACTGGGCGCCACATCTGCAGCCGTGTCGCCAGAGGGCCGGGCCGCGCTCCTGCTCTTCTTGTCACCTCGGTCGGGGCTGTCCCTGCTACGCTTGCTCCGGCGGGTAGAGTCCTCCTCCCGACGCCTTGAGGGGGATTGAGAATACCTTCCCCGCGCCCTAGCAGCTCGTCTGGAGGGCGTAAGGAGGTTAAAACAGGTTACAAGGGTGTTGCAGACGTGAAGGGTTGAGGAAAAGGGTTAAGAATAGGTCAAGAGGTTACAAGGGGTTGCAGACGTGAAGGGTTGAGGGTTAGGGTTTACAATAGGTTGAGGTTACGAAGGGTTGCAGACGTGAAGGGTTCAGGGTTTACAAGAGCTTAGGGGTTACAAGGGGGTGCAGACGTTAAGGACGGCTAAGAGGACGGTGGAGATACAAGAGACGATGATGGCAAGGTAGTTGGGGTCCAACAGGGCACTGCCCCACTGCGCAGGAAAGTTAATTGGGGTCCTACAGGGCACTGTCCCGCTGGGCAAGGAAGGGATACTTTAGGTCCAACAGGGAGCGCTGCCCTGCCGAGCGAATAAGGTAGTTGGAGTGCAACAGGACACTACCCTGCTGCACGGGAAAGCTGATGATGAGGATTGTAAATTCGCAAGCCTTCACCACCAGTGTATTTTTTTTCCGTGTCTCAGCTGTTAGCTACACTACAGTCTCTGGCCGGAGGCCCCGTTAGTGGCCACAGCCCTGCTTCTTTGGCCAGCGCTCATAGGCCGGTCCAGGCTTGGTCCCAATTAGGCCTTTGGGGGCTCCGGGGCGGCCTGTCTAAGGTGGCCTTATAGACGGAAAAAGAAACACTGTTCAACGCGTGATCGACATCGACCGCATGTTGTGGACATGCTCGTGGTTTGGGGGAGTCTCATAGCCGTAGAGTTGCCATCCGTGCTCCGTAATTCCAGCATCAACCCCCACACCGAATGTGACGCATTTTCAGCCTGAACCCCCAAATCTGAGTATTGACCTTCCGGCCTTACTCCCCAAGTTAAAAGGGTCATAATTTCCACCTAGATTGGCCTACGACTGGTGGCCAGAGCAGTATGGCAGGCCACAAATAGGACCTCCGGCCAGAGGCCAGCTGACATGTAGCTGAGTTACGAAGAAAGAAATACTGGCAGCATTCATTCTCTGGCAGGGCCCGGATGCTCAAAAAGGGAGAGAGCTGTCATACTTTCACTCTTTTGCCCGAAGAGGGGTGGGGCTGCCGTTTTCTGGCAGCCATTCCTCCCCAACTTACTTTCCCCACCCACCCTAAACTGCTTCCTCACTTATTCCTCATCAAAGAAACCCCGCCTGGTATTCTTCCTTTTCCCTTTTCCATTTCCCGTTCCGTTCCCTTCCTGTCTCCTGAAGCCTTTAGTTTCTTTGTCTCCCAATCGCCGAGCCTTTGCAGCATGGCCCAGAGGTGTTATGTCATTGACCTATTCCTCACCCATTCAACTTCTCCGTGATCCTCCTCCCGCCGCGTGGCCTCCCACTCCTTCTGCCCCCCTTAGGCCTGGTCGACATGACTGTCATGATGGTCGGCGGTGGCGGAGGCGCCTGCGGGGGGAAAGGATTCAGGCTGACATGATGTACAAGGTCTTGACGTGTGCAGGGTTCTAGGTTCAAGGTTGAGGGCCGAATCTATCATGACTGACTACAGAGGCTGCGACATCAGGGGGTTAAAGGGTTCGGGCTGACTTGTGAACCACCCCACATCCCATTGCTGATTGCCTCATTCCCTCTATGTCACATGTCTGAACGCCTGAACCCCACCAGGGCCCATGGCTGATTGCCTCTATGCCACATGCCTGATCCCCACTTGGGCCTCCTACCATCCACTAGGGAGCACAGCCTGGCCTTTTCATCCTTCCTGCCCTAAGAACTCTGTGGACCCAAGTTTGGGCACAGACGGCAAGGGGTCCCACATGGGCCCTCCACACTTCCAGTCCTCACCAGCATCATCGGTGGCGGCGGCAGCGTTGGCTCCAGCACGTGCAGCGTCAGCGCTCCACCCAGCAGGTGCGTGCCCGTCAGCTGGCGGCAGGCTGTGCGGGCCTGGGCCTCGGTCTCAAACTCAAGCTCAGCAGTGCCCTTTGGCAGGTCAGTGGCCCTGGGGGGCAGGCAATGCGTTGTGGTTCAGCCTTGACCTATCCGTTAATACTCTAAAGGGCTTATTAAAGGTTAGGGTGCGAAGTGTTGAGGGCAGTGCCCTTGGACGGAAAGGTCGGTGGAGGTGTTTAACATCAGGGTTAAGGGCTTAGGGTAAAGGGTTTTTAAACCCCAAACCTTTGAACCGGCAGGTTGGTGGAGGTGCTCAACATCAGCGTTTGGGGTTCTAGGGTTAAGGGTTTTTTGAAACCCTGAACCTGAAACCCTTGGACGGACAGGTCGGTGGAGGTGCTCAACCCCAGGGCTGTCATCTGCAAGGCCGTGCAAGTGTCCGTAAAAAAAAGAACTTCAGCCGCTCAGGACACAAGCCCCCCCCGACAACTGCGTGCCGAATCAAGGAACCCACACACAGCGCATGACTGTCTCATACTGTCCTCTACACTTAATGCTTAAGCCTCCACACATATCCACACACAGGAAATTTGAAGGTAGCAAAGGTAGCTGTAGGGCACGTGCACATTGCACATCTAGGGCTCATTGCCCACTGCCCATCTAGATGCTGTAGGGCACGTGCACATTGCACATCTAGGGCTCATTGCCCATTGCACATCTAGGGCTCATTGAACACTGCCCATGTAGATGCTGTGGGGCGCGTGCCCATTGCACATCTAGGGCTCATTGCCCATTGCACATCTAGGGCTCATTGCACACTGCCCATCTAGATGCTGTAGGGCACGTGCACATTGCACATCTAGGGCTCATTGCCCATTGCACATCTAGGGCTCATTGAACACTGCCCATGTAGATGCTGTGGGGCGCGTGCACATTGCACATCTAGGGCTCATTGCCCATTGCACATCTAGGGCTCATTGCACACTGCCCATCTAGATGCTGTAGGGCACGTGCACATTGCACATCTAGGGCTCATTGCCCATTGCACATCTAGGGCTCATTGAACACTGCCCATGTAGATGCTGTGGGGCGCGTGCACATAGCACATCTAGGGCTCATTGCCCATTGCACATCTAGGGCTCATTGCACACTGCCCATCTAGATGCTGTAGGGCACGTGCACATTGCACATCTAGGGCTCATTGCCCATTGCACATCTAGGGCTCATTGCACACTGCCCATCTAGATGCTGTGGGGCGCGTGCACATTGCACATCTAGGGCTCATTGCCCATTGCACATCTAGGGCTCATTGAACACTGCCCGTGTAGATGCTGTGGGGCGCGTGCACATTGCACATCTAGGGCTCATTGCCCATTGCACATCTAGAAGCTGTTAGGCACGTGCTCATTGCCCATCTAGGTGCGGTGTTAAGGGCTCAGATTTAGGACCTATATTTCTGCCCAACCCAGTGCCCATACTGAAGCGATGCCGTTCCAAGCCCACCTATTGCATGTGCCAGCGCATCACCTATCCAGGTTCAAGGATCGAGCCCACGTGTCACATTACTTCATGCCCTTTCACCTGTCCAGGCTGAAGGTGAAGCGGTCAGTCCACCTACTGCGTCGGCTCAGTGTATCTTGTTCGTGACTCAGCTACATGTCAGCTATACTCCAGCCGCTGGCCAGAGTGGCCCCATTTGCAGCCAGCCATGCAGCTTATACCTGAGGCTGGTCCAGGTTTGGTCCCAATCGGGTCTTCGGTGGCCGAGGGGCAGCCTGCTGAAGTTGTGAACTTCTAGCCGATAAAAGAAACTCTGCATGTGTGCTACTGCCCCCTCACCTGTCCAGGTGCAGCTTGCAGCGGAGGAGAGGACTTACAGCCGATAAAAGAAACTCTGCATGTTTGATCCTGCCCCCTCACCTGTCCAGGTGCAGCTTGCAGCGGAGCAGAGGACTTAAACCGATAAAAGAAACACTGCATGTGCTACTGCCCACCTGTTGCATGTGCTACTGCCCACCTGTTGCATGTGCTACTGCCCACCTGTTGCATGTGCTACTGCCCATCTGTTGCATGTGCTTCTGCCCACCTGTTGCATGTTTTTACTGCCCACCGGTTGCATGTGCTACTGCCCACCTGTTGCATGTGCTTCTGCCCACCTGTTGCATGTGCTACTGCCCACCTGTTGCATGTGCTACTGCCCACCTGTTGCATGTGCTACTGCCCACCTGTTGCATGTGCTTCTGCCCACCTGTTGCATGTGCTACTGCCCACCTGTTGCATGTGCTACTGCCCACCTGTTGCATGTGCTACTGCCCACCTGTTGCATGTGCTACTGCCCACCTGTTGCATGTGCTTCTGCCCACCTGTTGCATGTGCTTCTGTCCACCTGTTGCATGTGCTACTGCCCACCTGTTGCATGTGCTTCTGCCCACCTGTTGCACGTGCTACTGCCCACCCGTTGCATGTGATACCGCCCACCTGTTGCATGTGATACCGCCCACCTGTTGCATGTGCTACTGCCCACCTGTTGCATGTGCTACTGCCTACCTGTTGCATGTGCTACTGCCTACCTGTTGCACGTGCTACTGCCCACCCGTTACATGTGCTTCTGCCCACCTGTTGCATGTGCTTCTGCCCACCTGTTGCATGTGCTACTGCCCACCTGTTGCATGTGCTACTGCCCACCTGTTGCATGTGCTACTGCCCACCTGTTGCATGTGCTACTGCCCACCTGTTGCATGTGCTACTGCCCACCTGTTGCATGTGCTTCTGCCCACCTGTTGCATGTGCTACTGTCCACCTGTTACATGTGCTACTGCCCACCTGTTGCATGTGCTACTGCCCACCTGTTGCATGTGCTACTGCCCACCTGTTGCATGTGCTACTGCCCACCTGTTGCATGTGCTACTGCCCACCCGTTGCATGTGCTACTGCCCACCCGTCGTATGTGCTATTGCCCACCTGTTGCATGTGCTTCTACCCACAGTTGCATGTGCTACTGTCCACCTGTTGCATGTGCTACTGCCCACCTGTTGCATGTGCTACTGCCCACCTGTTGCATGTGCTACTGCCCACTCGTTGCATGTGCTTCTACCCACCTGTTGCATGTGCTACTGCCCACCTGTTGCATGTGCTACTGCCCACCCGTTGCATGTGCTACTGCCCACCCATTGCATGTGCCTCTGCCCACCCCTTGCATGTGCTATGGCCCACCCGTTGCATGTGCTACTGCCCCCTCACCTGTCCAGGTGCAGCTTACAGCGGAGCAAAGGACCGAAACGCGCGGCAGCAAGCTGCAACGTCTGCGCAACCTCCATCTCGGGAGCCTGCCTGAGGAGGGAGTGGGAGTTTGAATTTGAAATGGGAAGCGAATGCGCAAGACATAAAGATGGGCGGGGGGGCCTGTCTGAGGAGCAAGTTGGGAGTAGAGATTTGTTGTAGGTACTGCACAGCAACCGCGCAGTATCCCTCCCTGAGACCTGTCTGGGGAAATAGTTTCAAATCCAAATTGAAGGACCCTCTCCGAGACCCCCGTCTGACCAACCAAGCAAAATTCAAATTGAAGAGCTGAAACCACTGTTCAACCTTCATACCGGGGGACTCTTTTGAGCAGGGAGTCAGAATCAGCGTACCAGTAGTCGGCTCAGATTAGCGCAGCTGAGTCAGCTTAGCTCAAAAGCTGGGTAATCGTTTTGAGGCTGGCTGTTGCTGATCCATGCTGGCCTCTGCCAGCGAGGGGGACATGCACTCCATGACTCATGTCATGAAAGACACGCATAATAGCATGCATCCTGAATTAGAGGAGAAAGCGTGGTAAAACTCGCTCTTTCACACTGAATTCGATTTTTAAGACTATCCAAGGTTGGTCGGGCCTTTTTTCCCATTTAAGGCCACTTCATCCACGTTCGTGTGATAAAAAAACGCGAAGGTGACCATTTACGATTCATGGTACGGATATCTTATCGGCCGACAAGGAAATTGAGCTAGATGGGTCTTGGTGTGATGGTCCCATGCTTTCATGAGCTAATAGGCTGCTGCCGACCACAAAACAATTTTGACAGCTGCTGCACCTGCCTCATGCAGAAACTGCGGCAGCATGCACACTTCATATCCTCTTGTGCTCATGGTCCTCGCTACAGTTTGAAAGCATGTCCTTCTAGAGATGATTGGAGAGACAACCAGCACACACCCTCTCTTTCTCCTTCAGTTGCCTAACACCCAAACCCTTGCCTCACTTGTTCAGGCCACTGACATACACCACACGCATCGGCATGCGCGGGACGGCGGGCGGCGGCGGCAGGTGGTGCACCCCTCCTTGGATATCCCCAAAGGAAGGGTACAGGCCGCCGCCCCGGGGTGGAGGCGGGAGAACATCGCGCGAGCTGCCGGGGCGGTAGCGCAGCGGGCTCCTGCTCCGCCTCCGACCCTCATCCCTGCCGCTGCGACCCCGCTCTCGGCTGCGCTCCAGTCGCCTGTCCCGACTTCGGTCCCGCCTCATGTCCCCACTGCTGTCCCGTTTCCGCTCGCGGCTGCTGTCGCGTTTCCGGTCCCTGCTGCTGCCCCGCTTCCGGTCCGAGCGGTCCCTGCCGCCGTTCCTCGCAGGGGACGAGGAGGAACGCTTCTTCTCACGGCTGCGGGATCGCGCAGGCGACTCGCTGGATGGGCTGCTGGTATCCTTCTCCCTGCCCTGCTCGCCGGGAGGCGAGGCGCCGGCGTCACCGTCACCGTCACCGTCACCGTCAGCGCCAGGTAGCAGGCTACCACTGCCATAGCTCAACTGCTCTTCGTCCTCCTCAACAACGGCGGTGCCGCCGTCATCCCCTGCCCCACCACTGGTGGGGCCCTCACCGACCTGGGCCCTGTCCCCATCACCACTCTCCACAGCGGACGGGCTCTGGCTGCGGCTGCGGCTGCGGCTGGTGATGCTGTCCTGGTCATCGTCACGCACATGCGTCCCATTCTCCCTCCTTGCGTCCCTCCGCTCATCATCACCCCCGTCCGCCGTTGCCGGGAGCCCCAGCGCAACGTGCTCGGCGTCGTCTGGAACCTCGTCCCCCAGGAGCATCCAGCCCTCAGCAGCCAGCGACTCCAGCTGGGCGCCCTGGCTCCTCAGCCGGTCCGCCATCTCTGAGATCGAGCGGCAGCCGGCGTACAGCTCGCGGCAGGGCAGCTGCATGGCCCTGCCGCAGCCAGCCTACGGCAAAGGGGGAGAGCATGGGGCGGCAGCTGCTTTCCACCTAGACTCTTACAGTCTGTGCTTGAGCCTCTGAAATACAAGTCTGCCTGTCGCCCTGTATTCTCCTCGTGCAGCCGCTTGCTGCAGCGAGTTGAGGACGCACAGGGGCACTGCAGGCTCTGTTAGAGAGATGAAAGCAGAGCTGAGGCCGGCCATGCACCTTGCACGGTGCATGGAAACACTTCAGGCTCTGTTACAGCAACAGATGAAGGCAGGGGTGTGGCCGGCCATGCCCCCGCATGGCCATTGTCAAATGGCTGGTTCACGCCACTCTTGCGCAAGGCGAGGCAGCCATATCTCTCGGCTGATGAACCATGGGCGGCGGCATTGGCAGCAACTGGAGGCCCCCCCCAGGAAGCTGTTCTGCGGCTTGCCCTGCAGCAGCTGCATGCGCTGAGGCGCTGTCCAGCTGATGGATATGCTGTGCTGTCATCCCATTCCTGCTCTTTCGGCAAGCCAATCACAGGCAGCAGAGGTTCAATCCCAGCAGAGGCTCAGGGGTACCTGCGGCTTGTTCCTAGCTGTGGCTCAATCCCATCTGCATTTAAGGCCGTAGCAGCTCAATCCCAGCAGCGTATGGAAGCAGCAGGGGCTCAATCCCAGCCGCGGAGGAATCGCATGCAGATCCGGCTCCTGAGGAGCTCGGCGGAGGTGCGCACCCAACCAGAAATTGCATCCCCTTGCGTGGGGCGTACCTCATCGTTCACCATCTTCGTCGACAGCGCTGGTGACAGTCGCCCTGAGATCACCACAGACGGCAACTAATGAGCGCTTCAAGGTCGATCCAAGATGTCTATGGAAGTCGAAAGTGGCTTGTCCCCGTCCAAGATCTTCCACGCAGGCTCGAACTCTCGAAATGAACATTGCAAGGCAAACATGAAAAATAAATCTCACCTCCTATAGATTTTCAGATTCCGCGGAATAATCCTGGTGGCCGCGACACTGACGACCTTGGCGGAACTTTTATGAAGGGCTTGTCGATACAAATACTGCTGCTATTCACTGGGACAGTGATAAATCTCGAACAATTCACGTGTTATCAGTCTCAGTAGCAGAAGGCACGGCACGCTTTCAGGGAAGCAATCGTAATATACCCTAGCAGGGTCTGGTTCAGGGCAAGGGGGTCAGGGGAAAGTTCTCAAGTTGTCAGGGGGTCTGATTGTTCTTTCTGAAGTGCCCGCTATCATCTTTTTTCATACCGGTACTGTGCCGGTCCCCAGGTGCCGGTAGTGAAAGTGCACCTGATCAGAAACCCCATCCGTAATCCGTTTGCCTTTCAGACTTGACACAAACTAATGTCCAGATGAGGAGATGGAAGCGCAAACAGCAGGAGTGGTCATCCACCAACTCGCCAAGTGTCTGGCAAGTTGGCTAGCCTGCCCTCTTGCAGCCCGCATCTGCTTTACTTCCACACTGTACTTCTTGGGTGACATTATATTGAATGGTTCTTATCAGTGACAGAATGGGCTGCTACTGCAATGCATCGTTTCAAGCCTTGCTTCGTCTGTATCCCTTGGTATCGACCTCATCCATCTCAAAATCTGAGTCTACCAAATCGGTATTGCTGCTCGGTGTTACTGGTGGTTGTTAAGCTGTGTCGGCTTGGGGACAGCGGAAGGATGACATAACTTTGGCAATACTTCAGCCAAACCGCCGCCCAGGATCCGGCCTTCGGCCGAAGACAACCGTCGATGATTTGCGGCCTACGGCTGCAATCTCCCATTTTTAACTCCCTGCCGGGGCCTTCGGCATGTTATTTTTCTCTGGAAATCTTCAAACGCCGATCGGCAGTGATGTCCCTAATACTGTATACCGGTATGATTAATGTCTTTTGCCTTCTCATCAGGCAAAAAAATTGCGATAAATTTGAGTTCCTTTTCACTGCATGGTCAAAAAATAATTTCTTTAGCCGCGGTTGCCATCAATAGTTTAATATTAATCCGTGCAGCCTCTTTAATGGACAGCTGGTAATACGCCAGCGAGATAGGGCATAGCAACAGCAGAGGGGGGGAACACATGCAACATGATGATAACTAACACGGTAGTAGAGTGGAAATGTGTGGGAAACTTTGATTGTGCGGTACCGGTACTCACACGCAAGAACTTCAGAATTGAATGATGAAGTTTAGACGTGCGACCCATACATTAGTACCAAGTTATAAGTAAATTACATGAAATTCCGTGTGGGCCAGTTACCATTACAGGCAACGGACGTCTACGTGGTAACAAATAAGGGCCGATACAGGTTTGGATCCTGGTATGAATGGCTAAAAACGAACAAAAATGGAAATTGTGGACGCCAGTATGAAGACCTGGACGCTACTCACCATTTACAAAATGTGGTTACTGTGCTGCCAATTTAATTTGGGAATTAAACTTTGGGGGAAGGTACCCCACTTTAAAGCAACGGCAACCCTAAAACCGAATCACCACAATTTGTAAAACCCTTTCTCCCAAATCCTCAAATTAGGGGATGTTGTGAGCTGGTTGGAGGCTCGTGTGCACGGTTGGGACTTGAGGGTGCTGTGTTTGCAACGTGCTCCCAGCCCTGACTCATGCCGATAGCATGGGTGGGGGTGCTGTTGATGATATGTAAATAAATCGAAGCCCCAAAGTGTTGTCGGTGTGACCAATGATATATTCACACGAAATGCTCCGGTGAACCTCATCTGAACACTAGAACATTTGCATGATGTGACTCGTTACGTCTGGACCATGGGTTCAGTGGCCACGCACTACACCATCACTAACTGATAATAACTGCCAGCGAAACCAATTGCCCGGTAACTCACCGCACTCCCATCCCTCACAGAGTCACAAGTGGTCGGAAGCTGTCGTATACATGCTGCACCCTGACGTGATAGGCAAGAACCCGTTTCCTGTAGCGCTGTTGGCCACAGACGTGTGAACGTGTCCCTTAAATATGTCTGAGCACTGTAACTCTTCGCCTCTTTGCGTTGTCAAGATACGCGCCAATGCGCTTGGTCGAACTACTTTTCTTTGGTCGCACTACGAAGAGCCTCAAATATCAGATGGCCTACTTTGCACACTTCGACGTCCCGCATTTCATACTCATTCCGTTTATTGTTGCCGTACGTTTGGCACAATCTTCCCTACAAGATAAGGTTGCATTCATTGCAGTAATTTGTTCCAAAAGTCGTCCTCCTCCCTCTCCTTTCAACCCCCAAAGACAGCTTCTGTACCATGTCCTTCGCATTGAACTACCGTGGAGGTGCTGGTGTCGTTGTTCGCCCATCTGCGAGCAAGGCCAGGATGCAGCCGCTAGTGCGAGCCCACGCGATCCCAACGGTCAGTGAACGATTCCGGACTGCGATCCTCGGATACAAGCGTGCACATCTAAATCCCTTTCGACATCTCTAGATCCATCCGTCGATGCACACACATTGCTTATCCCCCTGAACAAAGCAAGATCCTGCATCATCGGCGGAAACTAGAATCGGCAAATGGCAACTTCTCCATGGATATCTTCCTTGGATCGCGATGATCCGTCAGGAATCTGGAACTTGTGTTGTCTTAAAGGATCGCCTGCAGCAGCTGTAGCAAACGCTAACGCGGACTGGACTCGTGCCTGATTTAGTTTGTGGGGTTCACACACCCTCGGGGTTCAAGTTGGGTTCCCCAAGTTGCTAGCTCTGGTCCAGTTAGTGTCCTGAACGAGATTGCTGAAAGTTGCCTGGTCTGTCACTGCTCCTTTTGCTGTGCAGAGGTCAGCAGGGACTCAGGGAGCTCAGGCTGCTGCCGCAGCTGCTCTGTCGCTGATGCTCTTGGCCGCACCGGCCGCCTTCGCGGAGAGCAAGCCGGTCGACGAGGCTGCTATCAAGTCTGCCATCTGCTCCAGCATGCCCACGTCCGAGCGTTGCCTCAAGAACTCAGCTCTGCCGCAGCAGGCTGCCCCTGCGAAGTCTGCCAACTAGACTGGCAGGTCCCATGATGCTTGAGCGTCTTCTTGGGTTGCTCCCCAGTCCCCATTGACTTCAACATAACGTCTCAGACAACATTATCTTGCACATTCAGTTCTGCATATGGGTCACAAGCGAGCTGAACATACTTTTGTATAATAGCATAATTCAGCCAGGGAACTGGAGCTGACTAGGCGTGCGAGGAGGGTGTATCTTCTGTACATTGTGCTTTCCTGCCGTTTCTCTCTGCTTGTCTCTTTCGAAAATGGCTTGGGGTGGTTGTCACAGTGATGTAACAACTATGGGACCCAAATTTGTGGACAAAAATGTGTTTGTGAGAGGGGCAGCGACGCTGGCCAGCTGCTCTTTAGGAGGCGCAGGTAGCCGTCACATGAGGCGGACAGCACGGGGCCAGGCTACAAGGTCATGTTGTCTAATTTTTGGAGGCTTTGCAATGGCTTTGCTGCTGGACTGTGGATATCAGTCCCCTGGTGGACATCGTGCATCTCCCACAAAATCTCAGCACCGTATGCATTTCCTGTATCCGAACTTCCTACGTGACTTTACACCTCATGGCCCTGCTCAAAAAGGCTCGGCGGCGTGGCTGCCTGACTTAGGGGTTGGGAGGAAAGAGCGGCAAACACAAGTTTGGAATGCGGCTGATGCTGCGGACATGATGTGCGTAGCCAGGCCGCATACCCAGCACGGACAGCATCAGCGCCCCCCGTGGTGGGATGAGGAGGTACAGAAAGCGTATGCTGAACTGCGATCATTGTCGCTGAGCGGTGCCCCGGGAACGGAGCGCAACACAGCCAGGCAGCATTGGTATGTATTTAAATGATTAAATGTGGAAGGCCTAATGAACTTCTATGGTGCTGAAATGAGAGTGAGACTGCGGTATGTAGGAGCCTACGGTAAAGCCGCATACAAGGGAAAGCCAGAGAAGTGCAAATAAGTAGGCATCGGCAATATGATATCATATTACATAGTATATAAAGTATATTATACTTGACATCATACATATTCGAATTCGGCATATCAGATATACTTGATATCAAGTCAGGATATTCGAATGTCGCGACTGAAAACGCGGAAATACAGCATTTCAGCCGAGGGGGGGGGGGGGACAACTAATACACCCTCTCCTCGAAGAGTATGGAGCTTGACGAGAGCTTTCCATATCTGGTCTTAAATGCTTTTTGGCCCAAAGGTGACTGAGGTACAGAGAGCCAAACAATGAGGATTTCGTAGATTTCACAGAAGCTTATTTTGAGAATAGCATCTCAGCTCCGAGAAAAGTGCATAATATGAAGATCTTACTCCACATGGTAGGGCCTGGGCTTTTCAACGACCCCCTAAGCATGGTAAACGGTCAACGTTAAGTACCCGGTCATCGCATGTCAAACTAGGAGGGGGGGGTCAAGGCCCCTAATAAAACGTTTGTCTTTTTTCTTGAAGCCGAGATACCCTCCCAAAAGTCTTTAGGTGCAACTCCCATGTCAAACGGATGAGTTTTAGAGAATTAAGGGGGATGGGGTCTCTACATTTTTTGTCTGCCCCCCCTCGATTTCAGCTACTTTCGGCTACTTGCGAGACAAGCGCAGGCGTTCTCGTCCGATTCTATACACTAATAATAATTGTGTGACCTGGAAAGTAAATATCTATCCTTCTCGACAATGGCAGGCCCATGCACTTAGGGAACGAGTGGGAGCCTGATGTCGTTGCATCAAGTGTCCAGGAAACTAGAGTCTTGAGACACAATCATGCACGTCAGGTTCGTCTGCGTACAGATCAGATGCACAAGACAGCAGGGTGGGAGGAAAACCTTTCATAGCAATTGAAGTATTTCAGTATCAGACATGTGGCCATGGCACCGGGGGAACCTGTCAGAGTTTGTCAATGGCCTGCAAATGCACTTAAGGAATCTCTGTGGCTGCCATGAGGCTGCTGTCTATCCATGTCACCACCTGCGTAGCGGAGCGGAATGGTCAGCATGGGGGCAGACTTCCGCCAATAGCCGCTCTCGCCTAGGCATCGCGCGGGCTGAAAAGCTGATTTATGTCAAGGCAAACCATGACGACGGCGAGGTCAAGGAGGTTCAGCACGAGGGGATTTCTCTGAACTACTACTCCGACTGACATGAGACCTTACAAACAATCATGCTATGAGTCTCAAATGTATGCCTAGTGAACATGTGAGGAACACCGAAACCCGCACCAAGAGTTCCTTGCAATAAATTTGGGTCCCAGATGGTAAGGGTGCTTCGCACTTTAGAGAATCATCGGGATTGCTAAGGTGCCCTCAGGGCACCTGAGGCCTGCCTGCGGCCCTCCACCTACGGTGGAGTAGCAGAGCCGCGGCGTAACCTCCCCGAGGTCAATTTGGGTCCCAGACGGCATGGGGCCCCAAAAATGCCCTCCACTTTGTGTCCCTCCGCGTAGTGAGGAGACCTCGCCTGCTTGCAGAGGAGATTTTTTGGTAACCCCCGCCGAGACCCCCGCGAATTAAATTTGGGTCCCTGACCGGTAAATGGCCCACAACTAGCCCACCACTTAGTGGATGGCATAAAGGTAATAATGCGAATTGCACCGATGATGGCGCATTATAAAAATTTAAACATTTCATACCTATACGTACTATCCGTCATAAATATAGTAGTATATGCAGTGGTACTTAAACTGAACTATTTGACCAGACCTGCCCCATATTGCCAACTTGCGAACCGCGTCAAACAAATTGAGTGTTTTTATTTTTTGATGATTTAGCTTCCTTAGATGCGACGAGTTAGCTGCAGATTCTGAATGCCCTGATTGAGCTGAATCCACACCTCAATTTGGACCACTTTTTTCTGACTTGATAAACTATATATGATATATATATGTATATGATTTACTTCACATTGGCGTGGCATGTAAAGTATATTGCCGATGCCTACAAATAAGGGTCAAAAAGGTCATGCCCCAATGTCTGACCTGTTAAGCTCCGTCGAATTGCGAATAAATGTAACGCCACCGCAGCTCGCCCTTGGCGGTCTTTGCCTCCAACATGTTCAGGGATGCTGGGAGGCAGGAGCAAAGGAGCAAAACACAAATCGAGGGTTGTTGCTTGGCACCAGGTTGGTGCCAACCAACACACTCTGGCACAAGCTATCAAGACCCCAACTGCATATTGCTTTGTTACAAGTTACAACTGGGAATGCCCAATACACCTAAAGCTTCAACAACAAATCAGAGGGAAATGTCCCATTCCTGCATTTGGTTCAGAATTCAGGTTCAGAGTTCAGACTACCAGTACTTTACTACTTTATTTGTTTGTTTAGTGAGAAAATCCCAACTGCCTGCCAGGTGATTGCTTGAGGCGGTCAGTCTCAATGACATCGCATGAGGATGCTGACACTCAGGCATCCGGGGTTTTGCTTATGAACGATGGCCCCTGATAGCCGGCCGCTGATAACTGTCTTAAGTCGGCACCTGCCCGTGGCACGAGCGCGATGTGGCGGATCAAATCACGTACCGCACCCTACGCACGACGGAGGCTCGTGCGTAGGGTACGGTACGTGATTTGATCCGCCACATTTGATGGGTTGTGATAGTGGCCTTACCGCTTTCCCATGGATCGCTCCAACAAGGTTTTAGGATATAGTAAGAACACAGGGATTTTCACCAAGTGCAAATTATAATCTGGAACATACGATGTCGTTCGCTGTGAGCTCCCGGGGAAGCGCTGTACGTGCCATCCTCCGCCCATCTCCGAGCAAGGCCAGGATTCAGCCGCTAGTGCGAGCCCAGACGAACCCAGCGGTGAGAGTGCGATTTGGGGCCGAGCAAGCAGAATGGTAATGTGAAACTGTGATAAGTTTCGAGACATGACCTCGGGCGGGCGGTGCTCCTGGTTCCTATATCCCGCCAGGATCTCCTCGCCAGGATCTCCACCTATAGCAGCTGCTGTCGTGGACTGAATTTATGCCCGGCTTACCTTGAGCTTGTGTTGCCCACTGAGAGGGCTGCTTTCCTTTATTTCCTCTCGTGCCTTCTCCCTTGAATTTCCTGGCTGACTATATGTTTACCGACGTGGCCGAGCATTATTTAGCAGGGCCCCTAGGTGTGACGTCATTGACTGACAAGGCTGCGCTGGCCTAGGGTTCCCTTCGCAGCTTGCCCATTTTTTTTCAAGATCCTGAGCAAGAATTGCGTGCCCTCTTGCTTCAGAGACTTCCCTGGTCTGCTGATGCTCCAACTGCACCACTTGTGAGGAGGTTCCTGCTGCCGACCGTTATTACCCACGGTGCACAAGCTGCCACTGCTGCGGCCCTGACACTGATGCTCTTGGCTGCCCCGGCGGCCTTCGCTATTGACAAGACGCCCGATGAGGATGCCCTGAAGGCCGTCATTTGCGCCAGCAACCCCACATCTGATATTTGTCTGAAGGACTCCGCCAAGCTGCAGGCCCAGGAAGAGTCTGCTGCCAACTAAGACGTCCAACCTACGACAGGTCTGAAAAAGGAAGGCAATAACAATTCACAATTTGCCCACACATCTCCATTTCTAGCTCCCTGTGGTCTTAAATGGAAATTCAATTTGGTAGTCTGGCAACAATTGTTCTATATTTGGGCTGCAACCAAGCAGGCTGAACTCGCCCACGTCAGTTCATTAGTCAGCACGCTGGGAGGTTGCAATGGGGTTGCAAGGTTCTATGCAAAAGCTGATTTTCTTGAGGCGAGGCTGATAAACATGATGGGCTGGACACGCAGGCTATTTCTGAGGCTAGGCTGTTCATTACCTAGGAGGTGTCAGTCAAAATCCTGCTCTCTTGTTGAACTCCCTGAAAAAAGTGCAGCATTGACTGACTGCATGTAAGCTGCCAGGACAAACTCAGCTGTTCGACGGATATACGTTGGGCACTGGTTGTTGCAACTTTAAGTATGAAAACTAGTGGGAGTTTGTTGAATTCCGGTTCATGTTTTCCGAATATCAGTAACCAAGTTGTCATTCAGTGTAGCAGTCATGAGGACTGCTTGAATCCCCAAATCTTGAATGACAATGCCCTAATGATATCGTCAATGCGAGTATTCAGGAAATTGTTGTATACTGGTACATTTTCCCGAGTCTCGGTAATGAAGTCGTCGCAGATTGACAGACATGATGTTTCTTCTTTTCTCCTTTCTGAACAGTTGGGCGCCCACGCAGCCGAGCTTTGAGCGGGCCCAGAGGTGAACTGTTATTGACATGATGAATGCGAGAGTTCCCCATTTGTGAACTATGGCAATTTGCGGACATGTGGTCTTTCGTGTATGTAAGTATGTTCCATTAGCTCCTCTAGCCTCAAGCATCTTTTCCTCCTGACCAAGCGAGAAAGGTTTGATTGCTTGGGCGCCCAAGTTATCAGTTGGGAGGGAGGACAAAAAAAAGTCAGTAAAGGGATTAAGGGAAAGAAAAAGGCAACGCAAGGGACATACAAAAGGCTGGGAAAGGCGGTCAGCCAAAGGAAGCCCCAACCTCTAAAACGTCAACGCCTCAATTTGCCGGATAGGTTTCAAATTAAATGGCTACTTGCCGGTAGCATACGGTCAATGACATTACACCTCTGGGTCCTGCTCAAAAAGGCCCGGCCGCGTGGGCGTCCAACTGTCCTGTTAGAAGAAAATAAAGGGGAAGGGGAAGGGGAAGAAGGAGAGGAACACAAAGGAGAAAGAAGGAGAAGACCACAAAGGAGAAAGAAGGAGAAGAACACAAAGGAGAAAGAGATACCCCCCAAAAGGAAAATGCAGCCCAAAGTATCATATACGGTAGCATACGATATACACATTTTCTTCCTTTGCCTTTTCTTTCCAGCCTTTTGTCTGTCAAGTCACTTTATTTACCCGTTATTTACCCCCTTTTCCTTTTTTTAGCCTGCCCCTTTTTAGTTGGGCGCCCCCGCGGCCAAGCCTTTTTGAGCAGGTGTAACGTCATTGACATTTTGGAAAAACTGCCTGCCTACGGGAAGGTCAATAAGAAGATGTGTTGTTCGAGGACTGGCCCGTGGGTGGGTGGCGCACTGAGGTGTGTGGGGGGGGGCAGTTACAATTCGAATTGTTCTGAGGCTGGGGGACTTCCGTGGGGGCGTGGCCGCTGGTGTTGCAGACCCAATTACGAATAGTTTGCTGAGTTGCTCGGTTTGGCGAGCAGAAGCTTGCAACGTATGAGTATTGAGTGTGGGATTCATGACTCTTCAAACATAATGCCTCGTTAATTGCCTTGGTTCTCCCTTTGAACAGTTGGGCGCCCACGCGGCCGAGCTTTGAGCGGGCCCAGAGGTGCAACGTGATTGACTAATTCCCTGTGTCCTTCCGGGTTAGGGGGGCCAGTCCCTTATTCCACATTTCATATGTTTGTCGGTCCATTGGGCCCAAAGTGCATGGGAGTTCTTGATCAAACTGGCTTTGGGGCATCCATATGCTGCCCCTGAATGACTGGCCAAACAATGCCAGTCCATCTTCTCCCAGGGCATTACAAAATCGCGGTCGATACTAGCCTCATTTCAATCAGGCTCCCTTGAAAGGCGCATAGCGCATTCCAATTTGCTGAACACGCAGGAAACGGGTTCGCAAACTATCTCATCGAGGGCAGGGCCCAGAAGTGTAACGTCATAGAGCAGGGCCCAGAGGTGTAACGTTATTAATCTCATCGAGGGCAGGGCCCAGAAGTGTGTAACGTCATTGAGCAAGGCCCAGAGGTGTAACGTTATTAATCTCATCAAGGGCACCCCGTGACGATTCCAGCACTTCATTAATACAAATCCAACCCATGCAACCCGCAGTATCTCCCACAGAAGAACAACACTGTCTGGTAGCACTACCAACGGACTCAACAAATCCGTGGAACAACACTGTCTGACGGGGTGAGGCAGTGCTACCATCTGTCCTTATGGTCGCACTGCCCGACCTCGTCAGGAAAGGCTGCAGGGTGGATGCCTGATACAAGATAGGTTATTCATGAGACCAAAACTTATCGCGACTCAGCCAAGATCCTGCAACACTGCGCCGCAAAACCCTGACATTTCCATGGGAAGCCGCCATGAGCTCCTTGATCGGACCACCACGACATTTCGCTCACAGCCGTGTTGGTATGCTGGCAGTCGCCATGTGTTCCTTCACGGCATCGATCCCCACCTCGCGGCGGTGGAAGATCCCAGCTGCGAGCGCCGCCGAGGCTTGAGTGGCCGCAAACACCTGCAGAGGCATCAGCAGCAGTTCCATCTGGTTATTACAGCGAACAACTCACTCCATGACATAACACCTCTGGGCCCTGCTCAGAAAGGGCTCGGCTGCGTGGGCGCCCGACTGTCCCGTTGAGAGAAAAGAAAAGGAGCTACAGTGAACAAGTGAGCAGCAACGATAACAGAAGCTTTTGTTGAGTTCGTGATTCCCCACCAACTTGATGTCCTTCTTCAGCAGCATCAGTGTGACTAAGATCAGGAGATGTCCCTCAAGTCTAGAAAACATGCCCCCTGGACCACCCCAAACCTGGCCACCAGAAACCCTGTGACCCCCCCACTCCCAACCTGGCCCCCATTTCCCTCCACACCCCACCTGGCTACATCCCCCTCCAACACCTGGCTACATAACCCCCCCACGCCTGGCAATACAGTCCAGGCACTACTGTCCCTATCCTTTGGATCCTTTATTTTGTGCCCCCTCCTCCTCCTCCTCCTTAAGGTTCTTCTTTTCTCCCATCTGAAGGATTGGGCGCCCACGAGACCGAGCCTTTTTGTGCATGGCCCAGACGTGTCACGTCATTGACGCCTGCCCCACAGCTGTGGCAAGGACAGGGACTACCAGCACCCCTTCATTACCGACACCGCCCTACCTGGGAGAAGTGCTCAGGTACACCTGCCCCGCTGCTGGCAATAACGGGAATGTTCACCGACGACGACACCGCGCCCACCAGCTCAAGGTCAAAGCCCTGCGTGACAGAGGGGGGAGACGATGTGGAGTGAAAGGTGCGAACAGACATGACAAAGATCTACCGTATATTTGCTTTGCCTTCCCTCATAATTTATGTTGTTTGGGGTTCAGGGATCAATGGATATGCGAATTATTGATTGTCGACGCCAGTTTTAGTCAAGGATTAAACAAAATTGTCGATAATTTGCCCTGAGGGCGGCATTGAAAGAATTCGTTTTTCACACCTGAGTGAAGGCAAATCAAATCTACGTTAGGTCAGATGATGTTTCCCAAGCCCCCCTGCCTGCCGCATCATTGTCGATGCAGTTCAAGAGGATCTCACCACACCAATACAGAAATATCGTAGATTCAGATAGACTCCGATCAAAATTAATTAATTATTGGACTGCGCAGACCTAGCTGCGCGCTTATAATAATTCAAAAATAGGCCTGCGCGGGGTGTCAGTCAGGTGCTCAAACAACTATTTTTGGGGTGCGCGCTATGAATTTAACAGCAAACTTCAAAAACAATACTACAACTGTTTATTTTTTTGACAAAAGTCGAGTGATCCTTACGCCAGTCCCCGTAGCGAAGCTCGATCCTGGGGGCAGAGACGGGTGCTGACGACTGCTGACGTTTTAGGGCCCCAACAGCCAAACGTTTCCTGAAGTCAGGAACCGGCCAGGGTGGTCTTCCCCAGAGGGTTTGGTTCTGGAGTTTAACGGCGGAGGAGGAGGATGACGACTATGCTGAGTATTGCTGACCGTGTACTATCCTTCCTAGCATCAAACGAGGGATTTAACTGAGTTTTACTGTTCTGGCTGAAAGTGCTAAGCGGACGGAAATTAATATTATTTTAACTGATGCGTGCCTTACATTGAATTACCCGCTGCGCGCCGTTAAATTAATTTAAGTATCGCTGCTGCGCGGCTGTTTTTATAATTTATTTTTGCTGTGCGACGTTTTTTTATTGGCTACCGTACTGTAAGGTGGAGTGTACAAAGCTGCTGTACAGGACACGGGAAACTCCTGGAGCATCGGTAGCAACGGAATGTACAGCTTAATACAGCATCGTGGTCAATGGACGATCGCATGGCATGACCGTCCATGTGCATGACCGCATGACAAAGTTTGGATGAGCGACATAGGTCAGACCAACCAAATGATGTAAACGCCCGATCCCTTCTCTAGCTCACGAAGCGTACCTTTTGCTGCGCGGACCCTATGTGGATTTACGGTACAGTAGATTTGCTTTGCCTTCCCTCATAATTAACGTTGTTTGGGGGATCCATGCATTTAATAATTATCGATTTGCGACGCCAGTTTTCACGCAAATAATTAAACAAAACGAGAGTATCCCGAAAACTGTCACGCCGCAAGCCTGATGGATCTAACCGGGCTCTGAACCCTAAACTTCCCCACCCAATATTTGTCGATGCAGGTCAGCAGGATCTCTCCCGGCCCTCAGCTTAGAATATCAAAGCATGAATGCCGGCATACCCCAAAGCCTGGCCCCTTCCGGACCCCCAAGCCCCCCCATGCAAACAATCAAAGCCTGCTGAAACCTAAGAAAAGAAGCCTGGAACTGTAAGCTGAAACCAACCGCAATCCAGACCCACCTTGCCTGCCCCAGCATTGTAGCTCAGTAAGATCTTTCCGACCCTAGAAGTAAAATACCAAAATATGACAAAAACGACCTCAGCAACCTAGGGAACTAAATGGAGCCAACCGCATCCCCAACCCACCTTGCCCGCCCCGTCGTTGTCGATGCAGTTCAGCAAGATCTCCCCAGCACCCAACGCCTCCACCGCCTGCGCAAGCTCCACCGCACCAATGTCGCGGCCTTCCCGTCCGCCCTTTATGGTACACTGCCACCAGCAGTACTCCTCACCCTTGGGCCCTAGGCGGCTCGTCCGCACGGTCTTGTGCTTTACCTGAAGTGTTAACGGATTGGAGATTAGGGATTAGAGTTTAGGCGGGTTGAGCCCTAGGCGGCTGGTCCGCACGGTCTTGTGCTTTACCTGAAGGGTTAAGGGTTTGGGGATTAGGGTTTAGGCGTGAAGGGCAAGCATCCATGATTTCATGACGCGTGAGACATCAGGGTTAAGGGTGAAGGGTTTAAGATTAAGGGTTTGTGCTTTTATGTTTTACCTGCAGACGTGAAGGGCAGGCGTCCATGATCTCATGATGCGTGAGACATCAAGCATAATTTCAAGGATGTGCAAAGTTTGCTAGCGCTATGCCTGAACGACAGAGACACAATACCAAACTGTTAACACGACATCCCTTGAATCCAGCATTTCATCTGTTGCCTGCCTAGGCCTGCCATGTCTGATAGATGGCCGATTGCAGGGCCTGTTGCATGACCTGCTGCATGGCCAGCTGCATGACCTACAACATTGCCGGTTGCGTGGCCTGTTGTGCTGCCTGTTGCATGCCCTTTAAACAACCTATCACATGACCTGTTGCATGACCAGTTGCATGGCCTGCTGCATGACCAGTCGCATGGCCTGTTGCATGACCTGTTGCATGGCCTGCTTCATGACCTGTGGCATGACCAGTTGCATGACCTGTTGCATGGCCTTCTGCATGACCAGTTGCATGGCCTGCTGAATGGCCTGTTACATGACCTGTTACATGACCTGTTGCATGACCTGTCGCATGGCCTTCAGCATGACCTGTTGCATGACCTGTTGCATGACCTGTTGCACGGCCTTCTGCATGACCTGTTGCATGGCCTGCTACAAGGCCTGTTGCATGACCTGTTACATGGCCTGCTGCATGGCCTCTTGCATTACCTGCTGCATGGCCTGTTGTGCAGCAAGGCTTAGCAGCTACACTCACATGCGACGGGTCTGCAAAGTTCACCCTAAACCCTAACCTGAAACCCTCGACCCTTAGCTCACCTGCGACGGGTCTGCAACGTAAACCCGACGTGGATCGATCGACACGACCACCGCTTGTCGCCCGTACACCTCAGAGATCTGCTCGATGCTGCTCGATCCGTCCTTCTTCCCGGTCGCAATGTAGTGCTCGGCCACCTCGACCGCGTCAGATCCGATCGAGATCTTGTCGGCCCCCGAGCGGAAGTACTCGGACGCAACCTCAAGCGCCGAGTAGCTGCGGCCGGCTGCGCTGAAGCCGCGAATGCCGCCGCCGACGGTGAGCGGGACAAACACGCGCTCTGAGGCTTGCTGAAGCACTTCGAGCATGGGCATGTCCGCGAGAGGGCAATCCCGGAAACCAGTGATGTTGAGGAACGTGATCTGGACCGGGGTTTAGTGATAAGGATTCAGGGTTTTAGGATAAATAGTAATGTGAGGTTTCAGAATCTAAGATTAGGGATAAGGGGTCAGGGATAATAATTTGAGGGTCCAGGACCTGGGTTCGGGACTAGGTGTTCGGGTGATAATTCATTTGCTTGGACTTAACGATGTGTGAGGCCAGCCGCCCTACTCTAGACAACCTGAGATGCGAACACAAAAAACCCAGCCCGGGTATGCATGAGGCCCTCGTCGTCAGCTGAGAAAATGCAAATTGAACAGGAAAGGCACACAACCAGCGGTGGTGAAGCCTGGGTTAGGGTTTAGGGTTCAGCCATATGTTCCAGTCTTGTCCCTGATAACCCCGGAGGCTCAAGGCATCATATGACCAGCATGGCAGCGCGTATAGCCACAGGCAGGTGGTAGGACAAACCACTGCACTGCACACTGAGTCGATAGTTGGATATCACAGTTTTTGAGTGAGCTTTACCCGGCAACATTACCAACAATGTCCCAAATATATACAAGCACTCACTGTATTGGTACTAGGTATGCATTTTGTCTGGGTTAAGGGTTTAGGGTTAGGGTTTGCCTGTTAGATTCCCCTACGGCCTGCCAGGGTGGGCGTGGCCATGGTCCATTCCCTGCAGAAAGTGATAGCGCTATGGTTACCAATATTAATTTGAAAAAACAGCATATTTCCTGGCCCCTTCCATGTCCCTAACAGTAATGTGATATTGCCTGCCTGCCCGCCATCTGATGGGAGGAACAAATGTGGAATGAAATGGCAGGCCCCACAAATCTCCCGGCCCCCGGCTCCCCCGGAAGGCCTAGCTATCTGCTCTGAATCCCCCACATTCATCTTCAATACTGGCCGACCTCATGCTCCAACGGTATCGGTACTTTGCGTCTCAGCAGGTCAGGCCACCGGTAGTGCAGCGTCCGTCAGCCAGGTCTTCAGAATCACCCCCCCCTCCATATATGATTATGAATTCAGGGTCCAGCTGGTTACCCAGGCCAGGCCAAGAGGCTTTGCAGCATTGCTCAGCTCCAATGAGAGAGCTTCCCGACCCTCCAACCTCTTGACCCAGCTACCCCTTGGCGCGGCAAGCAAGCAAGTAAATAACGTTTTACCTGTTGCCCTTGCTCAAACGGGTACAACTTCAAGAGCCAAAACCATGCCCGCGTCTATCCCCAAAACGGTAATTAAGCCCCTATCAAAACTCACCCCTTAAATTGAAGTTCAAGCTGTACGACCCCTACATCAATATTCAAAAACTACAAGGTCTCCCAGCATTGCCCCCTGGACCCCGCACCTCGTCTGCTCCCTCTTCAAAGTAGCGGGCAGCCAGGTCCACCGGTGCGCCAAGGTTACGGACGTCCCGCTCGCCACTCTTCTCACGCACATCATACTGATCGCCCTAATAGAAACATAGGAGCATGGCAACCTGATGACCACCCTGATAGAATGAGCAGGTGTCTGGAGCATGGCAGGAGTAGGTGTCTGGAGCAGGTGTCTGGAGTAGGTGTCTGGAGCAGGTGTATGGAGCATGGCAGGAGCATGGCAGGAGCATGGCAACATGACCGCCCTGACAGAATGAGCAGGTGTTCGGGCCGGTCATCAGGGTGAGGACTGCCCAGCAATGAATAGAGAGAGAAATCAGGCAGAGGACAGGAAGGGAACAATGGGGACCCCTTTTCTAGAAAATTAGTCTTGCAGTCCGTCTGTTGTACACACCGTAGTATTTACCAAGGCTCAAAGAACAGCAGTATATATCTGTAGATCACCTATCCTCCACCCTAGCCTGGGTGTCGTGGTGATGACTGAAGAATGGAGAACAAACGGAAAGAAGAGGCTTTCCCCCCTTGGAACGTGAAGGTCTAGTAACCCTGAACCCACATCACAAACCCTGAACATTTCGACCCCCTGTCTGGCGTCAGAGCCCCCTTAACATTTCGACCCCTTGCCTGGCGTCAGAGCCCCCTTGACATTTCGCCCCCCTGCCTGGCGTCAGAGCCCCCTTGACATTCCGACCCTGCCTGGCGTCAGAGCCCCCAGCCCCCAGCCCCCAGCCTCACCTTGGTCACCACCAGGTCACCCTGATCGTTGGCCCGCACATCCAGGCAGGCTATGACACGCTTGGCAAGCCCTGTACCGCCTGACGGGGCGCCAGCCTGGCGCTTAGAGGGCGCTGCAGCTTGAGACGCCGAGACAGACGGGTCTAGGTAGGCCTGTTCAGGTGTGGGGAGGACCGTTCATACCAGGGTTCATACTAGGGTTTAGACAGGCCAGTGGATATGCAGGGAAGGAAAGAAACGAGTTGCCATTTGAGAGGCAAGCTTGACATGGGGAAGCCTACGTACAGTCCATACCAGTGTTCATACCAGGCTTCATACCACTGTCCATACCAGTGTTCATACCAGTGTTCATACCAGTGCTCAAACAAGTGTTCATACCAGTGTCCATACCAGTGTTCATACATCATGCTCCATCAGGTGGTGTCAGAGTTCATCTGTGGCAAAACATGTTTTTGTGCAAAGACATCGGCACGGAAGCGTTGTTCGAAATGACTGGCGGAAGGGTTCAGGTTTCTGAATGTAACGCCCTGCTCCCGTGCACTACCTGTAAATGTCACACTGAGTCACTGACCATAACACACTGTCGATATCACTCTGTAAATATCACTCTGTAGATATCACACTCGGGATGACACCAACATCCCATCGCCCGTTGTTGTGAATCGCCATATTTATTACCTGAAGCAACGCCAAGCCGGTTGCGCCGCTCTTCTCCGGGTGAAATTGCACGGCGCTGACCTGTCACGCAGCAAAGCATTCATTTTTGTTGAACATAGACAGACCCGATAGACAGCAGGGCACGGTCGCCTGGGTGGGAGATCTTCATGCAGGCAGGGCAGGGCAGGGCAGGATTGCCTGGGTGGGAGATCTTCACGCAGCCAAGTCTAACATGTGAACAAGCAGTATGGTGGGCCCTCATGGTGCTGACCTGTCACAAGAAAAATTCCTTCGTTTCTTTCAACACAGACAGCAGAGCTCGCATCTGGGGGAAACAAAGTACTAGTGAAAAAAACTGGATGGAATCCAGCATCGGGGTGGATCCATTTAATGCCGAAGGTGCATTTATTCGTCCTCATGCACAGTGCTCTCCTTTCTGCTGCCTTTTTCCGCTCAAGCAAAGAGGCCCCCAATCCTGTCCCCCCCCCGGGGCAATTCCCCACGGGTATAATCTGCTGCATGGCCGGTACCGACCCATCGGCCATGCAAAATATGTATTACGCGGAGGTGCTTCCCGGGTCCCTCGCGCTCACCTGCCCCCCCACAGTAGCAATGCAACACAGGTAAAATCTGCTGCATGGCCGGTACCGACCAATCACGGAGGTGCTTTAGGTTCCCCCGCGCTTACCTGTCCCTTGTTGATGGTAGATACGAAAGATGTCCCGTAGTCTGTGTTGGAAAGAATCCATTCCTTGTTCCTCTCCTCCGCAACAGCCCTGCACACGGCCACACATAAACTCAGGGCAGGTGAAACCTCATACTTCTGACACCCTCGCTCTTCCTCGTTGTACTGCCTTGCCCTTTGAAAATAGGCAACGTACGTTGACGCTCTAACCACAAAAAGATAGCCAGGTCTTGATCTTCGCATCAGCCATACCGTATATTTGCTTTGCCTTCCCTCATAATGAACGTTGTTTGGGGTCGAGGGATCCATAAATTTTCCTACCGATAATTATTAATTGCCGACGCTCGTTTTCAGCCGTAAATTGAGAGTTTTGTCCACAGTTTGCCCTCATGAGGGCAGCAATAAAATAAAACCTTTTCGTTGCCCGAGGGAAATCAAATCAAAGCTACAGTAGCTGAATGTCTCAAAAGAGTCTCAGGAGTGTGGAAGCAATGAAGCTCGAACAAATGTATTGAAAGCATGAGGGATATACGGAAACAAACTAATAGTTAAAACAGGAGATTTGATGAACACCATTTTTCCACTGAGGACCAAGAAATATTGGTCGTGACGCCAATATTGGTTACTAACTTGTCAATCCACAATATACCCCCCTCTGCACCCTCCCCGCCCACCCTCCCGTTCCCTTCCCCACATGAACATGGCCGGCACCCACCGGTACGAGTGCACGAAGTATACCCTCTGGCTCCCCACCGCCCCCAGCAGTGTTGAGGGGCGTGTCTGTTGAAGGTCGTTCCATCCAATGTGAGGCACGGGCAGGCCGAGGGACGCTGCGTCGAACTCGCCCACCTGCAGGGGTGGGGGGCAGGGGGATAGGCGGGAGGGCAGCGAGGGTGGGGGTGGGGGTAAGATCAGGATGCCAGGGCCAAGGCACAGGGGGGCAGGGCAAGGTCCAAGGCAGGGTCCAAATATTGATAGAGAGGGCCCAGAGAGGCGCATCTGGCCTGAGATCCTGCAAGCCATTTCATATTGCTGTTTCAGAGTGGCTTTGTTCATCACAATAACCGTAGATTTGACTTGCCTTCCCCCAAGTAAGCATTTTATGTTTACATAATGCTTCCCTCAAACCAGATATGGACATAACTCTAGATTTGATTTTTGACTGAAAACTGGCGTCGACATGGCGAGAATGAGTGTTGTGAATGGATCCCTCAACCTAAACAACATACATTATGAGGGAAGGCGATTCAAATCTTCTGTAAATGTGTGCTTTATTGTGAGCAGGGGCCTGGACAGCCAGGGATACTTATCAGGCGGAAACCAATTGCTGGAGAGATCAAAGGATGTTCAAACGGTGAGAGTCAGGACCAGGTACCGTACTCGCAATCGGGCTGTTGAGCCACTATGCTAAGAAGCATGATACCAATGTGTTGAAGTGCACATGCGCCACGCCACGCCACAGCACGCGATCAGGCTGTTGAGCCACTAAGTTAAGAGGCACAAGACCAATGTGCTCAACCAATGCGCCCATGTTCAACAGATGGTGGGAAGGGGGGGGGGGGTCTGGGGTGCTCGAGCGGTCTGTGGCGGCACCAGCAGAGAAAGGTGGCACAGATGGCCATGGGTTGCGTAGCCAGGGGGTACAATGATTCTTATAACCTGTCAAGGACGCTGAGTTTTCATCTCAAAGTGTCCGTTCAAATAGGCAAGACTGCTTCAGGTGGTGTACCTGTCCTCCGCTGATACCGAGTTCTGTCACTCGGGCCGTTAAGCGACCAAGCATAATTAATCAGAAGAAAAAGTTTACCAGTATTTAACTGCATGTGCAGCCATGTTCAACAGTTTACTGCGAATCTAGAATAATAATATACCTGGGAACTAAAAATGTCCATCAGAGAGCAGACAATGCCTGCCATGTCTGTCGTACCTGTCCAGGAATAATCCCGAGTCCCTCACAGCCTCCGCTCTCCTCGCTGCCGTCAAATAACAGCTGCAGTCCAAGGCAGATACCCAGGAATGGGCGGTCCTCCTGCATGAGGCATGAGTACGAGTGAAGCAGCCCTGTCAGTGGCCCCGCTAGGGAACAGACCTTGGTGTGGTTACGGCATTCACGCATCCTGTTATTCCCATGCGCCTTCCTGGGGCCCAGTGCAATTTTATTTAAATATGTATGTATGGCCGAGGCTAGCCCTGTCGGTATGTGAGCTCTGCGTGGGAAATGGTGAGGGTTGCCATGGATCGCGATGGATCCATGGCAATGACCCCACGTCATGTGCATGGCAGACGCGTCGCATGCGCATGAGACCTGCATGCAGCCCCTGCCCACAGGGAGGTAGCGAAGTAGTGCCCACAGCGCGCTCATGAAACCATGCCCATGCCTGCTGCTGCCGTACATCGGCCTGAACGCACCTGCAGGTACTCTTTCAGAGGTTCAATCAGGCCCTTTTGCTTGAGGATTCGCATTGCCTGACCAAAGGCGCCCACGCCGGGGAAGATGAGTCGGTCCGCCGACAAGATATCGCTCGGCTTCTCCACCTGCACGTACATGCATTGCGAACAGACTCGATCAAACGGCGGTGCTCGAATAAATTACAAATCACCCAGCTGTAAGATTGCTATCTTTGCCTGAAACAACCTGTCTGTCACTGATGGGCATCATCATGCTGACGCGAATTTTCGGCGCGCGCCGTATGTACGATTGCAGAGCAGCAGCTGCTGACCGCTCAGGGGGTCTCGATTGAGTTCTCAGGCCACCTGCTTGGTGTTCATCTTCCCCACAGCGAGCCAAGGGTCGCGTGATCTACCTTGCCACACCCCCATCTCCCCACTGCATCAGCAGCACCCAGCAGCAACAGCATCAGCATCTGCGGCAGCACTCACATCCTTGATCGTGTAGCCAAGCTTCTTGATTGCATTCCTTACGCTCCTGACGTTGCCCGCGCCGTAGTCCAGGAGCGTCACCTCCTTCATGCCTCCTCCCCCTAGGCCAGATGCTCGCATGCACACTGACGTTCCCCGGCTGCAAGAAGCCGCTAGCGACGGACTGGACACGCTTGGACGCATCATGGTGCTAGATGAAGGGTGCATCGTTTGATCGATATTAGATCCGTGATGGCCATCTGCGCTCTAGCTCCCTCGTGTGCCCCACCCGTAAAATGTTCGGCTGGTGTGGAATTCATTGCCAGCAGCTGCAGCAGGGCCAGGGATGGAGGCTCGCCGTTGTTTTCTATCCTTCCAAACACGCTCGCGTTCAACCAAGCAAATTGACAACAAAGAAACAGTATAATCAGGGTGGCCTTCATGTATACATAGCATCATGGATCACAGTAAGCCGGGGCTGCGCTTCGCTGGATTCCAGGGTGGCAAGAAGGACCCAGATGCCGCGCTTCTGTCCCGCGGCAACACGGACGTCCTAGAGCTCACGATCTTGGGTCTGCCGTGCACCTTATTCCGCGACGACCATGCCGCTCGCCTGGTCCAAGAGGAGCGCCACCTGCAGGACTGGTTCGGTGACAGCTCCGTGAGACTGGACCGCTTCGACGTACGACTGCTGCTGGACAGCCTGAGGCAGTTTGATGAAGAGGAAGAGTCCTCGGAGGAAGAGTCCTCAGAGGAGGAGGTGGAGGAAGAGGAACACACCGGCAGGCCCATTGGCTGCACTAGGGAAATCAGCAGCAGCAGCAGTAGCATCTGTAAGCGCTGCCTCCGTGGTCTGTCCGAGCAAGAGATCTACGAGGAGACTCAAAGCGAGGCTGAGCGCTACCATGACCTCCATGCGGCCATGCAGGCGCCGCAACAGCCGCAAGGCTATGCACATGCTGAGCTCAGCCATCAGCACGGTGCGTGCACATGGGCACCCACGATCCCACCCTTCTCCTTGCTCCTTCCACACTTTAAACACACTGTTATCATGCCTGTGCCCCTTGATGCCTCCTTCACATCGTATGCCCATGCAGCACCCAGCAGCCATGCGCCCAACAGCCAACCTCCCGTGACATTGCGTGTGGCAGCTGCCTCCTCTTCGCCCTGTCAGGGCCCAGGTACTGTCCAGGATCGTGTCAGGATATGCCGTCAGAGACTGGTGTCGGAGGCAGCCCCCGTGCGCGGGCTTTTCTTTTAAGGCGCCTTCCCCGTCCCTGCGACGCTCAGCCCAGGGAGAGGGTGTGAACGTCCCACCTGCCTGAGACATCCCTCCGGTCTGAATGGCTGTAGTAGCTAGACTAACTGCTGGCCTACAGGGAGTACAAACATAAGGCAGGAAAGAAAGAAGGAAGGGGATAATGTTTCACCCCCTTGTCTTGGTACTTCAACTGCCTGCCTAAAACTGCTCGGCCTTAAAACCCCTGAGCTCCTCTAACCTGTGAAACAGAGTGTGGAAGAGGCTGGTGCAGCTTCATTTCCCGCACTCCAGCGAGCATGCCTGCTCGTTTGTTGCCAGCACTCGAGCGAGCATGCCTGCTCAGTTGCTTGTGGATTTTGTCCTGGTGTTGTCCTGGCAGTGTATGCAGGTTGGCCGCCCGCAAACAAGCGAGGCTTTGCCGCCGGCGCAGCATGGGGAGCATGGAAGTTGGTTTGGCGGACTGCATTCGACGGCAGGCTTTCCTGACCAGCCTCATTGGGTCTCGGATGTCATGGATCCTTGTATCTGATTTGTTTAGAGGTCTGGCAGTAACACACAGGCTGTAGGCTTGGATCTGTGCATGATGCAGTTGGCGCTGTGCAACGCCTTGACCTAAACCATTCAGCCCGCTTCCCCCTCCTGGTGCAATCCTGCCCGCACACCTGCTGAGGCCTCTCCCCCCTCCCTCCTCTCTCTCTCTCTGCTCCCTCTCTGCTCTCGTGGGGCATATATACTCGCAGGCGCACCAGGGCTGGGCGGCGATGGCTTTGCACCTGGGAACAGCGCCTCCGTGGGCCGCCCGGAGTGGCAGCGGGAGGCATCAGCAGAAGAAGCCCACCCATATGAGCACCGGGAGTACTCACAGCCGGAAAGCCCGCCACAGGAGGTGATATATGGTCCCGCGTTCGGCTTTGACTATGGCCCAGCTGAAGGTGCGCACTTGTAAATAAATAAATGAATGATGCGCCCTGCGGCGTGGATTATGGAAAAGGCACTTCGCCACCCGTTCTTCCATAGCACTAGATGGGCCACCATAGTACCACGCTGTTATAAATACTTCAAGGATGGTGCCTTGCGGCGTGGGTGGTTGGGCCGTAGCACTAGGTGGGCTACCACGCTGTTATAAATACTTCAATTGTGCCTTGCGGCGTGGGTGGTTGGGCCGTAGCACTGGGTTGGCTGCCATCCTCCGGTGCAGGCCTCGCAAAGTGACGCCTTGGATGTGGCTGCGTCCCTGTATTGCTCTGACGCCTTAAGCCACTCCTGAATGTCCAGGAGGACTATCCGACGTGTTTGGATTAAATCCTGCTGTTTTACTACCAGCAGTGAGGGAAGGAATTGAGGCAGCCAGCACTGTGCTACCACCAGACTGCTGACCCAACTACCATCTGAGATCTGAAGATGGACAGGCTCATGCTTCACCAGAACCACCAATCCTTTCCTCTCCACTGTCCATCATTTCTATACGATTCCATCTTTGCCCTCGTCTCATTAAACACACACACACACACCTTCACCCATGACCCATTTAACCACCTTGAACAACCCTGTGTTTCGCTCAGAGCAAAGCATGGATGATGATGAGATGGGAGGAAATGGATTCACAGCAGGGCCAGCAGCAGCAGCAGCAGCGGTCGCCTCAGAGACCCTCCCTAGCAGCTCCACTGCTCAGGCACCTGGCATTGTGGCAGCCACCAGCCAAGGCGTTGCAGCTCCGGCGCCGGCGGCAGCTGCAGGCGGGGCTGACCTGCAGGATGCCGGGGCGCCTTACCGTCCTCCGTTTCTGGTCCCAGGCCATCTGCAGGGTGCAGTTCCGCTCACAGAGCGGCATCATAAAGTAGGTGATGGTTGCAAGTGGAGGGGGGATGGAGGGTAGGTGAGAAGGAGGGAGGACAATGGGAGGGGGGGCACCATGCCATACTAGGCGATGGCGGCGTCAGGTGAGGACCGGGAATGCAGGGAGGGCAGACTCTTGTTCCAAGTACTTACTTATGTGTCCCATATTCCTCAGCTTGCCCTTCATCAAATACCGGTACTAGCATCTTGTTATCATGCCATAGTTTACAGAGCCATGATTCGTGGCCTGCTTAACTCTCCCTCATCCCCTATTACAACCTGCTCTTCCTGCTCCTCCTGCCAGCTCACTCCCTCCCCAACAACCCAGACCAGTGCATCGCTGTCTTATTGCCCTTGCCCCCTTTCTGTCTGTTCCTCTCCCCTTTCCTTAACTTACCAGCCCCTCCCCATCCTACCCAGTCTTCCTTGTTCTGTGTCTCAGCTACGTGTCAGCCACATGTCAGCCTCTGTCCAGAGGCCCCACTCGTGTCTGGCCGTTCTGCCAAGGCTGTAGGCCGGTCCTGGTGGGTTCCCAATCGGGCTCTTGGCGGCAGCAGCGCGGCCTGCCCAAGTGGGACTTGTACCTGTAAAAAGAAACACTGATCCCCTGTCCCCCCTTCCTCCCCCTTGTCCCCCCATATCCTGTGCAGATCCTCATGGAGACAGCCCGCTTTGTGCGCTCCAACGGCGGCCAGGTGGAGGTGCTGCTGCGTGTGAAGCAGGCGGCAAACCCCGCCTTCAACTTCCTGACACCCTCGGACAGACACCACGCGTACTACCGTTGGTTGGTGGACACCAATCCCCAGGTGAGGTCTGCAGGACACTTCAAAGGATGTGTGCGAGCAGTGAAAGCATCCTGGCACCCTCAGTCAGACGCCATACTTACTGCAGAAGGGTGTGGTGGATTTCCACACCGTTCATCCGGATGGTGGACGGTGGATTCCACCATCCGGATTTCCACAACCCTGATGTGGGATATTTAGCACCAGGGAATTTAAGCCGGGGCCGGGGCCGTTAACAAATGGGCCCAAGGCCCATGTCTCCCGACCATTTCGTGACCCCCTCCGGCAAACCCCGGCTGAATTAGTACCATGTATATTGAGTACCGTATGCACGCACCTCCCCTCTGGCATCTGCGGACGGACCCCTTCCCCGGCTTATAATACAGGATATGTTTCCAATTGATGTTACCAAGGGATTTCAGGAGGCCCCTTGTGCACGGGGTGTTTCTCTATGTACTGCAGATATTCTCTACATACCGCAGATATTTCTCCATGTACCGCAGAAGATATGTACCTCTGATGTACCAGGATATATCTTCATTTATGCCATGTTTGCCACTGTGTCATGGTCACAGGTCCTTGTGAAGGACGCTGCTCCAGGCGCAACCTACACTGGCGACGGCGTCCGCGGCGACCACAGCCCCCCTGAGCAGCCCCCAGAATCTGCTCCGCCAGCAGCAGCTGCAGCAACTGAAGCGCCCCACAGGAAAGGAGGCGAGGCCAAGGAGGCGGGGTCCCCCATCAGGGAGTCAGCCCCAGCCGGTGAGCCAGCCTCCACACCTGATAGCAGCTATGGCGGCGGCCTGAGGGGCCTCTCCCGGTATGGCAGCCAGGACATCGACGAGCCGCCTGACGAACCTCCTGATGAGACACCCACCCCTAGCACTGCTCCTGTTGCTGCCACTGTCGGTGAGGAGGGGCCGTTCCTCGCCTCGCTAGATGTATCGCACCTGTCGTACTTCGGGCCGCAGCCTGCCGTTGCTGAGCCCCCTCCGCCTTGGCGCCTCCTGGGAGCCGCTGAAGCCGCGACGGTGGCGGCGGCGGCGGCGGCTCCGCTCATCCCCGCACCCGTCCGCCGCACCTCCAAGCCCATTGCAACTATCTCCTCCAAGCCCATGCTGTACGGCCAGAAGGCAACGCCTCCTACGGCACCGGCACCGCCTGCTGCAACCCGTGCTGCGTCGCCGGAGCCATGTGCCCCTGGAGAGGAGGCGGAGGCGCCGCAGGAGCAGGTGGGAGCCCCCGAGGAAGATGCAACGGCCTTCATCGGGCCAGCGCCCAGAGGGGCAGCGACAGCACCAGCCGCCGAAGCAGGAGGTGGCAGCGCTGGTGCAGGCGCAAGTCCGGAATCTTCCGCTGACGCAGCGGCAATTGCAGATGCGGAGCTGCGCGTCATCATCGACAAGCTGGCCGCGTTCGTTGCGCGCAACGGGCCCAAATTTGAGGCGACTGTGAAGGAGCGCGAGCGCGCCAACCCCAGGTTCTCCTTCCTGCTGCCCTGGAGTCCGCACCACGCGCACTACACGGCCAAGAGGGACGAGCTCACGGCAGCCATGGCGGCAGAAACAGCAGCAGAGCCTTCGCAGCAGGCGACAGAGCAGGGGCCTGTGGCTGTGCCGACCGACGAGGCTGCGGCGGACCCTGGGACTGATGGCGTTGCAGATTCAGCTCAGCCGCCGCCTAGCGGTGGGGACAGCGAGACACAGCCTGTACCTGAAGCGGGATCTGAGCGCATAGGTGGGGATTGCATCGCTGCCCCCCTGGCGGCCCAGAAGCCCGCTGTCAGCGGCATCAAGGCGAACCCAAGGTTCCGTTCCCCTCCATCACAGCCAACGCTGGGGGATACACCTGCTGCCACTGCTGCGACCTCCATTCCTGGTGCAGCGTCTGCGGGTGATGCAGTATCATCAGAGGAAGCAGCAGCTGCGGCGACAGTCGAAACAGCTGTAGAATCGGGCACAGCTGCGGCCAACCTGCCTGTTGCACATGCTGAGGCCAAGGCTGAGGCAGTCTTTGATGGCCCCAGCCTGGATCAGCTTCTGCAGCAGCGTCGTGAGCGCGCACGTGCCATGCTGTTGCAGAGGCAAGCGGAGTCGCGGCGGAAGGACGAGGCGGCCAAGCGGTCTGCTCTGGAGGCGCACCGGCAGTCGCTGATGAGGCTGCGGCGCCTGCTTGGAGGAGATGAGGAGGCAGAGGAGGCGCTGGCGGACGGAGGATCTTGGGAAGATGACCCAGGAGCCGCGGTGTCTGCGCAGCGCCCGTTGCATCAGGCTCGGCCTGGCGATGAAGATCTGGAGGAGGGGGAGGTGCAGGAGGAGGAAGGGGAGGTTGCGGGTGCTGCTGATGTTGCAGCGGCGGCGGCGGGTCCAAACTTCCGGGAGCGGGCAGCGGCGGGGGCGGCGGCAGCGGTTGCCCACCGGGCTGCGTTCCTGCTGCAGGACGACGATGAGATGACGGGGGATCCAGAGCGCTTGGAGGCCGGCACCCCCACAGCGGGACAAGGTGACCCTCATGCAGAGGCTGCAGCATTTCCTGGCAGAGCGGTGTTGCCGCCGACCTCGTGGGGCAGGAGAAGGGCGCCTGTGCAGCCTGCGGATCCTCAGCTGGGCCAGCCGGTGCCGCCCATGCCAGGAGTAAATCCCGCCCCGGAGCAGAAGCTGCAGCCTGAGCTGGTTGAACAGTCAGGTTCACCGGAAGCAGAGGCAGCGAGCGGGGCAGGTGGCAGCCCGCATGAGAAGGAGGAGGAGGAGGGACAGGGTGGAAAGAGGGTCAAGGAGTCCAGGCCTAAAAAGGTGAAGAGGAGCCACAGGAGTCACAAAAGCAGGCGGCGGGCGGGTGATGAGGAGGAGGAGGAGGAGGATGAGGATGACTTTGATGCTGGAAGGGGCAGCAGGAGGCGGAGCAAGAAGAAGCGTAGCAGGAGCACGAGCAGGCGGGATAAGGATAAAGGCAGGAAGAGGGGCAAGGTATCAAGGAAGAGGAGAAAACGTGCGCGTAGCACTTCCAGGAGCAGCAGCAGCCGGAGCAGCCGGAGCAGGAGCAGCAGCCGAGGGAGCAGCCCGAGCTCATCATCCTCGGGTGATCACCGGACCAAGTCCAGGAGCCATCGCTCTAGGCGGGGGGAGGACAGGAAGAGCAGGGGGCATGAGAGGCATCCGGATCCGCCTGTCCCGGTGCCCATCTCAGTGCTTTTGCTGGATGATAAGCAGGGGCATGGGACAGTGGGCGGGGCTGTTAGTTCCGCGCCTGCAGCAGTGCCGGGTGATGGGGAGGCCGCTGCACTGGACTTGAGGCTGAGAGTGCGACAGATGCTGCTTGGCCTAAAATAATATTTCTGGGCCGCAAGGCGTGAAGGCAGGAGGTGACTACATGCATATATTTGAATGAATATAAGGTTTCTCGACTGCGTGGTATACATGAAGCATAATTTCAGAAACTCACCGCCTAAAACAGGATGCATTGGCATCAAGGGTAGAAGACAGGATTTGTTTCCCCGCATAGCTCACTAGGTTTGGATGATGATCAGGCTATCCTTCTTACCACAGACAGGCTTGTGGCGGAAGATCCTTTTCCTGATTCATTGGAATTACCTGCACTTGATAAAACCAAGGAGCAGCATCAGGGATGAGGAAAATGAGGATTGTTTAATCAATCCAAACCTCGCTGTCAGCCCTGTTGGCGCTGAACAACCCTTAGGCTTCGATCTATAACACTTAATTGCAATCTTGTCACTGCAAAGTTGCGGCCAAATGGCGAGCAGTCAGCCTTGATGGTACAGGTCAATGACATGACACCTCTGGGCTCAGGTGCTCTGCTTGTGTCATTGCTCCAAGAGCGTACTGCTTTATACTCAGATTCACCGATCCCTAAATAAATAAAAATGAAGCAGCAGGTCTCAAGCAATGCCGTTATGAATATTAACTCCTTTAAAGGCAACGTCAGCTACCACCATCCTATGTTCTTCCTGATGGTCTGCTCTCGCTGCAGACCTACGAACAAAACCTATGCAGCTTATATAAAACAAAACCTTTAATTTCAAAATTAAACTGATCTTGATCTTGGGGGAATCAAAGATGTAGTTGTCATTGTTTAAGCAACAGCAAGTGTCGTTCATGCAAACAAACATTATAATGAACCATCCCCCTGTAATGAACGAACTCATCAGAGCTCAACCTCGTTCCCAGCCTTCACAATTATAATTCAGGGATCGCTATGTCCCGACCTGGTGCTTAATTATCTTAACAAACTATTCGTGATAATAATAAGATCGGGAAACCTACCTAGATCTGCCTTAGAGATATCTCTTCTTGTCTCCTGGAGCGTGCGGCCGCGAGGGCGTGACATGACTTGCCTTTACCAGAGACGTTGGCTCGTATGTTGCTTGGGTTTATTCTACTCTTGAGAAGCTAGGTGTTGTCGGTGCGCGATGTAGTCATGACGCATGCGCAGGCCTTAAGGACAAGGCAGGGTGCGGCTGTGATCCCGAGATCCTGGGCTTACAGCTTATTGTGCCTTTTAGCTGGTATCTTCTGCTGTGAGACTGGGTACTGGTATTGTCTTGTTACATTTGATAGTCGGCGGCACGAGCAGTGACTCTACTTCTTGCTTAAAGGCTGAATAGGACGCCTAAATACAGTTATGCCCCAAAAGATTGAACTGTGCCACGCGGGGGGGGCAAAAAAGAGTCAAACACCCCATCATAAAAAAAATGTGAAACGACCCCTGGCTACCCCCCCCCCCCCCCCCCCGTCTCCAGAACCTAGTAAAACCTTAATTTCTCAGTCAAAAACCAGAATTTCAGGGAGGGAGCGTAGTCAATTTCAATCATATCGTCAGTGCGCTTCTAGTGGTGTCGATAAATGTACATGGTTCACAAATGTCAAGTGGTGAAACAAAAAAATATACCATTGCTCTTGCTACTACCTGCCAGCTACCTATCCACGCTAGAGACTATGAGGCTCCAGAAACGAGAGGACTCTCGCACGAGTGGCAGCAAACTAGCATCTAACTTGAGCATGCTGACGTGCTGCTTCAGAAGCTTGGTCTTCTGCTTCTTGGGGAGCTCCTTGCCCACCACCCCCTCAAACTCCTCAGCGCTGATGGCATATCTCGTCACATCTACCTCCGTCAGCTCCTGACCAGGGTGGGCTGACTCCATGTGATCTAGGAAGTGACAGCTCCACACATAAGGGAGGACGGTGCCCGCGACGCTCCTGCAGATGGTGCAAGCCACTGGTCTGTTGGTGCAAGGATTGGTGGCAGAACCCCTCTCAGCAGCTGCATATGACATCTTGTACTTCAGGGGGCAGTGGGACTTGACTGCTAGCGTGCTGCTGGTAGAGCCTTTGCCCTACTCCGTGTTGCACAGGCCTGATGTCCTGTCGTCACACACAATGCCACAGAAGCCGCATGCCTCAGCACCACTTGGCTTTAAGCTACACGCTGCTCCACATTGGCGCAGCAAGATGTGCGCTCCGACGTGCAGTCGCATAGCTGATAGCTTGATTATCTTCCCACAGCCATCCACCTTGCACACAGTCGGCGCATCCCCAGCTATTGATGGTCCATATTCTTGCTGAAGATCCTCCAACTCTCTGGGGGTGTCATCGCAAAATGGCCAGGGCTTGGCATCATCGCCTCTGTACGGGAACTCAGCTGACATGCTCAAGCTGTGGCTAGAAGCTGATGGAAGCTGACCAGGGACCCACCCCTGTTGGGCTAGCATGCAGCTGAAGATGACGTCAAGGGTCGACCCCTCACACGTCGCAATGATACCCGGAGAAGGGGAGGCTGACATTGTAAAGGGGATGGCCCTGTGGGCTGGCACCTTGAGCATAACATCGACTTTCCCACCCCAAGCCAAGGACGCTGCTGATCCATCAGCCTCACTCCCTCTAGAGTACGTCAAGTGCATGAGCACCCCTGTCACTACAGCTGCCTCCATCATCAGCTGCTCCGGTGTCAACTCGCCCACGCTGTACATGCCCCCCTTGAGAGTAGGGACCTGGAGCATATCTGCTCTGAGCACGGCCAGGGCTGACACGCCGTTGCATGCTAGAGCGAGAGGCTCTACCGCAGCCGCATGCTCGATAGCAGCAGCAGCAGCCGGAGCAAGAGCTGAAGGAGTAGCAGAAGTAAAAGAGGGGTATAATGATGTGATTGTGCGCTGTCGCTTTGTCGAGTTCTCCTTGGCCAGCCTCTCAGCTACTCTCTTGCACTCTTTCCCCTGTTGGTGATTTCTTAGGGCCACAGGGTTGTCTGTGAATTTTAAGACCTTCAAACAATGCTCACAGCAGGTTGACATTGCTTAATTAATGGTAATTACCAATGCAGGTACATCGTGTGAGTCCATAATGGGTGTACGCACGACGGTGCATGTGGTTCTGGAGCCATGGCACCCCCCATGTCAAAATTGCATGCCAAGAGGGGTCTGGCATTCTGTGTGGAATTTTTATGATGCATATCTGTAGCAAATGACAGGGAATGCAACGCTGTAGCTATCGTCTCAATCTGATGTTTAAAAGAGATGAAAAAAAAATCCAAAAATGCCTCTTTTTTTTTACCCCCTCCCCCCCCCACTTTGCCCCTCCGTATCTCCCAGCCCCCTGGGCCAACAGCAATTTTAAGACCAGATATGGAAAGCTCTCGTCAAGGTCTACAACTTAAGATGATGGGATGTTTTCAGATTTTGCCCCCTCTCGCTGTGCCACGTAGGCAAATGCCCTGGTCAGCACAATTTAACAGATGTACAGATTTTTCACGATCACCAAAACATCGTGTCACATCGCCCTTCTGTGACGCCTGACACTGAGCTGGTTTGACTTGGTCTTCTTCGCCTTCCCGGCCTGTCCTTCTGTTCCTTTCCCCCTCTCTTCCTTTTAGTGCCTTCTTCACTCCCTTCTGGACAGTTGGGCGCCCACGCGGCCGAGCGGGCCCAGAGGTGTAACGTTTTTGACTGAGCTGGTTTGAGCCATGGAAGCAGCATGGACCCTCCTTCCGTTCGTGGGGATTCTTTACACCGCATGTTTAACCTTGAAATACTGCTCATCTCATCCCTGTATCCCACACTAGACCCCTCCACCAAGGGTACCTATTCCCCCCCCCAAACAAATGCCAGGGTACACCCTGGCCTGTCAGCTCTCCGCGCCTGAAGTTATGACACTGTATATCATGACAAACCTCTTCACACGAGAAGATCCTTCTCAATGGGAGCACCAGTACTCGAGTTTTTGTGTGACCTTATTGCGTCTCGACACATCGAACTCGAGAAGGATGCCAGTCAGGAATTACCCAGCCACTGACTGCAAATCTCGATTTGGGAGAATTCTCCATTCTGTCTTACAAAACCGGTACACGAGAAGCTGTATAATGCAGCAAAAATGTGAAAACATTATGGGTATAAAGAAGAGAGGTTTCAAAAAACGGGAATTCCGATGAGTTCTGATCCCATTGAGGGCATATTTGGGGGAAGTACCGTACCATGTGGCAACAGTACTTCAGGATATTGTATTTATATATATTTTACGAGGTGTATACGGGGTGTGCCCATCTTCAAGTCACGGGCTACGATGGTCAGGCAGCATCCTGATCCCTGCTACAAAAGGAAACCCTCCAGAATACAGCGGGCCTCCCAAACTGATATGATGAAACTTTATAAACACTCAAGAGGTAAGAATGTAAGGGTCTTTCGGATTTGGAAAGCAAGTACAAGGCAGGTAGCCCACAAGCATAAATAATACAGTCTCAGGGCGCATGCGGGGGGGTCAAATGCAAAGGACAGACCTTCCACAACTGATGATCCTGCATGCAACGCGACATGAAAGGGGGTAAATGTCCAGGCTACATGTCTGCATGGCCTTACAAGCTCTGCGCCTGGTACGAGTCGTTGGGCGTCGGAGAGATTCAAGGACCATTCTGTCAAACAACGAAGTACTCTGCGTGGCACTGGAAAGGTATGTTGGGGTTGCAGGTTCCAGCTGTGCCACTACTCCTCGTGATGCCCGCAGCAGGAGGGCCAGGCTGATGAATCTGCTCGTCACAGGAGATTTCCATCATCCCTGCGCTCGGTTCCGCAGGAGAACCGACCATAAGGTCGCCTTGCAAGAACGAGGCGCCAGATCCCTCCAGCTCCCGCAGGACCTGGGAGATGGTAGGCATTGCAACGCGATTGTCAGTTCGGCCATGCGTTCATGGCTGCATGCAAGGCCGGCGGCTATGTACCAGCGTCGCATGCTCAGCACTGGCGTGATGATGGCAGTAGTCTACTTCATACTGGTTCACAGTTTGTTTGCCGCCATCCCAGGTGCCGCTATCCAGGGAAGTTGAGGGGGGTGAGGATACGTGGGTGAGGCACTGGCCACTAAGGACCCACAACTTCTTAGCTGACGGCTTTTACCTGTAAGTTGTTTCTCGAGGCTGAGTAGGCGCTTCTGACCCACGTTGTGTCGTGCGATATAGGGTTCGCGGCCCCACCCATCCCGCCTCGCAATGGAGGTGACACACCGAAAAAGGTCGTGACAGGCGTCCCCGCAGGGTTCTGAGTATGCGCGAGAGAATGGTTATGGGGTTGCTACATGAATGGTGCTGGGTCCAGTCAGCATCAGAGCCAATGATGAGGCAGTGGGGAAGCAAGACGAGACAAGGGCGTCTCGTACCTGTAGGATGGACAGGAGTTCCTGTGACTCCATTCCACAGCTGCGGTTCCCACAATTCATCTGATGCAAGCTCGGCTGCGAACTGCGGGGCGGAGTGGGAACCAGGGTTGTTGAAAGAGGCAGAATGCCAAGGCTTCCAGACCTCCTTTTCAGCGACTTTCAAACTTGCCTTGATGTCAGCCTGGAGCTTCTCAAGCCATTGCTTAAATTTTCTTGTAGCGCGCGGCTGGCATTTGACTGCAGGGACGCCAGGCTATTAGCGACGGCCGCTGATAGACTCCGTCGAATCCGCGGATGTTCTAAATTGTTGGCTCAAACAACCAACCTGCATAGCTGTCCTCGAGGCCTCTATACCAGCAGAAAGTGAGGATGCGAAAGACCTTGCATTATGAACAGACATATAGCCAGAAGAATCGTGCAGGGAAGTGAGGTGGAAGAGAAGGGCTACTGAAATGAGACAAGGAGCGAAGAGAAGGAAGCGATGCTGTGAAAGGATACATGTGGCACTTTGGTACGAGACCATGAGCCCTGAAGGATGAAACCCTAGAGGAGCCGAGAGAAACCCGCAAAGTCTGGAAATTACGCTTCTAGGTTCTCCACGCACGATGCCACCCACCCCAACCCAAGGGCCTTTCTACATTTTCCATCAAAAACCATGAGCAGCAACCAAACCTCAGCAGGGCCCTACAAGCACCTGGCCAGGCTGCTTATCCGCTCCTTCTACAACGGCCCCTGCCCGCCACTTTCTTACCGCGATGTGAACGACGTAGAGGGAGCAAGGAGCAAGCTCGGAAAGGTACTGAGCAGACCCGCGCAGAATCCACGAACACATTAGATCATCCAAGATGTAAACGATCCACGCCTCCTTGGCATGGCCTCTGCCCAGTTGCATGGATCAAAGCATGGGCCATGGTTTAGGTACTGAACATGGACGAAAGAAAGCAGGCGACCGCATGGGCCCTGTCGCATGGCTTCATTCCCGTGGCGGCTCCCCGCTGCATGGCTTCGTACCATTGCCACGACACCCTGCATGCTAAGGGTGCTGAATTCCTGACGCGATTTCCACCTGCCACATCCAGCGCGTATGCTCCATCCATGCATGCAAGCACTCAGACTGGGTCGTGTCCAGCTCTTACGCGGTATGCATGCACTCAGCACTTTGTTACAGCGTCTACGCAACATGCATGCAACCCATGGCCTTTTTTCTTTAAGGGCCAACCGGTAGAGCTGACAAAGTTAAAGTGATCCAGAGGATGTGTTATGTCCAGCTCGTATTGGTATGTAGGTAGGCAGTTTGAAGGTGTCGTGTCCAGCTCGTACGTTGCTTGCATGCATGCATGCAGCACGATATTGCAACAACTTCTACGCATCTACCCAACAGCCTTTTCCAAAGGATTCATGCAGTGTGGAGGAACAGATGCAGTTGTTGGCGAGAAAATGTGCTGAGAAAGTATGCCATGTCCAGTGCTTGCATGCACTCAGCAATGCAGCATGTGTCATGTTCTGCTCATACGCCACCGTCATGCCCTCAGCAAGTGACCTGGCTGTCGCAGGTGGACACTACAGGCCTAGGTATCATTCTCATGGACTACCTCCTGGCCAAAGAATGGGTGAGAGGAAATTCTTGACGCTTTCTTTGAATCGCCAAGATGTGTTGATTGGCTACCGGTGGTTGGCCGTATGACATGGGCATTCTGGCGTTGCAAGCGGGAATCTGCGGCACACCTATATTCTTGACTTACCATATTTTCCCTGTCATTCCTGCTGGCATTACCTGGCCCTTTCAAAAAGGCTTCTGTGCGGATGAGTTGACGGTGTATCAAAAAGCATGAATAATCACCCATCTGGGGGAGCATTCTGTTATGGTTCCCTCTATTTGCCTCCACCGCTCCTCCGCCCATGCTCACCAGCAGAATGGTACCGGTACACTTTGATTAAGGAAGCCACACTGCTCCTCCACCCATGCGCACCGGTATCCTTACCTGCCCCTTTTTGCTGTTCTTGTCTACATGCTCATGTCACACGGATATTTTGTAAGGGCAAGGACAAGTCCCCAGAGCACAAAGGTTCACAGGCCAGTCCCATGTTCCTCCTGGCCACCCCCCTTCCCCTCCCCCCCGGGGCCGCTGTAGCCCTAAGGATTGTACAGAAATTTTGAATCCTGGCTATGCTGCAGGTGGGCGAAGCTGAGATTGTGGACAACATCAGCGTGAACCATAAACTGATCCGGAGGGCACTCAAGTATCTAGAGCGGGTGAGTATCGGTTGTTCAGGGTTGGTTGACTTCACCTAAAATTGTCTATAGAGAGGGTGGGTGGTGGTTGTTCAGTTTGTGCACTTCACCACAGTTTGTGTTCGGTTTGTGTACTTAACCACAAACGCCAAATCCTTTACTGCACTCAAGGACCTAGAGGATGTGGGTGACGGTTGTGGATTCAGTTGAGGGCCTCAGCTGTACCTTGGGCGAGGCGACTTCTTTCGGAGAGTGGATATATCAAATCGCAAAACCGGCCTATTTCCTACTCGCCCTACTGGTCGCCAATGGCGCCCACTCGCCTAATTGTACAACATTGGCTGTACAAGAAGGGAGGACTCTCCAGCCCTGAAAAATATAACTTTGAACATTAACCTGGGGAACGTGAGAAGTCCGTAAGGTGGGAGAGACAGGGAAGGCAGGGGGGACAACCTGAGGCCTTCCGACAGTGTCTGCAGTCGTGCAGCACCCGATGCTCCTTTGCTCCCGCACTATTAGTACATATTCATAGCAACCTACCCTAAACCCTAACACCTAACCCCTAACCCCTCGCCCCTTAACCCCATCCACCCGGGGGACATGGTGCATTGCATGCCATGCATGACCGCAAGACCATATGCCCATATGGGAGTGTCGTGTCCACACAAAAGCTTGGTGAGCCTGGGATGCTGCTGCTGCTGTTTTATTTTCAATGCCTACGCCCTAACCCAAGGATAGGACGGACCCGCTGCGGTAGCCTTAACCCGCTGTGGCAAACCGAGTTAAGGGTTTAGGGGTGTAACCTGCCGTGGCAAACCTAGTTTAGGGGTTTAGGGGTGTAACCTGCCGTGGCAAACCTAGGTAAGGGTTTAGGGGTGTAACCTGCCGTGGCAAACCTAGTGTAGGGTTTAGGGGGTTAACCTGCCGTGGCAAACCTAGTTTAGGGTTTAGGGGTTTAACCCGCCGTGGCAAACCTAGTTTAGGGTTTAGGGGTTTAACCCACCGTGACAAACCTAGTATAGGGTTTAGGGGTTTAACCCGCCGTGGCAAACCTAGATTAGGGTTTAGGGGTTTAACCCACCGTGACAAACCTAGTATATGGCTTAGGGGTTTAACCCACCGTGGCAAACCTAGCCTGTTGTTGCAGCCCTGACTGAGCGTTCCCCTTGATACTCAACCCCCATCCCTGCCTCTGTAAAACATCGAGTCATTGAAGACTAAATCCCGGCCTCGATGGCATACAGCTCTCGACCACAACAGCCTTCATCCCATGATGGTTACTGCGCGGATGTGGCTTCGGCCCAGGCTGCGCCGTCTCCTTGACACGCGTAGCTTTCTTTCTCCCTGTGGCACTACCTGAGGCTTAGCTGCTGATGAGCGAACACCTGCATCCCTCATCATTCTCTGCCTCATCCCTTCCCCACACAGGAGCAGTTGCTAATGAGTGAACACCGTCGGGAGACCCGCCGCAGCCAGAAGCGCGATGTCATTAAGGCCGTGATGGACGCCCATGCAGAGGCGGAGAAGAACGAGGAGGAGGAGGACGACGAGGTAGAGAAGATGGTCAGGCCGCACACCATCTCGTACTATGCGGTGGACTTCCCGCGCCTGTTCGACATGGCGCAGCTGCGGCTGCACCACATGAAAAAGATGCTGAGCGTGAGTGTGGGGGAGACACACACACACACACACACACACTCACACTCACATACACACACACGCACACACACACGCACATACACACACGCACACACACACACACTTACATGCACAGAAGACGCTGAAGGGCCTTGGGTATCGGCCTTGAGGGCTCAGGGCTCACCCTCCTCCTAAACACTGAAGTATGCCAAGCATGAGCTGGGGGGGGGAGGGTTGTGTCATTGAGTAAGTTCCAGGGTTCTTCTTCCTCTTCAACATTACAATATGCAAAGCTTGAGGTTTTTGGGGGGCTTCAGGGTTCAAGTTTTTGTCCCTTAGGGTTCAGGGCGCTCCCTTCTTAAGCTTTGAAGATGCTGAGCATGAGTGGGTGGGAGGACACTTCAGGAGTTCAGGTTACAGGTTTCCTCCCCTCTTCCCAGCCCGAAACCTCAACCATGAATGGTGCTACCCTTTGCCATTTGCTCTTTTTCCATGCCCCTTGTCCTGTGGTGTCTCTCCTGCAGCTGTGCCTCATGGACCGAGGGAGTGAGGTACTGTTTATAGTCAGCCCACATCATTGATTTATAAATTGCAACCCAGGCCACTGCAGCTTCCATCAGCTAGGCTAAGGAGCCTCTTTCGTCCCTGATAATAAGGGCGCGAAGGTGGTCTCGGCCCAGGCTTTGTTTTCCTTGGTAGATCCCTTGCAGGATGAGTGGATGACCTTAGTTTTCCTAGTTAAATCCCTGGCAGGATGACCTTACGTCTTGGAAGGTGGTGACCCTTCCGATACATGTGCTTATTGTGCCTGGGTTGCCACTGACATGCCGCTCTTGATCGACCCCCTTTGAAGGACGAGCTTGAGTCCAAGGAGGTGGTGGCCAAGTATCAATGCAGCAAGACGTTCTGTGCAAAGGAGTACACTTCGTATGAGGTGCGAAAGGAGGGCAAGGAGCGTTTTGGGGTTGGGGATTGAACCCTTGTTCCTTTATTTAACCCAATGAGTGCAACTCGGACGAGGAGCAGGAGGGCAAGGAGGGTTTTGGGGTTGAGGATTCAACCCTTGCTCCTACACCCAAGGAGTGCAACTCGTATGAGGTGTGAGGGTGCGATAGGGTGTGGACCTCCCCTGACAACTTTAGTGTGGAGCAGTGTGGATTGTATGACGTCAGGGGCTTCCTTCTCCTCACATTGGTAACCTCTGGCACAACTCAAATGTGATGCGGGAAGGGAAGGAGCACGATGGGGAAACAGGCCGATGAGCGCCGTCCACGCTTTGCATCCGATGATGGTCTCCTGCTGATCAGGTTTTCTGGGGCGCTGATCAGCTTGAAAAGAAATTGAACTTCGGTGCGTACCCTAACTCCCCTAGCTGCAGCCCTACGCACCTGATTTTTACCACACCCCGAGAGGGACGTATCCGTAGGAGTTATTTGCGCACCACAGATGAACGTGTTGCCCTGTTTGCCTCCCGTGTTGGTGCTGGTCATTAGCATTGGGAAAAATGGCCCTGCTTGTCTCCTCTCTCTGCTGATGCAGGTGCATTGGCTGGTGAAAGGAGACGGGGAGCTGCACTGTGACATGTGTGATGGCCTGGTGCTGCAAGTGCTGGCCAGCGGACAGACCGGGGATGACCTGGCACGGAAGGACAGGAGGAATGTGAGTGGAGAAACTTGACCTGAGACCCTAAACCCATAACAAGAGGAATGTGAGTGAGGAGACTTGACCTGAAACCCAAGACAGGAAGAATGCGAGTGGGGAGACTTTACCTTAAACCCTGAACCCTAAACAGGAGTAATGTGAGTGGGGAGACATGACCTGAAACCCAAACAGGAAGAATGCGAATGGGGAGACTGGACCTGTAACTCTCGAACCCTTAACAGGAGTAATGTGAGTGGGGAGACATGATTTGAAACCCCAAACAGGAGGAATGGGAGTGGGGAGACTTTACCTTAAACCCTTAACCCTAAACAGGAGTAATGTGAGTGGGGAGACATGATTTGAAACCCAAAACAGGAGGAATGGGAGTGGGGAGACTTTACCTTAAACCCTTAACCCTAAACAGGAGTAATGTGAGTGGGGAGACATGATTTGAAACCCAAAACAGGAGGAATGGGAGTGGGGAGACTTTACCTTAAACCCTAAACCCTAAACAGGAGTAATGTGAGTGGGGAGACATGACCTGAATCCCAAAACAGGAGGAATGGGAGTGGGGAGACTTAACCTGAAACCCTTGACTCTCGAACCCTAAACAGGAGGAATGTGAGTGAGGCGGCTTGCGGTTGAAGCGTAATATGTTCAACGTTGAACCCTCAACCCTATATGACGGTTCAGGTGATCACTTGACCTGAAACCCTTAATCCTCAACCCTAAATGATGCTGCAGATGATCACTTCTCGTCTGAAGCGCATCGAGAGTCAGGTCAAGGATGTGTTGCAGCTGGTGGCATCCCTGCGTAATAGCAACCCGCCCTTCTACGGCACCCTGCGCGAGTGGGCTGTGTCGGCCAACGCGATGCAGCAGCGGCAGCAGCTGGCGCAGGAGGGCCGAGGTGGAGGCGGAGGGAGGCAAGGGATTGCAGGTGCGCCCTGGCAATGAGGAAGGCCCACCCCGCTGTTCAACGGTTCACTCCCCCCCCAAAGCACATGTGTCAAGGGGCCTGTCACTTAGGGGTCGGAAGAGTCCACCAAACAAGGGCCCCTTCCTGCGTCTGTTGATTCTGTTTGGGGGCTATCGAGTGCTGCATTATTGAAGTGGGCTGGGTGCAGCTCAAATCCCTTATAAACCTCAGCAAGGGGTGAGGGTTGAGGGTTTGAGAAGGGTTAAGGGACACTATGTATTGGTATTGAAATGTGTCTTATAGCCATCAAATTGGTATTTCGCCAAAATGTAAGACCAATTTGCGTAATGTGGGTTGGCCATGTAACTTATTACCAGGAAATGCCTGCATGCCCGCCATGTTTGATTCAAATCATGCACTGCCTTGATTTTGAAGTGAAAGTTGCGGATGAAATCTTGTGGTCCAGCGCCTGACCCTGTGACCCTGGCTGCAGGCTTGCTCGTGGCGTCGGGGGACGCCGCCAACTACTGGCAGGACACCCAGGTGGAGGTCAACCTGGGCGGAGCGGACGGGGAACCCTCCGGCGCAAGGGGGGGAGGCGCAGCGGGGGCCTCCGCAGCGGAGGCGCAGGACTCGAAACCTGCGGTGCTGCCGCCGTGGATGTTGCGCCCGGGCGCGGGCGCGGGCAGCGCGTCGGCGACGGGGGACAGTAAGGCAGGCGGGCCCTCTGCAGGTGCTGACGCCAAGGGCGGTGGGGCGGGGGACCTGGCCGAGGAGGCGCGGCGGGCGGCGTATGTCCAGCAGTATATGGCGGCGCTGTCCCGAGCACAGGAGGACAAGCAGCAGCTGTTGCAGCAGGTAGGGCACACACTTGGCACGTGGCACATGCTTTATTCTTGTTCGGACCCTAGGCCCTAAGCTGCGCCCTGCTTTCGTTTGTTCCGATAGGGGGGCTTTGCTCTCTCATGTCTGTGTGTGAGTTATGAACAGGGGACAGCGCCGACTGCGTAGCTTGTAAATTGGGCCCTAAACCCGCGGCCCTTGATTTGTGTGGAAAATAATTATATGACCTTTGAGTCTGTCGCCACGCAGGGAGGCCTAGTGTCAGTGGCCGCTCAAGAAGCCTCCCCGGCACTGGAGCCTGTGGCGAAGCGGGCACGTCTGCAGCCTGAGGCTTTGGAGCCTGAAGAAGGGGACGGCATCGAGGGGCTGTTCGAGTGGGAGGAGGCCGTAGCAGCAGCAGAGGATACAACGCCAGCAGCAGCGCCGGACCTGCCTGCTGCCTCACCTGCTGCCCATGAGGACAATGCAGACCTAGACTGGGAAGACATCTGAGAATTTATCCCTCATGCAGTCATGTAACTTCTTTTTTGACAGCGTGCAAGAGAGCAGGATGCATGGCAGGTGCTTAGCTAGCACCCCGTTCTCTCTCCCTTCAAACATCCGCTAGTGCGGTTTAGGACAGCAGTACAGACGGGTGAGTAGGACTGGATGCATTGCCACTGTAACGGTGCACGGCATTTCAATTGTCGTATTCCTCAAGCAACGTCATGTTGGCTCTAATAGTGGACTTTGTGATGGTCATGGGTTTAATGCTTCTCCTTGGCGCCAGGCTTGATTTTGATTTTCTTACAATGGGGGGCCGACCGCTGAGCAGCCGCGAAGCTAGATCTGGAGAGCCAGGTACCCCAGACAGAGAAACACAAATATGTAGAGCTTGTCCAGCTCATGTCCAATGACACACCAGTATGAGCTCTCAAGCATGATGGAGATCGGCCCCTGGACGCACTTTTACAGTTCGACGTACACAAGTTATTCATATCCTCCTGACACCAGAGCCCCTGACCGTCAACGAAGACCCGGGTTGTCACGAACGGCACATTTCTTACCTCATTTCCATGATCTGCATATTTCTAAAAGTGAAGCCAGTACTGAGAGTCGAACTCAGGTTGAAGGTATCAGAAACCTTAGTGCTAACCACTACACCATACCGGCAGATACTGCATGCCACCTTCAGAATAGATCGGCAACCAACGCCAATAAAGGTTTGCATGTGAGTGAGGTTTCTGTCTCCTTCTGCCATCCAGAGGAGACAGACACCAGAGGTACAAATCATGTAAAACACCCGAATTTAACTAAAGCCCGGTGGGAAGCATCAAGGATGGCGCACACAGTGGCTTGCTCATGCACCATTGCATGAGAGAGAGGGGGACACCGTAGACACCCCCCCACACCCCGTTACCCCGCATACATGGCACCACCCCTAATATTAGTGTCTACGGTCCTGTAAAAGCGACGGGATCAGCAACTGGAAGTCAAGCTATCGTAAAACGGTTTACCTTAGGATCTGCGCACCTCAACACAAATTAATTTAAATTTTCGTCGCGCAGCCAAAAACAGTTAAAAAATGGCCACGCAGTGCCGAAATTTTCAAGAATATTTAATTTGAAGCCGTGCATCAGGGGTGATAATATTAATTTCCGTCCACGCAGTGCTTTCAGCCAGTACAGGTCGAAGGCACCATTATGGCGCCCTATATAGTATATACTAGATGGGCATCTGGTATCCTTTCTTTTCCTTTCTATCCTTTCCTTCCTCTTGTGCCTTCTCCCTTGACTTTCCTAGCTGACTCCTTGTTTGCCGACGTGGCCGGGGTTCATTTCAACATGGCCCAGAGGCGTAACGTCATTGATATACCAGATGGCGCGCGACTTGGGCCAGCCGAGCGAGCGAAGGGCAGCCGTTATCTTAACTGATGAATCTGAAATCTCAGATGTTTAACATTGAGCGAGTCACAAACTGGTGGTCAGGCCAGTTAAATCAAAGAACTGAGAGAATAACCAACCTGGAACGGAAAGACCGAAAGACTGCAGAGGGGGTGAGACCGAGAGCCATTCTGCACGGTGGAGGTAGATCTGGAGGAAGAAAAGGGGAGGGGAAATCAAATAACGAAGGCCGTCTGCCATACCAACTGAACTCCAGGAAAACAGAGACCTTTAATAGGCCTACAAATCTGGCCGCCTAAGAATGACTAATCACAAAAGCGTTGACCACGAAGTTATGAAATAATCCTTTACAGGGACACTTACTGGTACTATAAGGGCAAAGTAAACTGTCCGAGAAGTGAAGGCAGGAGGCTGCTACACGAGGCTACTACACAAAATGTAGGAAATTACGAGTCATCGCCAATCCACAGGACCCCAAGCGGCAAGTTCAGCTGCAAGGCAATTAGCTCATCCACTCCTTTGACACAATGAAGGGGTAGGGGTGGGATCAGTGCTGTGCAATTGCGCCGTCATTCAGAAATCGTGTAAGTACCAGTAGTTATTACGGCCCCTGCCTGGTAAAGTAGCTGAATCTGCTTTATAATAACGGTCCCTAGTCGATACCGTTAAGTTTGTGTAGGCGGAAGTGGTGTTGCATCTTCAATACTTAACTCACACTTTTATGAAAGGGAGTTGACAACAGCCGCTGTTATGGAGGCTCGTGCAACGCGGACTGGACGGAGGTATTTCGCCTGATCGGCTTACAGGAGACGCCTAAGCAAATTACGGGAAGATCGCGGTAGGGATATTATTGATACTGTCATAGGAATACCGTAGTGCTTGTTGATGCCCAGGCTATCAAGCACCCATGACGTACCGTCGGTGGTTTACCGATGAAAATCAGTCAGATGCACATCAATACTCTCCATGGCTGCCCTGATGTCAACTGCAATGTTGTACAGTAACTTGGATCTTCGTATGAATTAACCAGCCGTCCATCGCAAGACCTGCCTTACTGCCTTTCAGTGCATAGCATATTGGGCCCCCACGGACTGTCTGACAAAGAAGCCCCTCAAGTCATGCATGGTAATTAGGATCATAACCTACCGATATTGTTGAGGCGCCTCTGGCTGCCGCTCTGCAGCGTGTCTGCCGCATAGCTGCCAAGGTGCGTCTTAGGCATCATCTGCCTGCACGAATCCGGCTTGTGGCTACCTGTGCAGCGCCTGCAGCCAACTGCGGTGATGTGGTGTGGGCCAATACTGGTCACCTTCGACCGCAGAAATATCTCCAGAGCAAGATGCAGTCCAGCTTCCTCCAGCACCTGTGCCAGGCAGCGGGGCTTCCTGCGTCGACTGCCAGTAGGGAGATATGAAGGAGCTACTACAGATCCAACCGTTACTGCCAGGTTGGTGGCTCCACATGCTCCGCTTTCTCAATGCAGCTGTAGCGCCGGCAGCTCAACAAGACAGCCCTCTCATGGTGGCAGCCATGGCGGCCGATATGCAGTAGCGCTCAGACAGATCACCGGCGGTCGCAACTGGTGCAGTACTCTTCTAGATGCCTTGGAGGAGCTGGAGCAGGGAGAAGCCGTCCCCAAACTGCGTCAGGCAGCGGTTGACCAACAAAATCTACCATTCACAGTGAAGTACCTGTTTTATAATTACGGTCCCTTAATTTCTGCCTTACTTTGCCCTGTCAAACAGCCACGTCAGCTCGGTCAAAACCTAGGCGATTCACACCTTTCACTATCGCAACGGACGAACGACGGAGTTTTCGAACGGCAAATCAAAGCTGTCAGCCATGAAACATCCCGCTATAGAGCAAATTTCTGTGAGCGAAGTAAGCGAGCTCGATAGCAGGTCTTGGTTATAACGGGGTCTCCGAACCCTAATCGAGCGCATTCGTCGATCGAAAGGAACTTCTTCCTTTAAAGGCCAATGTCTTTAACATCCCCTACCATCCGATGATGACTGAGGCGAAGGAGTACCCGTGGTGATTTTCCCATCGACGTCTGCGCAAGGTGGCGACGCATGCAATGGGGATAGCGGCAACCAAATCGCTCGGCGCATGCATTTCATCATCAGACACGCCCTCGGAGCATGCGTCCCGGAGGATAAAGAGACGTCGCCAGAAGCGCGACCCCGACAGCCTGTGGCACAAGCGGCAAACCAGCACAGGCCACATGGGCTGCTACGAGATACTGGAGGAGCTCAGCTGTGGAGCGGATTCGAGATTGCTCAAGGTCAGGAGCAAAGCTAGCGGACGGCTCTTTGCCTGCAGGAGCATCGTGAAGCAACAGACGCATGGCGCGGAAAAGAGCAGCAGCAACAGGTACTGGAGCCACGATTACTTGCAGCCATGTTGGCGCTTAACCGCCCATGCAGCCCATGGATTCTACGAATGCCATGCAGTCTATGCAGTTTCTTTAAACCATGTCGCCCATGCAGCCTACGCAGCATATGCAATCCATGTGGTCCTGGCAGAGTGGCAGGGGCATCATGCAAGTCCAGTGCTGAAGAGATGCAACCCATGTCGCCCTCAGTGTTTCCCCTCCTGAGCACATGAAACACACCATCATTTCATTGGGTCTCGTATCTCATGCTCCTCGTGCACCTCGTCGTCATGCATATCTCAATTCAGCATGCACGATATGTCCTTTCACGACCCCGAGGCTCTGAAAGCCAGTCCATCTTTGGGGGGCTGCCGTGCTGCCACCACTGGGCAGCTTGTGGCCAAACCTTGACTGACCTACCGCTGGTGGCCCAAAAGCAGCAGGGCTTGCTGCGCCAATAAATCTGCTGGCCGCAGGCCGGGTTGTAGCTGTGGTGTAGCCCCCCTGGTGTAGCCTCAGCAGCATCAAATAAACTCTGGTCTGCCTCCATTCCCAATTCCGGTCATCTCTTTCCTATGACCCTCACTTCATTCCTCTATTCCAGTGAGGCTGTTCACAAAGAGGTGGACATCTTGGAACACCTCTCCAGCCAGCTCACGGTTGAGCTGAGCGAGGTGGTGGAGGATGGGGCGAGGTACCATTTAGTATCAGAGCTGTGCCAAGGTGGAGACTTGCTGGATCAGGTGAGGAGATATACCAGTGGATCAGTGCATTTAAAGATATTGACGGAGATAAGTATATTGACGGAGAAAAGTTGTTTTGACGGATATTGATGGATAATTTAGTGGCTTAGGCTATAAGATGGGGAGGGTATATTTTAGGTGCTACCTACAATGCATTGAAGCAGTCCCCCCCCCCCCTGTGACTCAGCTACATATCAGCTACAACCCAGCTTCCTGCCAGAGACCCCAGGTGTGGCCAGCCATGCTGCTTGGGCAGCCGGCCGTAAGCCAGTCCAGGCTTAGTCCCAATCGGGCCTCTGACGGCTGAAGGGCGGCCTGCTGATGGTGGCCTCGTAGCCGAAAAAATGAACATTGCATTGGAGCGAGGTAGCCTATACTCGTACAGGACTTGCAGGTGTGCTCCTGCTGGACTATCAGGTGATGTACTGAGCCCTGCCACGGACATCCCCCTGCCACAGACATTCATTCTAACTAGTAACTTAAACCCCCCTTCTAAACTAGTGATAACTGCTAGTAGACTCAAAATATCAGGTGATGTACTCCGTACAGTCAACAGAGACTTGCCTGCGACAAAAAATGAAGAGATCAACCAACGGCGAGGGGTGTGGTGAGCCAACGCAGCTCATGTTAAGGCGTAGGGGACACGGGACACGTGGAGGACGTACCAGGCTTTCAGAATGAGCACGTTGTTTTCAAATCAGTGACTCTTTTTCTTGACTTTGCTGCATGTCATCTAGTCATCTACACTCTGGCCGCTGGCCAGAGGCCCCAGCTGAGGCCAGCCAAACTGCCTCGGGCGCCAGGCGTGGGCTGGTCCTGGCTTGGTCTCGATCGGGCCTTTGACGGCTGCAGAGCGGCCTGCCGAAGGAGGAATTGTAGCCGGAAACACTGTTTAAATTCAATTTCAAATTGCAATTGGAATTTGCTGTTTCTCAATTGGCAACGCGTCATGTTCCGCAGGCCCCTGCCTCCAGCACGTTTTCGGAGGATGATGTCGCTCTGCTCGCTCGCCTGGCTGCCAGTTGTATCGACCACTGCCACAAGCGGGGCGTCGTGCATCGCAACGTTTGCCCGCAGGTGTGACTGGCATGATCAGTTGTGCCCCCCCCCCCCCAAGTGCTCATGTGCTGTTGACAGCTATTTACGACTATTCATATGTTGACAGCGTCGTGATGACGGTTGTTGTTGATAGCTGTTAAAAACCATTCCCTTTGGATATGAAGCTGGTATACCATACGTGTCAGTGTCGCAAATGTGCTGTGAAGTGTGACGAATATAATGATCCTCGTTTCAAAGCTTGATTTTTTGAATGTGCAGATCTCCATGTGCAGATCTCCATGTGCAGATCTCCATGTGCAGATCTCTATGTGCAGATCCTCATGTGCAGATCTCCATGTGATGATCATTGTTCTTACACCTGGGTCCTTCCATGTGCAGAGCTTCTTTTGGACCGGGCCCGAGGGCGAACTTGATGCCTGCACTGGGACCTCATCATCTCTGGAGGGGGAACCCAGGGTCAGACAGCTCAAGCTGGCCCGGTGAGGACTATATTTCCTGATTTCTTCATTCTTCATGATCATTGTCTTTTTTCCCGGCTGCCAGTCCACTTTTGGCCGGCTCTTCGGCGGCCGTCAGAGGCCCCTTTGGGACCCAACATGGACCGGCCTACGGCCGGCGACAAAAGCAGTGTGGCTGGACACAAGTGGGGCCGCCGGCTAGAGGCCGAAGTGTAGCTGACGTGTAGCTGAGACACGAAAAAAGAAACACTGTTCATCATGTCCTGGGAATGCAACAAAATGCTTGAAGAATGGACATTGCCAAACGGCGCCCCTCACCTTTTTTCTTCTCAGATTCAGCGAGGCAACTTTCTTGAAGGGCGACGGCCACAACTGCACTTCCCTCCGGGGCTCTTACCTGCATGCAGCCCCCGAGGTGAAGGGATGGAAAGTGGGAGGGGGAGGGGGAGGGGGCAGTTTATATTAACGGAATGCACCATCTGATGGAAGGGTAGAACGATCAAATTCAGGAAATTCACTTAATCGAGCTTTAGATTTGTATATTTAGAAGTTGCACATTTTTAAATATTTGAAACACTTTGTGCATTGACCCCCGGAGGGTTAAGGGTTAGGTGTAGTGACCCACCAGAGGGGGGGAGGAGGGGGCAGTAAACCCATCACGCGTTATAGGTTTCACTGTATGTCGGATTGTGTTCTAAACCCTTAAGTCCTGAGACCTCTATTGGCGGAACACAATTGAAATTCAACCACGTGTATGCTCTTTCAGATGGTGCGCAGGTACGGTAATCCCAGCGCTCCGGATTACGGTGCTGAGGTGGACCTGTGGGCTCTGGGAGTAATGCTGTACAGCATGCTGACTGGACGGATGCCCTTCGTGAAGCACTCCCAGGTGCCGTGGAGATGCCCTGCGAATGAGTTCCAGGCGCCCCTTGCTACATAAAAGTGTCCAGTAGGGGTCAATGGGTGTAAATATAGTGGATTAGTGTCGGCTGATGATGAGAGAAGGTCTTTTGATCTTGTGTTGTTAACAAAGGTTGGTTGCTGCTGTCGCAGCTAAGTGAGCCGCGTTAATACCAACAGCCTGTCCTTGAAGGTCGCGGGGTGAAGTGTGCTTTTCGGAGAAATGTTACAGGCATGTTACAAAACAATTCAAGCATGTTAACCAGATGTCATGTAACTGAAGACGAGATCATTAATGTTGTCTTCTCCTGCACCTCCCACCTCTGCAAACCTCCAGGACAGCACTCTTCAGGCCATTATGCATGACAGCGTCGACATGGAGAGCAAGCCCTGGCCAAGCATCAGCCTGCCTGCCCGCTGCCTCGTCTCGAAACTTCTGAACAAGGACCCCAAATCACGACTCAAGGCTCGACAGGTAGTGGGGCCGGTGCTGGCTGCACATCATGGCCTTACAGCCATTTCTTAAGACTCTGCTCCTGATATCGACAGGTGTGAAAAATGTGTGGAAAAACAACCGAGTGTGGGTCTGCCTCGATTGAGAGCCCTCCACATCCCGAGCCGCTGCCCCAGGGCAAATAGAAAACATCTCCAGTCCTCATCCCCAGCAGCCCCCCCGCCCCTGAAAGCCTCAGTGAACCTGGCCAATCACGCTGGAGCATTACACCCCTTGACCGCTCAGATAATGTTCCTTCACGTAGTGGAGGGCATATTTGGGTCCCTCCACTCTGGGGAGGAGCGGGGTTTGGTTGTAAGGGTGCTAGTTTTGTAGCCCCTCGAATGAAATTTGGGTCCACGCTTGCGCATTACACCCCTTGACCGCTCAGATAAAAAAAACTGCGACACCTGATAATTGTGGGCTCATTGTTTTGGAGGGTCACCTGCAAGTTGGGGCCCTCAGCGCCCACCTGTGAACACCTGTCCCTTGGCCTGGAAACAGGTATCCCCCACTCAACACTCCCACCGGTGAGACCCCAGCAGGAGTATCCCTGCACACAGACGCCTTGAGCGCGCCCCCTGCTACACACGGTCCACCCGAACCTTTCATCACAGCCCCTTGACCCTCTCGACCACAATGTGAATCCCTTGTGCGGGAGGGAGGACCTTATCCGGCCTGCCCCTACACACACACACACACACACACACTCCTGACAGTAGGGTTTAGACCCTGAACCCTGAATCCTAAAACCCTTTCAACACATCCGCCCTCTCACTGTAGCCCTCGACCCAGCACAACCGTATTGCGGAGGGGATCCCCAAGGGCTTGCCCAGCAGTTTTGCACACGCTCCTCCAAACTGAGCATCCTCCTACACGTAGGCCCTGGCCCATCCCTGACGGGTAAGAGCCCAGCAGGCTGCCCATGCTCGCAACCATCTTGATTGTGTCCCCTCCTGGTAAACACAGGTCCTTGCCCACCCCTTCATCACAGCAAAGCGTCACTCTCTGTCCAGCCCACGGCCCGCCACCCTGCTCAAGGAATCTGAGCCAAGGGCGTCTGCCCCCGAGGGCGTTCAGCGCTGGTGGACAGCTCAGATCGCACTCAAGACTTGCAGACGAGCGGCCCGCAGGTGGGGGTTGAGGGTGGATCTGAGGTTTTGTATCAAGAGAGTTATAATCAGCAGCTGACTGTGTTTGCGGTCGGTTGTTTAGCAGAAGGGGGATACCAAAGTGGCTTGAGCCTTCGGTAATGCTGAATGGCTGGGCTACTATTTCATCCTTTCTCCTGACTCTTTCCCCCATCAGGCTCTCCTCAGTGCACCGTCACCGCTGCGGCTGCTTCCATCCCCCCAGCCTGCTGGATATGCCTCTGCTGTCAATTTCTTTTTTTTGTCAACCTCCGTCTTTCCTTTCCCTCCTCATGGCCTCCTCTCTCTCCTCTCTCCGCTGTCAATTTCTTTTTCTCGTCAACCTCCGTCTTTCCTTTCTCTCCCCTCTCCTCTCTCTCTCTCTCTCTCTCTCTCTCTGCAGTCAATTTCTTCTTCTTGTCAACCTCCGTCTTTCCTTTCTCTCCTCTCTCTCCTCTCAGGTTTGTCAGCCAGGTCTTGCCCATCGCAACAGTGCAGCAGCTCCTCACCGGGCTGTACGCACTCCGCTCAGCTCATGGGGAGGCCACCAACCGCCTCGGGGTGGGGCTGTTGTCCGATGCGCTGGCGCCCCTCGGTGCTGAGTCGCTGATGTCGGAGACTCAGATGATCCTCGGGAGCTTGGGGATGGAGCTGGTGAGCAGTGTTCTTTTTAGAGGCCTTCAGCTACATTTCAGCTACACTCCAGCCTCAGGCCGGGGGGGACAGGTTTTGCCAGGCATGCTGCTTGGCCCGCCAGCCGAAGGCTGGTCAAGGTTTGTTGCCAACCGGGCCATTGGCGGCTGCGGAGCGGCCTACTAAAGGTGATTTTTCGGTACCCAGTACCCACTAAAGAAACAACTGATGATGAGCCAGGTGGAGGAGTGGCAGACGGACAGTGGGGGGAGGGGGTCCAAGGAATAGGAGCGTTGGAGCTTGCCAGCAGTGAAGGAATCGTTTGCCAGGAATCGTTTGCCAGCACTCCCAGTAGTGAAGGAATCGTCTAGAGCTCTTGACTTTTCTTTATTGTCAGGAGAAATTGAGGTTCTGTAACTTGATCTGTAGGGTTGGCGGTGTTGTGCGTGGCTGTTGCAGAGGAAGATGTGGTTCTAGGGTTTAGGGTTGGCGGTGAGACTGCGCGTGGCTGTTGTGCAGAGGGAGATCTGGTTCAGAGCGGTGGTGTGTGCAGGCAGGGAGGGGGGGCGGTGACAAGTTGCTGGACGATGGTGCGGCACAATCAGGATTTATTTAACTGTTCGTGATTGCCTGTGGGCTGTGGCCAGTGGCCCTCCAGTTCCTTGATTGCCTGTGGCCCTTCAGTCCGCTAGCATGGACCTGGACACTGCCGTCACAGTATGAATGTATGAATGCATGATACTAAGGTCATCACATTATCAAACAGTCTTTAATACTAACTAATCCATGACCTCCGTAGAGCAACCTGGGCGAGCTGCAGCATTTTCTTGAGGCAGTCCTCCAGCTGTTGAGTCGGAGCCCGGACGAGCTCTTAAGGAGCATCCTCTGGTAAGTGTTCGTGTGTGTGTTTGGTGGGGGGGGGGGGGCATTGGGTTTCGTCACTGTATCGCGTGGTTGGCCCCAGGTTATTCCCATGCATGTTTTTGCAGATGGAACACATGATTGTCAATGCTCTCAGCCTTGAGCAACGGTGTTCAGGAAAGAACAGAAATAACGGAAAATAATGAAAGGTAGAATGCTACGCCTCTCGTGGTGTGTGGGAGTTCAAGGCACACAGCAGATTGGGCTGGGGCCAAGGCCACCAGCAGTGTTTATTTTATTCGTTACTGGTGAAAGTCGTAACGAAAGTGGTAAACAATTAAGTCAGCGTAGGGGAGGTTCAGTCGCACGGTAACGACAAATGTCGAAATGTTATAGGATTGTAAAAAAAAACGGCGGCTGCTGCGCGTCTGATACTGGAGAATCTCTAATTCTGGCTACCAACTACTCATTCCAAATAAAACCAAAAGAAACACTGGCCACCAGTAGCCTACTACCTTTGTGTTGCGTGATCCATGCTTTAGGAATATGAAGCCAGAGGGGACCAGCCGCTCCGTGATCCGTCCCGCTGACATCGCCGCGTTCCTGGCTGCCAGCGACCCCGTGCCACATCAGCTCTTGATGCGGCGGGAGGGAGAGCGGCAAGGCCTGCAGATCAAGGAGGACAGCATGAGACAGGACAGCGTGAGGAAGGAGAGCATGAGGCAGCTAGTAAATGGTGACGGTGGGAAGGGGCATCAGGAGTCTCACAACGCAGAGCGGCGCCGTCAGCTTGGCTTGGTGGAGGAGGAGGACGGGTATGAAACGACGGATCGCTTTCAGGCGCCGTTCATGACTCTTCAGCAGGGCCAGCTTCCAGGTAGCTGCTTCAAGGGGTCTGCCGCCGTCCGGCCTGTCGTTGGACTGCCAGAGTCAATTTCGGCGATTGGCGAAGTCCAAGCTCCGTTAGAGAAACTGGAACTGGACAGTGGCATGGACTCTGAGGCTGGGGTTGCGTTCCGTCTGCCCTCTGTTTTTGAACAGAGGGAGGAGTGTTCATGGAGCCAGGTGGTGAAGATGCCGTCAGGGATTGTGCAGCAGCTGCCTTTGGACCCCAAACTGTAGCAGATTTGATAAGACGTTTAAGGGCAACACGGATTTCCAGAGACTTGCAGTCTTACATCGGTACCTGGAAACTATTTTTGAATGTGTTCCGACATCACGAATTATGTTCCATCAGCTGGCCTGCGCGCTACAGAGAGTTTCTGGTTTGATCCGGCGGATGTGAAAGCAGGGGGGAATTTGAATGTGTATGAGTGGTTTGTCCGGGTATTTTTTATTATAAACATCTTCTACGCCATGGGCCCTGGCGCGAGACGGCAGCATACTGCTGGCCACAAATGCAGGCACCACGTTATAATGCAGACTAAGTTGCAGAGTGGCATTGAAAGCTAAGTTATTTGTACAGTCTGAAGCTAACTAGCAAAGTTCTGACTGGTGACTGAGTGTCCACTTTCAATTTGGCCGCTGCTTGGCTGCTGCTACTTCGACATTTCCGCACTTTTCCGAGCTGGGTAGTGGGCACTGGGCACCAGAGGTGGGCACCCTCACGAATCCCTCACGTAGCCACGACGCGTAGCCACCCGGAAACTACCACATGCTGACTGAGCCAGCTGTGTGTGACGGGAGATGGACTTCACACTTACTTGTTGGGATTCGAATATAATACTGATCGACCGCTAGGAAATTCTTGCGTCCAAGCTCTACACAATAATTAAGGTCACACTTGAATCACAGGTCGTTTTTTGTGGCCGGAATCGTCCTGGCAATCGGTACACAAAACCTGCTGGGATACGAAATTTGAATGCGGTCACTTCAGCTTACGGTGGCACCTCGTCTCCGCCATGCTGCGATACTGTCCTGTTTTATTTTCGTTGCTGCAACGTCTCAGACAGTGAGCAGTGACACAGTCAATTTCAGCAGCACCACTTCTGGGGCCACACAGAAGATGCAACATCAGCACCAACAGGTAGGAGCTGGAAAAGAAGAACAGAACCAGCAGATTCTACAATCTGATATCCAAACTTTGAAACTGGTAGATGCGATCATTGAGAGTTAATAGCATGGGTATCGTGTTGGCTTCCTAATAATTAAACTGAGGGCATCACATCATACGGTATCCGTATTTCACGGGACTGTCATTGTCTCTCTTGCAGCAGGTTTCATCAAGTCGCACCCTCATTCTCCCTGAAGGGGAAATTTCTGGTAGCAGCGTTCAGGGTGAGTAACGGGTGGGTAGATCTCACTGCTGCGGTTGCAATGCTAGATATAATGATAGCACCCAGATATCAGCTCCCCGTTACCGGTATTGGGCGCCATGAAGACCGCAAAATACCTGCAAGCCACGAAATGTCCTTGTAAATATAGAACACCAAACAGCCAAGCCCTAGCTTAAAACATCATTTCTTGGTGGCTTGGCATATCTGGTGGCTGGGAGCCGTCTAGCCGTCTATGGTCAGGGATTGGATCAGTGGCCGGGTTTCAGGTGTTAGATGGGAACCTATCGTGCTAGGTGAAGAGGCGCTGTCCCTCAGGCAAGAATGTCGCCTTCACGACCTCCTTATACTCCTCTGTGGTGATATTCCTGGCCTATCAAACCTTATCTTCTCACTCTCACTTTATCTAACCTAATCTTTTCACTCAAACCCAGATCTGAGTTTCAGTGAGAAATCAAATTACCGGGAGTGTGAGGTTGGCAGCAATTGAGCAAATGATGGAGGGGCCATATTGGGGTCATGTGTTTGAGATTTGAGTCATAAGTAAAATCCAAGTTTGCCTGGATGGGCTAGTCCGATTGCTTTCAGGGTCTCCAAGTTTACAGCCCAAGGACTGCATATTTATCTTTAGATGCTTAAGATCCGTGTCCTCCAGGCTGGACCTCTGTAGGCTAGTTAAGTCCAGTTACCTGGATTCTTGATTGGATTCACTGAATTCTCTCGGCATTTTCGCAGGCCCAGAAAAAAGCCCAACTCACAGCCTGTCAGACAGCCTGGCTTGGAAGGCTGTGAACGGCCGCCCTGGCATTCTTCTCCCAGGCTTGATCGATGCTCTTCAAGACCCCGTTAAGGATAGCCATCGCAGACGCCAGCTGAGGTCAGAATCTCCCATCAAGCGAATGGGGCACTATGACTTTAGCAAGCAACAAGCATCAAGCGAAGTGACAGGCTCAGAGGGTGTGGTCCTGTCTTCCATGGTCTCCCAGGAGGAGGCAGCAGTGCCGGTCACCCATCACCACCGCCAGACCCTACAGGATGAGGTCGTCCAGCCGGCCAAAGCTGTTGGCGCTATAACGGGAGACCCTGCTGCAGCACCCAGCCAAAGACAACGCCTGATCCAAGCTCAATGGTCTGCCAACTCCGTGACCATCCCGAGGTAAATATGCGAGCTTGATGAAATGGTGCTGGATGATGTGCATTATTATTTTGATTACATCTGCTGTTATGTTCAGGGCTTGCCCTGTTTAACCTATACTTGTTATGTTCAGGGCTTGCCCTGTTTAACCAATACTTGTAAAAACACTGGAATGCCCTGGTGCTTGCCTCCAGCTTGTTACCTCAATCTGTGTCCATGCTCAACAGCTGCAAAATGTTGAAGACTCCTCCATAACTACGTTGATCTTTTCACTAGGTACCCTCTTATTATCCGGGAAGATGCCGTCGACAACGCCAACGGTGGGAAACCGACGGCGAATCTCGAGCCCGGCATTCAGTCTACACCAAGGCTGGGCATCGACTCTACACTGTTCAACTTCTCAACATTTGCGCCCTCAACCACTGTACAGGTGATAGTAACTTGCCTCTCATTTCCTCTTTTCTCCCATCTGAACAGTTGGACGCCCATGCGGCCGAGCCTTCTTGAGTGAGGAGGGCCCAGAGGTGTCATGTCATTGACAAGTGATGATAACTCCCTGAGCCTCGCGACCCAGGCCCCGGGCCACTACTTTGAAATATCCCTGCTTGGCTACACCGATTTCAGGGCCTAGCCTGCTGACCATTCCGAGCGCCCCTCAGACCTTAATAATGTCAACACCCAAATGTACGTTGCTAGGCTGATAGTATACTGGGCTCATAATAAACTATCACGCGAGGCTAAAAACACGTGGTTCAATATCTGCTTACAGTTAAGTTTGGAACAATGCATACCGGCAGGGCCCTGCTAAGCGCTCGGCCACGAAGGGCTGCTTACAGTCAAGTGAATCGGCATAACATTTGGTCATGTTGGGTGGATGCAGGTGCCATCTGCAGCTCCGAAGCAATCCACCGCGGACAGCCCGGCCTGGCGAACAGTCCCAGATAATTCTGGAATTTTGCTCCCTGGTTTGAATTAGTCAGTAGGATCGACCAGGCAGTCCCCACTACACTGTTCAATCCATTCCATCAAGTAGGTCGTGCAAGCTGGTGAGCTCCTGAGCATAGATAGACGATGCCCAAAGCTTGCGATCAATGAAGGAGCGAGACCGACCTTCTTTCACAGCCAGGATGTGGCCCTCCTGGACACATGAACCTTCAATGTACCGCAATCAATATAGTTTGCAATCAAGAGAACTTGTTTTATAAGCAGTCTTTTCTATGAACTGTGTTTGTAGCAAACATGAGCCCTAGTATGACCCTGAGGATGGTCTCACTACAAGCCTCGGCCGTCTCTAATGGTCTCCAAGAGGCCTTCACAAGCATCATCTAGCAGGTCCAACACCTTCTCGAAACCTGTAAATGTCAAGGCATGAGTGCCATGCAGACAAGACCGATCAGATGTGTCTCATGGATGCGTATTTAAATGATCATAGTCGGTAATCACCATGCAAAATTGCAGCGAATGTATTTGCAAGGGGGTGTTAACCACTTGGTATGGGATATTGCGGATGATGGAAATAGATCTGCCAGATAGGCTTCTAGACTGATAAGGGACTGATTCTTTAGCAAATGCTGATGATAATAGGTGGACGAATTTGTGAAACCCAATGGGCGTTAGTCATGCACACCTTCAGTCCCCCCATAATAAGGGTCCGGTACGTGGGTGGAGCCCTTGTACTTTCGGCAGTAATCTGTCATGAGAGAGAGTTTGGACCTGTTGGAGGAACAGGCAGCTTCAGTGACATGCATATTCCCAGAGTCCACAGGAACAACATCCCTGCTGCCCAAGCAACATCCCTGCTGCCCATGCAACATCCCTGCTGCCCATGCAACATCCCTGCTGCTCAAGTAATATCCCTGCTGCTCAAGTAATATCCCTGCTGCTGCCCAAGCAATATTGAAGCCGCCTTACACGGGCGGCTTCCAAAGCAGGAGAGAGTGATCAAAGCAGTATAACTAATGCTCAGAAAACAACCCCATAAGACCCAGCCACTCCCACAATATCCGCGTTGCAACGCAAGTGCTGAGAAGGGCCAGTCTTTGTCCGTGAGATCACACTAAAGCAGATCAGGCAGACAGAGCAAGAAACCCACTTCAATAAGGTGTCATGTGCAGATGCTGATTCACCCTCGGGTGCTTTGGTCAGCAATCTGCTGGACCAGTAGCCAACAGCTTCCTGTAGGAGATTGTGGTTGAATTCAAAAAGTTACGTTACGGCCATCAGCACGGCAGGTGTGCAAAGCAACCCTGAAAGGAGAGCCAGCCTCGATCAGCAAGTTGGCATGGTCTCTGGGCGCCATTTGCTTGAGGATGACAACTGTTCCAGATTCACACATCCATACCATATGTCAAGTAGGGAGGGAGGCAGATCGACTGTGAGATACCGTGTAAGATTGAAGCAGAACGATGGCACGGGCTTTGAGTGAGGAGTCTTGGTACTCAAGGCACAGTAAATCATGAAGCCAACAGGGGAGCAGCATTTTTAAGGCTTATTTGTGAGCCCCTGTCCAGCCCCCTGTCCAGCCTACCAGGGGAGCAGCATTTCTAAGGCTTGAGCTGTTCCTGTTCCTGTTCCTGTTTTCAGCTTCAAGTCCAACTTCGGCAGGCCGCCCAGTGGCCGCCAAAGGCCTAATTGAGACCAATCCTGGACCGGACTGTAAATGGTGGCCAGAGCAGCAAGGCTGTCCATAAATGTGGCCTCTTGCCAGAGGCAGGAGTGTAGCTGACATGTAGCTGAGTCACGAAAAAAGAAACAACGGCCCTTGTCCAGCCTACAAGGCTGGAAATCCTATGTAACTGCTCATCTTGGGACTTTGGCATCTTACCAAGTTGGTAAGCAGTTTCTTTTTGTAACACCCATTCAATCCATTAATCCAGCAGCCTCAAGTCGCCTTCATGCCTATCATTTTAAAGCAAGCCATTCTTCACGCTCCATTTCTGCCTCCAGTCCGGCCTGAATCGCGCAAACGTGCTTTTTGCTTCCGTCATGCACGCATTCACTCTTGCAGTCGCAAATTGCCTCCGTGGCACTCAATTCATATTGGAAATTCATTCTTCACCCTCCCCTGCCTCCCCCGGCCCCTGACTTTGTCTAACCTGAATGGCACGCATGTTCTTGGCATCCATCCCGATGATGTAGTCAAAGCGAGTCAAGTCCAGGGGCAGGAGGGGCCGGGACCTGCTAGTGAGCACGACGCCACGCTTCTTGGCTGAAAGAAGGAGAGGGTAAACAGATGGGGGGCAGGACAAAAAGGTGGGAGCTAGGTCAGCAGGTGAAATGCTTCTAGGCTGAAAGTGAGACAGAAACAGGAACAGCAGCAAAGCAATTGCGGAAGGCTACATCAGCAGGTGACGTACCTCTTAGCTGAAAGTGGGAGGGAGATCAGGAGCAACAGCCGTGCAACGGTGCGGAGCTCAGATACAAACAGGTGACAGGCTTCTTGGCTAAAGATGAGAGGGAAATCGGGTGGGGAATATGGCAGTAGCCAGACAGTGGTGAAGAGCCCCTGGAGAAGAGATCAGAGATCAGCAGGTCGCGCACCTCTTGGCCGGTACACATAGTGTTACTTTTTCCGGCTACAAGTCCAACTTCGGCAGGCCGCCCAGTGGCCGCCAAAGGCCCAATTGAGACCAAACCTGGACCGGCCTCTAAGTGGTGGCCAGAGCAGCAAGGCTGCCCATAAATGTGGCCTCTTGCCAGCGGCAGGAGTGTAGCTGACATGTAGCTGAGTCACGAAAAAAGAAACACTTGACTCAGAGTCCCACACTGGAGTCACGTGGTGCAGGGCTTCATCAAGGATAAAAAGAAAGCTATGCCCCTGGGGGACGAAACAGCACAGCCTAGGCCGAAGCCACATCCGCGCCATACCGTCCATCAAGACCATTAGACCAATGCTCCGCACATTGACCCATCAAGCAAAGGTCTCCACTTGCCAACAGGTTTGCATGGCCACGTGTCTTGCTCAAGCCTTCAAAAACAACTAGACGGAACATCACCTAAAACCTCGACCTCACACCTTTTACCCTGAATCCTATCCACATGACGGCATGGCGCATGGCTGCATGCATGCACAGATGGCGGCACAGGCCTGTCATGGCAACCAATGGCTGTTTGGCGGTGGCACAGTAACAAATTACCAATGCCCATCTCAGGTTCTCCGTGCCTATTTTGGCTACAAGACTATCCTTAGCGCGCTGCCCCCGGCCGCCAAAGGCTTAACTGCCAGGGGTGAAATCCTGACCGGCCTGCAAACACGGGCCCAATTAGCATGGCTTGCCACGCATGGGCCTCCTGTTGGAGGCCAGGAGGTAGCTGAAGTGTAGCTGGAGTGCAGCCAAGCCACACAAAATGGGAACGCTGGCCCATTCGTGATCAGCATGTTCCTTGTGCTTGCATGGGCAACTCACCGGTGGCGGCCATCCTTGGGTCTGACTCATGTCCTTCATGATAGCTGAATCCGCCTTCTAGGTACCTGACAGGATACGGCAAAACGCCAGTGGAAAGTCACGACTCAAGTCTCATGATAGTGTAGATTTGCTTCGCCTTCGCTCATATTTAACGTTGTTTGGGGTTGACGGATCCATGAATATAACGGAAACATGGCCGGAACCACACCATTCGGGGTTACCGCCACCGGTGCCGCACGAGTCTATGTGAAACAGGTGTGTGACTCCATTCCTCTCCACAACTGCTCGGAACATTGCTTCGGCAGTGGGGCTCCGGCAGATGTTGCCTGCATGCATGAAGGCTGGCAGCCTTCAAACCACTCGCATTGGCTAGTTTGTCTATTCAAACTTTTTTGTCTATTCACAATTTTCTTGTACCGCACCGCTGGTCAGGTCAGATCACCGATCCAAGTCAGCAGTGCGGCATGCACGTGGAAAGCCAAGGGAACAGAGCTTTCCATAGAGAAGGTGCACATTGGTACATGCGCATAGGCTGCAACAACAAGACACAACAGACGCATGGGCCTGCCGGCGGCACCATCATGGCTTGTAGTGGGTCCATTATCCTTTACCTAGACAAACGAAGAGCACCCCGATCTTTGATGCTGCATTCTGTTCAGCCACTTGGAAGGGCGTTTCACTTGCTGCATGGGCTCGCACGAACCGCGGCCATAGCGCTGCAGCATCTCTGCAGGGCCATGTCGATGCATGGCTGGGTGCATGTGAGTGCACCACATGCGTCAGCCGAGCCTGCTGTCCTGTCAAGCGGTAGCCCCTTCTGACTGGAAACGATGCATCCCTGAAGCTTAAGGGGATTTGAATTGTGTTCGGAGATCTAGACGTGGAACACTTGACATGCAATTGTGTCCTGCAGGTGCTCGATAGCACAGGCATCCTTATAAACTCTCTATCTACCGCGAAAAAACAAACTGTTTCTGATGAGGAAGTAGCTGGTGTTCTGCACGGCTGATGAGACGATTCGATCCCCTGATTTGACAAGGGGTTCGAATCAAATCAGCGATAAAACATCAGGGGTGAATTTCCAAGTAACGAAGAATGTGTTATATATATAAATGTATTCAATGGGTAAAATAGAGCCGCATCTAGATTTTAAAACCTCCCCAGTACCGTATGGCAGCTTTAGCATCCCATAATCGATATGGCCTACAGTATGGCTTTCCTTGAATTGGCGCCTCCCAGCACGAAGAAACATATCTCCTTGCATTTATTTCCATGCCACCGTTGATCCCACACAATCCATAAGAGACCAGGAGGCTGCTGCTGTCAATCTGTCATGTGGGTCCAAAACACAGATGCCATGCTGCTGGGGCCCGACCTGTCACGAGGCAGCAGTGAACATGAAGTTTCACTGCGCACAGAAGACACCGCAGCGCCTTCGACGCCTTCTTTCCTGAGTCAGCCGCCGAGGGCCATCAGCCACCTGTAACACACCGCGGCCGTGGAGGCCGTGGGCGCAGCAACAGCGGACGCGGCCAAGGTGGCCGTGATCAGCAGCAAGCCGCTGCGCCATCTGCTTCGGAGGGCAGGCTGGTCAGCTGGCCGACCCCGAGCCCGTTGACCCTGCGGAAGTGGCTCGGAGGCTGGAGATGTCCCTAGACGCCTACTTGGCCGAACGGAATGATCTCCTAGGAATTCAACCAGCCGCCGCCGCAGCAGGTCCCGTGGAGGTGATTGCCGCAGAGGAGCCAGCGCGGCGCTTCAACGCCTCTAACATCCATGAAGTGGTGAACTGGATTGACCAGGATGGGTTCAAGACAGCCCGGAAGGAGCTCGACCGGGACCCGCGATCCACTGCCTGGAGGGACAGGATCGAAGAGCTAGTCGTCGATTCCGGCATCCACGTTGATGACCAGGACCTCTGTCGAGCCTACTGCAGGGCTGCGATGGACCTAGACGCAAATGGGAATCCTAACCCGTGAAGGTGCGTGCGGCGCAGGGATTGGGGGCTGACTAAGCAAGTTCTCAGGATGTTCCCCATTCCCCGCGTTGCCCCCCCGATCGTGGCTCAGCCGAGGTTGCACCAGTTAGGTAGCACCCCTCTCCTGCGTGCACTACGCACGCAGCGCCTGCGGCTTTGGCGCTCTCGTCTGAACCTAGTCAAGGCAGGCCTCAGGGACAGGAGGTTGAAGCGCAAGGCAGACAGAGTCAGGGAGGCTTCAGAGCTAGCAGTGCGAGCTGTGGTGAACGCTTGCAAACGGGATGAGAGGGTAGCACAAAGCCGGATGAGGCTGGCTCACTGTAAGAAAGTGCGCTGCAACGTGTGTCTGCCTGTCTCTCGTGCCTTCACTGGCTTCGGCCGAATTGCGCTCGTAATAGTGCTCACCCTGTTCCTAGTGGTGGGATCAGTCTGGGCCACTCCAGGTCTGACAGCCATGCCCACCCTGGCCCAAGAGGCTATCTTCTCCCGCCTCCCATGTGAGCCGCTACATGATGGGCAGCCCTGGGCCGCTTACTAGGATGATGCCAGCGCCTACCCAGATCCGTTTATAGAACCATACCTGCAGCCAGCCCTAGGAATGGGCGATGTCCCGCTGGAAGAGTCGTGGACGTTAGATAGTCTGACACCTGACAGTCCTGCTGACCCCATTGAGCCTGGACGACATCACAAGACTAAGGACGGCTGGACCATGGGGGATCACCCAGATATGACTGTGAGTGACCGGGAGGGATTCTTGGCTGAGTTGGGTGGAGCCATCAAGGCTGCCAGTGCTTACGAATTAGCGGACCTGACTGGGTATTGCGGGCGGGTGCCAGATTTCACTATTGGGCCACCCGGGGTCCCAGTTGTCGTACCCCCTAGCGCAATTGCCAGGAAAAGCCGGCGCCGCTCCCCGTTGGAGACAGATGTCATGAATGAGCACATGGAGCCTCTGTTGGCTGCAGGATTTATTGAGCCCTGCCCCTATGCCTCACTAACGCACGAAGCTGTAATTGCAGCCAAGAAAGATCCAGCCACTGGGGCCTGGACAGACAAACGTTGCTGTATCAATTACGGTAAGGCCGCTGGTGGCATCAACGCCTATACCCCACCTGACCCGTACCCGCTTCCCTTGCCTGAAGAGTTATTCGCCCAGACAGCGGGCAGCAAGTTCTTTTCTGTATGTGATATGAAGTCTGGATTCGGGCAAACCAAGCTTGACATTAACTGTCAGCACCAGACTGCGTTCTGGTGGAACCGCATGCTCTGGCAAACGAAAAGGAACACGTTTGGGCTGTCTAACATGCCTGCTTACTTCCAACGTGTCATGACTACCACCATCACGGACGCCGGCCTGTCGCATTGTTGTTGCTGCTTTATTGACGATGTCCTTATCTTTACCAAGGACCTTGCCTCGCACAAGGTGGCAGTAGCTGCCCTGCTTGCTGCATTACAGGCAGTTGGGCTCAAGGTGCACCCTGGCAAGTGCAAGTTCTGTTTTGACTCAGTTGAGTATCTTGGGCACATGATAGGGTCTGCGGGAATTAGCCCCAGTGAGACAAAGGTCACTGCTATCAGGGCCCTCCCCACCCCCACCTCTGTGCATGAGTTGCGGAGGGTGATTGGGTTTGCCAATTACTACAGATGCTATGTACCCAAGTTTTCTGACCTTGCCAGCCCCCTCCATGAGCTGCTCAGAAAAGGCGTCCCGTGGGACTGGACCCCGGAGAGGGACGCGGCATGGAACGCTCTCAAGGACGCCCTGTGCTTGCCTGGTAATGCACTGCGAAACCCCGACATTGACCGAAGGTATATCTTGCATACGGACTGGTCACAGAAAGGTATGTCTGCAATACTGGGGCAGATGGATGATAATGGGCAGGAATTCCTGGTGGCCTGCGTCAGCCGTACGTGCAACGTCCATGAGGCCAACTATGGGTCTTATAAAGGGGAGATGCTCGCCGCAGTCTGGGGAGTAAGGGCCTTTAGGTTCTACCTGCTAGGTGCCAGGCTTCCTTTCTTAATGATCAGCGATCACATGGGGCTGTCCTGGCTTATGTCCAATAGGGAGCTAGAGGGGCAGTATGCCAGGTGGTCTGTCATGCTCAGCCCGTTCTCCTTCGAACTAGAGTATAAACCTGGGGTGAAACACATTGTTGCAGATGTCCCCAGCCGGTTCCCTGTTCCCTCTTCCGCCGATACCACTGGCAAGAGAGAAACCCACTTTGGCAGTGACTGGCCGGCTCAGCTAAATGAGGATTACTGCAAGAAGGCGAAAGACGATGGGCCGCATGCCTTTTCACTGATGGCTGCCTGCTTCTCAAGAACGCCGCAGGTACCAATGACGTGGTCCATGTCAGCCATGGCTCAGTCGCTTGGGCACGTGGCAGAGGCCCCTGACTTCCACCCAGTCCCTGACGTTGTCTCCGTCCCTCGACCCAGGGTGTGGCCAGGAATAGATATCGAAATCAACCTCTCTGAACCTATACTGTTTGGTCCTTCCCTGACTTCTCGCATTCAATGTCTGGCCGATCAACTAGCTGAGGCGCCACCTGTCAGTTCTCACGCTGGTACGTGTGACCCCGCAGGCGCCCATGCAGTGTTACAGTCGTTTGATGCGGAGATTGCTGGACTGCACTGTTTGGCCACCAATTGTTCAATCTATGATTCCTTGTGTTTGACCCGTCAACAGGCTACCCTGCGCACATTAGCTGCTACGCAAGTGGAAGCTTGCCTCCTGCGGCTGCGCCGTACACCGGCGGCTATTCCCCGGCAACTTGTCGTGGGTACTAGCTCCACAGGCGATTTCATCCAGTCCATTGATTCTACCCCTGTTCATGAGCTGGACCTTGCTGTTGCACTGCGTGATGGAATATCCCTCATAGAGCTGTTTGGCGGCATGGCCAGTGGCCTGGATTGTGTCCTGCGCAATGGCATTCGAGTGAACCGTTACTTCTTCTGTGACACATGCACCTCTGCAAGGACGGTGGCACTGTACCGAATGCAGCAATTGTCTAAAGACCACCCATTGTTGTTTCCCGAGGAGTCTTACGCAGATGCGTTCTCAGTGCTGCCCCAGGATGTGTATGACATCTCTGAAGCCCACCTGATAAACGCTGGCGCACTAAATGGCACCCAATGGATGTTGATTGCAGGATTCATGTGCAACGACCTGTCCTCGGCAGGCAAACGAACTGGGTTGAAGGGTCAACACAGTTCCACCTTCTTTCCCCTGCTCAGAATCCTGGGGACCTTGCAGGCCATGCAGCAGAACACTGCCCTGCCTTTGTATCTGATTGAAAATGTGGCGGTACAACATGCCATTGCCGCATCCGCTGCCATGCGTGACAGCTTTGTAGAGTTGAGAGAGCGCCTAGGTGACCCAGTCACCATTGATGCGGCACAGTTTGGAAGCTGTGCACACAGGTTACGTAACTTCTGGTCCAACTGGTGTGACCCCTTGGCACTGCAGGTGGTCTTGTCTTCATTCGTGAGAGATGACACGAAGACAGCGGTCTTCCTGTTAGAACGGGGCCGTTCTACGCAAATATGTTCGCAGGTCAACCGACCGCCTTACTACCAAGCGAATGTAATCGGATTACCACTCATTGTGTTCCCCACCTTCCTTGCCCGACAGCACTCGTGGGCTTACAGTGCACCTGGGGCGCTCGGCCCTGCTGGTCAGGGACTGGTAATCGACAGTGACCGCGGCCTATCTGACCTCACTATTTTGGAGAGAGAGCGCTGTATGGGTTACATGGATAATTGCACTGCTGCGCCAGGTATTTCTTTTGCCGCCAGACACAACCTGACTGGCAGTGCATTTGACGCAAACGCGGTGAGTCACTTGATAGCGACTAGTCTCGCCATTCGCTCGTCTCACCTGTGACCGTGGGCCCAATTCTTTCACGACTTCGGTTGACGTCATGCCTGGTCCTGAGCTGGGGGGGGGAAGCAATCAGGAGCATCAGGAATTGCATGACAGGATTTGTGCAGGATCCTCCCTGATTTTTCAGTCAGCCCAGGCCCTGGCAGCCAAGAATGAGGAGCTGAGTAACTGCCCTGACCCCCTGAACCATCTAGATGTCTGGTTGGACTCCGCTGTCATGCAGTACTTGCAGCACCCTGACCCAGACTGTCTAGATCAGAGCACGGCCACAGAACGCCGCAGGATCTTGAGACGATCATCGCATTTTGAGTGGACTGTCAATCAACAGTTGCACAGGTGCATGCCTGGGGGGGGGCTAAAACGTGTACCATCCCCAGAAGAACGCATTCCGCTTGTACACCGCATGCACACTGAGAATGGGCACTTTGGCAGACGCCGTACAACGGCCTTAGTCACCCTGAAGCATTGGTGGGTGGGCCTATGGAACGATTGCAAATTCGTAGTGCAAACCTGCGCAGCCTGTGATTTCACCAAGGCCGCGTTCAATCAGCAGCAGGCCGTGCTCAACCCCCTACCAATTAAAGGCATGATGTACCGTTGGCACCTAGACTTGTCTGGCCCATACGCTGTGTCCAACCAGGGGAACAAGTACGTCATGGTCGCTATCGAGAGCTACTCTAAATGGGTGGAGGTGTTCCCAATGAAGGACAAGTCGTCAGCCGAGGTAGCTTACCACTTCTTGCATGGCATTCTGGCCAGGTATGGTGCCTGTGCTGAGGTAGTCACTGACGGAGGAGGTGAATTTCAGGGTGAAATGGATGAACTGTTGGTCAGAGCCTTAATAGATCACAGGGTCACCACCCCTCATCACCCGCAAGCTAATGGGGCCGCTGAACGGCTAGTGCAGACGGTCAAAACTGCATTGTTTCGTCACATGCATGAGGATGAGGCAAATATTAAGTCCTGGGACACATACCTGCCATGGATTGCCCTGGGCTACCGTGTGACGAAGCATCAAAGCACGAACATGAGCCCGTACCAGCTGCTGTTTGCATGCGACCCTATCATTCCCCCTGATGTGATGGAACGAATGCCTGGATTGGTTGACACGTTTATGGATGAAGACGTTGCAGCTGAGCACGTGCTGCAGCGAGCCAAGATCATGGCTGAGGACTGTGCAATGGCTGGGCAAAATTTGTTAGTTGCCCAGCATCGCGACACACTAAGGTATGCCAAGCTACGGAGTGGAGCATACCTGCCAAGGATTGTCACGTTCCAGGTGGGGCAGTTTGTGTACGTCCGCAGCGAGGACAGATTGCATCATACTGCCAGGCCTGTAGTGCTACGAGTACATGATGTACGCCCAAGTGGGGTTTTGGTGCTGGCTGGCAGGGATGGTCGTACCATATCAGAGAATGTTCTCAATTGCGCCCCTTGTCACCTGCCGATTGAAGAGATGAGAGGGCCGTCTTTGCAATACCTGCGCCCGTCCTTAGATACGCCGTGCGAGGTGTGCCTGTTGCCAGACGTTGACAGGCTGCTTGTCCTTTGTGATTCATGTAACCGAGGTTGTCATACTTACTGCATGAATCCACCTTTGAGCAGGGTTCCTGGGCAGCTGGGTCTGCGAACAGTGCAAGGCACTGGGTGCTGGCACCCCAGCTCTACTGACGTTAAGGGAACAGGCTATGACCGAGGGGAAACCCAGAGCCAAAAAGGTATCGCTCAAGCCACAGCAAGTCAGCTCATCACCACCGCTGCCAGCGCCATGGCCGCAAGCTGCACCTTGGCTGAGCCCTGCGCCGCGGCCGGTCCTACGGCCGCGGCCTCCCTCAGAACCACGAGCACCGTCAGCAGTTCCGTCATCGGGTCGGACCAGCCAGCAACTCCATATTGCACAGGCTTGCGAACCGCCATCATCCCCGCGGTGATGGTAAGGCCGCCAGAGGATCACACGTTCTACCCGGACGGTGAATCTTCTCAGTCAGCGGCACCCGCCACGACCACCGTTCCACTGAGACCACCGAGTGGCCGGCCAGCCCGGGTAAGCCGTCTTCCGTTGCGGTTGCAAACCCATCTCACGACGGTACCTGATCAATGCTCACCCGCGTTGTTTCTCGACTGGACCACTAAAGACGGTGTCCGCGATGGATTGATGTGGCTGATGCCAGGATTATGGGCGGGACGAGACGCTGCAATCGAGTTAATCATTACTGAGTTAAACCGTGATCCAAGAACCGCGCTGCTAGAGTGGTTGCCATTATCTGTCATTGAATGTGATGTGCTGTGCGCCGCTGTTGATTTCAGTCTCTCTCCCAGCGTCGTGCTTATGTGTTCTGAGCCCCGTGTTTCTGTTGCCATGCTGGAGAACCGATGGCCAGGTGTCATCACCAACTGCAACGACCCCGCGGGCAGGACGGATTATCACTTGGACCCCATGCAGCCCGCCTCGTATCGGTTTCTGAGGAAGCATCACGGTCTCCACGTCATCATTGTCCACCCAGCGGCAGCACTTGAGGACATTGTGCTCGCTGTCGCTGTACACGCAGTCCCACACGTGGTCTGCTGTTTGGTAGCGGTTAGTTTTCTGAGGTGTTCTCCAGCAAGATTTGAGTGGCTCTGGCAACTACAGTTGCAGGGGAGGATGGCCATTAAGGCGGTGTCTGGAGGGTCTGGGGAAGGAAGTGGGGCTGGGCCTAGGGTGTGGATTCTGGTCTTTGCGTCACGGGAGGTCATGGGGCGCATGCTGCGATAGTGAGTGATAGCCCGGGTGCGTTGATTTGGGGGTAGTCAGCAGGATTTGAGTGGAGTTTGGGGACAATGGGAGAAATTAGTGTGAGAAATCTGCGCAGCAGAGGGGAATTGAGGAGATCGAGTCGGGGCGTTAACGCTGGCAGGTCTAGTGCATCAGAGAGTTGAGTGCACGCGTGGGATTGTCCGGGGCGCATAAAGCGAGTTGAGTCAAGTATTGGGTTGGGGCGCATAACGCGAGGAGGGATAGGGTGCCTGGGTAGGTAGGCCTGCCAATAAAGGACGCGTCGTGGAGTGGAGCATTGGAGCCGTGGTCGGCTGGCGAGGGATGGACTGATGGGACAATCGACACGGGCGCTGGCGGGGAAGCTGATAGTGTCAAGAGCTGGGGGGGGAGAATCTTGTGATGTTTGAGTGCAGACGTTATGTTGGCAAGAGGGCTTCCTTATGACCGTCAATGTCATGCCCCATAACGCCACGTAGCCTACTGCACAACCACACGATTATATGCTATGGATCATAAACCTCCATAGCATTTTTGAAAGGTAACTGTTTACAGTCCTTTATTATGGCCGTAAGGATTTCCCCACTGGGGTTTTCATCCTGCGAAATTGGCCAGGGAGGTACTTATACAGTCCTCCCTTAATTAAGCTCTTGCATTATGAAGGTCGGACTGGGGGGGGAGTGTCTTCTGTGCGCAGTGAAACTTCTTGTTCACTGCTGCTTCGTGACAGCTGTCACGACGTATGGGTGCACCGCACGTATGGGTGGCTTGTACCGCTTTTTGGTTTCGGATTTCATCAGTTTGTGGTACTTAGAAGATGCCTGGCTAACTCCAGGCATTCTTCTCTTCTTACTCAAGTAACATACCGAAGTTGAATCACCCTGCTATCTGTAAACTGTTCTGGGATTAACGTCCAACTGTGATATTTCGGCCTCTTATCAAGGCCAGGACACTGCACTAATAGCCAGGAGATCTCTAGTTTACACTACACTGATCCTATTTCTCCAAGACCACATCATTCAGCAATAGGCCCTGATCGTTACACTGATCGAATATCTCTAGTTAACCACTACACTTATTCGTGATCTCTAGCATCAGCTTCTCTACTTCATCCATCTCAGCTCTATCTCTCGATTATACCCTACACTGTGAGCTTCAACAGTTCTATCTCTAGGCTATAATTCGACACTGTGAGCTGCTACCCAGGCCTTTTCTGGCTACCAAGTCGATTTACTGCACCAGCAGCCGATCCTCCTCATCAAAGAGTCGCCTCTTCGGCTCCTCCTTTCTCATCACTTCGGCTGGATCGACTCTCAAGTCCGTTCCACACCATTTCCTACTGTCAACAGTCGGCTTCAGTACAACTAGCCCCAGCAGGAACGAGTTCACTTCGCTACTTTTGTCAACAGTAAGAAAGGAATCATCAAAGGTTAGTGCAGTAACCCGAGGATTAGTCGAGGATAAACTGGCTGCCAGCAGTTTATCGCTCCTGCACACGCTAGTTAACCCCTATAAAGGGCACTTAGCACTCCAATAAGAAGAGAAGAATGCCTGGAGTTAGCCAGGCATCTTCTAAGTACCACAAACAGATGAAATCCGAAACCAAAAAGCGGTACAAGCCACCCATACGTGCGGTGCACCCATACGTCGTGACAGACCAACCACCCCAAAGAAAAGGCCTGGGAGGTATGTTTGCACCGAGGGGGAAGGATGCAAGTGCACAAGTCACATCATTTCGGAGGCCGCTGTCATTGCAGCCGGGGCTCTCCCTGGCCTTGCTACGGAACTGCTGACAGACGCAATAACCAGCCAGCGAGTGGTTAAGGTAGGGTAAGTTGATGAGGCAAGGGTGAGTGGTTAAGGAAGGGTGAGTGGTTATCGAAAGGGTGGGTGGTTAAGATAGAGTTAGTGGTTAAGGGGGGGGGGGTTAAGGGAAGGGTGAGTGGTTAAGGGGTGGGGGGGTCAGGGAAGGGTGAGTGGTTCAGGGAAGGGTGAGTGGTAAAGGGCGGGTGGGGGGGGGGGTAATGGAGGGTGAGTGGTCAAGGGGGGGGGGGTGAGGGTTTATGGAAAGGGTAAGTGGTCAAGGGGTGGGGGGGGGGTGAGTGGTTATATAGTGGTGGTCTGGGGTGAGGGGTGGGTGACCGGGTGAGTGGCTGTTGGCTAAGGGACCAAGGTGGGATCAGGGAGTCCTCTCTGCCGGCTGTTTGTGCTACCTGGGCTGAATTTCTCTTGGCCATGCAGTGCCTGGAACTTGCACTTCATTTGCTTTCGCCACCGCCGATCAGTTGAACTGCATGGAGTGGTTGGCCTTGACGAAACTTGGAGGATGGGTCTCTCCACTGATAGAATGTCAAACATGCAAGTATCTTTGTTGCATTCCTTTACAGTTAAGTAACTGTAGTAACTAACTAACTCATAACTAAGTTCATAACTATTTTACTAAGCAATTTGCTTACTCGTAATTAACTTTGAATGTTGCTGTGTGTCCTTCTCACCCCAGGCGGATTACATCGTAAGGATCAGGCCTGCTGCGAATGCTTTTTGCTCACAGGACTAGGACAGAAGGCCATGTCGGCAGTTGTTGATCAAGACCAAGAATGGGAGCTCCCAATGGGAGACTGTCATGTCCCTCCAACCAAATTTAAAAACCGTTCACATTTGCCTACCAGCCATCACGTTTGTATTGTCCTCAGTCTTCCAGTGAACTGCTTGTGTGAACCCCCATTGTCTGTTACCCCCCCCCCCCCTCTGTTTTCATGCTGCACGCTTTGCCCTGTTGCAGGGCCTTGGAAAGACAGAGCAGTGGATAGGTGCAAAGGGGGATGGGGAGGGCGGGGCCTGCTGTCACTCATCTGCTGCAACACCAGGGTGTGCCAGGGTGCCTGAACCCTGGAGTATGCCCTACATGCTCAAATGACATTCTTTATTAATATATTCATATCATATGCCTACTTGAAAACGTATATCAGGTCGCCGATCCCTAATCGTATGCCTAATACGCCCGTATTCATGTCATGCAAAGGCACCCTGGTTGGGGACAGGCTTTCGCCTGCCCTCTCCTACTGCGTGTTGGTCGTCCTTGGATCCTGATCCTGTACCTGCTACATCTGCATGCCTGTAAAGCCAGATCCAGGACGGATGTGGTTTATTGCCCTGGAGCTGACATGTGCACTCCTTTACCCAGAGAGTGCCCTGCTTCTTTCCCCCAGCCCCCCTCCGGCCTCCCTCCCTTGGGATACTAACCAGTACTACTCAAAAGGTCCCCGCTGCCACACACCCTAGATAAACCCTTCACCCTGAACCCTGTGCCCCGCACCCTGCCTGAACCCTGTACCCCTCGTCGTGTACCCTTCTCTGCACCCCGACTGAATCCTGAACCCTGAATCCCTGAATACTGAATCCTATGCCCCCCCCCGACCCCAACATTTATAGCAGCACTGCTCGGCAAACACAGCGACGGCCGCGATTTGAGTTCTGCCACCTCGGACCCCGAACCAGGCTCCGGCCCAGCACCACTCAGCCTCCGGTCCAGCACCAGCCTCCGACCCAGGGCCAGCCTTCCACCCAGTGCCAGCCTCCGATCCAACACCAGCCTCTGTCCCAGTGCCAGCCTCCGACCTAGGGCCAGCCTCTGACCCGAACTCTGGTGCACCACATCCTCTCCCAAGATCTATAGCCTCTGTCAGCCCTGCCGGACCCGCCTCTGTCAGCCCTTCCTGCTGGCAGGCCCGCTCTCAGCCCCTCCTGCCGGTCGGGGCACTGGCTGCAAGAGCTCTCCCGCTGGGGGGCTTTCAGCATTCGTAGGCTGCATGGTGGGGGCAGAGGTGAGAATCAAAGTTAAGGGGAGGATATGGGGAGGTTTTCAAGCTTTGCAACTGATATTCTTGAACATGTTCCTCAGCTTCAAACCAGACAACCACGAAGAGGGTGAAAGGGCAAGGGCAGTGATGGGGAATCAGGAGCGGGGGAGAGCTAGCCGGCACACAGGGCCATTGGCTTGTCCCTTGGGAAACAAAGTGTGCTCTGTGCTTTTTACGTTTGAACTATTACCGGTATGAAGCAGGCGAGTGCCGAGTGCTATATCATTCCCTGCTTATCAATCTGTGTGCTGCCATGTTGAGTGTGATCTGTTGCTCAAGCGATGGAGGCAAACTGTTCAGCAGTGGAGGTGGCATACAGTGATACAATACCTAGGTGGAAAGCCCAATAATGAAATATATGCTCCGCCCTTTCACACCTTGCCCGCCCCCTCTCCCCCCCTCTCAGTGCCACCGCCTGAAGCGGCCCTCCTGCCAGACGTACGTACGTGGCTGCCTGCCAGCTTGGGCTTTCCCCGCGATATGGAATCAGCAGTACCGTGATGCAGGACAGGATCGAGGAGCTGCACGTTGTGGTGGACTGGGCATGCCCCAGCGGTGTTGGAGCCAAGCAGGAGTTTACTTATGGCACACTATGTGCGACCCATAAAGGTGACGAATGGACTTGCCGGCAGTATCTCCACCAGAGGATCTAGCAGCAATGCATGTTGCATACTGATAAGAAGCATGCATTTATTACCATGTTGCTCTTGATGGTAGAGGGACGCAAGGAAAAGAGTGGAGGGATACAAGGAAAAGTGTGGCATTCACCGCAATCAGGCCATCCCCACTCAATGACTCAGTCACCTTAATGTCGCCGCTTCCTCGCCCATGTGTCCGCCTTGTCCTTGCAACCCTCGAACGCTATGGACACGATCGTCCGAAGGCTCCCAAAGATGACAAGGTGAGTCTTGAGGGTAGACAGCCTGCATCATGCAAGAGGCCAAAAGCTGGTAGATGACTGAGGAATCAAATTGACTTATAATCAACAAGCGATGGGGAAAGGAAAGCAGAATATGATACGTATGGCGGACAAGGATAGAATGGACAGGGAGGCCATGGCATATTTGAGTAAGTATATTCCTCACCATGTCATTCTGTAATGCGTCAAGCAGAGTGCCCACGTCAGCAAAGAAGTGCCGACCCACACGAGGCTGTGCACCAAAATGTAAATTTTCAGAGCGCTTGAGTTTTCAGCAAAATGTGCTGGCCGCGTGGGAAATGGGACCCCTACGTAGAGCGGAACTGCAAAATATGGGGGAGCTTCATTTCAGCCAGTGTTTGCATGGCATGTGTGGCCGGCTAGCGGTCTAACAGTCTTGTTTGACCCAACTGCAGTGATATACATTTCTTTGTGGCATACACTGCTGGCAGCAGCATGGCATAAACTGGTCACTGGCAGCATGACATCCACATATACACAGTATTGCATGTGCATGCCACGCTTGCGCTTTTCATGGCGTTCCCCTCACCGATAGCCCATGCTGCAGGAGCGTCGTACAGGTACGGTCTGAGAATGTTGAAGAGCATCCAGCCTGGTGCTCCTGCAACCGTGAACGCGTCTAGACTGCAACAAAGAAATAAAGGGTCGTGGAGCTAGATTGAGTGGGGTAGAGGATTATTGTTTCGGGCTGGTGGGGTTATTGCGGCCATCGAAGTATGAGGGGTACTCAGCCATGTAGCGTGCACTCATATAGGAAGATCGATACACGCACGAAGTCCAGGGGACGAAATAAATCGATGTGATTCGCCCGGACGCTCGATTGCTCGGTAGCGCACACAACTTCCCGTGCCTATTTCACAATTGACAACATGCGTGTCATGGACAATAATGGGTGAACGACAATTTAGAGAAGAAGTGGAAAAGAAGACCCTTTGGTCACTCACAACTCGGTTTTGTTGCACCCGTTGCTGTATATGTTGCTGATCGCCATTATCCCCATCGTATCGTTGCCGAGACTGTGCCATGAGAGGTTGTCGTTGGCGGGCACCGTGCCAGGCCCTATGACGGCAACGCCGCATGGCGTTGCCAGGAGGGCCAGCATGGTTACGGCGAAGGCCATGATTCCGACGATGCCGGCACCGAAGAAGATCAGGCGAGACGGAGTGAAATTCCAGCGGTCGTGGGATGCCCACCACGCCGCCCAGTGCTGGCGAACCACCAGCTGGGCAATCTGTGCCGCCTGCTCTGTTGTGGTCCCACCCGCAGAGACCGCTGTATTACGGATCCCTCTTATCTTAGAAGCGCAGTAAGCGCCCTCGTCTCTTTGAAGATACTTCTGATGATCCTCAATGGTCCTATGCTGCATATCGGCTATGTTGTACCTGCCTTCTGTCTGCTCATATTCAAGAATTTCGTAATGAGAATATCGGTAGAGAGGAATCCCAGTTTCTTCTTCTCGAAAGAACCCGGGCATCAGCGGCATGCGTGTGCCTGAAATAATCGATCTGCTGACTTTACGAATCGACAGGTGGCAATGAAGGAAGCGTGCGAATGCTGGGATATGGCTTGGAGAAAAAGATAAACACAGGCTGATGTAGAAATAAAACGCAGGGGCGTGCGTGTCTTGTGGAATGCTTTAATAAAATCTGGCTGCGAACTGAAAGGAACCAGTCCCAGATTGTCAGAGTGTGAATGTTAGGTTCTAGCAGGTTCTTACGTGTATTCGCCTGGTTCCCCTCACTGGTTCCCCTTGTTCTAGGAAATCGCTTCTTTTTCTTCAGGGATGACGTGAGGACAGCACTGTGCGTCCAAGAACATACGCAAATCCAGTTAACGTCGCCTAGAGGCATTGATAGCATGATCGGACTCCAGCCCCGCTAGCATTTACCCTTCAGATTTTCGCTTCATTTCTTTACACCACTCAAACAGGCCAGTGTAAGTCTTTTATATACGCTGTATCGCTTCTCACGCCAAATCAGGCTTTCACTTCTTCATGGCACCATCTCTGGAAAATACCAAGTTCTTGCCTCCCTCGACCTGCAGATGACTTGCATACCGGATGAGCTCTTCAGTGTAAATGGCCAGGCCGGAAATGGGAAGATCGGCAGTCTGGAAGAACCCTTATTACTGGAGTCGCGTGCTTTCTGTGCCAAGGACGACATTGCCATAGCTGTTGCTGCTAACGCGTCATTTGAGGAAGCGAGGGATGCATGGAAAGCTGCGCTTAAAAGTGGACTGCCCCCGGAATCAGAACAAGGCCTGGAGCTGCAGCTGGCCTGCTACAAGGCACTCGCCGTCACGGACCTTGCATACGCAGATTCCATCGACAGGAGGAGCCTTCATGGACTAGAAGAAGCTTGGGAAAAGACGGAGGCCTTCATGTATTACCGGAATGATTACGATCTCTGCGTCAAACATATCAGGGCGCTGGAAGCCAAGCTGGGACATCCTCCCTCGGTGCCCCCTGAAGTGCCATTCTTCTCAGGAGCTGTGAGCTGGCTCTCTTCTATGCTGCAGAGGAAGCTGCCTGTGCCAGGCGCAGAGCTGCGCAAGGAGGAATAGTGCATTTTTACATCTGAATTGCAATTTGTGCTGTGATCTGGACGGGATCTCTTGCGTGGCCAAGAGAGCTTGCATGCTGCATGCTGTGTGCTGTCCATGTTCAAGTGGAATCAAACCCTGGCATCTGCCTGGCATGACTGCATGACTACATTCGATGGCCAGTCCCATGGCAGTCTTTATGGCGCCCACGGGAGCCTTACTTTAGTCATGTGGAAGAGGCATGCACATATTATCCATGTGCGATTTGCTTGTTTCTACCATACGATAATCTTAATTTTGCCCTGGATGGCTCAATCACACCCTAGTGTGTTCTGGCATTGATACCTGTTATCCGCAAGCACAAGGGGAGGGTTCACATCAGGATAAAACAATATTTTCCCGCTGTATATTTAGATTTGGTAAATAAATACTAGTAACAACTGGCAATTCAACGTTTTCAGTCACAGCATTTCACTTTTGCATTCGAATAATGCAAGGTTTAACACCGTATTTCAGATATTGTGTCAGGGTCTCACAACACTTATAGCTGCTGCCCAGAGGTGTAACGTCATTAACTAATAGCTGCTAGTGTCTTACGACTGAATGCCCTGTGGGACACAGTCCGATATTTGTTTGGTGTGACCGGTTGTATTTGTGCTGATGGAATGCTGTCTATGTATGAATGGATGTGTACATGTTCATAGGCCAACATGTGTAATAATTGGCAGGTAGCATAATACGGAAGCTACTGGTAGTACTTACCGTCAGCCCTTTCAATTTTCGAGAAAACTTCCTATTTTACAGAAGCCATCATCTGCATGTCACAATTTGAGGACAACAATATACTCCCGCTAACGGGGTTCCAATCTACCCCTGCCTACAAACAAGAGGATCCGCCCTTTGCCCTGGATTACACAACGACATACCTTACGTTTCATGATGTCACACCCCTTGGCCCTGCTCGGCTGAGCTCGTTTATGTTGGATGGGGCAACTGGCCTGCCCATCCCCACTCCCTAGGCCAAGCAATTTACGATATCATGTTTTACAAGCTACTGTATGTCTAGCTCGCCATAATACGCCAGACCCTGTTCCCTGCCAACCAGTTTTTTGAAGCCAGCGCCTGGGGACCTGAACGATGCATCAGAACAACGCAAATCAGAGCCACACACTTGTTTTCTCGTTCTTCTGGCACTGGGTACCACCTTTGATCCGGTGAAGCGGATAGCTAGAGCGGATTATACCATGACATTTTCGAATCCTGGCAGTCCGAAGTGCAGCATGACATCACCAGGCTTGAACATCAGGTTCTCCTTCCCTGGGTTTGGCCCAGCCTGTGAGAAAGGGTGACAAAGAGTGTCAGCACCAGAACAATGAAAATAAGTAGCATAGCATTAGTTGTTGTTGTTACACAGTTAACATTAGTCCATGTTCTCATGAGTCAAAAACGTTATACCTCTGGGCCTGCTCAAAGCTCGGCCGCGTGGGCGCCCAACTGTTCAGAAGGGAGTAAAGAAGGAACTAAAAGGAAGAGAGGGGGAAAGGAACAAAAGGAGAGGCCGGAAAGGCAACGAAGACCAAGTCCTAACACTTGAGTTCCACTAGAGACTAACCCTCAACAAAGCCTCTAAAAAAAAGATGAGTCCAGAAAAACAAGTGTAACCCACCCCTGCTTGGCCTCGAGGGCGCCCCACTGATCAGAGGGGAGAAGAGAAGAAACTAAAAAGGGGGCGAACAACACCCCCCCCCCACCCCCCAAAACGGACCAAAAGAGAAGGCCGGAAAGGCCAACGACACCGGCCTCAGAAACCCTGGACACTAACCCTCAATAATGCCCACAGCACAGTCCACAAAAGCAAGTGCGTCCCACCCATCCTCATGAGTGAACTGCACCGTCAACCCCTTGCCTTAGGTCTATTTTAGCATGCCGCCTTAAGGTTCTGGAACATATTTAATCTGAGGCCTGACGATGACCTTGTGAAAATGGCTATGCAGGAAAGTTGTGATTTGGCGAAGGCTGTTACTACTCTGGTACTTCACTTTCTTGGGCCGGTCTTTTGTCTTCGATATTGATGACTCTGGGCATTGATGTATTTACTGCTCCAGTCAAACCCCCTAATTGCTTGCCCAGGGGTCACTGGTTTTCGCTTCCTGTCCTAGATTCAAAGATGTTAAACCTCCGGGTCCTGCTTAAAAAAGCTCGGCCGCATGGGCGCCCAACTGTCCCGTTGGAAGAAAATAAATAAACTTACTGTCCTAGAGTATTAAGTGCCTGCAACGGATTACTGGCACATGCCCCATGCATCAAATGTGATGCTCTGTTGGACTGAAAAAACTTCACAAAGTTCACAACATTATGTATTTGCAGTGCGGCTCGATGCCATTCCTTACCGCGTGATCCGGTGCCATGGTGACCGACAGGCTCTCCAAGCTCCAGCTCCAGTCCAGCAGCCGCGTCACCCGCATGGGAGGATACTCATTGACTGCAAACAATTGCAAAGACCGGTACTAGGTTGACATCAATTGGAGAAGCTATTCCAACTGAAACGAAAAAGGCATGCCCTGGGTGGTGGGGTATCATCGGGAGGTAAAACGTAAACAAATAGGGGAAAGCAAGGGTGGAAGTATTTTATTTGCCGGTATAAAATGCTCTTGGTTGACTTTAGACCGAAGACATAAACCACGGTTCGCCTCAAATGAGGAGGGTGTTTGAAAGGAGCAATGGAGCTTGGTCTGTGGGCAAACAAAATTAAAATTGCTCAAAATAAGCTGCTGTATCCGAACTAGCTGGCCACTGCTCCCGCTCGGTGGTTAAAACACAGATGCGGCTACGGCCCCAATCTGCGCTGTGCCCTTCACCCGCATGCCACCAAGGGGGTGCAAATTTCTTTCCTTCCTTCGTGCTGACTGCAGTAGGTCAGTAGGACACTGCTTGTTCTACTCCTTTATTCTAAACCTGCCAGAGGTTGTCCTGAGCTCTCTTGGAATAAACAAAAAAGCGGCACCCTGCGAGGGCGTGTGAGGGCAATGGGTGTTTTCGTGAACTTACTTTGAACGTATTGCAGGTCGTGGTCGACACCGGCGCTCCAGCGAAAGCGCCCTGCATGTCAGCATGAGGCGCCAAGGGAGCTGCGGATAAGAGCATTCAACCTCTAGTGTACCATGCGGGTGGGAAACGTAGTCACAGACCCAGTCGCAGAGATATAGCCCACATATTATTGATCCGCGCACACAAATCGAAGGCTTGGTTTTTGTGTGGACGCCATGACTCTGTTGCAACAGCTACCAGACAGCTGTTCATCCGGGTCGGTATCAGATCGCGTGTGTGGTCGTGAAGCTGGTAATTGCAGCTTTATATAAGAATACATACAGAAGAATCAACTGTTTGAATTGGACCCACATGACCTTGGCTGAGCCCAGAACTGTGTGACTGGCCGCGTGTCCACCAGGCGATCCACGTGGAAGAAGCGCTGGAAGGTTGCATTTGGGGACCAGCCGCCATGACCCTGGTCGCGGAAGGAGAAGGACCAAGTGAAGGCACACAGCTCCTCCTGGCCATGGCCCGGGGAGAGGGGAAAGCGATGATACATGTGAGTGCACTTCCGCCACATTTCAGCTGCGTTCCCTGGGTTTCAGGTCTAGGGTTGTTTACACCGTACTAACCCTAAACCCTACAAACATAGAGTGCCTCTACTCTCACTCCTGTAGCCTAGGTTTTATGGTGTAGCATGTGCTGGTCTAAGGCCGCCGGCCATAGGAGAGTCTTGTTTTCTCCAAATTCATTGCATGTCCCGGCATCCCCTTGGCGCTGCACTGGTCTAAGGACATGAAAAATAGCAGTTGCTAATGGAGACCTGTCATGAAATTAATAATTTGCCTCAAGCGAACTTGAAAAATTGAAGTGCCAAAAACGGAAGTGCCAACAAGCAAACAATATTAGTTGCTAATGGTCTGAAGACAAAATAGCGATTAATGAGACCAAGTGATTGAGGGATGTGCGTGTGGTATTTCAGGGCAATGCTGACTAAGCACGCTAGCCAGGGTTGAAAAGGAAACCAATTGAAGTCGCGTGTAATGCCGGTACTGGAAAAGTCGTAGCCCGCCATCTAGGGATCGGTCAAAATGGCATAAGTCCTCGTTTTGGACAATCGGCTGGGACAGTTCATACCTGCGTCAGCTAGTATGAACGTCCACTTGGAGGGCCCAACATGTCAGCGGCAACCAGCCTGCTTTTAACCGGCCCGGTGCTGGAAATTTTGCATACAACTATGCATTTAAGCAGACAAATGTGCAAAAGTTGCAGTGAAGAAATGCAGCAACAACTGATATATCATCTAGCCAGTTACGTTTTCCGGCATGAAACAAGATGATTCGCCTGTACCCATACTAGGGTTCACATTTTAGCTGTTACCGCTTACCAGCAGGGTGAGCTGCACCCCATACTTGAGCAGCGGTTTCCAGTGTTTATTTACTGCGGGCACCAGACCACCTTCGGCAAGAGGCTAGGCAGGTGCCATTCATGGGCCGATGGGGAACAAACTCAGACCGGTCCAGTGGGCTATGGCTGATGGTTCAAGCTGGAGGGCTTGATCGATGTAAGTGTAACTGGCCCACCGTGGGCCAGGTAAATCTAAGCTACCAGTACATCAGTCTGTGATGTAGCTGACATGTATGTAGCATGAGCAAAAGAGTGGCTGTCAGCTGCTGCATCACACACCTGGGACAGCCTATGCCGCCTGGATTCAACCAGAGACGCCTTGAATGCCGACTTCTTGTCGGGCATGGCCGCGATGAAGTGGGGCACGTGCGACTTGGTCGCCCAGAGCTCGTCGCACAACGGCGCCCAGAGGCAGGCCTGCCCAGCTAGGGCTTTCCAGGCAATGCTGACTGCGCATGCCTTGGCGAGGGAGGATGCATCAAGATATGCCACGATGTGAAGGCTGCACAGTTCAGGCAGGCGCTCCAGCGGATCCCAGCCCGCGTCGTCACTCGATGAAGCAGCTGCGGCAGGGGATGGGGATGGTGCGGCAGCAGGTCTGCCGTAGTCTTCCACGTCGGGGGTTTCGAGCTGGCTTTTACTGGTGTATTCATGGGCCGTTAGCTGTGCGCTATCGTTTCTCGTGCTGATGGGGATGAGTTCTCGACGGAAATCGTCCCCGCAAGCAGCAGCATCTGCAAATCTACGCTGAAGGCTCCGGGCATCCCTGTCAGCAGCGCTCGTAAACATGACACTCGTGAACAGATGGGGGTTTCGCAATGAAACGAACTTTGGACGCGACTACTCTCGCTTAGCGCGGGAATTTAGAGTTGGTAGATCTTTGGAAATCGTCTCTACCGGTACAATGCACGGGCGACGCAGCTGTGATTCACAACATGAATGATGGCGAGAGATTCGTCTCAAGTCATTTACTTGGCTACAGCGCGAGCCAGTCATGTGTATGGATGAATGGACGCGCATTGAAAATGTAGCAATGCAAATGACGGTTCTGACGTGGCGTGGCTTGCTTGGGCCGTGGTGGCAGTTGCCATTCATCGTACGTTTGTATCCGGAATTGTACCCCTGACTCGGAGGCCCATGACACCCGCTGGCTACCAGAGAGCTGGCTACTGAACTTGACTGCGGTGACGTGAGCCTGACTGCAAATCTGTCACGGGGCGTCGCATGCAGGTCGTCGTGTGGTAGGTACCGTAGCTGGCTCGCAGCCCTGGTCGCGAGTAGGTCGTGAGAAGCAAAAACATGGTCACCTCTCTGCCCATGATAGGCAAGGATACATCAAGAGGCTCGATTTGATCAATTTGATTGTCGCACCGGCGACAAACACCGGCTTCGTCTGACCATCACCTTGGACAGCGCAATTTCAAACGCACGTTGCATGACAAAATATCGATCCGAGGAACCGTCCGCAATCGCTAAAGGCCTGTCCGAGATGGCCATTAGGGGGCTTCCAAGATCGCGCCGATGGGCCGACCAGCACCAAGCCACCAAGCAATCGATGAATACAGATCCTTTCCCACGCACATACCGATACCTACAGCTGCCTCTATCTTGTACCAAACCCTTCTTGCATTGGCAACAGACAGCAGCCACAACTCCAACACAGGCAACAGCTCTTTAACCTGCTTAAGTTCCAGCCAGCTGCTGCTCAGTGTATCTCCACTGCGAGAGTGCGAGCATGGCACTCTATCTCCATACATGATTGCGAAGCTACCATTATTCTCCAGTGGCCAAACTCAGGCTGCGAAGCAACCCTCAAGTCTAAAATGCCAAGCTGGCCATGCAACATAGTCGAGCACTGCTGGATAGCATTGCGACCCTTCCCGCTGTAGGCATTTTAGGAGTTAGCCAAGCTCCTTAAGACAGGAAGCAACCTCTCATCTAGTAAAATCAAGCAAGCACTCCACTGTGCCACCGATGCCCCAGCAATCGGCACACTCCATCGGTTGCACGAGCAGCCAATCATCCATGCCGCCCAGTGGAACAACTCCAGCTTCAGGGCCTCCGTCAGGTGTCCACCCCCTCAAACCTGCTGAGCAGCAACAGGAAAGGGCGGCGCGCAAAGAGTGCCACTGGACATCAGGGGCGATGGATCTGGATGGCCGGGGCCACTACCGGCTCCTAGACATTGACATCAACGCCGACCCATTGGACATCAGGCAAGGGCGGCCAGAGCCTTGGATACCGGTACTTGGATATGAAACGGGTTTCAGGGCCACCCATTAAAGGCATCCTACTGGAGGCCATCAGACAAAGGAACATGGTAGACACCAGGCATGGTGGTATTTCTTTTGCTTGGACTAGGGGGTGCTGGATAGCGTATGACAAAAAACTTGAACCAGGTCACACTTCAGAGCACTAGACGTGCCATTGCGGCAGCCATTGCGGGTAACTCTTTCGGTTAATGTCATGACGGGGAAACATCCAGCAGGTAGGGCCAGGCTGTTTTTGTTCTTCAAATCGCTAGGATTTGAATTGTTTACAGGTATCTGCAAGAGCAAGTCCTGCTGTGCTGTAAGCAGAAGCCCACTCAAAAGGCATCCATTCCAATGATGTCACATTTACCACTATGGCCTTCCTTGCTTTGGACCAGTTATACGGACGATACCTTCTGATTGAGGGGAACTTGAACCCTCTACCTCCATCCCTAACCCTAAACCCCAATCCTTGTACCTCAACCCCAATCCTTGTACCTCAACCCCAATCCTTGTACCTCAACCCCAATCCTTGTACCTCAACCCCAATCCTTGTACCTCAACCCCAATCCTTGTACCTCAACCCCAATCCTGATACCGGTACCTCAACCCCAGCCCTCAACTCTTACATATACTGAAACTACGCGACACCCCGCACACTCTGTAACATCTGAACCCGGAACACATGCTCTTCTGGCTAGGCGCGCCTACCGCGAGGCAGCCAGGCGGCATCACCCTGACAAAGGAGGCGATCCGGGAATATTCGCCCGTATCCAGGCGGCGTTCCAGGTGAATCTAATGATGGATAGGGTACTGTAGATCGGGTTTTAGGAATTCTACTTCAGGGTTAAGGTCTGTCGGGAATGTATACTCATTCGTATCTTTAGCTTGCATGGGAACTGCTGTTTGACATCTTTCAGGTCTGGGTGCCACCCGTTATTCCTGAGACCAGTATTTATTTTTGGCCACGAATCCATCTTTGGCAAGCCACTCAGCAGCGGCCTAAGGCCCGCTTGGGACCAAACCTGGACTGGCCTGCAACTGGTGACCACAGCAGCAAGGCTGGCCACAAATGAGGCCTCCGGCCAGCAGCTGGAGTGTAGCTGACACAAACCTGAGTGACGAAAAAGAAGCACTGGCCCCACCTCCGCCGCATCTCCCCGTCCCACACACACTCCTTGTTCCTGATGCCCCCCCCCCCAACTTTCCACTGTCTTGTCTGCAGGTGCTCTCTGATCCTGGTGAGGCGGATGGGAGATCCCTTGGATCTAGCTAGATCAGTGAGAGCCCGCGGGATGTGTCACACGGCAGACATATGTCAACAGAGAGCCATCTTGTTAAGGGTCCAGCTTTTTGTGCTCTGTGTAAGGGTTCAGGGTTTAAGGATGCAGGCCCATTCATGCTCTGCTACGCAGCCTTTTCCCTCCTTCACCCTCAGAGGGTAAGTAACGAGAAGGAAAAACGATAAGCCCCTCACTCGGGGTATTATGTCCCATGCTTCGGCCAAAATGGGCAGCTTCCATAATCCACGCACTCGTTTACGCCTCTTCTTCTTCATTTGTTTACTCGCGCGTGTTTTCGGAACTTCCAAGATTTGTCCAAACCCTTGTTTTGAGTGATCGGTGCTGAAACTGAGGGTTGGGGTTGGCCTGTGCAAGCGCTCGTACCTGGTATTGCACTTCCGCCACAATTGTGTCAGGTCAGCGACTGCGGCCAAGGGTTCAGGGTTCAGGGTTCAGGGTTCAGGGTTCAGGGTTCAGGGTTCAGGGTTCAGGGTTCAGGGTTCAGGGTTCAGGGTTCAGGGTTCAGGGTTCAGGGTTCAGGGTTCAGGGTTCAGGGTTCAGGGTTCAGGGTTCAGGGTTCAGGGTTCAGGGTTCAGGGTTCAGGGTTCAGGGTTCAGGGTTCAGGGTTCAGGGTTCAGGGTTCAGGGTTCAGGGTTCAGGGTTCAGGGTTCAGGGTTCAGGGTTCAGGGTTCAGGGTTCAGGGTTCAGGGTTCAGGGTTCAGGGTTCAGGGTTCAGGGTTCAGGGTTCAGGGTTCAGGGTTCAGGGTTCAGGGTTCAGGGTTCAGGGTTCAGCATGCTATCTTGCTTAGGCCGCCAGCTGTGCACAGGCCGCTAGCTGTGCACAGGGCGCCAGCTGTGCACAGGCCGCTAGCTGTGCACAGGGTGCCAGCTGTGCACAGGGTGCCAGCTGTGCACAGGTCGCCAGCTCTGCACAGGCTGCCAGCTGTGCACAGGCCGCCAGCTGTGCACAGGCCGCCAGCTGTGCACAGGTCGGTCGTGGTTTGATCCCAATTGGCGGTGGTGGCCGCACAGCAACTCCTCCAGTAGTGGTCTGGTGTGCACTGCTGCAAATAACACTTACCGGCTTAATGCGTTTTAGAGCCGGCAAGACCCTTAAGGCATAGCAGGAATACATTTCATGAATTCCAGGGCAGATCCAGATCAAGCAGATCTGGATACGCCCTGAATTTCATATGCTTAAACTAAATTCAAGGCAGATCCAGATCTGCTTGGCTGTCAAAGTTCTCATTCTCATCTTGACTTGCACAGCAAGCCTAGATGGAATCAGCCCTTATGTGACCTCGAACCGACTAGTGTGACCTCCAACCGACTAATGTGGCCCCCAACTGACACCAAATCTGCTTGGGGTGCACCCTTCCTTCTTACAGCCTGCGCATGGCATGCAAGCCCTGAGCATTCCAAAACGTGTTCACCATTGTGACGCAGGGCACATAGACAGCAGACACACCTCTATGTACCCTAAACCCTTATCCAAGGCAAATGGACAGCAGACACACCTTTATATACCCTAAACCCAAAACCCCAACCCTAAGATTGGGCACATAGACATCAGACACACCTCTATATACCCTAAACCCTTATCCAAGGCACCTGACATAGATAGCAGACACACCACTATGTACCCTAAACCCAAAACCCTAACCCTAAGATTGGGCACATAGACAACAGACACACCACTATGTACCCTAAACCCAAAACCCGAACCCTAAGATTGGGCACATCTATAGCAGACATACCACTATGTACCCTAAACCCAAAACCCTAACCATAAGATTGGGCACATAGACAGCAGGCACACCACTATGTACCCTTAACCCTAAACCCTAAACCCTTAACCCTAAAACCTAAACCCTAAACCCTGAACCCTACACTAGGGCACACAGACAGCAGACACACCACTATGTACCCTAAACCCAAAATCCTAACCCTACACTAGGGCACACAGACAGCAGACCCATAACTATGTACCCTAAACCCTAAACCCTAACCCTACACTAGGGCACATAGACAGCAGACACATTAATATGTACCCTAAACCCAAAACCCTAACCCTACACTAGGGCACACAGACAGCAGACACACCACTAGGTACCCTAAACCCTAAACCCTAACCCTACACTAGGGCACCCAGACAGCAGACACACCACTAGGTACCCTAAACCCTAAACCCTAACCCTTCACTAGGGCACATAGACAGCAGACACACCACTATGTACCCTTAACCCTAAACCCTAAACCCTACACTAGGGCCAGACAACAGACAGACCACTATGTACCCTAAACCCTACACTAGGTCATATAGACAGCAGACACACCACTATGTGCACTTAAGGTCGTCCCCGTCCCAAACGTGTTTTGACCATCGTGACGCAGGGCAGCGCCGTGTGTACGATGCGATGGCCAAGGACGTGCGATTGAGGTATGGGTCAGCATAAGTCAAGGAATGCTTTGGTTTACGGGAACATGTCCCATGCATCAGATGGGATGCTCTGCTGGAATGTAAAAGCTTCACACAACTTCACAGCACCTCATGAAACTTCACAGCTACGATTCAGCTACCTCCCACCTCATGTATGCCCCTTCCCGCAGGTACATGCGGGAGCACATGGCCCCTGAGGAAGGAGGGGGCGAGGGCTCGCTCCTGGCTGAGCTGGCAAGCAAAGGCATAGCTTGCGACGCACGCACACAGGTGGGTGGATCTTGGATGGGTTACCTTTGTTCACGTCTTCAGATCCCCCCGGCCTGGCATCTCCCCAGCCTGACTGCTCACCACTTTTGCCCCAAAGATATAATTTACCGGCCCCTCTCCCTATTCAGATCCCTTACAGCTGGTAGTAACACGTGAGATGTGTCGCCATCCCACCAACATGACCTACAAGATCTATTGGATCTACCATCACAAATATACGATCTGGTGGATCTGCCATCCAGCCCCCCTCTCTTCAGATTCCTTGCAGCTGGTAGTGACCTGTGAGGTTTGTCGCAATCTGGCCAACATGACCTGCAGGATCTATTGGATCCATAAGCATATCGCATATGATGAATACATTACAATCACCAACTGCAAGGGGTCACCAGAGAGGGGGGAAATCCATGAGATCTTGTACATGTACATGGATTTCCCCCCTCTCTGGTGACCCCTTGCAGTTGGTGGTGACCTGTGAGGTTTGTTGCAATCCCACCAATATGACATGCAGGATCTAGTGGATCCATAAGCATATAACATATGATGGATGCGGTACATAACATATGCACAAAATAATGGATTTCTCCACTCTCTTGTGATCCCCTTGCAGTTGGTGGTGACCTGTGAGGTTTGTCGCCGTCCCGCCACTATCATCTGCTGGGTTTGCTCGGCAGACATCTGCAGCTTCTGTGTGAGGAGGCAGCACTGGAAGGTGGGGGGTGCAGGATATGAGGAGGGGTACAAGGACATGTAAGGGGGGGGGGGGGCAGGAGGTTCATAGCAGGGGGGCACCGGAAGGTGGGGGATGCAGGATATGAGGAGGGGTACAGGGACATGTAAGGGGTGGGGGGGGACAGGAGGTTCATAGCAGGGGGGCACCGGAAGGTGGGGGGTGCAGGATATGAGGAGTGGTACGGGGACATGTAAGGGGTGGGGGGGGGGACAGGAGGTTCATAGCAGGGGGGCACCGGAAGGTGGGGGGTGCAGGATATGAGGAGGGGTACAGGGACATGTAAGGGGTGGGGGGGGGACAGGAGGTTCATAGCAGGGGGGCACCGGAAGGTGGGGTATTGGTGTGGGGGAGGCAACACTGGAAGGTGAGGGGTGCGGGATATAGGGAGGTTTAGGGATAGGAAGGGGGGGGCAGGTGGGGGTGCGGGGCAGGTGGGGGTGCGGGGGAGGTAGGGGGTTTGCAGGATATGACTAGGGGTACAGGGACATATAGGGAGGTGGGGAAAGAAGGAAAGTGCTAGGCGCAGAGGGAACCTGGAGGTGATGTTAGTGGTGCAGGGTCAGATGAGAGGAATTTAGGCAGCAACCACTCCCCACTAGCTGTCACACCACATCATCTCGTCATGTAAGGAAACCAACACGTACGTCTCACGTGAAGCGAAGTATCGGCCACAGGTCAGTGCGTACCTCCCCACCTAGCTGCACACTTTGACGTTACTGCATTTTAGCTGAAGCTCCCTGACTTGCAGTGAACATGCCATCTTTAGGGAATGGATGAAAACCTTGCTGGAACCTACCACCCACCCCTCCCGTGGGTTGGCTAAATTGCCTCTGAACCACCTTGCAATGAACAGCGCATTTCATGTCTCTTCTTCAGGGCGTGTGTACAAAACTTGCTGGCCCCTCCCACCCACCCCTCCCGTGTTCTGGCTGCATTGTCACTGAACCATTATGAAATGAACGGCCCATCTCATGTCTCTTCTTCAGGGCGTGTGGCCGCTTCACTGGCCAGTCGTCAACTCACCCCACATGGAGGACATGCTCGGCAAAAGGGAGATGGAGCAAAAGAGGAAGGAGGACGCACACAGGTGGGTGGGGTTAAAGATTATATGAAATATACATCATGAAACGTGAACACAACTAATTTTTTACATTTCTGGCCACTCGCGGCTCGCGACGTCTCCGGTCAACTTGAATCCGAATGGAGCTCCCTCCCCCTCCCCCCCCCTACTCCCTCACCTTCAATCCGGAAAAAGCTCCCGCCCCCTCCCCCCCCCTCCCTCACCTTCAATCCGAATGGAGCTCCCTCTCCCTCCCCCTCTCCATCTCCCCTCATCTGAAATATGAATAAAGCCCTCCTCCTCCCCCTCCCAAATCCCTCCCCAACCTCACCTTCAAAAAAAATGGAGTTCCCTCCTCCTCCCCTCATTTTCCCTCCACCTGATCTTCGGGTCTATCTACAAATGGAGAGTCCCTCACTTCGTCTCCAGGGTCTTACTAGAATAAAATCTTACACCTCCCCTTTCCCCTTTCCCCCTCTTAGCTGTTAGACCTGCCGATATGCCCTGGAGGTATTTCCACCTCCCCTTCCCCCTCTTAGCTGTTAGACCTGCCGATATGCCCTGGAGGTATTTCCCCCTCCCCTTCCCCCTCTTAGCTGTTAGACCTGCCGATATGCCCTGGAGGTATTTCCCCCTCCCCTTCCCCCTCTTAGCTGTTAGACCTGCCGATATGCCCTGGACGTATTTCCCCCTCCCCTTCCCCCTCTTAGCTGTTAGACCCGCCGATATGCCCTGGAGGTATTTTCCCCTCCCCTTCCCCCTCTTAGCTGTTAGACCTGCCGATATGCCCTTGAGGTATTTCCCCCTCCCCTTCCCCCTCTTAGCTGTTAGACCCGCCGATATGCCCTGGAGGTATTTCCCCCTCCCCTTCCCCCTCTTAGCTGTTAGACCTGCCGATATGCCCTGGAGGTATTTCCCCCTCCCCTTCCCCCTCTTAGCTGTTAGACCTGCCGATATGCCTTGGAGGTATTTCCCCCTCCCCTTCCCCCTCTTAGCTGTTAGACCCGCCGATATGCCCTGGAGGTATTTTCCCCTCCCCTTCCCCCTATTAGCTGTTAGACCCGCCGATATGCCCTGGAGGTATTTCCCCCTCCCCTTCCCCCTCTTAGCTGTTAGACCTGCCGATATGCCCTGGAGGTATTTCCCCCTCCCCTTCCCCCTCTTAGCTGTTAGACCTGCCGATATGCCCTGGAGGTATTTCCCCCTCCCCTTCCCCCTCTTAGCTGTTAGACCTGCCGATATGCCCTGGACGTATTTCCCCCTCCCCTTCCCCCTCTTAGCTGTTAGACCCGCCGATATGCCCTGGAGGTATTTTCCCCTCCCCTTCCCCCTCTTAGCTGTTAGACCTGCCGATATGCCCTTGAGGTATTTCCCCCTCCCCTTCCCCCTCTTAGCTGTTAGACCCGCCGATATGCCCTGGAGGTATTTCCCCCTCCCCTTCCCCCTCTTAGCTGTTAGACCTGCCGATATGCCCTGGAGGTATTTCCCCCTCCCCTTCCCCCTCTTAGCTGTTAGACCTGCCGATATGCCTTGGAGGTATTTCCCCCTCCCCTTCCCCCTCTTAGCTGTTAGACCTGCCGATATGCCCTGGAGGTATTTCCCCCTCCCCTTCCCCCTATTAGCTGTTAGACCCGCCGATATGCCCTGGAGGTATTTCCCCCTCCCCTTCCCCCTCTTAGCTGTTAGACCTGCCGATATGCCCTGGAGGTATTTCCCCCTCCCCTTCCCCCTCTTAGCTGTTAGACCTGCCGATATGCCCTGGAGGTATTTCCCCCTCCCCTTCCCCCTCTTAGCTGTTAGACCCGCCGATATGCCCTGGAGGTATTTCCCCCTCCCCTTCCCCCTCTTAGCTGTTAGACCTGCCGATATGCCCTGGAGGTATTTCCCCCTCCCCCTTCCCCCTCTTAGCTGTTAGACCTGCCGATATGCCCTTGAGGTATTTTCCACCTCCCCTTCCCCCTCTTAGCTGTTAGACCCGCCGATATGCCCTGGTGGTATTTCCACCTCCCCTTCCCCCTCTTAGCTGTTAGACCTGCCGATATGCCCTGGAGGTATTTCCCCCTCCCCCTTCCCCCTCTTAGCTGTTAGACCTGCCGATATGCCCTGGAGGTATTTCCACCTCCCCTTCCCCCCTCTTAGCTGTTAGACCTGCCGATATGCCCTGGAGGTATTTCCCCCTCCCCTTCCCCCTCTTAGCTGTTAGACCTGCCGATATGCCCTGGAGGTATTTCCCCCTCCCCTTCCCCCTCTTAGCTGTTAGACCTGCCGATATGCCCTGGAGGTATTTCCACCTCCCCTTCCCCCTCTTAGCTGTTAGACCTGCCGATATGCCCTGGAGGTATTTCCCCCTCCCCTTCCCCCTCTTAGCTGTTAGACCTGCCGATATGCCCTGGAGGTATTTCCACCTCCCCTTCCCCCTCTTAGCTGTTAGACCTGCCGATATGCCCTGGAGGTATTTCCCCCTCCCCTTCCCCCTCTTAGCTGTTAGACCCGCCGATATGCCCTGGAGGTATTTCCCCCTCCCCTTCCCCCTCTTAGCTGTTAGACCTGCCGATATGCCCTGGAGGTATTTCCCCCTCCCCCTTCCCCCTCTTAGCTGTTAGACCTGCCGATATGCCCTGGAGGTATTTTCCCCTCCCCTTCCCCCTCTTAGCTGTTAGACCTGCCGATATGCCCTGGTGGTATTTCCACCTCCCCTTCCCCCTCTTAGCTGTTAGACCTGCCGATATGCCCTGGAGGTATTTCCCCCTCCCCCTTCCCCCTCTTAGCTGTTAGACCTGCCGATATGCCCTGGAGGTATTTCCACCTCCCCTTCCCCCTCTTAGCTGTTAGACCTGCCGATATGCCCTGGAGGTATTTCCCCCTCCCCTTCCCCCTCTTAGCTGTTAGACCTGCCGATATGCCCTTGAGGTATTTCCCCCTCCCCTTCCCCCTCTTAGCTGTTAGACCTGCCGATATGCCCTGGAGGTATTTCCACCTCCCCTTCCCCCTCTTAGCTGTTAGACCTGCCGATATGCCCTGGAGGTATTTCCCCCTCCCCTTCCCCCTCTTAGCTGTTAGACCTGCCGATATGCCCTGGAGGTATTTCCACCTCCACTTCCCCCTCTTAGCTGTTAGACCTGCCGATATGCCCTGGAGGTATTTCCCCCTCCCCTTCCCCCTCTTAGCTGTTAGACCTGCCGATATGCCCTGGAGGTATTTCCCCCTCCCCTTCCCCCTCTTAGCTGTTAGACCTGCCGATATGCCCTGGAGGTATTTTCCCCTCCCCTTCCCCCTCTTAGCTGTTAGACCTGCCGATATGCCCTGGAGGTATTTCCCCCTCCCCCTTCCCCCTCTTAGCTGTTAGACCTGCCGATATGCCCTGGAGGTATTTCCCCCTCCCCTTCCCCCTCTTAGCTGTTAGACCTGCCGATATGCCCTGGAGGTATTTCCCCCTCCCCTTCCCCCTCTTAGCTGTTAGACCTGCCGATATGCCCTGGAGGTATTTCCCCCTCCCCTTCCCCCTCTTAGCTGTTAGACCTGCCGATATGCCCTGGAGGTATTTCCCCCTCCCCTTCCCCCTCTTAGCTGTTAGACCTGCCCATATGCCTTGGAGGTATTTCCCCCTCCCCTTCCCCCTCTTAGCTGTTAGACCCGCCGATATGCCCTGGAGGTATTTCCACCTCCCCTTCCCCCTCTTAGCTGTTAGACCCGCCGATATGCCCTGGTGGTATTTCCCCCTCCCCTTCCCCCTCTTAGCTGTTAGACCTGCCGATATGCCCTGGAGGTATTTTCCCCTCCCCTTTCCCCCTCTTAGCTGTTAGACCTGCCGATATGCCCTGGAGGTATTTCCCCCTCCCCTTCCCCCTCTTAGCTGTTAGACCTGCCGATATGCCCTGGAGGTATTTCCCCCTCCCCTTCCCCCTCTTAGCTGTTAGACCTGCCGATATGCCCTGGAGGTATTTTCCCCTCCCCTTCCCCCTCTTAGCTGTTAGACCTGCCGATATGCCCTGGAGGTATTTCCCCCTCCCCTTCCCCCTCTTAGCTGTTAGACCCGCCGATATGCCCTGGAGGTATTTCCCCCTCCCCTTCCCCCTCTTAGCTGTTAGACCTGCCGATATGCCCTGGAGGTATTTCCACCTCCCCTTCCCCCTCTTAGCTGTTAGACCTGCCGATATGCCCTGGAGGTATTTCCACCTCCCCTTCTTCCTCTCCCTGCCCCTCTCCCTCCATCTCACTCCCCCCCCCCCTAAATCCCAAAGCGGGTGGATGACAGACCCCCCCTTCTCCCCACATCCCTCTCCTACCCGGCCTTCCACTTACCACCTCTCACCTTACCCTCCCCCTTACCCCTCCCCCCTCCCCCCTCCCCCCTCTCTCTCCTTCCCACCCCCACCTTCCCCCCTCTCCCCTTCCCCTCCCCCTCCCTCGTACCTGATACCTGCAGGTATGAACTGGAGGACCCACACTACCTGCCTCCAGCTCTGCTCCGCGAGGCCCGTCAATTCTTGGAGACCGCTCTGCGCGCCTACAGAGCGCATCCTCACCCCAGCCTCTCTAATGACCATCAGCAACCTGACTCGGAGGCGGCATCCAAAGTGTTGGTAGACGGCCTGCACCTCAGGCGCTATCATTCGGAGTTGGCCAAATACTACAAGTGGTGTCAATCAGCAGGCGTGGTCTACCTGGCCTGCTATCTACCAACGGGTGAGACGTGTTCTTGCATGTACTACTGGTGCAATCCCGGTACCCTAACTTGCTTTTTGGCGTTGGGGAGGGAAGGAATGGGAGGAAGGAAAGGGGGGGAAGGAAAGGTGAGGAAGGAAAGGGGAGAAAGGAAAGGGGAGAAAGGAAAGGGGAGAAAGGAAAGGGGAGGAAGGAAAGGGGAGAAAGGAAAATGGAGGAAGGAAAGGAGAGAAAGGAAAGGGGAGAAAGGAAAGGTGAGGAAGGAAAGGGGAGGAAGGAAAGGGGAGGAAGGAAAGGTGAGAAAGGAAAGGTGAGGAAGGAAAGGGGAGGAAGGAAAGGGGAGGAAGGAAAGGAGAGGAAGGAAAGGGGAGGAAGGAAAGGGGAGGAAGGAAAGGGGAGGAAGGAAAGGGGAGGAAGGAAAGGGGGGGAAGGAAAGGGGAGGAAGGAAAGGGGAGGAAGGAAAGGTGAGGAAGGAAAGGGGAGGAAGGAAAGGTGAGGAAGGAAAGGGGAGGAAGGAAAGGTGAGGAAGGAAAGGGGAGGAAGGAAAGGGGAGGAAGGAAAGGGGGGGAAGGATAGGTGAGGAAGGAAAGGGGGGGAAGGACAGGTGAGGAAGGAAAGGTGAGGAAGGAAAGGTGAGGAAGGAAAGGGGAGGAAGGAAAGGGGAGGAAGGAAAGGTGAGGAAGGAAAGGGGGGGAAGGAAAGGTGAGGAAGGAAAGGGGGGGAAGGAAAGGTGAGGAAGGAAAGGTGAGAAAGGAAAGGTGAGGAAGGAAAGGTGAGAAAGGAAAGGTGAGGAAGGAAAGGGGGGGAAGGATAGGTGAGGAAGGAAAGGGGGGGAAGGACAGGTGAGGAAGGAAAGTTGAGGAAGGAAAAGGGAGGAAGGAAAGGGGAGGAAGGAAAGGGGAGGAAGGAAAGGTGAGGAAGGAAAGGGGAGGAAGGAAAGGGGGGGAAGGAAAGGGGGGGAAGGAAAGGGGAGGAAGGAAAGGGGGGGAAGGAAAGGTGAGGAAGGAAAGGTGAGGAAGGAAAGGGGGGGAAGGAAAACGTAGGCGTCGTTTGGACAGTGCCATCCGACCTGTGACTGTCTGTCGTGGCAGGGCTCCATTCTGGCCTGAATACCCCTTTGAATGGTCAGTCAATGGCCAATCAATGGTCAGTCAATGGTCAATCAATGGTCAGTCAATGGTCAATCAATGGTCAGTCAATGGTCAATCAATGGTCAGTCAATGGTCAATCAATGGTCAGTCAATGGTCAGTCAATGGCCAATCAATGGTCAGTCAATTGCCAATCAATGGTCAGTCAATGGTCAATCAATGGTCAATCAATGGTCAGTCAATGGTCAATCAATGGCCAATCAATGGTCAGTCAATGGCCAATCAATGGTCAGTCAATGGCCAATCAATGGTCAGTCAATGGCCAATCAATGGTCAATCAATGGTCAGTCAATGGCCCATCAATGGTCAATCAATGGTCAGTCAATGGCCAGTCAATGGCCAATCAATGGTCAGTCAATGGCCAGTCAATGGTCAATCAATGGCCAGTCAATGGCCAATCAATGGTCAGTCAATGGCCAATCAATGGTCAATCAATGGTCAGTCAATAGCCAATCAATGGTCAATCAATGGTCAGTCAATGGCCAATCAATGGTCAGTCAATGGTCAATCAATGGTCAATCAATGGTCAATCAATGGTCAGTCAATGGCCAATCAATGGTCAGTCAATGGCCAATCAATGGTCAGTCAATGGCCAATCAATGGTCAGTCAATGGGCAGTCATTGGTCAATCAATGGTCAATCAATGGTCAATCAATGGTCAGTCAATGGCAAATCAATGGTCAGTCAATGGCCAATCAATGGTCAGTCAATGGTCAATCAATGGTCAGTCAATGGCCAATCAATGGTCAGTCAATGGTCAATCAATGGTCAGTCAATAGCCAATCAATGGTCAATCAATGGCCAATCAATGGTCAGTCAATAGTCAATCAATGGTCAATCAATGGTCAGTCAATGGCCAATCAATGGGCAGTCAATAGTCAATCAATGGTCAGTCAATGGCCAATCAATGGTCAATCAATGGCCAATCAATGGTCAATAGTCAATCTATGGTCAGTCAATGGCCAATCAATGGTCAATCAATGGCCAATCAATGGTCAATAGTCAATCAATGGTCAGTCAATAGTCAATCAATGGTCAGTCAATGGTCAGTCATTGGTCAATCAATGGTCAATCAATGGTCAATCAATGGCCAATCAATGGTCAGTCAATGGTCAGTCATTGGTCAATCAATGGTCAATCAATGGTCAATCAATGGTCAGTCAATGGCCAATCAATGGTCAGTCAATGGCCAATCAATGGTCAGTCAATGGCCAATCAATGGTCAGTCAATGGTCAGTCATTGGTCAATCAATGGTCAATCAATGGTCAATCAATGGTCAGTCAATGGCCAATCAATGGTCAGTCAATGGCCAATCAATGGTCAGTCAATGGTCAATCAATGGTCAGTCAATGGCCAATCAATGGTCAGTCAATGGCCAATCAATGGTCAGTCAATGGCCAATCAATGGTCAGTCAATGTTCAGTCAATGGTCAATCAATAGTCAATCAATGGTCAATCAATGGTCAGTCAATGGCCAATCAATGGGCAGTCAATAGTCAATCAATGGTCAGTCAATGGCCAATCAATGGTCAGTCAATGGCCAATCAATGGTCAGTCAATGGCCAATCAATGGTCAGTCAATGGCCAATCAATGGTCAGTCAATGGCCAATCAATGGTCAATCAATGGTCAGTCAATGGCCAATCAATGGTCAATCAATGGTCAGTCAATGGTCAGTCAATGGTCAATCAATGGTCAGTCAATAGTCAATCAATGGTCAGTCAATGGTCAATCAATGGTCAGTCAATGGTCAGTCAATGGCCAATCAATGGTCAGTCAATGGTCAGTCAATGGTCAGTCAATGGTCAGTCAATGGCCAATCAATGGTCAATCAATGGCCAATCAATGGTCAGTCAATGGCCAATCAATGGTCAGTCAATGGCCAATCAATGGTCAGTCAATGGCCAATCAATGGTCAATCAATGGTCAGTCAATGGCCAATCAATGGTCAATCAATGGTCAGTCAATGGTCAGTCAATGGCCAATCAATGGTCAGTCAATGGTCAATCAATGGTCAGTCAATGGTCAATCAATGGTCAGTCAATGACCAATCAATGGTCAGTGAATGGCCAATCAATGGTCAGTCAATGGCCAATCAATGGTCAGTCAATGGCCAATCAATGGTCAGTCAATGGTCAGTCATTGGTCAATCAATGGTCAATCAATGGTCAGTCAATGGCCAATCAATGGTCAGTCAATGACCAATCAATGGTCAGTCAATGGCCAATCAATGGTCAGTCAATGGTCAGTCATTGGTCAATCAATGGTCAATCAATTGTCAATCAATGGTCAGTCAATGGCCAATCAATGGGCAGTCAATGGCCAATCAATGGTCAGTCAATGGCCAATCAATGGTCAGTCAATGGCCAATCAATGGTCAGTCAATGGCCAATCAATGGTCAGTCAATGGCCAATCAATGGTCAGTCAATGGCCAATCAATGGTCAATCAATGGTCAGTCAATGGCCAATCAATGGTCAATCAATGGTCAGTCAATGGTCAGTCAATGGTCAATCAATGGTCAGTCAATAGTCAATCAATGGTCAGTCAATGGTCAATCAATGGTCAGTCAATGGTCAGTCAATGGCCAATCAATGGTCAGTCAATGGTCAGTCAATGGTCAGTCAATGGTCAATCAATGGCCAATCAATGGTCAATCAATGGCCAATCAATGGTCAGTCAATGGCCAATCAATGGTCAGTCAATGGCCAATCAATGGTCAGTCAATGGCCAATCAATGGTCAATCAATGGTCAGTCAATGGCCAATCAATGGTCAATCAATGGTCAGTCAATGGTCAGTCAATGGCCAATCAATGGTCAGTCAATGGTCAATCAATGGTCAGTCAATGGTCAATCAATGGTCAGTCAATGACCAATCTATGGTCAGTGAATGGCCAATCAATGGTCAGTCAATGGCCAATCAATGGTCAGTCAATGGCCAGTCAATGGTCAGTCAATGGTCAGGCATTGGTCAATCAATGGTCAATCAATGGTCAGTCAATGGCCAATCAATGGTCAGTCAATGACCAATCAATGGTCAGTCAATGGCCAATCAATGGTCAGTCAATGGTCAGTCATTGGTCAATCAATGGTCAATCAATTGTCAATCAATGGTCAGTCAATGGCCAATCAATGGTCAGTCAATGGCCAATCAATGGTCAGTCAATGGCCAATCAATGGTCAGTCAATGGCCAATCAATGGTCAGTCAATGGCCAATCAATGGTCAGTCAATGGCCAATCAATGGTCAGTCAATGGTCAGTCAATGGTCAATCAATAGTCAATCAATGGTCAATCAATGGTCAGTCAATGGCCAATCAATGGTCAGTCAATGGTCAATCAATGGTCAGTCAATGGCCAATCAATGGTCAATCAATGGTCAATCAATGGTCAATCAATGGTCAGTCAATGGTCAATCAATGGTCAGTCAATGGCCAATCATTGGTCAGTCAATGGTCAATCAATGGTCAGTCAATGGCCAATCAATGGTCAGGCAATGGTCAATCAATGGTCAGTCAATGGTCAATCAATGGTCAGTCAATGGCCAATCAATGGTCAGTCAATGGCCAATCAATGGTCAGTCAATGGCCAATCAATGGTCAGTCAATGGCCAATCAATGGTCAGTCAATGGTTAGCAAGTCCACCATTGACCACATCAGCCCCTAGGTCTTTGATCTCCCTGCCCCATTTATTTCACCACCCATCCAGGACGCCCCGGCTGCCCAGCTGAAGTGGAGGCTTCCAGTGAGGCCGGAGGAGCACCAACACTACGTATATGGTCCCGTCCACAGCGCCCGGACTCTGCTGGTGCGTCAAAGCTGGCCACGTCTGTAACAAGCGAAGCAGCAGCAGAAGAGGGGGCAGCAGCAGTAGAGGGTGCAGCTGATGCAGAAGCAGAAGCAGAAGAGGTGGCAGAAGCATCATCATCATCATCAGCAGCAGCAGATGATGGAGCAGGTGCCAGGGCAGCAGCCACTGGAGCCCTGACCGCAGCAATAGCAAGGAGGAATGTAATAGCAGCAGCGGCAGCAGGTGCTGGGGAAGCGGCAACAGGAGGAGCGCTAATGACAGCAGTGTCTTCACAGAATTCTGATGGGCACGAAAGCCTTCCTGTCCTGTATCGCTCCCTTGCCCACCGCGTGGAAGCCGGGATGGCGGTTGAGACCATGAGGTGGGTTGTGGCACTGATGGGTGGCAGTTGGAGGGAGAGGGCTCGACAGGTGACCTGACACACTGTGAAAGCCGGGCTGGCCTTGAAGACCATAAGGTGGGTGTAAGTACTAGTGAGCAGATGGTGGTGGGCGGATGGTGGTGAGGGGAAGGGCAGATAGGTGATAGTGGCCGGTGGGCATTTTCATTTGGCAGGTGGTGTGTGTGTGTGTGGTGGGTGGTGATGGGTGGATGTTAGTGGGTGGGTTAGACACCCCATGTGAAAGTGGGGTGGCGGTTGAAGCTATATCATGTGGGTGCTAGAATCTTGTATTGTGTTTGGACGTAACAAAGTGTGAGGCTGGCCGCCCAACCCTAGAAAACCTGGAATGGGCCCGCGGCTGGCGGCTGGCGCAGGATGGCTCATCCACACTTCCCTGTTACTTCCATCTCCACACTTCCCCGTTACATCCATCGGCAGCAGGAGCAAAAGTGTGAACTTTGTTAGTTTGCATGCGCCTAAATGCAGCTGCCAGGTGGACCAAAATATCCCTCCTTCCATGGGGAGGCTAGAGTACCACTTGTGCCACTTGCTGGATTCCCGTTTATTGTTTTCCTACTACGCTAGCTCTTGTCCCTCGAAACTACCTTTCAATTATTCATCCCCAAGTACACCAAGTTACTTTTTTCCAACGACATGTTCTGTGGTGGGCAATTTACTGTCGCAGTGCAGCCCCTGTTTCACATTGCGGTGCACTTCTCATGTAAATTACGGTCTGAGCTTTTGTTCCCAACTGCAATTTCCTTTTCCTGTCACATGTAACTGACTTACTGGTACGTAATAAGCCTTCCATCTTACATTCCACAGATATCACCTCCTGGTGCAAATCCCCATCAATGTGCGCATGTTACAGGTACCCATCACTGCATGTATTACAATATGTTACAATATGTTACAATATGTTACAATATGTTACAATATGTTACAATATGTTACAATATGTTACAATATGTTACAATATGTTACAATATGTTACAATATGTTACAATATGTTACAATATGTTACAATATGTTACAATATGTTACAAGTTACCATCCCTGGACATGTTACAGGACCTCCGATGAGCGCATGGTGGGCATCATGATTGCTAAGGCCCGGCCCGGAGAGAAGTGGAGGCGGATCTTTGCCGGCGATCCGGAGGGGGCGCGATGCTGTGATCCACCGCCCACACTGCCATCAGGTGTGTAGAGGATTGAGGAGATCAGTTATGTGTGTGTGGGGGAGATCTGAAGGGGGGCGCGATGCTGCAACCTACCGCCCGCGAGGATGGGAGGCTGAGATGCCAAAACCAGGTTACAAAGAATGCAGCCACTGAAAACATGTTCCCCGGTTTCCATTTACGTCTTTGGGCACCAAGGCGAAATGGGGCCATCATAGGGATGCAGTGGTGCTGCATGCGTCCTAGTGAGCGCTGCACATGATGCGGCAAGGAGCATGCACGCTCCAGCTGCACGTTATCTCCATCAGCCGCTCAGGCCTGCGTGGCCAAAAAAATCCGCATCTGAACTGGGTAAATGTCTAGCTTGTGAGGGGGGGGTGCCTCTTATGCCATTGCTTCGAAATTTCAAAGACTGCCCTGATTCCCCCCCCTCCCCCCGCAACTGCAACCGCTGACTTGTCAGTGCAGCAGTGGCTCATGCACCAGTAGCTGTGGTGCTAGTCCAGATGCCCTTTCTGCTGCTGCGGGGCTACCATTGCCAATCATGTCCCAACCCTGTCTTCATTTGTTTCCTGACTGAATATGCCCTGAAGGAGAGATATCGGCAGCAGCTCTGGTTTGGTAACAGCGGCTGCGGTCCTAGTCCCAAAGATCCTCTGGGGATCTTCTGGGGGTCTACCATTGCTTGCCAATGATATCCTAAGCCTTCCTTCGTTATTTTTCAGCCTGGATTTGCTGATATTTCAGGGAAAGACATCGGCAGCAGCTATGGCAGCAGTCCTGGCCCCGATCCTCCTCTGCTGGGAGGTTGCCCAGCTACCTATGTGCTGACTCAGCTGGAACGGGAAGTGATCATGGAGCTGCAGGTGAGGATCAGAGCGGGGTACAACTTCACTAGTGTCCCTTTTTTTTCGTGTCTCAGCTACATGTCAGCTACACTCCAGCCTCTGGCCGGAGGCCCCATTTATGGTCTGCCATGCTGCTTTGGCCACCAGTTGTAGGCCTGTCCAGGTTTGGTCCTAATCGGGCCTTTAGCGGCCGAGGAACGGCCTGCCAAAGGTGGACTTGTAGCCGGAAAAGAAACACTGGACTTCAAGCAAATCATGTAAAACACGAACCACGGTAACGACGCGGATATGGCTTAGGCCCAGGGCTGCGCCGTATCCTGAACTCTCACGCCTCGCACGGGGTGTAGCTTTCTTTCTTTCTTTCTTTGAAATACCTTGGGCGTGAAACGGCAGATGGGAATCGGCTTGTCTCCATGGTGACGGTAAGAGCATGATGCCTCAGCCGAATTAACCCGATTAGTTCTCATAGAAATGAAGTGTCCACGCTGTCGTCCCGCAGGTCCCTTTCTGGGTGACCTCCTCTGACATCAGGGTGGAGATCACCCATGCCGGCATCCATGTCGCAATAGACGGTTGGCTGGACCTCCAAAGGACCTTCTGGGGAGTCACTCGAGGGAGCTCTGATGACATGCCTACGGCCCGTACCGGCTCGACACCTATCTCATCAGCACCCGTTACGTGTGCCAAGGGATTTCAGTCAGACCCAGCGCCAGATGACAGCTCATCAGCCAAGGGTTTTGAATTTGAATTTGAGTCACACAAGGCAGCTCCGCCTGACCCTGGACTCCCGGCAGGCGCAAAACCTGCTGTGCACGCTGACCTTTGCGACTCGGTGGATCCGGTTGGAAACGATCCTCCTCCTCCGTATCATCCCTCCGCACCCAGCTACTACCAGGCCGTTGTCCTGGAGGACTGCACGTGGACGCTGGAGGGCGAAGGCAGTAGCGGTGGCAGCAGCGGTGGCTGTAGGGGTGGCAGGCTCGGCCCCAACAGCAGGGATGATCTTTCACGTGGCACAGGGGGCAGATGCGGCAGAGGCGTGACCGGAGGCGGCATCAGCAGTAGGGCTAGTCTTACCACCAACTGGAGTCCCAGCGCTGCTAGCCGGGCAGCAGGGGGTACAGCAGTCGGCATCATTGGATCCGGAGCCCTGGTTGGATCTGGCAGCTCCGGAACCCGTGCAACTTTTGGTAGTGGTCGCAGGCTGTCCAAGACTCTGACCATCCATCTGGCGCTGCCACAGCCCAACGACGAGGAAACCACTTATAAAAAGGGTGCGTGTGTGTGGGGGGGGAAGTGGGAGCTGCTGTGAATGTGGAGCCTGTGTCACGTAACCTGGGATGCCGCCGGATGGTACCCGAGCGGCTGTGGTATCCACTCAGGCTGCATTGCTCCTAATCAATCAATGATGCCTCCCGCAACACACGGGAGCAGTGGTTATTTATTTATTTATTCTGCAACTCCAATTTCGACGGGCCGCCCCGCGGCCGCCAATGGCCCGCTTAGGCCCAAACCCTATGGCCCGCTGAAGCCCGAATAGGGCCTCCGGCCAGTGGCCTGAGTGTAGTTGACATGCAGCTGAGTCACGAAAAAATAAACACTGCACGGGAGGCATAGCTAGGTTTCCCTTTTGGATATTATTTAGATATTCTAGATATTTCCCCTTTAAGATGCCGATGTTTTCTTAACATCGGTATCTAAAAGGGGAAATACTTTAAGGAAATTCTGATGGTTACCCGTCGTAGCCAATGATGTCGCAAACCTGTGCTCATTACCACAGGGGGGCGACAGGATACCCGAAACATGTGTGACCCATAACCTTGTGTGAACCCTCAACTTGTGTGAACTCTTAACTGTGGTTTCCGTACATCTCCTCAGGGGTCAGACAGGATCACCGAACTGCTGCCAGGCGCCGTGGGGGCAAAGGCTGCAGCTTCTTTGTGGAAGACGAGGACGACTTCGGTCTAGAGGCGCTGCTGCAGGTCTGTGGGGTTAAAGAATCAGGGTGAAGGGGTGAGGGTTTAGGGTTTGGGCCAGAGGCACTGGTGCAGGTCTGTGGTATCGAGGAATCAGGGTTCAGGGGTGAGGTTGTAGGGTTGGGGCTAGAGGTGCTGGTGCAGGTCTGTGGTATCGAGGAATCAGGGTGAAGGGGTGAGGGTTTAGGGTTTGGGTCAGATTTGAGGGGTGGGGGTGAGGGTTGAGGGGTTGAGGGGTGAGGGTTGAGGGTTTGGGTCAGAAAAATTCGTGTGAGGGTGAGGGGTTGAGGGGTGAGGGTTTAAGGGTGAGGGTTTGAGGGCTTGAGGGGTGAGGGGGGAAAATCCGTGTGAGGGTGAGGGTGAGGGTGAGGGTGAGGGTGAGGGTGAGGGTGAGGGTGAGGGTGAGGGTGAGGGTGAGGGTGAGGGTGAGGGTGAGGGTGAGGGTGAGGGTGAGGGTGAGGGTGGGGGTGAGGGTGAGGGTGAGGGTGAGGGTGAGGGTGAGGGTGAGGGTGAGGGTGAGGGTGAGGGTGAGGGTGAGGGTGAGGGTGAGGGTGAGGGTGAGGGTGAGGGTGAGGGTGAGGGTGAGGGTGAGGGTGAGGGTGAGGGTGAGGGTGAGGGTGAGGGTGAGGGTGAGGGTGAGGGTGAGGGTGAGGGTGAGGGTGAGGGTGAGGGTGAGGGTGAGGGTGAGGGTGAGGGTGAGGGTGAGGGTGAGGGTGAGGGTGAGGGTGAGGGTGAGGGTGAGGGTGAGGGTGAGGGTGAGGGTGAGGGTGAGGGTGAGGGTGAGGGTTTGAGGGCTTGAGGGGTGAGGGGGGGAAATCCGTGTGAGGGTGAGGGGTGAGGGGGTGAGGGGTGAGGGTTGAGGGGTTGGGTCAGAAAAATCCGTGTACGGGATGGTGGTAAACTGGGAGATAGTTCCTCCTCCTTTATGGGCGTTAAACAAGGAGACCCGCTGTCCCCTCTATTGTTTGGCCTGTATATCGACCGTTTGGAGAAGTTTGTCGCAAGTGAGTGCCCTGATATTGGCGCCCGTTTCACATGCTTTGGTCAGAGTTTTACTTTATGCTGATGATCTGGTGTTATTCGCTGAATCTCCGGATGATCTGCAAAAACTTCTTGATGCTCTCCATATTTTTTGTCGCCACAATGCCTTGACAGTCAATAAAAAAAAATCTGAAGCAGTTGTTTTTAACCAGAAATATTGCCGTGATTTGGCATTTCTGTCTTATGACGGAAGCGTTCTTGATATTAAGCCCTTTTTCATCTACTTAGGTATGTTATTTGATGAGGCAGAGGGTATGAAGGGAGCAGGTAGACGTTGTGTCAACAAGGGGAGGGCAGCTTTGTATGCCATGGTCCGGAGATGTCATGAGCTTGACATACACAATGTTCACATTAAATGTCATATTTTTGACTCTTTGGTGTAGCCTATTCTGTTTTATGGGTGTGAAATTTGGGGACCAGGTCTCCTTGCGAAAGGAGTCGGCTTGACAAATACTGGTTTCTCTAGAGATTTGGAGGTAATTCACAAGGGTTTCCTTAGGCAGTGTCTGGGTCTTCGCAAGTCTGTGGCCGAGTATGTTCTCATGAGTGAACTGCACTGTGAACCCCTTATCTTAAGTCTTTTTCAGCAGACCCTGAGTTTTTTTGAATAGAATTAATATGATGCCTGACAATGACCTTGTGAAAATGGCCATGCAGGAAAGTTGTGATCTGGCGAAGGCTGGCACTTCACTTTGTTGGGCTGGTTTTCTGTCTACGATATTGATGACTCTTAGTATTGATTTATTGACTGCTTCAGCCAATACCTCTTTGGATATTGAGGTCATTGTGAATTCAGCTAGGGATCAGTGGCTTTCCAAAATTTCCAGGGACATGCCACGTACGGCCCTGTCAGTACGTGCTACGCCTGACTCAGAACGCTCGGGGTTCAAATTGTATACGTTCTCTAAGTGGTTCCAAATTTAGCGTGATGTGAAGGAGACTTTCTGGTACAATTTGAGTAAGCCTAATATTATTTTCGCTGTAGCCCGGTATCGGATGGGGTCGCATTGGCTGAATGTTGAGACGAAGCGCTTTGAGAAACCCTGTGTGCCTCGTAGCGAGAGGATTTGTAGATGTTGCAATCTTAAATGTCGGGAGGATGAGCTTCACATGATTAACTGCCCGTTCTATACAGACCTTCGTTTTCAGTTTAACCTTACTTTCCATAATTTCCTAGAGGACGAGGATGAGGCCATGAAACGGTACACAAATGGAGTGTGGGGCAAACTAAATGCAGTGGATTCTGCATATGTGTTCTGGAAGAAATTTGGTTGTTTTATCTTTCAGTGTATGATGAAAAGAGAGAATCATCTCAAAACTTTGTCAAAATTCCTGTCTCCCCCCTAACTCTCTAGGCGGTGCTCAATCGAACTCTTTTGCACCCACGTCATGTTTTATGGCTGGGGCTTATCTTCTGCACTATGGGGTTCATTCCCACGCCACTGTCGTTGTGTGCTAGTTGCTTGCCCAGGGGGGTCACTGGTTTTCGCTTTCTGTCCTAGTGTATCAAGTGCCTGTACCGGTTTATGGGCACATGTCCCATGCATCAAGTGTGATGCTCTGTTGGACTGTAAAAACTTCACAAAAACTTCACAGATACGCTGTTGCAAGTCTGTTGGCTTAAGGAATCGGGGTTAAGGGGTGAGATATTAGGGTTTTGGGCCAGGGGCGCTGGTGCAGGTCTGTGAGGTTAAGGAATCAGGGTGAAGGGGTAAGGTTGTAGGGTTTGGGACAGAGGCGCTGGTGCAGGTCAGTGGGGTTGAGGAATCAGGGTAAGGGGTGAGGTTGTAGGGTTGGAGCCAGACGTGTTGGTGCAGGTCAGTCGGGTTAAGGAATGAGGTTAAGGGGTGAGGTTGTAGGGTTGGAGCCAGAGGTGTTGGTGCAGGTCAGTGGGGTTGAGGAATCAGGGTAAGGGGTGAGGTTGTAGGGTTGGGGCCAGAGGTGCTGGTGCAGGTCAGTGGGGTTAAGGTATCAGGGTAAGGGGTGAGGTTGTAGGGTTTGGGCAAGAGGCGCTGGTGCAGGTCTGTGGGGTTTCTGAGGAAGGTTTCAGGTTTTAATCTAGAGGCGCTGGTGCATACCCATCCACCCATCATTTGTACCGCATAGTTGCTCATTTATTCGTTTTGTATAACATTTTACGCTAGACCCTCCCATTGGTACTGCATGGCAGATCACTCCTCTCACCCCTCCAAATAAATACACAAGACGGTGTTTAATTCGTTCCAAATCCCCGTGTCCCGCAGGCTCTGGTGTTCCGCTCGGTAGGCCAGGTACATGTATCGCCCAAGCCAGGATCAAGCGGCAGGCTCGAGGGCTTTGTGGCAAAGCATCAGGCTCAGCTCCCAGAGGTCAGTACATAAAGATCATCACCATATACGTGTCACTCCACAGATGTACCTGAGTCCCGGCTGGTCCCGGAGCAGTCCCGGAGCAGGCCCAGCATTTCATGGGACTGCTCTTGGGATCGATCCCCATATCGAGGGACTGATCCCCATAACGTACAAGATGTCGGGGGCACTGTGAAGCTTGTCTGCATCTTTTGCCTGTCGCTCCAGCACTCATGCTCATAGGCATGGTGCGCAACTTGGCTTGTTTGAACATACTGATACCTCAACAGCCTGTTGCACTACATCACGACACTTATTTTTTCAAAATAAATACAAGTAAGCCGATTTTGGCCCGCAGATAGCATGAGGAAGACTGTATGCTGTTATTGCAGGTGCGGTGGGCAGCACAGCCGCCCTGCTATAAATTGCCCGATCAACCCCGCTGGGCGGCTGAGTCACGATCTCCCGCCCAGGCCCTCTCTGCCAGTGGTCAGCTTGCTAATGCTGATAAACCCACGTTTGACCATTTGTTTTCACCTGTTGCATGCAGGAGATACTGGGAATACTGATGAGCCTGTTGTCAAATGACACGTCAGCTGTCTCGGATGCAGGGGTGGATCTAGGGGTGCACCTTAATGTTTTGGGTTGAGGCCCACGGTAGCGGCTTTTAGTTCTGCCATGTTGCCCTCGGGGCATTCAGTGCTTTGTGTGCATGTAGCGTTCCGTTTTCTCTCACAGCAACAAACACGACGTCACAATTCTAGCATGTACCGTAACTAATTATGTACAACCTGGCAGGGGTAATAAATGAAGTGCTATCTCACACCGCATGTTGATAGTATACAGGGACCGGTCTCATTCAGTCGTACTGTTTATGTAAGCGTGAATGCCGTTGTGGGCTCATGCATGTCTGCAGTACCGGTAGGCGAGTTGCTGCCAGTGAGCCACGCCTGACAGCTCGGGTACGGGCGAAACCAAATCTCTTTACATTACAGCAATTTGCAACATTGGGACGCTACCGGGGCTGTATTGGCAGTGCAATTTGCAGCATTGGGACTGGAGTGCCAGGCAGTCTGGACAGTTGGGTCCAGTTGAAATAGTTGGATGCGAAGAGATAATATGCCGTTGCCTTCCTTTTCTGCACTTTAAGGTAGCCGATCAAAGAGATAAATACCTGTGTGGTTCTTTGGGGCAGGTTTCTGCTACAGGGCCGATGTGGCCTGCTGCAGCAGCAGGACCAGCTTCTAGGTTAACAGCACGTTTCTGATTAGGACCCCGGAAAAAACGTGTACGACGGTCTTCTGGTCTTCAGGAAGTTCCCAGGTGTGGTGTTTACGAACGTCGTCAGTAGCCCAAGTGCTCCAGATTTTGGAGAGGTTTTTCAGGGTTTGGTGGGAGAGGCCATAGCGCTTTTAGGGTCGACTGCGTCCCCGAGGCAGACGTCGCGTCAGGCCTGGCCCGCCTTGGAGGGATACGTCACACATTTTGTGCCAGCCAAACTTTTCACTATTCTTGACTGTGCCTTCTATGTTTCCTTGCCTACGTTCGGTGACTAGTTACGAACGTCGTCAGTAGCCCAAGTGCTCCAGATTTTGGTGCCAGGTTTACAGGGTTTGGCGGAGGGGGTCATAGCGCTTTTAGGGTAAACTGCGTCCCCGAGGCAGACTGTCGGACGTGACGTCAGGGACACGTGCCATCACACTTTTGGTGCGAGCCGAACTCTTCTTTCTTCTTGGACATTCCTTCTGTGTTTGTCTTGCCTACGTTCGGTGACCTAGTTCTGCAAACAACCCGGAGCCAAGCACCGGAACGTGAGGGCGCGTAATCTTGCGTGGTTCAGGGTTTACTGCGATATTGCCGAATGTGTGCCTAAAAGTTATCTGCGCTGTTGCTGCTGCTTCTGCTGCTGCTGATGATGATAATGATGATGATAGGGATGACTCGCTCGCGGAGTGGCCAAGGCCGAGGCGGGCCGAGGCCTTTCTGCAGGGCAGCCCCCAAGACTGCCGTCCGATAAGATCATGGGAAGAAAAATGCGGCGATTCTTATTTGAAAATAAAAGCCTTTCGAAGGCCTAAATACACTCCGGGTCCTTTGGAATTTCCGGGGAGGGGGGGGTCCCCGGAAAAACAAATGACGTACTGTACGTATGTACTACTCTTGGTGGTCTTAAGGGCCCGGAGATTTTCCGGGGTGCAGTGTTTCAGCTCAAAACAACCCGGAAACAGCCCGGAAGGTTTCCCGGGTCCAATCAGAAACGTGATGTAACAGCACGTTTCTGATTGGGACCCCGGAAAAAACGTGTACGACGGTCTTCTGGTCTTCAGGAAGTTCCCAGGTGTGGTGTTTCTGCAAACAACCCGGAGCCAGACACCGGAACGTGAGGGCGCGTAATCTTGCGTGGTTCAGGGTTTACTGCGATATTGCCGAATGTGTGCCTAAAAGTTATCTGCGCTGTTGCTGCTGCTTCTGCTGCTGCTGATGATGATAATGATGATGATAGGGATGACTCGCTCGCGGAGTGGCCAAGGCCGAGGCGGGCCGCGGCCTTTCTGCAGGGCGGCCCCAAGACTACCGTCCGATAAGATCATGGGAAGAAAAATGCGGCGATTCTTATTTGAAAATAAAAGCCTTTCGAAGGCCTAAATACACTCCGGGTCCTTTCGAATTTCCGGGGAGGGGGGGGGGGTCCCCGGAAAAACAAGACGTACTGTACTACTCTTGGTGGTCTAAAGGGCCCGGAGATTTTCCGGGGTGCAGTGTTTCAGCTCAAAACAACCCGGAAACAGCCCGGAAGGTTTCCCGGGTCCAATCAGAAACGTGCTGTAAGCAATCGACGCCTGCTACCGCTCGCGTTTGAATTCAAATTCCGCGCGATGTTTCCAGCAACGAACGAACCTGCAACTGACAGACGGGAAGTTGGTGCCCGCGCCGACCTGCTATTTAGTGCAACCCTGCCAGCAAGACAAATTATTGTTTCAATCACGGTGCAGCTCGTTAGAATGATGGGCATTTTCGCGAAGCTCCTCATCCTCTACCTCGTGCTGGTCCAGTGCCAGGCAGTGACATTGCCATTCGTAAGTTTTATATAGTCTTGTAACAACGTCTGCTTGCGCATCCACATAGGCCAGAATAGTTTACGGAAGGGCTAGACACTGCAAATTGAAAGAATCTGGCCAAAGGTATTATATAACGCACGGCAAATGGCGCCAATTTCCTGTCGCTCTGTCGATACCTGACTACCTGCCGGCTGCCGCCGGCAACCTTGCTTCCTACGATGCTTTCACCAAGATGCCACCCATCGCCTTACTCCAGCTGATCCATATTATTGCAGGTTTCAACAACGGGATCACGAACTTCAAGGGTTTCAGCCAAGGTTCCTGCCTCTGGATCGCAAACCTCAAGGGTTTTACCCAGGGCTGGATCAGAAACCTCCAGAGCTGTCCCCAGCAGGGTTTTGGTTGCTGGATCACATTCCTCCAGAGTTCAGCCCAGGGTTCTGGGCACTGGATCACAAACCTCCAGGTTTCTTCCCAGGTTTTCCGTTGCTGGACCAGAAGCCTCCAGATCTGTACCCAGGGTTTTGGCTGCTGGATCACATACCTCCAGGGATACCACCAGGGTCTCGGTTGCTGGATCTAAAGCCTCCCGGGTTGTACCCAGGGCTCTGGCCGCTGGATCACAAGCCTCCCGGGTTATACCTACGGCTTTGGCTGCCCGCTCACAAATCTCCAGGGTTTCAGGCCAAGCCTCGTTGGCTGGATCATTCAAATCCGGGCGCACCCAAGGTGAGGCATGCGCCATGCGGTGTGGTTTACCTAGTTAGCTATTATACCCCATGCGCCCCATGCACCCCATGCGCCATGCGGTGTGGTACCTAGTTAGCTATTAGACCCCATGCGCCCCATGCACCCCGTGCGCCATGCGGTGAGGTTTACCTAGTTAGCTATTAGACCCCATGCGCCCCATGCACCCCATGTGCCATGCGGTGTGGTACCTAGTAAGCTATTAGACCCCATACGCCCCATGCACTCCATGCGCCATGCGGTGTGGTTTACCTAGTTAGCTATTATACCCCATGCGCCCCATGCACCCCATGCGCCATGCGGTGTGGTACCTAGTTAGCTATTCGACCCCATGCGCCCCCTGCACCTCGTGCGCCATGCGGTGTGGTTTGCCTAGTTAGCTAACAGACCCCATGCACCCCATGCGCCATGCGGTGTGGTTTACCTAATTAGCTATTAGACCCCATGCGCCCCCTGCACCCCGTGCGCCATGCGGTGTGGTTTACCTAGTTAGCTAACAGACCCCATGCACCCCATGCGCCATGCGGTGTGGTTTACCTAATTAGCTATTAGACCCCATGCGCCCCATGCACCCCATGTGCCATGCGATGTGGTACCTAGTTAGCTATTCGACCCCATGCGCCCCATAGACCCCGTGCGCCATGCGGTGTGGTTTACCTAGTTAGCTATTAGACCCCATGCGCCCCATGCACCCCATGTGCCATGCGGTGTGGTACGTAGTTAGCTATTGGACCCGTACCTGCTGCTAGGACTGACCTGCCCCTCATCGGCCCTGTAAACTGTGCCTGGCCGGCAAATAAAGGCAGAAAAACAATCTGCTTCCTCCCTTACAAACTGTCCCATACCAGGCTAAGACTGTTATACAAACCCTAAACCTTACACCCTAAGCCCTAAACCCATACCAGGGATAAGAATGTTATGCAAACGCCCCCCCCCCCCCCCCCCCTCCCCTTTCCCCCATTCCTTCACATGTGCTGCCTCTTATCAGAGAAAGGCGGTCAGCCCGTCGTTCACAAAATGACAGTGGTTGAGGCCAACGTGAGAGACAGCCGCAGTGGGGAGCTGCGTCACCTCCTGGTCGACGTGCGAAGTGCAGAGATGTTCAAGGTACGTGTTGATTGGAGTATGAGACACAGACAAGGAAGCCACGTTTTATTTTCTTGCTTTTCTGGTAATGGTCTACCAGAAGCTCAACTTGGGGTCCCAACTGGTTAGGGCGCAAGCGCTACACAGGGCGCGAGGGTTCAGGTGACATGCAGCTAAGGTCACCTTGGCGCCATGACTGTCTTGGCGTATGTGTTAACGCTGCGACAACACTTATGAAAAATGCAAAAGTTGAACCATGGCCTATCAGAGTGGAACATTTTTTCATAAGAATGCAATGGTACAGCCAGAGGGAGGGAAGACATGCGGCCCTACTGCCACACTTTCCAGGGTACAAATAACCGTCGTCGCATAGATCTTCAATCCTGTTTGATAGAAAGCTTGTGTGTCAATTACTCAAGCATCTGAGCTCGATGAGAAGACGGAAGCACCATAAACACAGTGCTGTGCCAGCAGTTAGATCCCGTGTCTCCCCTCCCATGCTTTACTTCTAGAGGCTATCATGGTGATGGATGAGCTTAGCCTGAGATTGAGGGTTGGACATAGACCGCATGCATGGTGCATGGCTGCATGCCCATGCGCGATGGTGTGTGTTACAAAGAAAGAAAGCGGCGCCCCGTGGGAGGCGTGGAAGTAAAAAAGCGCGTGTCTTCCCTCCCTCTGTGTACTGCAGAGTTGAAAAGCAGACATATCTCTCAAGCTGTTACACACCTGGCCCCAATCCATATCACTCTTCCCCACTCTTTCAGCATCCATTGTACCTGTGAGGGCTCTGGTGAACCCTGCCATGAGCCACTCTGTCATGTGATCCACACTTCTGGTTCTCTTTCTCACTGTTTCCCACTTGGGTTGATATGTGTGCAGAGCGGCCACTTGCCTGGAGCTGTCAACATACGTATGGTGGCCCTGGAGAACCCTTCCACGTGCGCTGAAGTGGTCAGGGAGTTGCCAGAGAGCGAGGTGAGGTCTTGCGCTAAATGTTTATAAATAAAGAAACGATGTTCCCTGAGGCTTAGATGGAGGAAGCCACCCGTTTGGCCGTAGCACTAGGTGAGCTACCATGGGTCAGGACAGTCACATATCTGATGTACCGTACACTAAGGGTGGGTTGGTGCAACCAGGGCGGCTGCGAGACAGGGGGCATTAATAAACAAATAAATAAACGATGTGCTCTGAGGCTTGGATAGAGGAAGCCACCCGATTGCACTAGCTGCATGTGTGTAATGTAGTTACTTTTCACCGACTGTTGAGATCCTTCAATTCAACAGTCTGTACAAAAGAGATATGGGGGGACAGAGGGCTGAGGGGTGGCTCAACATTGCCCATGACGCCCACCCAGCCTCCTGCTGACAGCCCTTAAGTTTTTTTATTTTTGAGTGCTCCTGCCTTCACAACAGTGGGCAGGAGCTATATCACCTTTCAATGCTAACAGGCCGTTCGTGAAAGAAAGAAAGCTACGCGCTACTAGGGCGTAGAGGTTCAGGGAACAGCGCAGCTTGGGGCCGTAGCCGGTGGTCACACCCGCGCCTTACAACCATTCATGATAAGAAACATACCTGTCTCAAATTGTTACTGTTGCTGCATTTGTGTCCGTTCCTTTCTTTTACTTGGACTTAACTAAGTGTGAGGCCGCCCAACCCTAGGAAACCTGGAATGCAGACACAGAAAAACAGCCCGGGTGCGCTTGCGGCCCGCGTCGACAGCTGAGGAAAGGCGAGCAGGAACAGGAAAGGCACGCGACCCACCTTGACAAAAACTATCAAACACTGACACTGCTGCAATTTTACTCATGCGTGAAAAGTTAGATCAAGGTCTGAAAAAAACTTGCAGTTTTGTACCCCACTTAGGCACATCTCTAGCTAAAGCACACTACCACGAGAAACCTACCCCAAACCGGCTGCATACATTCCTGCTGCATCCGCTACTCTCCGTTTGCTCCGTATCCACACCACAAGCCATCTAGGTTAACTTCCAACATGCCATTTATAATGTAGCACTGCTCATGCCTCTCCTTTTCCCTCCTGTCTCCACTCCAGAGGCCTTCGTGTCTCACAGCCAGGCCCGAGTCAAGGCTATGGGGGACCCAAACCTCTTAACCCTTAACTCGCCTATAGGCGACCCAAACCCTTAACCCTTAACCCTTAACCCTTAACCCTTAACTCGCCTAGTCCAGCGGGATGAGTCCCATGTGAGCAGGCCCATGCCGCGCCTCAACTCTCACGGCCCTGCGGGACTTAGTTTTCCTCCCACTGAAGATGTGTTTGCCCGTCCAACCACAGGCCATCGTGTTTTACGGTCAGGCTGGTGCTGCAGCGAGCATGTGGGTCGCTGAACTCTACTCAGCCAATTTAGTGAAGCAACCGTGTCCAGCGGTAGGATTCCCGTGTGTGAACCTTTGTTTGCCCCTCCAAACGCAGACCATCGTGTTTTACTGCCAGACGGGTGCTGAGAGCGTGTGGGCCGCTGAACTCGCCTTGTCAAGCGGTGTGTTCCCCGCCTCGACTAAGATCTACAGCTTGCAAGGGGGCATCAAAAAGTGGATCAGCTCAGGTGAGGACTGGTGGGGGAGGAGTGGGTTAGGGTAAATAAGAGGGGCGCAGCCAGTCTGGGGGAGAGGGTAACTGCCATACCATACCTCTGCCATGACTTCCATATCTGCTGTCAGCTCATCCAGCAGCTTGCTTGCAAGGGGGCATGAACAAATGGATCCGTCGCTCAGTCTCTGTGTGGGAGCAAAGGCGTTGGGGGCGGGATGGGGAAGGGTTCTACCCAGCCAGAGGGGAATCTCTGTTCCCAGCTCACCTGCAGGGCTGCCGCTTAGCTTCTGATACGGTGTCGGTTTGGAATGACACAGCCTCCTCAGCTTATTTTTCTCACGGTGACGGCGCGGATGTGGCTTTGGCCCAGGCTGCGCTGTTTCCTTAACTCTCACGCCCGCCACGGGGAGTAGCTTTCTTTCTTTCTTCCTCAGCTGGTGCTGCACTATTTCCTTTACTTGAAATGTTTCCCTGTGGGACATTGCTTTATTCCTTTCTATTTGCTCTTAGACTCTGAGATGCCATCATACAGAACAGATGTTGAAGGGTTTGCATAGGGTTTCGCAATGCCACTGAAGAAATCTGGCGCCAGATTTCTAACCGGTGCAGGCCCCGTCTGACGTTGAGGTTTATAGGGTTTCGCAATGCCACTCTGGATACCGCTGGAGCCAGTTAGCGCCTGAGTGGCATTGCGAAACCCTATACAAGACCTCATCATGTCCAGATTGTCAGAGCTGCCCTAGAAGTCGTGTGCCAGAGTGCATCAGTGTTTTTGTTTTTGTGACTCAGCTTCATGTCAGCTACACTCTGGACTCTGGTAGGAGGCCTCATTTCTGGTCAGCCAGGCTTCTTTGGCCTACAGTTGTACGTCAGTCCAGTTTGGGGCCCAATCGGGCCTGTGGCGGCCTCTGGGTGACCTGTCAGGGCTGCCCTAGAAGTTATACCCTTCCCGGTCGTTACTTAGCCTGTCGACTAGCCTTTCCCTCAGTATTAGAAGCCAAACGCTTACTGCAAATAAGTAGTGTGTCAGAGTGCGCGCTCGCACTGTGTGAACTTCAGGTGCATTGGAAGTTGAGCTCAGCACGTACATACGTTGCAGGGTTTCACCCGCTGCATTGAAGCTGCAATATTTCCAATGCAGATGTGGCTACAGCCCCAAGCTACGTTGTTTCCTTAACCCCCACGCTCTAGTAGGGCATAGATTTTCCCTGCCGCCGATTAACCGTCGCCCCCCCTAAGGCATGGGGTGCAGCACATGGTGCCTGGAATACATGGAGGTAGCCGGGCCTGCTGGTGGCATCCATTGATGTGGTCGATGGTAACGGCGCGGACGCAGCCTAGGCCCAATGGCCCATGTCGCGCTGGCTTTTGAACCCTCACGCACCTGCGGGGCATAGCTTTCTTTCTTTCTTTCTTTGGTTGATGCAAATATCGTGCTTGCTTCCTGGGGTTTGCCTCCGTGGATTGCACTGTTGAATCCCCCCTCCGTCCATGGTGCCAGGTTACCTTCTTGACGAGGAGGAGGAGGGTATCTGAAAACATTGAGGACTTTCACAAGATGATCTGAAGATATTTGAGGACAGCTCGGTGAGATACATGCATGTGGAGCCCGGAGCCACTCAGAGGACTGGCCAATCAGTCAGGTTACCCCCTTGACCCCCTGCCCTTGTCGATGAGGAATTCTGAATACATTGAGGATATTTCCGAGACGATCTGAAGATATTGAGGACAGCTCGGTGAACTACATGTATGTACTGGGAGCCATTCAGAGGACTGGCGAATCAGTCAGGGAGCCTGGAACAATCCGACAGCTCGGGATCATCGAGCAACAGATAACGCAACTTGCTTTGGGGAACTGCCCATGTAGACTTCTCGAATGATGGGGCCGGCAAGCAAGGGACGTCTGTCTTCAGTCGTGTCAACGACGTTACACCTATGTCTGTCTTCGGTCGTGTTCATTGACCTGGTTGAAGAGTTCGGTCGTGTTCATTGACCTGGTTGAAGAGTTCGGTCGTGTTCATTGACCTGGCTGAATCAGAGTATTCCTGGCACTGTAAACAGCTGGATATTTCCATCCAGACGTGGACATGCAGTATGGTATGATCTACAATTCGCCTTGGGCTTCAGGTCGCACCTTGTTATGTAGCCCATACACTCAAGTCTTAGAGCATTCATAGCAAGCAAGGACATGCTGGCAGCTGTCATGGCTTCTGTATATTTGAAATTTTTTGAATTGTTAAGCTGCCTCGTGTCTATTTCATACCTTTTAGTGGATTTGCGCGCTCGTCTCAGCTGTATATGTGCTCAAGTACTGGCCAACTGGGTCCATCTTTGAATGGCCCGGCTTCATCAAAAGTACGGTGTATAGGCGACCTAGGTTTCAATAGCTTCGCGCACTGCTAGATGCTGACTGTCAGCTAGGTATTCTGGCCTTCTGCTGGTGTTTCTGCCGTAATACTTTTGTTATGTTTTCGTGATTGTTGGTGAGGCATCATCAGTGGGATGACTGCATGAGGGATTATATCTGATCTGATCGTCCGAACAAACTTTAGGGACTACATCGGATGGTCCATTTGCTTTGGGTTAGTGCCTAGAAACAGTACATACTTTTCCAGGTTTAAACATACATAGATCAGACTATGGTACAGTTCGGGTATGTTTTTCAGAATGGGACAGAGGAACTTCTAATTTTGTTTGCTGGGATATGTGATTAACCTGACCAGGGGACCCAACTGAAGAGAACTTAAAAGTACATGAGCGAACGTCTAGAACGGGGCATACCCGCTGGGCCCTGCTAAACGCTCAGCTGCGCGGGGCTGGTAGGGAATGACTAAGCTCAATTCCAGCTACCATGCACGGCCAGGACCATGCTGCAGCCATGCCACCCTCATTTGTGAAGGAGCAGGGTCATGGAGCCCGACGGTCTAGAAAGGGGGGGAGAGAAGATCGCGATCCCTCAACCCTAGGGTACGGAAAGCACCAGAGTTGCACCTCTGGACCATTTCCCCCTATACAAGCAAATTAAAAGTAACTCTTCGATATCACCCAAGACCTCCAGCCTGTGACACCAGTACATATCGTTGGTATTGACTGGTACCTGTCCAAGCATATTCGCATGTAAGAGTGACGATTTCTACTACGGTACGAACGCAGCACCATGGTAAGATTCAAGGGACGTGCCAATGACGTTACACCTCTGGGCCCTGCACAAGAAGGCCAGGCCGCGTGGGCGCCCAACTGGGACATGTGTGACCACCACACACTTCCTGCCATATAGGCCGCTTGGGCACCTTAGGGTGCATTCACTGAATGACCGAGCCAGCTGCGATACCGGATGCACAATAAGAAATCACCAGAAGTGCAAAACCATACACTCTTTGAAAACCCATGTAGCAGGCTGGGCTTTATCAGCGGTCAGTCATGTAGGCCTAGTAGAGGCTTGGAGAACGAAAGTCCAATTAAAAACAAATGATGGCAGGCAGTGCATGAACACCTCAATGTGCCCACTAGAAGTTAAGGATTAATCTCCTACCCTTGACCCTAACCCTATAACCTGTGCCTAGTAGTAATTGAGGGGCAGCCAGACAACGCTGCTGTGTTTTGAAACACACGTGTCGGTGCCAAGGGTAAATACTCGCTTTACCCATCAAGCCCCAACCCAGGGCATGCCTATTTAAGCCTGCATGTGTCTAAACTGCCAAGCAGCCTCATACAACGACACATCACCTGCTGATTTAAAACCAATATATCGAGCTTTTGCCCCCGCCCCAAATCAGCACATGATGTTGACATGGCATGCCTACAGCTTGATCATTCTTCTGAGCTCAACTTATTACAGAGGGCGGGGATCCTGGCTCCCTTCTTGCTTATCATACCTACGGACAAGGCAACGTCCTTCGCTGACAGGGCAACCGCCTCTTCAGCCAGGTGGTAAGTCTCTATATTACATGAGGCGTGGATTAAGGCAGCCACCCGTTTGACCGTAGCGCCAGATGAGCTTCCATGAGGTCCTTTGATTCCTAATTCAGCAACGATTCCAAATCCTGCAATGATCCCACCCCCTTTGATTCTTTTAATCAGCGCCTGATGTCAAAGTGAGGCGCAGCCAGACAACCGCTGCTGTGTTTTGAAGCGCAAGTGTCGGTGGCCACGCAAGTCCTTTGGCTCCTGCAACAGACCCCTTCCCCCTACAATTCTTAGAACATGTCAAGCGCCCCTTCCTCCTCAATAAGGTCTACCACCTTGTTCTCGGATCATGAAGCCACCTTTGCCTCCTCAAGCGGCTCCGACTCCCTTGCCAGCGGGTCAGTCACCTTTGCCTCCTCAGGACGCTCTGACTCCCTTGCCAGCGGGTCAGCCACCTCTGCTTCAACCAACTGATCCAACTCCTTCGTCCACTCCAACTCCACACTCCCATGCAAGGCTCCCTCAAGCTCCTCCTGCTTCTGAAGGTTGGTGCTCTCATACAGCCACACATGCACACGCTCGACAACCTGGGAGTCGAGACAAACTAAGTTAAGACAGGACCGCCATAATTAGTTTAAGGCATGCACATGACTCAATGAAGGTTGGTGCTCTCATACAGCCACACATGCACACGCTCAACAACCTGGGAGTCCAGACAAACATAGTTAAGACAGGACCGCCATAATTAGTTTAAGGCATGCATATGATTTAATGAAGGTTGGTGCTCTCATTCAGCCACACATGCACATGCTCGACAACCTGGGAGTCCAGACAAACGTAGTTAAGACAGGACCACCTTGATTACTTGAAGGCATGCATATGATTTAATGAAGGTTGGTGCTCTCATTCAGCCACACATGCACATGCTCGACAACCTGGGAGTCCAGACAAACGTAGTTAAGACAGGACCACCTTGATTACTTGAAGGCATGCATATGATTTAATGAAGGTTGGTGCTCTCATACAGCCACACATGCACATGCTCAACAACCTGGGAGTCCAGACAAACGTAGTTAAGACAGGACCACCTTGATTACTTGAAGGCATGCATATGATTTAATGAAGGTTGGTGCTCTCATACAGCCACACATGCACACGCTCGACAACCTGGAGTGGAGGCAGACATGCATGGACTGCATGAACCCAGTAGATGCTATCTTGGCCTAGGCAGCACGGTGAACTTGTCCAGTGTTTACAGTCCAGCGGAGCATCACATTTTATGCATGGGACAGGTGCTTGTAAACCGGTACGAGCACTGACATGAACTAGGACAGCCAGCGTGAAGCCAGCGTGAAGCCAGCGAGAAGCCAGCGACCCCGTTGGGTAAGCAAGCAAGTGAGCAACACACAAATACAAAACAGTGGCGTGGGAATGAACCCCATAGTGAGGCATATAAGCCTGAATCATAAACATGACGTGGGTGCAAAGTAGAGCAACGCCTACACAACTAGGAAAAAAGTAGGTCAAAGTTTGATAACAATTAGCCCAGTGGTGGCCGCCCGTCAGCCCCTTCAGGAGGCCGGGTGCACAGTACCCTCACCATCGCTACTGATGACGAAGTTACCCCCCCCTGGGTGTTCCCAAATATATCTCAATAATGTCCCAGATCTTCCTGAGCACGCATCCTGGGCATGCAAGGACCCCTCTTATATAAAACAGTTAGACTGACCTGTGCATATACCTGCACCCAGCCTGTGTAAGGGGCTATCGCTGGCTTCTTGTGTGTTCCTGATAAACATACTGTACCGTAGATTTGAATAGCCTTCCCTAGGGTATGATTTTTGTGTTTATGTAATGCTTCCCTCAGGCCAAAATATGGACAAACACTCTAGATTTCCGACTGACAATGGCGTTAACATGGCCATAATTAGTATTTTAATGAATCCCTGACCCCAGAACAGTGTACATTATGGGGGAAGGCAGTTCGAGTCCACTGTAGTTATAGATTTGTTAGACTGACCTGCGTATGCACTTGCACCCAGCCTGTGTGTGGTGCGATCGCTGGCTTCTTGTGTGGACTGAGCACCACCAGGTGGGCCGTCATAAACGACAGCTGGAGCAAGGTGCTGAACAGGCGGCTGTCGTCCAGGACGTGCAACGCGTAACTGTGGCGGAAAACGGCAGGTGGTATATATATTTACGTTATGTTACATTAGGGTGCCAGTTAGTGCCTGCCCCAGGGATTGGTACCACACACTGAGTGCTGAACAAAGAGTTTCATCCAGGACGTGGAGCGCAGAACTGCTGCAGCAGGTGACATGTGGTACATCGACAGCTCTTTGAACAAAGGAGTATCATCCAAAACGTGGAGCGCAGATCTGCTGCAGCAGGTGACATGTGGTACATCGACAGCTCTTTGAACAAAGGAGTATCATCCAGGACGTGGAGCACAGAACTGCTGCAGCAGGTGACATGTGGTACATCGACAGCTCTCTGGAACATTAGCATGTCGCCCAGGACGTGCAGCACGTAAATGTGACAGCAGATGGCATGTGGTATATTTACAGCACGGCACGCTGGTATGTCAGTAAGACAGTAAGTGAGTGTGAGACTGTCCCCCGGGAGGGTATAGCAAGGTGCTGAACAGACGAGCGGTATCGAGGACGTGGAGCGCGCAACATTCGTGCACATGCAATTGGAAAGCATGGTTCCGTAAAAAGTGAAACGGTGAAGCGCACAGTGGAGTTTGTGGGGCAGAAAGAAAGAAAGAAAGCTACGCCCCATGGGAGGCGTGAGAGTTAAGAAAACAGCGCAGCCTGGGCCGAAGCTACATCCGCGCCGTTACCGAACCATTGGTGTGTGTCAGAAACATTCAATGTGGATTGTTTGACAGCGGTACAGACTGCCCTGGATATTGCTGCACATACCCTACAACTGCCCATACCCTATTACTGCCCATACCCTATTACTGCCCATACCCTATTACTGCCCATACCCTATTACTGCCCATACCCTATTACTGCCCATACCTTATTACTGCCCATACCTTATTACTGCCCATACCTTATTACTGCCCATACCTTATTACTGCCCATACCTTATTACTGCCCATACCCTATTACTGCCCATACCCTATTACTGCCCATACCTTATTACTGCCCATACCTTATTACTGCCCATACCTTATTACTGCCCATACCTTATTACTGCCCATACCTTATTACTGCCCATACCTTATTACTGCCCATACCTTATTACTGCCCATACCTTATTACTGCCCATACCCTATTACTGCCCATACCCTATTACTGCCCATACCCTATTACTGCCCATACCTTATTTCTGCCCATACCCTATTACTGCCCATACCTTATTACTGCCCATACCCTATTACTGCCCATACCTTATTACTGCCCATACCCTATTACTGCCCATACCCTATTACTGCCCATACCCTATTACTGCCCATACCTTATTACTGCCCATACCCTATTACTGCCCATACCTTATTACTCCCATACCCTATTACTGCCCATACCCTATTACTGCCCATACCCTATTAGTCTATTACTGCCCATACCCTATTACTGCCCATACCTTATTACTGCCCATACCCTATTACTGCCCATACCTTATTACTGCCCATACCTTATTACTGCCCATACCCTATTACTGCCCATACCTTATTACAGCCCATACCCTATTACTGCCCATACCCTATTATTGCCCATACCCTATTACTGCGCATACCCTATTACTACCCATACCCTATTACTGCCCATACCCTATTACTGCCCATACCCTACATAACTCGAGACTTCTTGTGAGGAGTCTCTCATGCCTCGCCACTGAGCCAACAGGCGATATTCTCAACTTCCAGTTAGCAGGGAAACAGAGTCAGGAGCATTGCATTACTTCATTATGCACTCTCTCCCTGAGCGCATATTCCGTTATTATATTATCATACACTCTTTCCCTGAGCGCATATTACTTTATTACTTCATCATGCACTCATGCCCTGGGTGGATATTACTGCATTACTTTATTATGCACTCATTCCCCGAGTGCATATTACTCCATTACTGTATTACGCAATCAATCCCCGATGAGCAGCACCCACCCAGTATTTATTTTTTCGTGAGTCGGCTACATGCCAGCTACACTCCAGCCGCTGGCCGGAGACCCCATTTGTGGCCAGCCTTGCTGCCTTGCTCACCAATTGCAGGCTGGTCCAGGTTTGGTCCTGATTGGGCCTTTGGCGGCCGCTGGGCGGCCTGCCGAAGTTGAACTAGGCGCAAACAAAATAAAAGAAACACTGCACCCACCTGCAGACGCACAAGTGGTAAGCCCGGTCGGAGAGGCAGCCGTCAGCTATGTCCTGAAAAGTGAACCGCTCCGCAGGCACGCCGACCCACTTCTCGTAGGCGAGGTACGTGTAGGGGTCGCAGGCATCAACACGCAGCTGCAGCCCGGACGAGCTTGGACTGCTGTGGCACCGCGCTCGCCGCGCCCCGTCTAAGGCTGCTGCGGCTGCCTCTATGGCAGCTGCTGAAGAAGCGGGCGCTGCGGCAGGAACGGGCGCAGTGGATGATCCCACGGGTGCGTGGTACGCTACTGTGCTCTCGAGGCTTGCTCCACCTGCAGGGCTCGTAGCAGCCGCCGGCGGCGGGGCTGCAGCTGCTGCAGGTTTAGATTTGCCCCGGCGGAGTACTCCTTCGTACCGCCACCAGGCTTGTACCGCCTGTGTCGCCTCCCCGCTGCCCGCCGCAAGGTCAAGCACGTGGATACTGCCCACTGCTCGCAGCTCAGTGTCCACTGCTGTCTGCAATCCTGGAGCACAGTGTTTCTTTTTTCGGCTACAAGTTCAACTTCGGCTGGCCTGCAACTGCGGCCTAAGGCCCTACTGGTGACCAAAGCAGGGAGGCCACGAATGGAGCCTCCGGCCAGCGGCCGGAGTGTAGCTTACATGTAGCCGAGACACGGAAAAACAACACTGCCTGTGCACTGACAGTAACAGGGCTGGAGGGGTCTACATGTGAGTCGTGGGTGCGTCAGACATCACATTTTAAGACATCGCATGTTCCCCCCTATTAAAACTTATAAGTGTATGTGTACCGCCTGCTGCAGTACACACTTATACTGTTGTACACAGCTTTTATCTGGTTCATCTGTTTCATGTGTGTAATCTGTATGAGAGTCTTAAGAAGCTGCTGCTGGGGGACCTGGTGTTGGTCCGACAGAGCCCCAGGGCTTTCAGACTGGCATGGCTGGTCAGACACCTTATCTTGCCACACTGCCACCGTGTACATCTGTACGGCTGTGCAACACAGAGTACGGCAATATTTTGATGTCGCTAACCTGCCTATTAGGGCTTTCCCCAGACCTGATGGCTGACAGTGTTGATCAGTCAGGGCCCCAGGGCTTATGGCTGGCAATATCCGAGCCTTTCAATAGAGGCCGTGGGGATAATGCCGAGATACATTAACATCAAACAGGGGGGTCCATGTCAGTACACGCGTGACCAATTGTTGACAAGTAGCAACCCCAATTTAGGGGTGCTTAGAATCATAGGCAGTATTGAGCTGTTTTGGGGAGCCCAAACATCTGGCAAGGCCTGGGGTTTACGCTGGGGGCCCAAACATCTGGTAAGGCCTGCGGTTTACGCTGGGGGCCCAAACATCTGGTAAGGCCTGCGGTCTGATTCATGAGGGTCTAATTACCGTAACTTAGGGGGAGGAATTGCGCTGAAATTCAGCTATGTAAGTCAGCCACCGTAAGAACCGCAATTGGCACAGCACTAGTCTGAATGAAGGGGGGGGGGTTATGTCTGCATGTGTGTATCTCTCCATTGTCAGGTGGTGAGGGGTCTGATGAAGCCACCAGCCATGGACATGGGGAGTGGGGAGGGGGAAGAGGACTGTCAGCTGATGGCTTATGCATCTGGCAGGTTCATTTCAAGGCTTGAACCTGTAGATTTATCAAATCTGGGGGCTGACGTGTCCGTAACAAGAATAGATGCTTCGCATGTCACCTCTCTCACTCTCTCAGGTCAGTCTCTCACTCCTTCCGGTACCGTGGGGAGGGTCTTACCGAAAGTGCTGACAGATCCTCTGGACTGTATGCCATCCTCTCTCGCTGATCTGGCTGAGGCCGTGCTGTCTGTAGCTGCCTCAGCAGGTGGTAGCTGCTCATGCGGCAGGGTGTCCAGCAGCAGGGGCCACCAGGCGCTCATGATGGCAGCGGTCGCGGCCACAATGCCCGCCATGTGAGGGTTGCGGTATTCAGATCCCGTGGATTGGTAATAGCTGTCCACACCTCGCTCGTAGTTTATTCGCATTGATTTGTCGCCGGCGAACGTGCCCCCTGACGCCATCTCGCCGGCTGGCTCGAAATGCTGAGTAAGGGTAGGTTATGTAGCGGGGTCGATTCTGAAATTATTTGTGTGTTGCTGGAGCACGTGTGCTAGGCAGCTAGGCCTCTAGCAGAGTCCATCCGTGAGGGGTGTGAACCAGATCTGGTATGAACGGGACCATATACGGCAGAACGTGTCAGTGGGTTTGTGCCCGTTGCTGTCTCCTCAGGTTTCCTGTTTGCCTTCTTGATAAACCGGTTTATTGTTTGATTGCATAACTTCAGGTGGATGTGCCGACAGAGCTGGTCATGCAGGCATGCAGGGGGTCGACCCCGCCCCGCGATCCTCTCTCTCCCCCTCTCCAGATCGCCGTTAAGTTTTTCGCCGTGTTCCATGTTCCTGCCCCCCTCACATAGGAGGATGGCGTAACTGCACCGTGGTCCAGGTAGTGCATGGTAGCTGAAATTGAGCTTAGTCATATGTCCTACCAGGCCCTCGCGACTGGGCGTTCAGCAAGGTATGCACCATTCTAAGCATGCATGCAGCCTCATGCAAACATCATTATTCCAGTTGTGCTTCTGTCGATTGGGAGCTTAAAAATATGTGGCCTGTTCACGACAACCAGTTAAGGCTTAAAATAACATAACACACATTCCCATGCCTTATTTCTGCACATCCAGCCAGGTCACAATACAAGGTTCGAAAGTATCAGTCCCGAGTTGTGAAAGACCTATGTCATCCACATAAGATCATATGCAATGTGACTTGCTTTTACATTCCGATAGAGCATCACATTTGATGCATGGGACATGTGCCCGTACACCGGTACGGGCACTTCAATACTAGGACAGCGAGCGAAAACCAGTGACCCCCCTGTGACTCTGTCGGCGATCAGCTGATCCCACGCATACAAACTACCCCTTGCAATTGGCAAGCCAGGTCAGATTCTATCTAGTTCATTGTGACACTCTTGCCATATTATATGTTGCCTCTCGCGGCCGAGCGTTCAGCAGGAACCAGCGGGTATGCACCGTTCTAATCTTGCCATATTGACTAGCATGACATAAGAGTGGACAAGTGCCCGTGCAGAGCACTTCTCAGTGGGTGACTGGTGAGGCATGTACTGCGAGGATCCATAAGAAATGATACTTATTTGGCCTGGGGCTCCCATGTTCACGCCGAAAAAACAAACAAAAAAATTACGTTTTACTCCCTCTGGACTTCCAGGGCAGTATCCTCATACCGGGAAAAAAATCAATCCTTGCCCCTCGGCTTGTGCTTCCGTTGACGCCTTGCAGCTGCCGATGAGTTCATTTACTTTTCGCCGGGCATCCAGCCAAACAAAGCCGCCACCTCCAGCAGGCCAATGAACACCTCTACCACAATGAGCCAGATGACGATCATCTCCAGTCGTACGCCATGTTCGTTGTTATTGTGGTCGCGGAGCATGTCCAGCATCTCCTGCAGGTTTGAATCAAAAACGAATTTGAAGACAGGAGTACAGGAAAAAACAGGGCTGCCATACACCATGGCAGTCTTTATCATGGTCCCAGAATAGGAGCATGTCCAGCATCTCCTGCTGGCTCGGAACCTGTACACCAGGGCTTCTCAGTCAGTCAGGGTTCAGAGCTTACAGCATGCACGTTCAGGGTATGTACATGGTTCAGGGTGGGAGAATCTGTGCTAGCACATCGTCGCGGGGAGCGTGGATTCCCAGCAGATACCTCCCCCCATGCCGCGCATTTACGCCCTTCTCCTAGGGAATGCACCCACCCGTGATCTGGGGGGATTGGAGCAAAGGCTGTTCTGGCTGGGGCTGAAGGCTGTTCTGGCTGGGTCATGTACAGTCGGGCGCATCAGCACTTGCAACGACACGACATTTTATGTTATCATGTTTTTTTACAGATAAATCCTTTTCCTAAGCCCTTGAAGCATGAGAGGCGAGTGGGACGTGCAGCTAACTCAGGGGCAAACTGTGTTCTCCACCTGGGACACAGCAAATTGATCCACAGCGCACTTATCCCACACTACGCTGCAACGTTTCCTGAACTCTCACGCCCCTGTCTCCCTAGACGAAACTTCCTTTCTACCAAGACCTCCCCCACGAGGAGATCTGGCTAAACCCTAAACCCTAAACCCTACCAGGAGCACTATAAAGTGCTGGTCATTGCAACGCATGCACCCTAAGCCCCATGCGGCAATCCTGCCTCTCTCTCACTGGCCTGCCTCCTGCTGGGCGAGGCCTGCCTTCTTTCATTAACCCACCTGGAGCACTGTAAATCGTGAGTTGAGCAGCTGGACTCGTTCCTCTAGCTCCAGGTACTCATTCACCCTGCACACAGTGAAGGGTTCAGGGTGTAGGGTTAATGGTTTAGCCTCTAGCTCCAGGTGCTTATTCACCCTGCGCACAATGAAGGGTTTAGGGTTTAGCCTCTAGCTCGAGGAGCTCATTCACCCTGTGCTCAGTAAAAGGAACCCATGGGAAGTTTTTAACTCCACAATAGCAGCATGGATGGGAGGGTGCAATGCAAGCATACGAGTGCTTGCATATCATGCTGAATATCATACTGTACATCTCCGTTGCCCTGAGGGCAGGCTGGCTTGTTTTGCAAGCTAGACCTCGAAGTGATTGTTGCCGAACGTGTCCTCACAGTATCTGCCCTTCACATGGTACACTATAATACTGCGCAGCTGCGTCACGTCTCTCACAGGGAGACATAATATCTACATTGCCCTACATTGCCCTACATTGCCCTACTTTGGCCTACATTGGCCTACATTGCCCTACATTGCCTTGGGGCATGGAAACAAGGAAATGGAGGAGAGGGTGCAGTTATGTATCTCCTTTTGAAAAACTTGCTTGGCAGGAAGTAGCGCAGCAGAATCGCAGCAGGGGGCTTCACGATTGTTCACTGATCTCACAGAGAAGCATGACGCCTCGCTCCTAACTAGGTCGCTCCTAACTCCGTCACTCGTAACTAGGTCGCTCCTAACTAGGTCGCTCCTAACTAGGTCGCTCCTAACTCCGTCACTCGTAACTAGCATGGTAGCACAATCCGGCTGAATCTGTGCCGTATCGAGCCGTATTGTGCCGTATCGTGGCACTATGGTAATACAATCCCGCCAAACCTGTGCCGTATTGCGCCGTATCATGCCGTATCATGCTACCATGATCAGTTACTAACTAGGTCACTCATAACTAGGTCGCTCCTAACTCGGTCACTCGTAACTCGGTCAGTCGTAACAAGGTCAGTCGTAACTAGGCATTTCAAGGCCCATGCAACACACTTCTGGGTCGATGGGCAGGCGCACAAAAGCGCCAACTACTACTTAGCTACTGTACCGCACAGGCCAGGCCTCGCTACTGCTCACCTATCGTAAAGTGTCCTGAACGCGTCCGGTTGCCGCCAGAAGAACTCGGGGGTGTCCAGCACTGGAGACAACAGGTTCACACTGCTCTTCTGAAGAAACACCTCCCTAAGCAGTGTCGGGGGTTAAATGTAAAGGGTTAAGGGGTGTAAAGTTATTTAGGGGTAAACGTTAGGGTTTAGTGGTTTAAAGTCATGGTCTTGGGCCAAAGGTTACGGTTTAGGGTATAAGGGTTTAGGTATTGCCCTAAAACCCTGCACCTTAAACACCTCCTTGGGCAGCGTCGGGAGTTTCTGATCAGGGAAATACAGGGTTAAGGGTTCAAACCCTAGTTTAGGACTTAGGGCTTAGGGTCTAAGGATTGAGGGTTTACCCTAGTGCCCTACACCCTAAACATCTCCCTGGGCAGGGTCTGGGAAATGGGCGGAGCGTGAGTGTGGACAGAACCATAGGGGTACCGTATCTCGGTATCTGGCACTAGAAACATCACCGAATCTTTTGCAAAGCTTGTTGTGTGTTACATGAAGGCATATCCGTGCAGCGCATTGCACTGGTGCGGAGACGGCAAGTTCAGCTGCCAGGAGTACAGAGGTTGGATAACCAGCAGTACAAAGGTTGCACAACCAGCAGCCTGTATTTTTTCCGCCACTAGTCCACACCTGTGGCAGGCCGCCCAGCTGCCGTCAAAGGCCCAATCGGGACCAAACCTGGACCGGCCTACGACCGGTGGCCAAAGCAGCACAGCTGACCCGAATGGGGTCCCCGGCCAGAGGCTGGAGTGTAGCTGACATGTAGCGGAGTCACGAGAAAAGAAATACTGATAACCAGTAACCCCACTCACCCCATGAGCTTCGCAATGTCCAGGGAGCTGATTTTGCATTTGCCTTGTCTGGCCAGAGCCATCGGAAGGTGCCTTCGGAGCAACAAAGGAGCGGGGGAGCGTCAGTAGAGGCTAAGGAACTAGACAGCACACCCTTGTTTGTTGAATCTGTTTCTTTTCGCATGGCAAGCCCGCCTGACACGCAATTTGCCGCCAGGCCTTGTTGCGACCCGCCAATCGTCGCCAGGCAATCGTTGCCATGCACCTGAGCTCCTCTATGTATGCCACCAATAGGAGCCTTTCAGGTGAGAAGGGGCAATGGCGCAATCACCCACCGCGTCTGTTCCACGATGTCGACCACGTTGTTTTCATACACAGACAGCTTGGTGGACTGAGACAGGGCATAACTGATGGCCAGCTTCATCTGCAAGAGGAACACAGATGTACTGTGGTGGTGAGAGGACGGCACTTATTGGCGTGCCACTTACAGGGGTTTGGTTTGCATGGAGCCGGGTGGGGGTGGGGCGTGGCATCCCTTGAAATATGTTTTGTGTAAGGTAGACATGCAGTGCTTGTTTAGGTGAATAAAAATACCTGCATAGCCTACGGATGCATGCATACCTACGAGTTTAGGGTTGACAGCTACACACCACTATTCAGGGCGCTTCTGCTAGAGGTTAGCAGCATTGCGATTTTCAGGGATGTGCTCTAGCGCTCACTTACTTTGTGGTCTCTTGCGTACTTCTTGTTGAGCGTAACCGTGTCATTCTTGACGTGCGGCATTTCGATCGCGGAAAAGTTGAACTGGAACTCATCAATCTCATACCCCTGATCCAGGGGATCCTCCTGGGCCTGTGAGGAGTGAGGGAGAGAGGGAGTGAGGGAGTGAGGGAGTACAGGAGTGAGTGAGCGAGGGAGGGAGTGCAGGAGTGAGGGAGCTAGGGAGGGAGTGCAGGAGTGAGGGAGCAAGGGAGGGAGTGCAGGAGTGAGGGAGCAAGGGAGGGAGTGCAGGAGTGAGGGAGCAAGGGAGGGAGTGCAGGAGTGAGTGAGCGAGGGAGGGAGTGCAGGAGTGAGGGAGTGAGGGAGTACAGGAGTGAGTGAGCGAGGGAGGGAGTGCAGGAGTAAGGGAGCTAGGGAGGGAGTGCAGGAGTGAGGGAGGAAGGGAGGGAGTGCAGGAGTGAGGGAGCAAGGGAGGGAGTGCAGGAGTGAGGGAGTGAGGGAGCAAGGGAGGGAGTGCAGGAGTGAGGGAGGAAGGGAGGGAGTGCAGGAGTGAGGGAGTGAGGGAGGGAGTGCAGGAGTGAGGGAGCAAGGGAGGGAGTGCAGGAGTGAGGGAGGAAGGGAGGGAGTGCAGGAGTGAGGGAGCAAGGGAGGGAGTGCAGGAGTGAGGGAGGAAGGGAGGGAGTGCAGGAGTGAGGGAGGGAGGGAGGGAGGGCAGGAGTGAGGGAGCAAGGGAGGGAGTGCAGGAGTGAGGGAGCGAGGGAGGAAGTGCAGGAGTGAGGGAGCAAGGGAGGGAGTGCAGGAGTGAGGGAGCAAGGGAGGGAGTGCAGGAGTGAGTGAGCGAGGGAGGGAGTGTAGGAGTGAGGGAGCAAGGGAGGGAGTGCAGGAGTGAGGGAGCAAGGGAGGGAGTGCAGGAGTGAGGGAGCAAGGGAGGGAGTGCAGGAGTGAGGGAGCTAGGGAAGGAGTGCAGGAGTGAGGGAGCAAGGGAGGGAGTGTAGGAGTGAGGGGGCAAGGGAGGGAGTGCAGGAGTGAGGGAGCTAGGGAGGGAGTGCAGGAGTGAGTGAGCGAGGGAGGGAGTGCAGGAGTGAGGGAGCGAGGGAGGGAGTGCAGGAGTGAGTGAGCGAGGGAGGGAGTGCAGGAGTGAGGGAGCTAGGGAAGGTGTAGGAGTGAGGGAGCGAGGGAGCAAGGGAGGGAGTGCAGGAGTGAGTGAGCGAGGGAGGGAGTGCAGGAGTGAGGGAGCGAGGGAGGGAGTGCAGGAGTGAGTGAGCGAGGGAGGGAGTGCAGGAGTGAGTGAGCGAGGGAGGGAGTGCAGGAGTGAGGGAGCGAGGGAGGGAGTGCAGGAGTGAGGGAGCAAGGGAGGGAGTGCAGGAGTGAGGGAGCAAGGGAGGGAGTGCAGGAGTGAGGGAGCAAGGGAGGGAGTGCAGGAGTGAGTGAGCGAGGGAGGGAGTGCAGGAGTGAGGGAGCTAGGGAAGGTGTAGGAGTGAGGGAGCGAGGGAGGGAGTGCAGGAGTGAGGGAGCAAAGGAGGGAGGGAGTGAAGGAGGGAGTTAGGGAAGGTGTGAGGGGGTGGGGGGGGGGGGGGGGGTTGAGTGAGGGTGTGAAGAAGTAAGTGAGGGAGTTAGGGCAGGTGTGAGGGGGGGGATGAGCGAAGGAGTGAGTGCAGGTGTCAGTGCCGGAGTGAGTGAGGGAGGGAGGGAGGGAGGGAGGGAGGGCAGGTGTGAGGGGGGAGTGAGTGTGGGAGTGAGCCAGTGAGGGCAGGTGTGGAGGGCAGGAGTGAGGTAGGGAATGAGGGAGTGAGGGAAGGTGTGAGGGCAGGTACAAGCCAGGTACACACCGTCTGCTGGCACGAGACCCCATTCGTGGCCAGCCTTACTGCTTTCTTCACCAATTGCCGGCCGGTCCAGGTCTGGTCCAAATTGGGCCGAAGGCGGCCACTGGGCGGCCTACCCAACTCGAACTTGTAGCCACAAAAAGAAACACTGCGATAAACCCGGCTTTTATAGGGCATCCTCCCTGACCTTACCAGCTATACTCTGCACCATCATCATCGTATATCACGGCCACAGACTACAGTTCTTCACCAAACCACACCATCACCGTCCATCATCCCCACTCACCTGCGCTGCTATACCCCGCACCACCATCATACCCAGTTCCCCACTCACCTGCGCTGCTATACCCCGCACCACCATCATCCCCAGTTCCCCACTCACCTGCACTGCTATACCCCGCACCACCATCATCCCCAGTTCCCCACTCACCTGCGCTGCTATACCCCGCACCACCATCATCCCCAGTTCCCCACTCACCTGCGCTGCTATACCCCGCACCACCATCATCCCCAGTTCCCCACTCACCTGCGCTGCTATACCCTGCACCACCATCATACCCAGTTCCCCACACACCTGCGCTGCTATACCCCGCACCACCATCATACCCAGTTCCCCACTCACCTGCGCTGCTATACCCCGCACCACCATCATCCCCAGTTCCCCACTCACCTGCGCTGCTATACCCCGCACCACCATCATCCCCAGTTCCCCACACACCTGCGCTGCTATACCCCGCACCACCATCATACCCAGTTCCCCACACACCTGCGCTGCTATACCCCGCACCACCATCATCCCCAGTTCCCCACTCACCTGCGCTGCTATACCCCGCACCACCATCATCCCCAGTTCCCCACTCACCTGCGCTGCTATACCCCGCACCACCATCATCCCCAGTTCCCCACTCACCTGCGCTGCTATACCCCGCACCACCATCATCCCCAGTTCCCCACTCACCTGCGCTGCTATACCCCGCACCACCATCATCCCCAGTTCCCCACTCACCTGCGCTGCTATACCCCGCACCACCATCATCCCCAGTTCCCCACTCACCTGTGCTGCTATACCCCGCACCACCATCATCCCCAGTTCCCCACTCACCTGCGCTGCTATACCCTGCACCACCATCATCCCCAGTTCCCCACTCACCTGCGCTGCTATACCCCGCACCACCATCATACCCAGTTCCCCACTCACCTGCGCTGCTATACCCCGCACCACCATCATCCCCAGTTCCCCACTCACCTGCGCTGCTATACCCCGCACCACCATCATCCCCAGTTCCCCACTCACCTGTGCTGCTATACCCCGCACCACCATCATCCCCAGTTCCCCACTCACCTGCGCTGCTATACCCTGCACCACCATCATCCCCAGTTCCCCACTCACCTGCGATGCTATACCCCGCACCACCATCATCCCCAGTTCCCCACTCACCTGCGCTGATATACCCCGCACCACCATCATCCCCAGTTCCCCACTCACCTGCGCTGCTATACCCCGCACCACCATCATCCCCAGTTCCCCACTCACCTGCGCTGCTATACCCCGCACCACCATCATCCCCAGTTCCCCACTCACCTGTGCTGCTATACCCCGCACCACCATCATCCCCAGTTCCCCACTCACCTGCGCTGCTATACCCTGCACCACCATCATCCCCAGTTCCCCACTCACCTGCGCTGCTATACCCCGCACCACCATCATACCCAGTTCCCCACTCACCTGCGCTGCTATACCCCGCACCACCATCATCCCCAGTTCCCCACTCACCTGCGCTGCTATACCCCGCACCACCATCATCCCCAGTTCCCCACTCACCTGTGCTGCTATACCCCGCACCACCATCATCCCCAGTTCCCCACTCACCTGCGCTGCTATACCCTGCACCACCATCATCCCCAGTTCCCCACTCACCTGCGATGCTATACCCCGCACCACCATCATCCCCAGTTCCCCACTCACCTGCGCTGATATACCCCGCACCACCATCATCCCCAGTTCCCCACTCACCTGCGCTGCTATACCCCGCACCACCATCATCCCCAGTTCCCCACTCACCTGCGCTGATATACCCCGCACCACCATCATCCCCAGTTCCCCACTCACCTGCGCTGCTATACCCTGCACCACCATCATACCCAGTTCCCCACTCACCTGCGCTGCTATACCCCGCACCACCATCATCCCCAGTCCCCACTCACCTGCGCTGCTATACCCCGCACCACCATCATCCCCAGTTCCCCACTCACCTGCGCTGATATACCCCGCACCACCATCATCCCCAGTTCCCCACTCACCTGCGCTGCTATACCCCGCACCACCATCATCCCCAGTTCCCCACTCACCTAAACCACAAACCCACTCACCTGCGCTGCTATACCCCGCACCACCGTGAGCTCCTGGTTCTGAGTCATGCCCCAACAAGCCACCACGCCGTAGTCAAAGAAAAACACGTCTGGAGTATATGAAAAGGACAAGGGAAACGCATTTCAATGCGTGTGCGTGTGTTTTATCTTTCCAATTGTCACTCAATATTCCAGCTGTCATTTATTATTCCTAGCGCCTGACCATAATTACACGTTTAAGCTGGACAGGCAGTGTTGCTTCGCAAATGCTGCGACATAAACAACTATTACATAATATACACAAAAATCTTGTTAATAATATATATAGGTATATATTTATAATATAACAACATATATAAACAACTAGTGAGACAGTGCAGCTGACGACGAGTCTCTCTGTGGCCCCCGGCCAACACTGTACCCTTCACCCTAGCATGGCTGCACCATGGCCCAGGCTGTGCATGGTAGCTGGAATTGAGCCTAGCCATTCCTTACCAGCCCCACATGGCCGAGCATTCAGCAGGGCCCAGCGGGTATGCAAAAGTGCACCGTTCTAAACCCTAGCAAAGGCTGGGCTAGGGGTCTTTAACAGGTCATAGAATGCACACACCAAGCTTCGTTTTTAATCCTATGCAGTCTTCCGTTTTTCGTGACTCAGCTACATGTCAGCTACACTCAGGCCGCTGGCCAGAGACCCTGTTTTTTGCCAGCATCGCTGCTCAGGCCGCCAGTTGTAGGCAGGTCCAGGTTTGGGCATAATTGGGCGTATGCGGCCGCGGGGCAGACCGTCCAAGGTGGGCTAGTAGCCGGACAAAAAACGCTGTGGCCTAACAGCAAGTCTTCTTAAATGCTTGTTCTTGCAAGCATTTCTGTAAGCATGCATAAGGTCTTTGTTTCACATCCCAACTTGTTGACCGTATGCAAGCCTGCCTGCACGCCCCCCTTTTCCTACCGTATGCAAGCCTGCATGGACGCCCCCCTTTTCCTACCGTATGCAAGCCTGCCTGCACGCCCCCCTTTTCCTACCGTATGCAAGCCTGCCTGCACGCCCCCCTTTTCCTACCGTATGCAAGCCTGCCTGCACGCCCCCCTTTTCCTACCGTATGCAAGCCTGCATGCACGCCCCCCTTTTCCTACCGTATGCAAGCCTGCCTGCACGCCCCCCTTTTCCTACCGTATGCAAGCCTGCCTGCACGCCCCCCTTTTCCTACCGTATGCAAGCCTGCATGGACGCCCCCCTTTTCCTACCGTATGCAAGCCTGCCTGCACGCCCCCCTTTTCCTACCGTATGCAAGCCTGCCTGCACGCCCCTCTTTTCCTACCGTATGCAAGCCTGCATGCACGCCCCCCTTTTCCTACCGTATGCAAGCCTGCGTGCACGCCCCCCTTTTCCTACCGTATGCAAGCCTGCCTGCACGCCCCCCTTTTCCTACCGTATGCAAGCCTGCATGCACGCCCCCCTTTTCCTACCGTATGCAAGCCTGCCTGCACGCCCCCTTTCCCCACCTGAGCCAGGTTCATCTTCGACGCTCTTCACAAAGTCCACGAAGAAGCAGTCCTGGTGGTTCCAGGCAAATGGCATGAACGACAAAGCATGATCAGGAGGGTATAAATGCGTGAAAGAACATCAGCTTGCAGTGGGCGCGTGCTGGCAGTGCCATTTGCTATGCTTCCCCCCATTTCCCCCCTGCTTCACCGGAACCCCCCTCTAGCTTTTCCCTGATATCTATTTCTTTCCGCCAATTCTGTCCGGGCACTGGCCAGTTTCTAAAGCCCTGGCTGGCACTACCTTATAAACACATTCCGGGTCGATGTGAGAGTACCATCTCACGAAAAGTGCTGAGAGCACCGGTGTTTCCTTTCTTGTGACTCAGCTACATGTCAGCTACACTACAGGATCTGCGGCCGGAGGCCCTGTTAGTGGCCAGCCCTGCTACTTTGGCCACCAGTCGTTGACCGGTCCAGGTTTGGTCCCAATCGGGCCTTTGGCGGCTGCGGGGCTGCCTTCCAAAGGTGGACTCATAGCCAAGAGGTGGACTCGTAGCCGAAAGGTTGACTTGCAGTCGAAAGGTGGACTTAAAGCCAAAAGGTGGACTCGTTGCCGGAAAAAACAACACTGGTGAGCACCCACTGGATAGCTGTGAACCGAGCTCGCAGAATACGTCTTCAGTAGCAGTCCCTCCAGCTTCTTGCGATCAAACGCCTCGGCAATGCAATACAGTGTGATCTGCATGGAGGGCGTGCCATAATTAATTGCAAAACAGCATATGACCTGCACGCTCCCGCTCCTAAAGACCAAACGCCTTCGCAATGCAATATAGTGTGGTCTGTGAAGAGGGCATGCCATAAGACACTGGACCAGTGTCTTGTGGCATGCCCTAGATCACATTAAATACCAGTGTCGGTGTAGATCATTCGCACACTGAAGCTTCTTGCGATCAAACACCTCCGTAATGCAATATAGCGTCATTTGTGCACTCCGGTAGGCGAGTAAGACTTGTTACAATGCAACGCAGCGAGATCAGCGCACTCCAGTACATGGGGGTGGAGGGCATGCCATCAGGCATTACAGAAGGACATGATCGGCACACACTTAAAGGGTCCATGCTTACCTGTGCAGAGGGTTTAGGGTTTAAGGTGAAGGGTTCACCTTTGCAGTGCGTTAGGGGCCGCTTCCTCTCCCCACAAACTTCCATTTTCAAAATTGTGATAATCAGGCAGCAAAGCAATAGAGGGAAAGCTGTGATGCATAGATGCTGTGAGCTTGATCTTACAGCAGCGCATCGCCATGTTCTTGATCTAATCTTACATAGATCCTATACCCTCACAGGGGCTTGAGGGTCCAGGATCTCCAGGATATTTGCAGCATGCATTGAAGTTGAGTCCTGTGCATCCTCATTCAAGGCACCCTCAGTTTCGTGCAACCCTTCTTGTCCCTGCTTCATGCCCCTGCTTCATGCAAGTGCAATTGTAAAACACGGTTCTGTCAAAGACCTATGGTGGGTTTTGGACCTATGGTGGGTGTTGGACCTATGGTGGGTGTTGGACCTATGGTGGGTGTTGGACCTATGGTGGGTGTTGGACCTATGGTGGGTGTTGGACCTATGGTGGGTGTTGGACTTATGGTGGGTGTTGGACCTATGGTGGGTGTTGGACCTATGGTGGGTGTTGGACCTATGGTGGGTTTTGGACCTATGGTGGGTGTTGGACCTATGGTGGGTGTTGGACCTATGGTGGGTGTTGGACCTATGGTGGGTGTTGGACCTATGGTGGGTGTTGGACTTATGGTGGGTGTTGGACCTATGGTGGGTGTTGGACCTATGGTGGGTGTTGGACCTATGGTGGGTTTTGGACCTATGGTGGGTGTTGGACCTATGGTGGGTGTTGGACCTATGGTGGGTTTTGGACCTATGGTGGGTGTTGGACCTATGGTGGGTGTTGGACTTATGGTGGGTGTTGGACCTATGGACCTTGGACTAGGCTGAGGCCTCCGTGCCAGCATTAGGACCATAACCATGGTAACCAGGAATGTAAGTGTCCAGCTGGGCATGTTATTTTTTAGGCATTAGTCCAGGCAATAGTGTCAGCAGGGGCCATGCCTTTGCCCAGCAGACGGCCAAGGTGCATGTATGGCATCTTGGCCGTCTGTCATTACCTCCTGCCCAGTGTGCACAGTGCCCCTCTGCATATCGGTAACTTGGATGGCCTGAATTTGCTATGCTTGCATGCCTTGCAGGGGTTGTTACTCCCTGCATGCTCCCAAGTACGCCACACTCTCTCTCTCTCTCTCTCTCTATGCCTGGCCCTTCCGAAAACGGCGATTACGGGGATGCGCAGAGGCTGGAACAAACACTCACCCTGCCCCGGGTACTACTATCGTCGGCACGGGGCGAAGACAACTCGTCCAGGACCGCCAGGCGCTCCTGGCTGATCGAGCCCTCGCCCCCGTCGAACTCGAGAGGCACGAACTTGTCCTTTTGGCGAGCGGGCAGCTGCTGCTGGCCAGGAATAGCAACCGAGATGCCGCCAGACGTGCCTCCCATCGAGTTAGCGCGCAGCAGCAGTGGACCACCGCCTGATTGCGAACCTGACCGACCTGGGGTCGTGGCGCGTTTGCCTGCGATGGCCTTGGTGGCCGGTGTACGGGCATACATGCCGGCTTGCTGTTGCTGATACTGCTGCTGTTGCTGCTGCTGCTGTGGGGGAGGGGGAGGGTAGTTCACGGTCGGCAGCAACGGCTGCGTCTGATCTTCACTGTTGGCAGGATCCATCGCGACAACTGGGTGGAAGGTGAATGAGAGAGTGAGGGCACGCGAGGCTGACGGGTATTGATGTTTGGTGTATTACAGTTTATTTGTATCTGGGAACGTTCGAGATCCTGGTATTATGCACATGTATTGGAGGTGGGCATGCACCAGTGCACCACATGACTGTCGTGTACGTCTCTCGACGTGTTCCGGGACGACGGCCCATCGGGCATTGTCTGTCATCAGCTGACATCGGCAGACCCACCCAGTCAGATGTTGCAACCCTATCGATGACAACGTGATGGATGCGGGGACGCTGTAACGCTATTATAGTCCTCATTCTGACGGCACCCCGTCAGCTACCGTTTGATGCAAGGCACACAAACTCGTGAGACACCTGTTAGCCTGGGACTCCTGGTTGCAAAAGCTCACCCCAAAGCCTCGTCAGCAACCATCTGCCTGCTTGAATGTTTTTTTTGTCATGCACGCCGACTCTGATACTATCCCTGCATCCTCAGCTACTACCCATGCATGCTCAGCTACAAACAGAAGAAAAAAAACAGTTCTTAAACAGTTTAGTTTCACCCCTGGGCCCTGCTAAAAAATAAAGCTCGGCCACGTCGGTGAACGGAAAGTCAAGATAGAAGGCTTGGGAAAAATTACAGGAACGGAGGATAGAAAAAAAACACAACAAGTATGTGTCTTCCAGCCACCTTTTAAAATAAATATTTGACACTGCACCTCTGGAACCCGCTGAAAAAAGGCTCGGCCGCCCAGCATGGCCGCCCAGCCGCCTTGTTGGGGAAAAGGAAGTTGAAGGCAAGAGGGGAAAGGAAAGAAAGCGAGGACACACAAAGGAAACAGCCGGGTGCCCACGTGGCAGAGCTTTTTCAGCATGCCCCAGCGATGCAAAGTCATTGACAAACAGATAAAAGAGAGAGACACGCTACATGTTTGCTTCGAATCCTTCCATTGCCCTACCTGGCAACAAGCTTAAGCTAAGGGAGAGGCTTTATGCAGGGGCGCCACGGACTCTTACATCCGAAGGTTGCCATGGACTTATACCAGTTGTAACATGGAAGATATGGCTGGGAGGCTCTGGTTTTAGTGGAGGATATGGAGGCTAGTTTCGGGAGGGGCTGGGGAATCTGACTGCTTTTCCTTTTGGGGGGAGGGGTTTTTCAGTCTTGTCCTCTTTTGCTGTCTCCTCTCTTGACCGTTTTTTTGACGTGTTCTTGGCTCGACTCTTCGGTGGCTGGGGAATTTTTGGACTGCCTACCCTTTGAGGGGGATGTCGTTTCCTGCGCCTTTTAACAGTAAGAATCGTGCTTATTTGTGTGTTACTGTATGCATATCATTAACCAGTGAAGCATGCCGAAAAACTTATGCCATGCCATCACCTGAACCTGGTCGCTAGGGCACCAGTGCTTCAAGATCTTTAGTGCCTCACGCTTCATTGCCTTTGCCACAAGCAAGTGTGTGGCATGATGCTCCGTTTTCTCACACTTTTTCTGTTGGCCCTCAGAAATAGAAAATGGTAAATGTAAGACGCATCATAATGGCATCTAACTTCAGCTTGCTGATATGCTCCCTAAACAACTTTATCTTTGGGGAGCTCCGTGCCTCCCCCAACCAACTCATGTGTTGATGGCATATCACGTTACATCTGCCTCAGTCAGCTACCGAGTCAGCATCACTGTTTGACTCAATAATGGGCGTACGAAGAAAAGTGTTTGTGGTTCCGAAGCCTTGGCACCCCCTGTCAATGACGTTACACCTCTGGACCCTGCTCAACCAGGCTCGGCCTCGTGGGAGCCTTACTAAAGAGTTGGGACGAAAGATGGAAACAAACACAAGGGGGCAAGACACAAAAATGAAAAAAAGTGGGAAATGAAGTGAAGGGACAAAACAAAAGGCTGGGAAAATGCAAAGGAAGTTCAAGCCTCTTAAAACGTCTATGCCTCAACGCTATCTACCAAGTCTTCCACAAAGGCCAGGGCATCCCATCCAAGCCTGCCCCTGTTCAACTCTAAGAAGTCTCTAACACCGCTCGGAGGACCTGCCTATCCCCGCTCTCTAATTTGATCATGCACGCTAGGGCATTGAAATCATACATGCAACGCGACCTCCACATGAGTGGTCGCCGTCTACCCTAGCCCAACATCGCTGGCAGCACCATGTGAGTGTCACGCACTCACGCTGCTGACCACTCCGCCGTCCCCCTGTGATTCTTGTAGTCGGTACCGGCCGGGCACAACTCGTACCCAAACACGGTATCGAACAATTCTTGGTTCTCGAATATAGGGCAGAAACTGTAAAACTGGATAGGGTTCGCGCACCCCGAATTTGGATATTTTAGCAAATCGTCCGCGCATGCACAGAAGCCATGTGTCCGCACTCCGCACAGCACATCTACTGCGCAACAACCAATTTGAGCAAGTCGTTTTATTTTCTGTGCGTGCAATCAATACGATCTTCTTAAAACATGTCTGCGCAGCTACCAGGACAACAACGCCGCGCAAGGCAGATACGGTAGTCAGTTGGCGGAAGAGGAAGAGGCCGACTGCCTTGAACTGAACAGCCCTCTTAGAAAGTGCTGCTAGATAGTCGACCGTACCGTTATGCCGACTATTGAACGGAATCTTGATATTTGGTACTGATAATTACTTAGTCTGCGCCACCCCCCAAATAAAATTTTGGCCTTTGAATACTGGTACTAAGTTGTCGCGACAGGATTTTGTGAATTATTTTTACTGCACATGCTGTTCGCGATCCCCCCAAAAGAATTAATTGAACGTGAAGTGAAACCGGTTCCACGGTGGTTTGGTGTTGAAAACATCCCGAAATCAAGCGGGAAATGACGAGAAAAATGGATTTTAACGTGTGTGTTGGGCACTCTTCAGGAATTTTCGTACTGGAGAGTTCATGGCCTAGATCAATGGAATAATCACTGTACACCACATAAGGTACACCACTTGACCACACACCCCCCCCGCAACAATGGCATGCTCTTTATTTTAGGGTGCCTCAGCTACAATAAGGCTACATGTATGCCTACGGCCATGGCCTACATAAAACATCTCGGGTGCGCTCGTCGACATTAGCAAAGAGGCGAGCAGAAACAGGAAAGGCACACAGTTACTCATATGGCCCCGATAACTCATGTAAAATGTAGATTTAGGTCTGGAAACAGAACATTCATAGTATTTCAAAATGTCGGCAGGATTCTACACATCGGGCTGCGTCTATCTGGTACTCTGGTGACCTACCCATGCATCCGCGTTTGAAGAAGCCACCGCTCGCACGCCGGGAGGATAATGTAAACGCGGTCATTTCTATGCCAAATTCAATGCTGATTTTTGCCCCCTACGATGCCATCCAGCAATTCTCACTTGCTGTTGAGCTCGCTTTCAGGAGGCGGGTAAGCGCGAGGGCAAGGCCGGCGTGAGGGACGACGGCCTTCCTCACGGGCCATCCTTGGTTTCGGCGCAACTTACGTTTACGTTCTCTGGTTTACGACGGCAAGAATACGCCGGGTCTGGTCTCGAGTGGGCTGCCATATTCTGGTCATCATGACCGAGTTTTTTACGAAATACACAGTCACAGACCGATGGCGGCGATGATCTCAGACTTTCTGGTGACAGCGGTGGCTAAAAGTACGAACCCCGATGCGAGTTCGTGGGACTTGTTCCACGAACTCCTGATCGGGTGTCGTATCCTCCACCGAGCAATGCACCACGGGCCCAATTCCACTTGTCACCGTAACGCGGAAATGGCATGCCAGCTCCGTCACGTCAACTCACCCTCCCCAATTCCACTTGTCACGGGAATTGCACCGGAACGCCAGCGTGGCGCTGCCGTGCCCGTTAACGTGTCATATTGGGCCTAATTCCACGAGGGCGCTCGACGGGGAACACGTTCCGGTGGCGGTTTATCTAATTATCTGGTTGGGCGAGGCTTCAGCCACGCTGGCTGAAAACACTTGAAACGCAATTCCACTTGTATCCGGATTCCGGAGTGTGTTCGGGTACGGCTGAGACAAAATCTTTCTAGTGAACAGCCTGTCAAGCACTTGCCTTATCGCTTCGTGTATGTAGAGTGTTCTGTCTAATTGCCTCTCTAAGTATGATAGTCCCGCTTGACAAAATGTCGAGTTGCAAGGTACGTGCAGCCAGGGGTGCCCTGGCACTGTCGAAGTTGGGTGTAGCAAATTCAGGCCGCTGCTAAACGATAGCCCAGGCGATCGGAGGGACCACTAGGGGGCACACGTCGACATTCGCCAATGGGTTGGCCAGATCGGTGCCAACTTCTACGCGGGAAAGGTTCACATGAGGCTCATGTAAAGGATATGCGTCGGCCACATGACGCCATGAGGCAGCAGGAATGGGCGAAAAGGAGTATTCAGAGCGAAAGACAGATGACGGTGATGGAAATTTGAAGATGATGGCGAAGTTGTCCACGCTGTCGGAGCGTTGATGCGAAGTATTTTTGGATTGCCCAAAATAGGAGCGATGCAAAATATGGCACTTTACGGGTACGGCAGAGCCACGCTGGCGTTCGTTCCGGTGCCATTCCGGTGACAAGTGGAATTGGGGAGGGTGAGCTGGCATGCCATTTTCGCGTTCCGGTGACAAGTGGAATTGGGCCCATTTTGCATCGCTCCTATTTTGGGTAATGCAAAAATATTTCGCATCAACGCTCCGACAGCGTGGACAACTTCGTCCTCCCTGTCATATTTCCATCGCCGTCATCTTTCTTTCTTTACTTTACTCCCTTTCTGTCGCTGTTGCCATGGCTGACGAGCGGCCTTCCCAGCCTCCTTTAAATTGTGCTCGCATAGAAGTCGGCGAAGGTGTGGAGAATGTCCACGCAAGTCCCCGGGCTGTCTTTCCATTTTTGGATGTAGCGCAGACACTGTCGCAGCCTGGTCGGCTACAACAGCTTCAACATTACGTGCAGCAATTGCAGCAACAGCAACAGCAGAAGCAGCATGGGCAATTTCAGGGACAGGAGCAGCAACAGCAGCAGCAACAACAGCAGCAACAGAGGCTCTTTCAGGGATAGGAGCAGCAGCAACAGCAGCAACAGAGGCACTTCTAGGGGGTTCCGTAGCTCAATTGGTAGAGCATCATTCTGCGAAGAATGGGGATGTGGGTTCGGAACTTCGGATCCCATTGGAGTCGCCTGGGGAAAATCTCTCGGTGTGAAATGCCGTAGCTGGTCGTGAGGGAAATCGCAAAAGATTACTGAGGTACCGTCGAGTGATTGATCCACAATCGCAATGCCACGGGGAAGGATGCGCGTATCCTGTACGGGAAGGCCTGTCCCTCGGGATCGCATACACCTATGGATTCGTTAACACGCACGAAGGATTGGAAACCATACGTAGTTCTTACTTCTTACTCACTTCTAGGGACATCAGCAGCAGCAACAACAACAGCAGCAGCAGCAGCAGCAGCAGCAGCAGAGGCACTTATTAGTTTCAGAGTCAGGAACAACAATGCAGCAGCAGCAGCAGCGGCGCTTTCTGGGACAAGAGCAGCAGCAGCAGCAGCAGGAGCAGCAACAGAGGGGCTTTCACAGCCCGTTTCCTATTGACCCCGGAAAAGTTCTGGGGTCTTTCCGGGGTGAAACGGGCACCCCGGAACTTTCCCCCGGAACTTCGATGCCGTACATTTACCCTGAAAATCAGCTTTTCTCCGGGGACCTCCCCCCCTCCCCGGAAAAATTCCGGGGTCTTTGCATTGTCCAGCTGGCATGATCTTTCGACAGTTCGAATCGGCACGTTGATATAGCGCGCGCATTGCTGTAGTTTCTTTACATGGTTCATCTGGGCGACGTTGTGTGGACAGGGTGTAGGGGAGGTGATCGTTGCGACGATCTTGTGGCCGATCGTGGGCAAAGGACGCATCAGAGAGGCTCAAGATGCGCAATTTGTAACGAATGGTTTGAAGAGCAGATTCGCAAATCATGCCTATCCTCTTGCTCGGCAGTGGAGCTCGGGAAGTTCAAATGTGCGCGCCTTAAGCCGTACAGAAAAGGGAGTTGCTAGATTCTGTCTCATGAGGTCAGTCAGAAACGACCACCCTGGAATTTTTCGGAGGTCCATTGATCGACTTGCCTTGTTTTTTCCCGGGGTCTGTCGGAAACGGGCTGTCAGAGACAGGAGCAGCTGGAGCAATCATCACGCTTACGTTGTCCCTCGACATTTTGTGAAGCGGGGTGAATGGAAATAGCGAAACGAGTAAACAGAAGACCCAGAAGACAAGAAACAATAAGGCAAATGATTGACGGGCTGTTCAAACGAAATATGTGCTGTCCGCCGTACCCGAACACGTTCCGGATACAAGTGGAATTGCGTTTCAAGTATTTTCATCCAGCGTGGCAGAAGCCTCGCCCAACCAGTTAAACCGCCACCGGAACGCGTTCCGGTGAGCGCCCAAGTGGAATTGGGCCCCACATGGCGCACTTGGCATGCATTTCTTGGATAGACACCTTCATCTTGCTTGGGACGGTGCATTCACAGCTTAAGGACGCTTCTACCCTGAGAATCACAGAGGACGGATAGTGGATCCGATCGATGACAGCACAGCAGTTCAAATGTGCCTAGCTAGTCGGACCAGCCCTTCAAGACTGAAGCCCGGCGGCAGCCATGGCAGATGTGCCAGGAGGAGCAGGAACTTCATCAGCAATTGTGGACCCGCGTCCATGCGCGACCACGCTGCGCAAAGCGCAGAAAGTGCTGCGTGAATTCGAAAGGAACCGCCCTTCCTTCTACCATGCCGGCTTTGAGCACGCACTGACCAAGCTTCGTTCCAAGGTTAGCCGTAGCCGCATTTTTTTTACTTCAGATAACGCAGCCTGCATTCGTGCATCAACAATTTATTGGCCCACCCTCCGCAGTGGTCCCTGCCCACCGCACCACCCATGTGACCCGCCTTGTTACCAGTATTCGTATCATATTTTATTAGTCAACAACTAGGTCACGAATTTGCCCGACCGAAGTAAGCGCGATGCAGATGACGTTCGCAGCTCGATCATGCGAACTCCTTTGGCGCGGGGGATGCGGACGAATTCCTTCGGCCCAGGGGGCATCCTGTTGAAAAGGGTGCGACGAAAGTGCAGATCCCCTGGTGCAGATCACGCAAATCGTCTTATCCAGATGTCTCTCTGATATGTGATTCAAATTTGCCCGTTTACATTCATGCCGACAACTCTGCAGATCGGTTGCCCGTGTCGCCCGTTTTGCATAACCCTGCCAACTTTATTTCTTTTCATAAAGTCTTCGCAGTGTCCAACATGCTTCTTGCTGTGCAGCAGCCTTGCTTTCTCACCTTTCGCATGGAGGCTTCCCCACCTGCATGCCTTGAACGAAGTCCGGGCATGAGATAGCTCTGCAAAAGCCTTGCCATAAGGCTTGCCATCTATATGACCCTAGGCGTAACCAAAGTCCCTGAAGGGACAGGTGGCAAGCTTGCATGCTCCTTGCCATGCGGAACAGGACTAGGGTGGGATGATGCATGGCCTGGTGAAAAGAGGGACAATCTCATAGCCACTCGCATGACCCCCTTCATTTCTCACCGGTGCATGCACTGTCTAATGTTGAGATTTCTAGGGTTTCGCAATGCCACGCGGGACATATGGCGCCAGATGCCGCCTGAGTGGCACTGCAAAACCCTATAAAACTTCATCCAAGTCCTGCATGACCCCTCTTCCGTGCACCCAGAAGCCTGGATGGCAGTCAGATTTTAGATCTCTGCCAAAACAATAATATAATAAGGGCGCCATACACTCCAGCTCGTCCCACATGAGATGGATTTCCTCTTCACTTCCATGCAAAATTGTGGTCTTACATGCTCCGACACTGATTGGCATGTCGGCACAGGATGATGCAGACTCGTGAGATCCTCTCATGTGTGAAGCTGCTGGCGTGATGGTCACCCCTGACCTGTTTGAATGTGTTTACATGTCCAGCGTTTCGTTTTTCGTGACTCCAGCCTCTGGCCGGTGGCCCCTTTTGTGGCCAGCTATGCTGCTTTGGCCACAAGTCGTGGGACGGTCCAGGTTTGGTCCCAATCGGGCCTTTAATGGCTGCAAGGCGGCCTGCCAAAAGTTGACTCGTAGCTGGAAAAAGAAACACACTAGATATGACCGTCACCTCTCACCTGCCAGTACCTGTGCGACGCAGTTGGCATGATTATCACGTATGTGAATGTGCTGATGCCAGCCAAGTGAGCCTTTTGTTCCTTCACGCCCCTGAGCCCCACGCAGATCGAGCACTACCAATCCCTCATGGCAGAGAACGCCAGGCTCCTCATGCGCACCCGGGGCGTTGAGACCTGCATGCTTCTGCTGGACCGCGAGCAGACATGGATGCTCCGGAACCACCCCCTGAGGCGCAGCCTGCCCGGCACCTCCCAAGCGCCCCTGCCGTCCGCGAACGACGTCTCGATCGACGCGCTCCCTCACCCAAACGACTGGGGACCCACCTGGACCGACCGGGTCAACACTTTGAAGGCTGTGGACCTAGCTGTCCTGCGGCGGCAGTACCTGCAGAGGGCCGCGATGCTGCTGCCCTTGGCGGAGATGGCTGGAGAGGCAAGCCCAGCACACCAGCAGATTGCCGAATTACTGGTACGTTTTGTTCTATGCCATTACCAGGGGGCCCATTACATTACATACTACCAGGGGATATTGCATGCCAGGGTGCCAGAGCACGTGGGCAGAGGGGTGTCAGTAGATCAGATAGAAAGACCACGCGCTCCGCCGAAGCAGGAGGCATGAGGTACCGCTCCGCACATAGCAGTTATATCCCGAAGAAGGATAGCCTGCTCACGACATTATACTGATCAGCAGATCATCCAGTGGCAGGAATCTAGATGCAGGGATCTAGGTGCAGAGATCCAAGTGCAGGGATCTAGGTGCAGGGATCCAAGTGCAGAGATCTAGGGGCAGGGATCCAAGTGCAGGGATCTTGGGGCAGGGATCTAGGGGCAGGGATCTAGGCGCAGAGATCCAAGTGCAGGGATCTAGGTGCAGGGATCCAAGTGCAGGGATCTAGGGGCAGGGATCCAGGGGCAGGGATCTAGAGGGGACAGGGATCTAGGGGCAGGAATCTAGAGGGGGCAGGGTTCTAGGGGCAGGGATCTGGGGGAGGGATCTAGGGGCAGGGATCTAGGTGCAGGGATCCAAGTGCAGGGATCTAGGGGCAGGTATCTAGGGACAGGGATCTAGGTGCAGAGATCCAAGTGCAGGGATCTAGGGGCAGGGATCCAAGTGCAGGGATCTAGGGGCAGGGATCCAGGGGCAGGGATCTAGAGGGGACAGGGATCTAGGGGCATGGATCTAGAGGGGGCAGGGATCTAGGGGCATGGATCTAGAGGGGGCAGGGATCTAGGGGCAGGGATCTGGGGGAGGGATCTAGGGGCAGGGATCTAGGGACAGGGATCAAGGGGCGGGGATCTAGAGGGGGCAGGGATCTAGGGGCAGGGATCCAGGTGCAGGGATCTAGGGGCAGGGATCTAGAGAGGGAAGGGATCTAGGGGCAGGGATCTAGGGGCTAGGTGTTGAGGGAGGGTTTCTTTTAGCCCTGTCTGGGCCCAGGTGCCGTCTTATCACGCCGTGTCCGGTCCGAGCCATGACGAGCCTGCACCCTGCCCTGCTTTCCGTGCAAAGTCGAACAAGGGCTCTTCTGCTGTGCCCACGTCGTTGTGCCTCCTCACCGCCCCCTCTGCTTTCCTTCCCGTGCAGAGTCAAATGCAAGGGCTCTGGCAGCAGGTGGTGACGCAGGTTCCCCAAGAAAGGGTTTGCCTTAGCCTAATAGACATGGACACCATGACTGAGGTGTGTGTGTGCATCAGTGCTGTGCAATCGCGTTGTAATTCTGAAATAATGGGAGTTGTCACTGTCTCTTGCGTGTAAAGTAGCTGAATTAGCCTTGAAATTACAGTGGCTGAAACTCAGCTACGTAGTTCAGCTACAGTATGGACTGTCATCAGCGCATCACTGGTGCGCATGCTCGTCTGCTGCCGTGACAGCGTCTAACATCCTTCAATTAGCATGGTTTGAAAGGGCCACAGTCAGTCGGATAATGCTATGAATGAGCCTCTCCATTGAGCTCCACACCTGGCTCTACATGAACGTAACACCCTACGCTGCCTGCTGATGAAGTGGTAAGTAATCGAGTAAAAATAACAGTACATAACTGATTAAAGCCCCCCACTACCACCACCACCCTGTTACTTTTTACGAAATCTCTCTTTTTCCCTCCTGCTCTGCCTCGTCATGCTTAGCAGGTGGATTCAGAACCGCCTGCTGAGCACGTCGCCTCAGTCATGCGCCGCATCATCCCTGCTGCCTGCCTGCCCGCGTGCAGGGATGCAAGCATGCGCTTTAAGGTGAACACCTGCCCGCCTGCCCGCCTGCCTGCCTGCCTGCCTGCCCGCGTGCAGGGATGCAAGCATACGCTACAAGGTGACAGACCGCCCGCCCGCCTGCCTGCCCGCCTGCCTGCCTGCCTGTCTGCCTGCCTGCCGGCGTGCAGGGATGCAAGCATACGCTGTAAGGTGACAGACCGCCCGCCCGCCTGCCTGCCTGCCTGCCTGCCCACCTGCCTGCCTGCCTGCCTGTCTGCCTGCCCGCCTGCCTGCCCGCCTGCCTGCCTGTCTGCCTGCCTGCCCGCATGCAGGGATGCAAGCATACGCTGCAAGGTGATAGACCGCCCGCCAGCCTGCCTGCCTGTCTGCCTGCCTGCCCGCATGCAGGGATGCAAGCATACGCTGCAAGGTGATAGACCGCCCGCCCGCCTGCCTGTCTGCCTGCCTGCCCGCGTGCAGTGATGCAAGATACGCTGTAAGGTGACAGACCGCCCGCCCGCCTGCCTGCCTGCCTGTCTGCCTGCCCGCCTGCCTGCCTGCCTGCCTGCCTGTCTGCCTGCCTGCCCGCGTGCAGGGATGCAAGCATACGCTGTAAGGTGACAGACCGCCCGCCAGCCTGCCTGCCTGCCTGTCTGCCTGCCCGCCTGCCTGCTTGCCTGTCTGCCTGCCTGCCTGCCCGCATGCAGGGATGCAAGCATACGCTGCAAGGTGATAGACTGCCCGCCCGCCTGCCTGCCTGTCTGCCTGCCTGCCCGCGTGCAGGGATGCAAGCATACGCTGTAAGGCGACAGACCGCCCGCCCGCCCGCCCGCCTGCCTGCCTGTTTGCCTGCCCGCCTGCCCGCCTGCCTGCCTGCCTGTCTGCCTGCCTGCCCGCATACAGGGATGCAAGCATACGCTGCAAGGTGACAGACCGCCCGCCCGCCTGCCTGCCTGCCTGTCTGCCTGCCTGCCTGCCTGCCCGCCTGCCTGTCTGCCTGCCCGCATGCATGCACGTCTGCCTGCCCGCCTGCCTGCCTGCCTGTCTTCCTGCCCGCGTGCAGGGATGCAAGCATGCGGTTTAAGGTGACAGAACGCCCGCCCGCCTGCCTGTCTGCCTGCCTGCATGCCCATATGCCCGCATGAACAGATTATGCACGCAGCCTCGAAATGAGGAGGAGGGGGCGGGGGAGTAGAATAGGTCGTTAGGCGATGCTAGCACAAAAACATTTTGAAACGTTTGTACCTTAAAACCTTCAGCCTAAGCACATCTTCAAGATGAGACTATGCAAATTTGCTGTTGCACCCCTCCTAGCTGCTATAGGGAGGTTGCAACAACAAGCACCATGTCAGCAGACTGTTAAGTTTTAACACCACACCAAATAATGAAGGCCTCAAATCCCTTGCTCAGACTGCAGTACAGTGCTGCCCCCAGTGAGTGTACCATTGTCCCCAGAGTCTGTACTGCTGCCCTGTGACTCTTGGGGTTATTTCAGCCCTCCGCAGACAAAGACTGAGCGCCTCCAAGCCGAGTATGGCAAGCTCCTCGAGGTCCACCGTGAAATGGTGTTGCGGCCTTACACTGCGGCCAACCAGCCGACCGTCTCGCGCCACAGCCGTGACGTCGTCACGCACGCGGTTTCGGTTCGTCTGCCGCAGCTGTCGCCGCAGAGGCCGCAGCAGCAGCAGCAGCAGCAGCCGACTCCGGAACAGCAGCAGCAGCAGGGCAGCAGCTCGGTGCCAGAACAGCTGCCGCCGCCGCCGCCGGCAAGTGGCGGCGGCGGCAGCAGCGGCTGTTGCACGCTGGCGGATATCGCTCAGCGGATGGATTGCAACCTCCAGAGCCAGAAGATGGCAGTGAAGCTCTGCCTGGTTGAGAGGTACTCCGTCATCCCCCCGACCGTGCTGCTGCGCTGGCAGCTGCTCATCTACCCGCACACTGCGGCGGACCACGACAGCTTTCAAGCATTTCTAAGGGAGGCGGCCCCGGGGGAGGAGGAGGCGCCATCTGCCTCCGGGCGGGGGGGGGGGCAGCATGACGAAATAAAACTGAGTCCTGGAGGCTGGTCGTGTCAGGTATCACGGAACTGCCGGTGACAGCTGAAGGGCCTTGGGGGAGTAGAGCATGACGAAATGGATCCGAGGGAGTGTCCTTTGAGGTAGTCCTCTGAGTGAGAGCTATCAAGGAAGAGCTGTAGACTGCCTCGGGGCCAATTGAGGGCGGAACGACAGACCCCGCAAGCTTGTGTGTCATATACACACAATCACACACACAATCACACCAGTTGGTGAAATGCATTGCATGTACGCAGGGTTGAGGGTTTAGGAAACCAATGAACATGAGGCACCCGTTGCTCGTTTATTTTATAGCAGTTGTGCAGATCGCAATGTTGATTGGGCGCAGCTGGGTCCTGAGATGCAAAGAGGCGCTCTGCCTTTCTTCTTTCAGTTATGTTTGAAAACAGTGGGTTTTTTATCCGTGGATGGTATGGACAGTGTTCACCCTTGTGTGTACCCTGCTACCATTCAAACTTGGATAGAGCTGCTGTGGGTCGAGCGGTTCTCACGCCTTCTGCTTCGGCGGAGGAGTAGTCTTTCTTTCTTTCTTCTTCTTGCTGCCATTCACGCTCGGGACGTGTCCCCTCGGCTCCCTGCTCGTTACCTTAAGTGCGAGCAGATGCTGGGGCCATACTCAGGCTGCACGGTGCAAAACAATGTGAAACAACTTACGTGCATGGACAATTGCACGGAGTCCTCTGTGTCCATCAGTGGCAGATGATTCCGATGGGCATGGCTTCCTTTTTTTGTGTGCATAAACCAGGATGGGGTAAACGTGTTCGCTTTGGCATTAACGTGTTCTCTTTGGCAGTTTTACGTAACTGCTGGCCTGAAGTTGCCTGCTGTTTCGCGGATTCTGTCCCGGGGTTCTCGTCCCTTGAATGATGTTCTTATGACATCGTTAGGATGCCTGGTACTATTCAGTTGGGGCTCTTTGGGGTCGCAAGGCTGACAGCGCTTGTTTGGAGGTTTCAGGTAAACCTTCTTTCTATCATGATTTGTTTTGGGGGGCGATGGGGGAAATTGGCAATGGGGCTGGGTGGTAGGGCGTGCGTTGTATGAATTGGAGGACCACAAGGCTGCATGGGTAAGTTGCATGAATGGACCTGCCCAAGCATGATGGTGGTGAAATGTTTGTTTCCGTATCGGATCTGTGGGATCAGATCTGGCTCTGGTCCAAATCCAGCCGCCTGAATCATACTGCATGGCTTTGTGGAGGTCGATAGGGTTACTTTACGCTACATGAGACAGAATGTGGGGTATGGTACCCAACTCTGATCCACACTTTCATGTCAATTTGTTCAAAACATGAATTATGTCCTGCTGTCACATATTTTCATACTGAACACACTTCCACACACTTCCACACTATATCCATGAATAAACGGGAATGTTTTTTGTGTGGGCGTTGGGCTGTTTTTATAGATGTGCCCATGCCCATTTTCTGGAGGGGGGGTATTTACTTCATTTGGGGGGTCATGCAGTACACCCATAATGTCCCTGTGTGATTGTTTGCTGAGAGGAAGCCCAGGGGGGGGGTCACTAGTTTACATTGTTCAACCACTTGGACCTTGTTCATGTTCGTGCCCTAACCGTTACGCGGGCGCCTTGCCATGCACCAAACCGCAGACTTCGAATTTGTTGCACCGTTCACGGCAGCTGGAAGGGTCCCGTTTTGTATGTTTGTGTCGTTTCTTAAATATGATGTAGGTTCCTTTCACTCCTTATATTTACAAAGTGTCTGATGGAGCCATTGGTATGGATGGTAATTCAAGAAAAGCAAGACGAACGGGCAGATGCTGCCAAATATATGTCCGCAATATTATATCCACGGATTGAAAGCCAATAATCTCATTCGCAGCCCGTTACAGATTAGGGTTATGCTGCCCTCATGGATCAAGTTCATAATTTATAACTGGCACTTTTAAACTCTACGAGCCTTTGCTGAAGCCTATCATGCAATCCTGCCATCTTTAAGGCACCGACGTGGATTCCTTGTCCGTTCTAGATTGCATGACGGTTATCCTTGCAGGGGGCCTGCCTTCCCGAGACGGTAGTCTCCTTTGTTTTTCTCCATATATGAAGTGCACATACCTGAAGCCTGGCTAGCGTGTCTGACAATAAGGAGTACGCATTCGTTCATCTTTACTCGAAGCGAGGCACGGATCAGACAATGCCTACCTCAGCCTGGGTTCTTTTGTCAACCTTCACTCTTAAGCCCTCGCAGGTCCTAGCGATCTTTTTCTTTTCAAGCATTGGCAGATGAATCTAACATGAGGGCTGAATCACTCTGCTTGTATCTGCCGCAGAATCCATAACCTATAACAAGATTCTGTACTTGCGATGAAGCAGCTCCGAGAGGAAAGACAAAGGCACCTGCCAAGTTGTTTCGTTTCAGCATGGCTCAGAGGTGTAACGTCATCAACCTGCCCAGTATTTTTAGCAGGCTCCAGAAAGGACTAAAGCCCTAAAACCCTTAACCTGCCAAAATCACGGTAGCTAGAATTGAGCCAAGTTATTCCCTACCAGCCGCTCGCGGCCGAGCGTTCAGCGGGCCCAGCGGGTATGCTCTGTTCTAGACCTGCCAAAATCATGGGCTCGGAAAACGAATAAAAAACGTTGTTGGTCACCGCCAAGGGGGCACTATCACAGTGATTATCACTCAGATGAGTGATCACTCAGTCGCTATCTCTGTGCTCAGCCCACGTGCATTCCGGCGTTGACTCCTTGCCTGTTCCTATTTATTTTACAATGGCCACTCTCATCACGTTAACATAGACCCATGCACCCCAACGACTAGATGCCCCATGTGTCGCCAAATGGGCTGTATAAACTGTACACATGAGTTCATGAGCTGTAATGCCTCCCAGCTCAAAACTGCCAGAGCCAGCTCAGACCCGAAACGCCAGCTTGCTAGCTGGCTGATGGCTTCAGGATGTTGAAGTAAACCGTGTACCTCTCATCTACGAGGTTTCCCAGAGGCGCCACCAGGTACCGGCGGTTGGAAGCAGTTACCACCTGATCCAGCAGCAGGGTTGCACATCATGGAACAAGTGGCCGGGCTTTGTTTTTTTGAGCAGGGCAGGTGTGACGTCAATGACATAAGGGACAAGTGTGAGAGACCAAGCAGAGGCTGTCTGATGTATGAGAATATTTCCAGCCCAAGGAAAAGGCCCGGGGGTTCCATGGGCTTCTGACTTCCGATTTCTCATCCAGATGAACTGGCACCGTAGCTAGGACGCAAGCAATGCCAACACGGTACCGTAGTGCAAACTGGTGCAAAAGTACCGTAGTACAAACTTGTGCTACTGGTAACGAAGTACACACTGGTGCTGCGGCACTGTAGTACACACTGGTGCTGCGGCACTGAAGTACATACTGGTGCTGCGGCACTGTAGTACATATACATACTGGTGCTGCGGCACTGTAGTACATACTGGTGCTGCGGCACAGTAGTACACACTGGTGCTGCGGCACTGTAGTACATACTGGTGCTGCGGCACTGTACTACATACTGGTGCTACGGTACGGTACCACAAGCATCGTAATGTGGCAGGACGTTGCCTGGCAGCGCGTTTCCGGCCGGGCTATGTCCAACCTCCCAGAACCTCAGCCTAAACCCACCTCTGCAGCCAGAGGCTGATGGCCCATCGTCCCTTTCAACAGCTATACGAGTGGCCAGTTCCTCTAATGGCAGCTTTGAAACCCCACAGCCAGCCCTCCCCTCCCTTCGGCCTATAGTGAACAAGTGATCAAATGGAAGCCCATTGGAGAGTAGCTGAAGTGAACCGCAGGTTGGCAGCTGTCCCTTCATTATTTATGGACAACTGCCAACGATTCAACTTCAGAGAGCCACCCAGATTATACACCATCTTTGTAATAATTTGGGCTGGTCGGGCCTACGGCAATTCGCTGCATAAATGAGCCCCGGGCAGGTCCAGATCGCAAGTTCGAATCTTGTTAGCTCAGTGTACGGTGCAGCTGCCGTTAATAGAAAGTACTCCAATAGCTCAATTCGGGTAACGCTATAACCCACTTGTCTTTGGCCAAAATAGGAAGCTAAAGAGCCCTAGCAGAACCCACTATGCTTTGGCCGAAATAGGAAGCTCACGCGAAAGCTTCCGATCCCGGGCAGGCATCAGGGCCTATCCTGACAAGCTCAGGGCATTTTGCTGCTCATATCTCCTGAAGGACATACCGTATATTTGCTTTGCCTTCCCTCATAATTAACGATGTTTGGGGTTTAGGGATCCATGAATATACTGGACATCAATTGTCAACGCCGATTTTCAGTCAGAAATCCAGAGTTTTGGTCGGTAATTTGCCCTGAGGGCAGCTTTAATTGAATACGTTTCTTTATAACTGAGGGATGGCAAAGTGAGTCTTACCCAGCTGCATCCTGAAAATGATACACGCCCTGCCAACAGAAAGTCAGAAAAAGTGTCCAGAAATTACCTAGATTGTGGGACATGTACATTCCGCTCAAACAGTACACTCAGATGAAGCTCACGAAGCTAACACGTCCCAACCAGGCTGCAGAAAATAAGCCTATCTCTTAAAATTAGCTTATTTCAAGCTACCGGTAGGCCTTATTTTAAACTAGGCCCGCAAACTGACCTTGCTGCCCGGCGGATACCGCGGCGTCAGGGGCTGTGCCAGTCGGAAGCTCGCACCGCCGCCGCCGCCGCCGCCTGCTGATGCAGAGCCCGCGTTGTCACCAGCGGCCGGCGCCGCCGCCTTGATTTCCTGCAGCCTCAGCGCCGAGGGCAGCGAGGCGCAGCTGCCGCAGCTGTTGCGGCAGAGGATCTTGTACAGCTCTGCGACCACACCAAGCACAGAAGAGAGCAAAGGTTGTTGCTACGGGGCATGTGCGCGACTATATTATATGAATGAATATACGGTTTCACACTAATACCTGACTAAACATCAAGCATCCTTTCAGACACCCACCGATGACCTCTGCGATAGTGTGAGGCCATTTGCCCAAGCCTGGCGAAGTAGAGTGCCACCACTTGTAAATCTACGCTGTCCCCTCTCCACGCCTCTTGTACACTTTCTGATCCCAGCTTTCTGTGTCCATACTAGTCAGCCAGAACTCCGATCCCTTCTACCTTTAGTCTGCGATCGCACAAACCACGGACGGTCAAACTGCACGCTTTCGACCAAAGCGGATCTCGTACTCTGCTCTGTGACCACCACGCAGAAGACCATAGGTTGTCACTATGGCGCGCACGGCTGGGTTTAGGGTTTAGGGTTAAGGGGTTTAGGGTTACCAACTAAAGCCTTCCTCAAGAGGGCCAAGAAGAGCGAATATGTGCGGTGGGCGGTAACAAGGTACACTGCACCGTTGAGGTTGAGGCAAAGGTATAATGTACTGCATATTGTACGAAACTGTACGGTATACTGTACTAGACTGCATTGCATACTGTACAAAACTAAACCGTATACTGAGCTCTACTGTACCGCACAAAGTACTAAACTGTACTGCATATTGTACTGTATACTGTAATGGTACTCTACTGTACTATATACTGTACTAAACTGTACGGTATACTGTACCGTATATTGTAGCTGGAGCAAGGTTGAGGCAAAGGTCTTCATCAACAACACGGCTTTAAGCTCACAGGCCTGTCGATTGCTATCTGATGATCCAAAACCAAAGGAAAAGCGCTCTGCTGGGAACACTTCAACCATATACATCTGCTGGATGTGCAGGTGCAACTCTTATCTGAATATCCCGCGCCCGCTCTCCTCTGCTTCAGAATGAAAGAAAGAAACTGCGTCCCGCAGGGTAGAGGAAACAGTGCAGCATGGGCTGCGGCGTTACCCTCTCCTCTGCCCCATCCCCCAACATCAGGGCCTACGCTTAGCAGGGTCCCGCAGGCTTGTGGCTTCGTCCTGACTCCGTCAGTATTTCTTTTTCGTGACTCAGCTTCATGTCAGCTATACTTCAGCCTCTGGCCGGTGGCCCCATTTGTGGCCAGCTGGGCCCTGCTTTGGCCACAAGTCGTGGGTCGGTCCAGGTTTGGTCCCAACCGGGCCTTTGATGGCGGCAAGGCGGCCTGCCAAAGGTTGACTTGCAGCTGAAAAAGGAACACAATGGACTCCGCAGTGGATCCATATCTCCTCACCCCAAACCCTGTCGAGAGATTATTAGTACCTTTTTAAATAAATAAAAAGTTCAACTCGTCTATGTGTATTTTTGAAGGGAAAAAACTTGGATTATTTCCTAGCCTGTAATTATTTGTTTTCGAATACAGTTTACACGTTTTTTCAAGGGTTCAATTCTTCGATGGTTCTCACCCATTCCTTAGGGTTGAGGGTTTAGTGGGCACCTATTCGTCGCGCTTACTCCTCAACTGACATAGCGCCTATTCCTCAACTGCCATGCCCCTGCAGGTCCAGCAACCTAGCTTAGACTCGGTCATGCGCCAAGGGGGGCATAACAGCGCGTATTTTTTCGTGTTTCAGCTACATGCCAGCTACACTCAGGCCGGAGGCGCCCCATTATCTGACACGCCCCAAGGTGGGTCCAGCTGGCTTGCCTACACTCGGTCATGCGCCGAGGGGGGCATACTATGAAACAGTGTTTCATTTTCGCGACTCAGCTACATGTCAGCTACACTCAGGCCGCTGGCTGGAGGCCCCATTTGTGGCCAGCCCGGCTGCTCTGGCCGGGCCAGGTTTGGGCCTCATCCGGCCTTTGGCGACCCTTTGAAGTTGGACTTCTAGCCGAAATAAGAGAAGCTTGCTTTCTTTTAGCAAGATTCGTTTTTCCCCTCACCCGGGTGGCTTGTGCACAGCCCTTGCTGAACCCATAATCTGGCCTTTGGCAGCCCTTAGAAACTGGACTTGTAGCCGAAGAAACAGACGTTGCCCGGCAGAGCAAGCTATTCGTTTTTTCTCACCCGGGTGGCTGATGCACAGTCCCTTCCTGGCCGCCGCGACACAGCCAGCGGTCGGATCGTCTTCGCAATCTACTCTTCGCTCGCCTACGCTCTCGGGCGTCGACAAAGCCGAAACGAAGCTCCCTGAATGAATCAGCAAGGGCATGTGTGAAAACGAATACGTGTGAATGCACATGTGTGGATGGGTAGGTGTGAATGAGCATGTGTGGATGGGTAAGTACGGAGTGGCAGATGCGGATGGAATTGTTTAGCCGGGTAGATGTGGAGGAGTAGATGTGGATAAATAGGCAAGCATGGGCATGTGTGGACGGGTAGGTATGGGGGGACAGGTGTGGACGGGTAGGTATGGGGGGACAGGTGTGGACGGGTAGGTATGGAGGGGCAGGTGTGGAAGGGTAGGTATAGGGGGGCAGGTATGGACGGGTAGGTATGGGGAGACAGGTGTGGACGGGTAGGTATGGAGGGACAGGTGTGGACGGGTAAGTATGAAGGGACAGGCGTGGACGGGTAGGTATGGAGGGACAGGTATGGACGGGTAGGTATGGGGGACAGGTGTGGACGGGTAGGTATGGGGGGGCAGGTGTGGACGGGTAGGTATGGAGGGACAGGTGTGGACGGGTAGGTATGGGGGGACAGGTGTGGACGGGTAGGTATGGGGGGACAGGTGTGGACGGGTAGGTATGGGGGGACAGGTGTGGACGGGTAGGTATGGAGGGACAGGTGTGGACGGGTAGGTATGGAGGGACAGGTGTGGACGGGTAGGTATGGAGGGACAGGTATGGACGGGTAGGTATGGGGGGACAGGTGTGGACGGGTAGGTATGGGGGGACAGGTGTGGACGGGTAGGTATGGAGGGATAGGTGTGGGCGGGGAGGTATGGAGGGACAGGTGTGGACGGGTAGGTATGGAGGGGCAGGTGTGGACGGGTAGGTATGGAGGGACAGGTGTGGACGGGTAGGTGTAGGGGGACAGGTGTGGACGGGTAGGTATGGAGGGACAGGTGTGGACGAGTAGGTATGGAGGGACAGGTGTGGACGGGTAGGTATGGAGGGACAGGTGTGGACGGGTAGGTATGGGGGGACAGGTGTGGACGGGTAGGTATGGGGGGACAGGTGTGGACAAGTAGGTATGGAGGGACAGGTGTGGATAGAATTACCTGGCAGGGAAGGTGATAAGATAAGCATGTGAGCATGGGCATGTGTGGATGAGCAGGTACTCCCACCCACCCCGTCTCAGCACCCACCCGGGAGCGCCACTGACTCCAAAGACACTGTGCCTGGTCGGCCGTCCAGGCCTTTGCGCAGCATGAACTGGTGGCCGCTGCACAAGGAGAGGACAAAATACACAAGCAGGGTTGGACGCGAAAGCAGGCCTTTATACTCAAGCAGGATTGATGTGGACGGGGGCCGTTTCTAGGTTTTTAGGTACAAGTTTACTTGAGGTATACAGGTTTATAGGTTAATAGGTTTATATAGGTTTAAAGGTCTATATAGGTTTAAAGGTTTATAGGTTTATGGGTCTAGGGTTTAAGGTCTATAGGGGTTTAGGTCCGGTACAAGAAGACGTGAAAGCAGGCCTTTATATACAAGCAGGAATTTGCACAACTTGGTGGTGGCCGCCGCGCAGTGAGACGAAACCCAAAGCAGGCGGGCAGGGGCAAGGGGCTGAGAGGCAGTGCCTTATGAGGTCAATGCGTTCAATGCGTTCAAGGTTGGAGGTTTCGCGGGTAACTCCAAACCCTAAATCAAGGCGCACCTCAGCTGGCTGGAAGGCATCCTTTCCGTCTTCTGTTTGGCTGTTCCCCTCGGTTTGGACATCAGGGGGCTCTGTAGGGCTTAGAATCCAGGGGGGGTAGAGAATCCCGAGTCCCGAGGGAGATTTGTAGGGTTGTTTAACCTCCTGACCTTGATTGACTTGCTCCCCTGAAGTGTGTCGTAACAAACACCGAAGGTACAGGGTACAATTCCTTTAAAGCCCGACAACCCAAACGTGTTTATTGATGGACGGGCATCCCGCTGTTTAACGAGGTACACTCTTACCGTGGTTGGCCCGGGGAGGGGGGAAAGCAGCTGCCTCTCTTCCAATCACCACCCCCAAGGGAGGAAAGGCGGCCACGTCGCATACCCCTCGATGCAGATACCATCTTGTAGCATTTGGTAATATTATATCACAAAAGTCGTAATATTTGAAGTTGTGAAATGGAAAAAATCCCAGCAAAGAAGCATATTGTTTGTTTGCTTCTCCTCAAGGCAGCAGAAAAGAGACGTGTCAGCGGCACACTCTCATCCAATCACTACCCCCAAGACAGAACAGGTAGAGCACCATTGCTGCCCCTAAATGCAACAAGGAGGCTCACAAAGCCTACTCACGAGCAGAAGTCCTTCTCGAGCTCTCCTCCGGCTTTGCCAGCTCCTGGCTGGGACAGCGTTACGTATGCCGTGGCCCCACCATTCCCCCCGCCGCTGCTGCTGCTGATGTCTGAGGCGGCCACTCCCAGGTAGAAGCCCGGCATGTTCATGCTCTCCAACATCACAGCGGAGTCCTCGTGCAACCCAACCTGGGAGTCATGAGGTCGTGGAGGATTTCAGATTAGGGTATAGGGTTTAGAGTTCGAACCCCAAACCCTAAACCCTTAGCATCACAGAGGAGTCCCCGTGCAACCAAACCTGGGAGTCATGAGGTCCTGGGGAATTTAAGATTAGGGTAAAGGGTTTATGGACATGAACCCTAAACCCTTAACCTCACAGCAGAGTCATCATGCAACCCAAACTGGGAGTCATGGGGTGGTAGGGGGGATTTCTACTGAATGCTTAACGCAAGATACAGAATCAGTTTAATGTTTCTGGAGGGGAGTGACTAGGGTGTGGGCAAAATGTGGAGCAGGGTTCAGGGTTAAAGGTTGATGGAAGCGAGCAGGTCAGGGTTTGTATTCATGACATAGAGTGTTGGGTTAAATGGAGGAGAGTTAGGTGGTGAAAGGGTGAAGGGGAAAGGCCAGGAGCATAGATTGATGAGGGAGTAGTGGGTTGAGGAGTGCATGGCAGTGCGGGGAGCTGGTATTGGTTTAGGGTTAAGGGTTTAGGGTATGAATGAGGAATGGTCGATAGTTATGGTAACGGTGCGGATGTGGCTTTGGACCCGGCCTGCGCTGTACCAGAGCCCGCACGCCCCTAGGGGGACGTAGTTTTATTTCCTTCTTTCTGATCCATTATGGCAGAGGTCACTAACGGGGAGTGAAGAGGGTTAAGGGTTTTTGGCAGAAGTAGGAGACAGAGGGAAAGTTAGTGGCTATGAGGGAATGGGGACGCCACCCATTTTTTGTCCCTCTTCTTCTCTCTCTACCCTCTGTACCATCTCCTCCCTCCTCTTTATCTCCTCGCTCCTGTCCATCTTCCCCAACTGTCAATCAGCTCCTCCCTCCCTCCCTTTCTCATACACACCTTACGCACCTTGAGGTAACGGCGCAGATGTGGATTCAACCCAGGCTGCGCTGTTTCCTTAACTCTCACACCTCCTACGGAGCCTAGTTTTATTTCTTTCTTTCTACGCACCTTCATCTGGTGATGCATGTGATGCGTGGCATCAGACTCGCTCCCAGCCACCGCCTCCTCCTCCATTGCCTCGTGCGCCGTAGACTTGCTCAGCAGACCCTAAAATTAGCCAGCACGAGGAGTCGTAGACATTATTGGGGGCAGCCACAACCCAAGAGTCTTCAACCACAATGGGAGGCTACCCACATCCACACTTCAACCACAATGGGAGGCTACCCACATCTGCATCCCAGAGGGTGGGGGGTTTTAGGTTGAACCCAAAACCCTTACACGGATGATATATGATGACGAAGGCCACTAGCGCACCTGGACTGCTTTTCTGTGCTTGCGTATCAGGTTTTCTAGGGCTGTGCGGCCAGCCTCACACTTTGTAAAGTCAGAGATACCGTAATACAACTCTCCCAAAACCCTCTCCCTCTCTATGCACCGGTGCTGTAATTTTGCTGTCGAGACAGTTATAGCGTCGAGAACGGACGGACGCCGGAATTGCGCACCTGAGACGCCTTGCCTGCCGATGGCTCCGCCGCGTGACAGCCGCGAACCAGGCGGAACGTCGCGTCGATCGCGTCGCCGTTATCCTCTATGTACGACACGTGCGAGTGGTACACGTCATGACGCACGAACAGGCTGGCATTCCATGAGGCCTGCATATGTGCGAGTCATAGAAGGGGTTGGGTAAACAGGAACTTGCATGAAGTGGATTTGAAAGAGTAGGGCAATATATGGGTCCGTTGCAGAGGCCTGCGACGGTATTCAGACCGGGGCTTGGACGCCTCGTCACTTCGTCAGCGTGTACTTCCAAAAATACACGCCGCTTCAGCGTTCTCTTTCATTTTCTTGAATGTGTGCGGATCGTGAAAGGGGGACGTTACAGGACGTGGATTTTAAAAATAGGGCTTTGTGGTAGGGTAGTCAGTCCGTTGCTTAGAAGCACTAGTTTAGTCAATATATAAGTGCGAGACGAATTTAGGGATCGTGTCAGATGTACAAGCGTACATGGCTGGGAGTTATGGGAGGGATTTAGGGTGTAAGGTTTAGGGAGGGATTTAGGGTTCATGCTTCAAGGATGGAGCTTAGGGTTTATGATTACGTGTTCATACTTCAAGTATGGGGCTTAGAGTTTATGATTTAGGTTTCATAATCCAAGTATGGTGCTTACGGTTATGGATATAAGGTTTACACCTTAAGTCTGCAGCTTAGGTTTAGGATTTAGGGTATGGAGCTTAGGGGTTACGATTTAGGGTTCATACTCCAAGTATGGAGCTTAGGGTTGAAAATTGAGGGTTCAAACTTCAAGTATGGAGCTTAGGGTTTGCTCTTAACGAGTGGCACCCTACAGGTTTTACGACTCCCACGCGGCCCTCCAACCCACCTGCAGGGAGATCAGCTCCTCATGGTCCCCGGGCTCAGTGAACAGCGCAGGGAGCTGGGCCTCCTCCAGCTTTGCGTCATCAAGCTCCAGCCACCTCGTGTCATGCGTCAAACCTGTACGTCAGTGGGGAGGGAGGGGGGGTGAGGACCTGTATGTGTGGGGAGGTGTGAAACATGGAGGCAAGTGTGCTAGGCTCGTCTAGCTCCAGCCACCTCGTGTCATGCGTCAAACCTCTGCGGCGGTGTGTGTGAGAGGGGGGGTGAGGACCTGTGTGTGGGGGGAGTGTGAAACATGGAATTGGGTTCAGTCTTTTCTTGTGCAGCCTAGGTGCGAGGCTAAGAATGTTGCCATCAGGGGGGTCAGGGTCTACACCCTAAACCCCAAACCTTCCGGAGAAACCTTTGTAGCCTCCCGTCTGGGCTGCGATCTTTAAAAAGCTAAAAACGAGTCAAGCGTGCTGGGCTGGTCCAGCTCCAGCCAACTCGTGTCATGTGTTTTAAACCTGTAAGTGAGTGGGAGGAGTTGAAGACCTGTATCTAGCCAACATAGAGTTGTGATGGTCTCATGTGTGGGAAGGTTAAGGGTTTGGGGTTTAGGGTTTAGGGTTTAGGGTTTAGGGTTTTTATGGTTTCATGTGTCGGGGAGGTTAGAAACATCACGAGTCAAAGTGTGCTAGCCTCGTCTAGCTCCAGCCAGCTTGTGTCGTGCATCAAACCAGGGTCGAGGGGTTTCAAACACGGGGTTTAGGTTGTGGCTAGGTTTTTAATATACAGAAGGGTGGGGCAGCTTTGAATGTAACCGATTTAGCCCCAAGGCCAAATGACAGGTTTGAGGGTTTGGGCCCCCCCCCTTGAAATTATGGATCCCAGACCTAACCCATCCCCACACTCTGATGTCGCCACATGAGGTGGGACCCCACTATGCCTTCAGCAGCCTTCTCGGCCGTCAAAATGAAACATCCCAGCACATCTCAGAGGGCACTGCATCTCAGAGGGCACTGCATCTCAGAGGGCTCTGCTATCTTTCATCCAGGTCAAGGAATGCCCCAGGTATAGACTTCAGGGGCTTCAGGGTTCAGAACAGTGCTGTGAATTTGCGCTGTAATTAAGAAATATTGTGAGTAATGATGGCCCCTTGCTGGTAAAAGTAGCTCAATTTGCCTTGAGATCACGGTGGCTGAAATTTAGCTACGTAATTCAGCCACCTTGAGGCCTGTAATCGGTACAGCACTGATTCAGAGTCCAGGGTAGTCTGCGCCACTTCCTCAAATCTCACAGATCCGTGACACCGCGTTTTTTCTTCCTTCCGTGGATGGTCAGCATGGCTTTACGCTCTTTGGGGCACCATACACACGCGAGGCAACCGACACGACTAAAATAAAAAGCAAATAGAAAGCAAAGGCCTGATGTATGTGAGAACTGAGCTGTGGAACTGACATGCCTTAACCCTAAATCCTAAACTAACATGCCTTAAACCTACAACCTAAACTAACATGCCTTAAACCTACAACCTAAACTGACATGCCTTAACCCTTAACCCTAAACTAACATGCCTTAACCCTACAACCTAAACTGACTTGCCATAACCCTAAACCCTATATTGACATGCCTGAACCCTAAACCCCAACCTGAGTAGCTCAACCCTACACCTTAAACTGACATGCCTAAACCCTAAACTGAGTTTCCTTAATCCTAAAACCTAAACTGACCTGCCTTAACTCAAAACCCTAAACGGACTAGCCTTCACCCTAAACCCTAAACTGACCTGCCTTCACCCTTAACCCTAAAATGACAAGCCTTAACCCTAAACTGACCTGCCTTCACCCTTAACCCTAAACTGACAAGCCTAAACCCTAAACTGACCTGCCTTCACCCTCAACCCTAAACTGACAAGCCTAAACCCTAAACTGACATGCCGTAACCCTTAACCCTGCACTGACAAGCCTTAACCCTAAACTGACCTGCCATGACATAAGGCCCCATCATTAGTGCCTTGAGCCCAGAGTACTCAGGCCGGGTGTCGGGCAGCGGCTTGATCCAGTAGTTGAGGCCAAGGGAGATCTCAACAGTGTCGCCCGACGCCCACGTCCTATGCAATGCAGTGAGGATCAGTGCATGTTTCAGCGCACTTCAGCTACCATTCAGCTACACTTCTGCTACACTTCAGCTACATCAAGGCCTGCGGCCGTGGGGGGCAGGTGCATCAGAACCTGCTGCTCGGATCGCCGGCTGCGGGCCTCTCAAGTTTTGGTCCCCATTGGCCCTGTGGTGGCTTTGTCCGGCGGTCCCCGAAAGGTGGTCTTTGCGACCCCTAACATAAGAAAAATAAACCCTACACACAATAAACCCTACAAACAAACCCACAATAAACCCTAAACGAAACAGAATGGCAGGAAAGGGGATTCAAGCAGGAGTCGCGCTGATGGGTTCCAAATTCACACTCTGACTGTCTAGTGTCAGTAATTAATCGCCGTGGTCCTGTACAGCATATTAGGCAAGGGAGGGGCATCAATCATTCATGAGCCGGAAATCAAGCCTGAAGGCAAAATTCAAGTTTGCAGCATCAGCTCCATCATATACCATAGTCTCAGACGTATTTCGATGTCCTGATAGTTCGGAAGGGAGCAGAGGAATCAAGAGTGACAGAGTTTTGAACCCTAAACCCTAAAACTAGTGGAATTTCTGTTGAAGGGGCAACGAATCATCTAAAAATCGACTCAGTGCAATTGTTTAGGCAACAACGAAATTTGAAAACACATTGAAATACGCGGGTGGGACTGCAGGACTTGAGCCAATGCTGATCCACAGCAGAGGGGGGGCATCCCCTAATGGACTTCAACAAGTGTGAAAAAGTTACCTGACCCCTTGACCCCAAGACGTAGCTAGAAATGAAGAGAGCTCCAGGGCAAAGCAACACGCTCACCTCCCCTGGCTCCGACCGCCTGTTGCTGGAGATGTGGTAAAGATGTACATCATTAACTATTAAGGGGAACGGAGCGCAGGAGCAGCACAGCAAAAAGTGTATCCATACCTCACTAGAGAGTAGGGGTGTCCTTATAGGATGTGTGGGGAAAGTGCATCCAGACCAGTGCGGTGCAATCGCGCCGTAATTCAGATATTGTTTTTGTAATTCAGTCCCTCACTGGCAAGAAGCAGCTGAATTTGCCTTGAAACAGTGCCTGGAACTCTCCTACGTAATTCAGCCACCGAAAGGACCGTAATTAGCTCAGCACTGATCTAGACCCTCACTAGGTAGTAGAGGTGTCCTTAGGGTACGTGGACATAGGGCCATACCTGGTCATGGTGTACAAGGGGCAGCAAAATGTGCACCCAGTCCAGTCAGACCAGGGGGTGGGAAGCCAAGGATTGGTGCCACGGGGGCTGGATCTGTAACAATTAGATCTACCAATCGCTGCATCCTACGAATTCACCTAAGCTACGAATTCACCTTAACTGACATGAACCCTAGCCTCGGCCTGGATCCACCCCTCGTGGCTCCCCCCCCCCACCTTGGCAAAACCCTGAGCCGATAGACCTGAACCCTGATGTACCTGGCAATGGTGCTACTAGTCAGAGCTGCCATGAGTGCTATCAACACAGTGAAACCTTAGCCTTCAACCTTCACATACCTGGCAATGGTGCAGGAAGAGGATGGCAACGGAGAGGAGGGGCTGAAGGGGGTCTAGTCCGAGCAGGCATGAGTGCAACCATCACGGTGAAACCCTAGACCTGAACCCTGATGTACCTGGCAATGGTGCAGTAGGAGGAGGGCGACGGAGAGGAGGGGCATCGCCGCCACTCCTGCTTGTTGACAAGGATGATACCGGTCTTGCTTTCAGACCACTGCAGCCGAGACACAGGCAAGAGGCAAGACATGACATCGCGTCAGGACACACAGGTTTTGCTGTACAACACTAAACTTGCTTCCTCTTCCATTCATCACACACTGTCAAATTCCTCCTCCATATATTGGCAAGGGCGCATCCCCTTTTCCTCTTTCTTGGGAAATCTTCCGAGCATCCTTTTCCTCTCCCCCTTTGGTGGGGTAGGGGGGGCAGGGAGGGATGTAAGATTAAGCAAGAAAAAATGCCTTGTTTCACCCACTACAGACAGGACACAGGCAAGAGTCGCAACAGAGCATGGAATCAAATTAGCACGCAGTTGCTGCACCATAATGCTGCTTACATCTTCTTTCGTTCACGATCTAGTTGAGGGTTTAGCCTTAACCCTGACCCACTGCCATGACTCCCTCTTCCATCCATCACCCATTACGCCACAGTACCACACCCGCTTAAAGTCTGCATGTGGGCGGGGAGGATTGGGCGCCCCCATGCCAGCAATTCAGCGCCTCGTCCGTTCATGGCCTCATCATCATTGATGTGCCAATTATGGTCCTAACGGTGGTTGAATTACGTAGCTGAGTCGCCGTTGCCGTAATCTCATGGCAAGTTCAGCTACTTTGACCAGTAAGGGGCATTAATTAATCACAGGATTTCTAAGTTACAGCACAATTGCACAGCTCTGCCCATAATGCGCACCCACTCAAGGCATGCGGATCAGCAGGGAGGATTCAGCGCCCCCATGGCAATTCAGCACCTAGTCTATGCATGGCCCCATCATCTGCACCAAAACCCTAAACCCACCCACTTGAGGTAATCCGCACCCAAACCCTAAACCCAACCACCTGAGGTATGCGGATCAACAAGGAGAATTTGGTATCCTTGCCAGCCGTGAGCGTCACTGTCAGGGCCGCAGTCGTAGCAGGACCTGATGAGGAGGAGTGGATAACGGTTGGCACTTTATTATGACGAGTCACGGTGTATCAAGTATAGGCTAAGGATGAGCTCGGAACGGTTCGCACTTTATAGGGACGAGTCACAAGGTCAGAGCAGCATAGTCATCAAGGCTGCAGGCCGAGTGATGATTACGCTTATGCCCTGACGAAGAGCGAGGTCGGGATGTCGGCCCCGACCAAGCAGGGTATATCTTTTTCAATTACAATTTTAAATGAGATCAAGTATAACTTGTTTTCTTCTTTTTTGGCAACACTTTTTAATTATGTTTATTTATGCAGGGTCGGAGACTTGCATCATGGGGGAGTACCGAAGTCTCACCTGACCATCAGCAAAGCTACAAAGTACAATATATATGAGAGGTCACAAGCATCGAGGCCGTAGGCCGAGGGATGTCAACAGAGTCTATAGCGACCGAAGGTTTCGCCGACCATGAGCGAAGTTAAGATTTAAAAACAGGCCCATCTTGTTTCGCGGCTTCCCGGAGTGCTGGATGCAGACGGAGGGGCAGCAACATAATGCCATGGCCACCATGTAAAAAGCATTCGTACACCTAACGAAACGTCACAGGGGAGGTGCAGTACTCTGGGTACCTACCTACATCTATATATTTTGGTAGCCAAGGTACTATTGGTTGATGAGGCTCAATAAGGTGAGTGGGTAGATGTAGGTAGGCAAGTACTCAGGTAGCAGTGCTTTGTAAGATAATCGAAACAAAATCGAAAAGCAGTGCTGCATGGACACCCACCAGTTTTTCGTTTTCTTGCTCCGAGTTCACCTACCACAGGCTGCCCCGCGGCCGCCAATGGCCCGATTGGGCTGAAACCAGGACCGGCTGAGGCCTGGCGGCCAAATGCAGCATGGCTGGCTAGGAATGAGGCCTCCGACCAGAAGCCGGAATGTAGCTGGCATGTAGCAAAAACACGAAAAAATAAGCACTGACAGTTTTGAAACCCACCCGATGCGAACATGTCCGCTGTCATGTGGATTACCGTTGACTTCTCGCGCCAATTCAGGCGGCTGCTGACCAACTGGTTGATGTACAGCTTGGCCACCTCATGGGCCTGTGGAGCACAAAACAAATTTCAAATGGCAGCTGGAAACCTTTCCCCAAACCTGCCCACTGTTTGACCCCCCTGCCCTGCTTGGCCATCCGGAAATACTTAATCAGTGTGCGTAGGTTGCGCCGTCTGTTCTACTAGACCCTGAACCCTAAGACGCTACGCCTTCAACTAAACCCTCAACCCCAAGACGCTATACATTCAACTAGACCCTCAGCCCTAAGAAACCGTGGCTTGCGTGCAGAACTACATCGAGGCCAACATGTTGGCAAATAACTAAATGTTGGTTTCGATTTGATAACAAGTAAAGACTCCACCCCGATCAACTCACCGTTGCTTGAGTGCGGAAGTATATTGAGTCCGCCAGCTTGGCAAAGGACTCAATGGCGGTTCCATAGCAGCACCAGAAGGAGTGCATTGGGTATCCCCAGTGGTGGTAGTTGTCCCCCTTGCTCTGCCCAGAGCCCATCGGCAGTAGGTACAAGAACACGCCTGCAGGTATCAGGGGCCAGGGGAGGGGCAGGTGGTGGAAAATAACATTGCCTTGAGTAGTTGTCCCCCTTGCTCTGGCCAGATCCCATCGGCAGTAGGTACAAGAACACGCCTGCGGGCATCAGGGGCCAGGGGAGGGGCAGGGGATGGAAATGCCAATGCCTTGGGTAGTTGTCCCCCTTGCTCTGGCCAGACCGAATTGGCAGCAGGTATATGAACACGCCTGCAGGCATCAGGGGTCAGGGGAGGGGCAGGAGATGGAAATGCCAATGCCTTGGGTAGTTGTCCCCCTTGCTCTGGCCAGACCGAATTGGCAGCAGGTATATGAACACGCCTGCAGGCATCAGGGGTCAGGGGAGGGGCAGGGAATGGAAATGCCAATGCCTTGGGTAGTTGTCCCCCTTGCTCTGGCCAGACCGAATTGGCAGCAGGTATATGAACACGCCTGCAGGCATCAGGGGTCAGGGGAGGGGCAGGGGATGGAAATGCCAATGCCTTGGGTAGTTGTCCCCCTTGCTCTGGCCAGACCGAATTGGCAGCAGGTATATGAACACGCCTGCAGGCATCAGGGGTCAGGGGAGGGACAGGGGGTGAATGCCTATAGCACTGCATGGAATCTTTGACGCCCTTGTTCTGGCCAGAGTCCATGGGCAGCAGGTACAAGAACACGCTGCATGTATCAGGGGTCAGGGGAGAGGCAGGGGAGAGGCAGGGGGTGAACACCCAAAGCACTGCCTGTAATCTTTGTTGCCCGAGCTGTGGCCAGACCCCATCTGCAGCAGGTGAAGGATCACGGACATGCCGCATCCATGCAACCAACGACAGCCTTTTGTACACACTGGTTTCAGAGCGGTGCGAAATCTGCAAACCAGAACCAGATTAAGGTTAAGAGCACCTGTCGGGATAGAACTACTGCGGGTCGAGCGGTCCTGACGCCTCATGCTTCGGCGGAGTGCATAGTCCTTCTCTTTCTTTCTTTTAAAAGTGCACATCTAGGGCAAAAAAGGTGCATCCCGCCTTAAGGCGGCACTCTCGCTTTAGTCACACTTGAAACGGCTTTTCCCTTGACAGGCGAGAAAGTGTTCCATGTGAGTGCGAAAAAGGGTCCAGCCCGCCAGGTCTGAGGCGCGCATCACCTCAAGCACCCGGGAGAATCAAGAAATAAATAGATACGCAAACAAGTGCATTGATTGAGGAAGCCGCCCATTTTGGCCAACGCATGTGACATGGCTACCACAGTACCAACTGGGGTGCCGGCAACCAGTGTTTCTTTTTCCAGGTACAAATCTACGATTGGCAGGCAGCCGCGCAGCCACCAAAGGCCCAATTGGGACTTGTCCTGGACCGGCCGGGCTCACCTGGAGTGCCGGGTGCGTTTGTTGCATTCTTGGCGTTGGGTATCTTCTCCATGTTGAACCCCCAGTAGTCCTGTCACACGTGTGTAGACATGAACACAATGACCAGCAAGCACGGGATGATCAATGTATGAATGTATCGCACACATGGGCACAATGACCAGCAGGCAGGCAGGCAGGAAGGAAGTGACGAGCACGGCGTCAGGGAGAGCATGCACAGGTCGATGGATGTAAAGCAGTTTTTGTATGAATAAAATAAGGGCCCTGCTCTGGGTGTGAGGGTCCAAGAATGGGCACAGCGTGGACGGAGGCCGCCGTCCGTCGCTGCTCCAATGAAAGCATGGCAGTAACTGATTTTAAATTGCACACACAAGATCAACTTCAGGGGGCCGCTGGGCGGCCACGCCTGTGCCAACAAGGACTTAACCTTGACCTTCACCTACAGCCGGTGTGGTCCAAGCAGCAGGCACCTCCCTGCGCCAGTCCCTAACGGCCGTGGACCATGATGAAGCTGAATTGTAGCTGAAGTGCTCGCACAGATGGGCACCGAAGCAAGATCCAGGCTATCTTCATGTCTTGGGGTCATCTCCCGGCTGCCAATTTTCAAAACACCTAAAAAATACCGGTTATCATCATTATCATAATAAAACGCGTCTCGGGAAAGCTCACCTGTCCTCTCTCAGAGAAGGCTCGTCGGTGCACCTTCGCCGGCACCGAGACCGGTCCTGCCCAAGCCTTGGAGCCCTTGGTGTCTTCCTTAGGCACAGCAGTCATCCCCTGCACATGAGGGCAGGCAAGACAATCATGTCTTAATCTTGAGCATATAAATTGCCATATTTATCTTAATTCTCTTAAATTGAAATGTTTATCTTAATCATCTTCACCATCTATACCAGAATCTTCAGCATTTGAAATCTTGCATCTCGGAATCCTATTTTTGTTTTTACTGTTGTTAACTCTCTTGTCTTTGTATGCAAGGTATCAGGCGCATGCCTGTCGAGAAAATTGCACCCTTCAAATTTGAAATCTGAAATGGATGCCCACGTTGCTCTAAGACTTGCCTGTCAGGTCTGCCTCCCTGACCCCCCCTGACCCCCCCTGACCCTAGACTAAAAACAAGCTTTGGTTTGGTCCAAATCTTACTGGTTTGGTACCGAATCTCAAGAAACAAAGTTTGGCTTGATTCCGGCTATCAAGAAACAAGCTTTGGTTTGATTCCGGCTATCAAGAAACAAGCTTTGGTTTGATTCCGGCTATCAAGAAACAAGCTTTGGTTTGATTCCGGATGTCAAGAAACAAGCTTTGGTTTGATTCCGGCTATCAAGAAACAAGCTTTGGTTTGATTCCGGATGTCAAGAAACAAGCTTTGGTTTGATTCCGGATGTCAAGAAACAAGCTTTGGTTTGATTCCGGATGTCAAGAAACAAGCTTTGGTTTGATTCCGGATGTCAAGAAACAAGCTTTGGTTTGATTCCGGATGTCAAGAAACAAGCTTTGGTTTGATTCCGGATGTCAAGAAACAAGCTTTGGTTTGATTCCGGATGTCAAGAAACAAGCTTTGGTTTGATTCCGGATGTCAAGAAACAAGCTTTGGTTTGATTCCGGATGTCAAGAAACAAGCTTTGGTTTGATTCCGGATGTCAAGAAACAAGCTTTGGTTTGATTCCGGATGTCAAGAAACAAGCTTTGGTTTGATTCCGGATGTCAAGAAACAAGCTTTGGTTTGATTCCGGATGTCAAGAAACAAGCTTTGGTTTGATTCCGGATGTCAAGAAACAAGCTTTGGTTTGATTCCGGATGTCAAGAAACAAGCTTTGGTTTGATTCCGGATGTCAAGAAACAAGCTTTGGTTTGATTCCGGATGTCAAGAAACAAGCTTTGGTTTGATTCCGGATGTCAAGAAACAAGCTTTGGTTTGATTCCGGATGTCAAGAAACAAGCTTTGGTTTGATTCCGGATGTCAAGAAACAAGCTTTGGTTTGATTCCGGATGTCAAGAAACAAGCTTTGGTTTGATTCCGGATGTCAAGAAACAAGCTTTGGTTTGATTCCGAATTTCGCTGGTTTGATTCCAAACCTCAGGAACCCAGCACTGGTTGGATTACAAAAGTTCAAGCTATCCCCCTCCTTACACTGCCAATACATACGTAACATAGCCCCCTTCCCTCCAAGCTACCCCCCCCTTTACCCCTCCCAGCCCCTCGCGACCGAGCGTTCAGCAGGGCCCGGCGGGTATGCTCTGTTCTCGACCCGCTAGTTCACCATCCCTGCCTCGCCAAGAATTCATCCCCTTTGTTTCACAGTAAAGAAAGAAGGAAAGAAAGAAAGCTACGCCCAACTGGGGCGTGGAGGTTGAGGAAACAACGCAGCTTGGGGCCGCAGCCACTCCTGCGCCGTTACCATGAGGCAGCAAACAAAAAGCACCTTCCTCTTTCCGCTTTCCACAGCTCTACTGCCATCGCGTCAGGTGACGCACCTGCCAAATGCTGGCCAGCTCCATGTATTCCAGCACCCTTCCGCACCAACAATCCACTCTCCCTTTGTTTCGCTGCTCACCTGCTCTGCTGCCACCGCGTCAGCGCTCCTGAACAGGTGGCGCACCTGCCAGCCGCTGACCAGGTCCATGTGAACCAGCACCCGCTAGCTCCCCATCCTTTCCTCGCCAACAATCCACTCTCCCATTGTTTCGCTGCTCACCTTCTCTGCCGCCGCCGCTCCAGCGCTCCTGAACAGGTGGTGCGGCTGCCAGCTGCTGACCAGCTCCATGTGGTCCAGGCCGGCGAACTCCAGGTGGTGGTGGTGGCCGGCGTGGCCGTGGTCGTGATGGTGGTCGCCGCCCGCTGCCACGTCGTCGTTTGTCAATCGACTGGGAGCCAATACAGGATGTGGCAACAAAATAAATAAACGAAATCAACTGCTCCTCGCGCGTGGCATCGTGATGCTGGTTCCTGCCCCCCACCACACAATCTTTTTTGTCAACTGATCGCAGGGAGGGGTCTAGGGTTTAAGTTTTAGGGCATAAACCCTACCCCATGGTACAGCTTAAATGCATGGCAAAGAGGAACACAGGCGGTTCATAGCGAAACTACAGGGGACTCTACTTGCATGCATGTGGGCCGCTAACTAGGTTGTTGTTACAAAGTTAGCGCAACCACCCACAGCCTTTTGCGAAATACCAAGCAGAGCGAACCAGAAGGAGACCAGAATATGAAAACCGAGACGGACACCAGAGAGCAAACGAAACAGCCAGCGACAAAGGCACCAGACGAAAGACGGGCAACACCAGGGCACCAACAGGGCAACATCAGGGCAACACCAGGGCAACACCAGGGCAACAACAGGGCAACACCAGGGCAACATCAGGGCAACACCAGGGCACCAACAGGGCACCAACAGGGCAACACCAGGGCAACACCAGGGCAACATCAGGGCAACACCAGGGCAACACCAGGGCAACAAGAGGGCAACACCCGGGCAACAACAGGGCAACACCAGGGCAACACCAGGGCAACAACAGGGCAACAACAGGGCAACAACAGGGCAAGAACAGGGCAACAACAGGGCAAGAACAGGGCAACACCAGGGCAACACCAGGGCAACACCAGGGCAACATCAGGGCAACAACAGGGCAACACAAGGGCAACACAAGGGCAACACCAGGGCAACACCAGGGCAAAAACAGGGCAACACCAGGGCAACACCAGGGCAACAAGAGGGCAACACCAGGGCAACACCAGGGCAACAACAGGGCAACAACAGGGCAACAACAGGGCAACACCCGGGCAACAACAGGGCAACACCAGGGCAACACCAAGGCAACAACAGTGCAGCAACAGGGCAACAACAGGGCAACAACAGGGCAACAACAGGGCAACACCAGGGCAACACCAGGGCAACACCAGGGCAACACCAGGGCAACACCAGGGCAACACCAGGGCAACACCAGGGCAACACCAGGGCAACACCAGGGCAACAACAGGGCAACAAGAGGGCAACACCAGGGCAACAACAGGGCAACACCAGGGCAACAACAGGGCAACAACAGGGCAACAACAGGGCAACACCAGGGCAACAACAGGGCAAAAACAGGGCAACACCAGGGCAACACTAGGGCAACACCAGGGCAACAAGAGGGCAACACCAGGGCAACACCAGGGCAACACCAACTAGGTCCCACGCGTCCACTCATTATTTTCCTTCATGAACTGCCGCCGCCGCGTAGGTGGCAAAAGCTCTTCAGAAGCAAAAATGCGAACCGGGGCCTCCTTCATTCGTGTCTCGGGACGTACGACAGGACCTTCAAAAGTGGATCCCAGGTACTCCATTGGCAATCCACAACCTATTCAAACTGTGTTTACTCTCTTTTAGGCTGAGAGAAAGAGAGAAAACTAACCCTCTGGTGGTTGAGGAAACACTGTGGCATGGTCCTAGGCCGCGCCCACGCAGTTACCATTTGCATAGTGAATATTCCTGCCTTGTACCAATCAACCACCACTTCAAACTGTATTCACTGCTTTTATCAGGGAGGGATATCCCCCATGATCCACCGAGGGAGGGATATCCCCCATGATCCCCCGAGGGAGGGATATCCCCCACGATCCACCGAGGGAGGGATATCCCCCATGATCCACCGAGGGAGGGATATCCCCCACGATCCACCGAGGGAGGGATATCCCCCACGATCCACCGAGGGAGGGATATCCCCCACGATCCACCGAGGGAGGGATATCCCCCATGATCCACCGAGGGAGGGATATCCCCCAAGATCCACCGAGGGAGGGATATCCCCCATGATCCACCGAGGGAGGGATATCCCCCATGATCCACCGAGGGAGGGATATCCCCCATGATCCACCGAGGGAGGGATATCCCCCACGATCCACCGAGGGAGGGATATCCCCCATGATCCACCGAGGGAGGGATATCCCCCACGATCCACCGAGGGAGGGATATCCCCCACGATCCACCGAGGGAGGGATATCCCCCACGATCCACCGAGGGAGGGATATCCCCCACGATCCACCGAGGGAGGGATATCCCCCATGATCCACCGAGGGAGGGATATCCCCCACGATCCACCGAGGGAGGGATATCCCCCATGATCCACCGAGGGAGGGATATCCCCCACGATCCACCGAGGGAGGGATATCCCCCATGATCCACCGAGGGAGGGATACACCCCACGATCCACCGAGGGAGGGATATCCCCCACGATCCACCGAGGGAGGGATATCCCCCATGATCCACCGAGGGAGGGATATCCCCCACGATCCACCGAGGGAGGGATATCCCCCACGATCCACCGAGGGAGGGATATCCCCCATGATCCCCCGAGGGAGGGATATCCCCCACGATCCACCGAGGGAGGGATATCCCCCATGATCCACCGAGGGAGGGATATCCCCCACGATCCACCGAGGGAGGGATATCCCCCATGATCCCCTGAGGAAGGGATATCCCCCATGATCCCCCGAGGGAGGGATATCCCCCACGATCCACCGAGGGAGGGATATCCCCCACGATCAACCGAGGGAGGGATATCCCCCATGATCCACCGAGGGAGGGATATCCCCCACGATCCACCGAGGGAGGGATATCCCCCACGATCCACCGAGGGAGGGATATCCCCCACGATCCACCGAGGGAGGGATATCCCCCACGATCCACCGAGGGAGGGATATCCCCCATGATCCACCGAGGGAGGGATATCCCCCACGATCCACCGAGGGAGGGATATCCCCCAAGATCCACCGAGGGAGGGATATCCCCCACGATCCACCGAGGGAGGGATATCCCCCACGATCCACCGAGGGAGGGATATCCCCCATGATCCCCCGAGGGAGGGATATCCCCCAAGATCCACCGAGGGAGGGATATCCCCCACGATCCACCGAGGGAGGGATATCTCCCATGATCCACCGAGGGAGGGATATCTACCATGATCCACCGAGGGAGGGATATCCCCCACGACCCACCGAGGGAGGGATATCCCCCACGATCCACCGAGGGAGGGATATCCCCCACGATCCACCGAGGGAGGGATATCCCCCACGATGCACCGAGGGAGGGATATCCCCCACGATCCACCGAGGGAGGGATATCCCCCAAGATCCACCGAGGGAGGGATATCCCCCACGATCCACCGAGGGAGGGATATCCCCCATGATCCACCGAGGGAGGGATATCCCCCATGATCCACCGAGGGAGGGATATCCCCCACGATCCACCGAGGGAGGGATATCCCCCATGATCCACCGAGGGAGGGATATCCCCCACGATCCACCGAGGGAGGGATATCCCCCATGATCCACCGAGGGAGGGATATCCCCCATGATTCACCGAGGGAGGGATATCCCCCACGATCCACCGAGGGAGGGATATCCCCCAAGATCCACCGAGGGAGGGATATCCCCCACGATCCACCGAGGGAGGGATATCCCCCACGATCCACCGAGGGAGGGATATCCCCCAAGATCCACCGAGGGAGGGATATCCCCCACGATCCACCGAGGGAGGGATATCCCCCACGATCCACCGAGGGAGGGATATCCCCCATGATCCACCGAGGGAGGGATATCCCCCACGATCCACCGAGGGAGGGATATCCCCCACGATCCACCGAGGGAGGGATATCCCCCACGATCCACCGAGGGAGGGATATCCCCCATGATCCACCGAGGGAGGGATATCCCCCACGATCCACCGAGGGAGGGATATCCCCCACGATCCACCGAGGGAGGGATATCCCCCACGATTTACCGAGGGAGGGATATCCCCCACGATCCACCGAGGGAGGGATATCCCCCAAGATCCACCGAGGGAGGGATATACCCCAAGATCCACCGAGGGAGGGATATACCCCAAGATCCACCGAGGGAGGGATATACCCCACGACCCACCTGACTCCTAAGATTCCGTTAACCAGCGCTCGCTCGTAGAAATCAGCCATCTTGACGTCTCCGGTCCACCTAGAGAGAAAAAAGTCGCAGGCAGAGTTAATCATTTGCAAAATAAATACCGGTAATGAACATAATAAATACAAAATATCTTTGGCAAGCTGCTCTCCGGCCACCGCTGGGTCGCGATGGGGACGGAAGTTTGACCGGCCTATGACCAGCAGCCCAAGCAGCATGGCCTGCTGCACCATGCCCATCAGTCGCAGCCTTTTTTCTTGAATATTAATACTGCCTTGTTTTTTAAACAATCACTGCCAGCTTACATAAATAAATAATCGTAAATAATGCCACACCTTCGCTTTCCGCCCAGAGTACACCAGGTCGTCATCGGCTCACGTCGGGTTCATGTCCCAAGTACTCCTGCTTGGAGTTCGACTACTTTGCGTAGACTGAAAATGTAAACAAGTTTATAACAAAAGTTGTGAAATACTTCCCTTCGATTGCAGACAGTAAACACAATTGTAAGCACTCTGCTTTCCTCACAACTTTCATGATGGTTTCCGAGCCACGCTTCGTATACCCTCTTTTGCACAATCTCCACAATGTCGGATTCACAACTCGTGCTTCAGTTTCTTTTTTCTGGGACGAGTCCACCTTTGACGGGCCGCCCCGCGGCCGCCATAAAAGCCCGATTAGGCCTGAACCTGGACCGGCCTACAGCTGGTGGCCAGCGTAGCAAGGCTGGCCACAAATGGGGCCTCCGGCCAGCGGCCTGATTGTCGCTGACATGTAGCTGAGTCACAAAAAAGAAATACTAATATATAGGAGATGTTGTTTCGGGAACAGATATGTTACGGGAACAGATATGTCAGATTTCAAAAAATGCATATTCAAATTCAAAAACACTCCGAGGAGCCTTTTTTTAGTTTAGCCAGAAGTCAGCTACAGCATATGAGATCTCCAGCATACCCTTCTGGGTACAGACCTACATCCTTAACCCTATATCCCCATTATCACCTGAACAGGCTCCGAGCAATCTTCAGCGCGTTGTACTGAGTGCAGATCTCTTGCGTCTCCAACGAGTCCTCGTGCTGCGTTCGCAAAACAAATCATTTTCAAGCAGCGGTACAGCGGTACAGCGGTGCCGTTTGTTTCTAGATCTTCCAAGCAGCTTTCCCTCCGCTTCCCCTGCAAAAGTGTCAGAGAAGTCATTGAGGGGAATTAGTGGGAACCCAGGTCATGATATAAGGATGAGGTTCTCTCTATTTTTGGTTTAGGGTTCCTCCCTCTGAAAACCCCCCAAACCCCAAAACCTGAGGCAATCAGATAGGGAGCGAATAGAGAAAAATAAAAGTAAACAAGAAAAAAATAAGGAACGAGGGGGTAACCCGGGCCATGATGGGAGGAGCCCTCCCTTAACTCAACCTGGGACTCTGGTACTCAGGCCTCGGACCTCTGGGACTCTGGCCTGGGACCTCAGGTACTGGGCCATGATGGGAGAAACCCTGCCTTAAGTGAACCTCTGGGATCATTACATTCCAGCCTTGGCTTGCATTACATCATCCCAACATACACTCAAAAGGAACTTCACTTTCAAAGCACAGCCAGCCAGTCGGTTATTTTATGATTTACGGTTTATTAAAGCGTGTCGCAAGTCCATTAGGATAAAGGTTAAAAATTTTGACAAGGGTCGGTGATTTGTTCTTCCCCTTACAGGATATCTCCCCCAGCCCCTTACGCCAGACCCCTCAGTCACAGCGACCAGTCCTCATGCCCAGATGTCTTCAACCCTGCTCTGGTTCTCCCCTGACTTTGATGGCCGCCCTCCGGTTTGCTCTGCCTGGCCCTTTCGCAAAAAGCTGTGGGTGCTGGGTGATTGTGTCAGCTAACAACAACCATGCTCACCCCTCGCAGCTCCCTGCCCCTCTCGCTCACCACGACCCCTTCCCTTACCTAGATGTCTTCTAAAACCTTAAGCCTTTAACCCTTTACCCTAAACCCAAACCCTGCTCGCCTCTTGCAGCCCCCAACTCCTTTTTCTCACCATGATCACGCTCTCGCCCAGGTGTCTTCGACCACTACTCCCACTCGTCCCTGCTCACTCCTCACTCCCCTGCCCCTTGCTAGTACGACCACTCCTCAGGCCCAGATGACTCCGACCCTGCTCAACCCCCGCATCCCCCTCCAGTTTTTTCTGTTCTCGGCTACAATTCCACTTTCGGCAGGCCGCCCCGCGGCCGCAAAGAGGCCCGATCGAGACCAAGCCTGGACCGGCCTATGACTGGCGCCCAAGGCTGGCCACAACTGGGGCCTCTGGCCAGAGGCCAGAGTGTAGCTGACTGATGTAGCGGAGTCCCGGGGAAAACAATTGCCCCACCTGCCCCTTAACCCTCACCATGATCACGCTCTCGCCCAGGTGCCCCGGCTCAAACCAGAACTCCTTGTCGTTGCTGCCGCCAGTGGCGTACGCGTGCGGCCCCGAAACCATCTCGAAAAAGTTTGCCACTGCAGTCGCCGCCTCGGCGTCGCCAGCGGCTTCGGAGCGTTCAGCAAAACCAACAATCTGGAGGAGGGGGGGGTTGAAATTGGGGGTATAGGTGCGGCACGACAGGTCAACCTACTCTCTCTCGGGTTTCAGGGTTCGGATTTCATGCTTCGGGCTTCAAGATTTCAGGTATCCACGTGAGTCGAAGCAAGCAAGCCTGTCAATCTGTCAGGTGCATTCATGCCAGCAGTCAAAGTTTTTACTAAGCACCAGGTCCTCTTGGGTTAACGGTTTAGGGTTTTCCTCAGCGCCAGGTCCTCTTGGGTTTAGGGTTTAGGGTTTCCTAAACGCCAGGTCCTCTTGGGTTTAGGGTTAAGGTTTTCCTAAGCGCCAGGTCCTCTTGGGTTAAGGGTTTAGGGTTTCCTAAGAGCCTGCCAGGATGTCCTGGTTGTATTGCAGTGTATCGATACGGTCCACTACGGTGCACTGACTGGAAATCCATGCATATGTCCGGTATTGGCAGAACATCCCGTATCGTATCATACCGTATCGTATCACCATATTCCATATCCTGTGCCCCTGCCCTCTACTATGGAAGTAGGCAGGATGCCAGGTTTTTGATGCAAAGAAGACGACTCCCATGGGGGTCTTCATCAAAAGACAAAGCCTCCTCTTTCAACCCTCTACTATGGAAGTAGGCAGGATGCCAGGATACGGGATATACCGTAGATTTGATTTGCACTCCCTCGGGCATCATGAAATGTCGTCGTTCGACGCTGCCCTTAGGGCAAACTGTTGACAAAAACTCGGAATAATTTCCGACTGAAGACTGGCGTCGACAATCGATAATTTTAGCACATTTTCATGGACCCCTCAACTCGAAACAACGTCTATTATGAGTTATAAGGCAAGGCACCTCTGTGGTGCAGGAATCAGATGTCACCTGGGCCAGGTGCGTGTTTGCGTGGTGGCCTGCCAGGATGTCCTGGTTGGCTGCCATGGGCTCGAAGAAATTCTTCTTGTCGAACAGGCGGCCCAGGCGCAGGTGGTCGGGGTTGTGGGTGCGGGCGTACAGGCGGTAACCGATGTCGTTCATGCCGCCAAACTCAATGGTCAGCACCATCTGCCAGTGGTCCTCACCCTGCATAAAACAAAAGCATGAAGACGATGCCTTTAAAAAAAAGTCAGAGCACCATCTGCCGGTGATCGGCACGCTCTGAATACAAACATGAAACAATCAGAGGGTCATACAATGGGTCTAGGACCTGTAAGGGTTAGCCGGATGTCATTGTTTTAAAAATGGCTGAACAAATTAAAAATTAGTGTTCGAATGTGGTATTCAGCTTGCCCGGGTTATGGAATCAGGTTTTAGATGGCAGAAGTGGTGATGCAAGGGGGGAAACTAGCGAACAACTGTATTTTAGCATCCTGGCATATCCACCCTGTACGGAAACTAGCTAACCACTGTATTGCTATTAGCATCCAGGCACGTCCAAATTGTAACACTATTTTTTCCGAAACAGCAGGGGGCTCACGAGTGAGGACACGCTTCACAACTGTTGAAAGGTTTCATGGTAGTAGCCAGGCTGGCAAGGTGGCTTGCGCAGGTCGCCTGGGGAAGTGTGCCGAGCAGCATGTGTCAGCTGCAATTAAGCTACACTTCAGCTCCGTCCTACCCCCGATGCTGCCCGCCTTGACGCTTGGACCGGCAGTCTTTAAGGAAATAAAATAAAAATGTGCAGCTTTGCAGACATGAAAGCCAATCCAGACCTGAAGTGCATTCCCGTCATCCTCTAATTCGTAGACATTGGTGGTGTAGGGTCAAGGGTTTACAAATATGTACAAAGCGAAATTACCGACCGTCATTCTCTAATTCGTAGACTCTGATGTTGTGCCTGTGACAGCTTGCCCCTCACCTTTGCCTTGATGACAGCATCGATGCGCTTGAGGAAGTAGGCAGCCATGGCCGTCACCTGTTGGGTCACCGGGCAAGAAGGACAGCGGGACGTCGCTACCTGAGGGCTTTTTTTGTTTAGGGTTAAGGGTTAAGGGTTAAGGGTTGAGCGTTTAGGGTTATGGGTTTATTTTGCTACATTTCCATCACAATCCAGCTGCCTTACGCAGATCCCAGCAAGCTGAACTCTGAGCGACACATAGATCTAGTAAGATCCAAGGGGAACTCTCTGACATCCAACAGTCCACATACCTAGCAAGATCCGATGGGGCCCCTCTGACAACCAGCAGTCCATATATCTAGCAAGATCCAAGGGGAACTCTCTGATAATCAACAGTCCATAGATCTAGCTAGATCCAAGGGGAACTCTCTGACAATCAACAGTCCGCAGATCTAGCTAGATCCAAGGGGAACTCTCTGACAATCAACAGTCCATAGATCTAGCTAGATCCAAGGGGAACTCTCTGACAATCGACAGTCCGCAGATCTAGCTAGATCCAAGGGGAACTCTCTGACAATCAACAGTCCGCAGATCTAGCTAGATCCAAGGGGAACTCTCTGATAATCAACAGTCCATAGATCTAGCTAGATCCAAGGGGAACTCTCTGATAATCAACAGTCCATAGATCTAGCTAGATCCAAGGGGAACTCTCTGACAATCAACAGTCCATAGATCTAGCTAGATCCAAGGGGAACTCTCTGATAATCAACAGTCCATAGATCTAGCTAGATCCAAGGGGAACTCTCTGACAATCGACAGTCCGCAGATCTAGCTAGATCCAAGGGGAACTCTCTGACAATCAACAGTCCATAGATCTAGCTAGATCCAAGGGGAACTCTCTGACAATCGACAGTCCATAGATCTAGCTAGATCCAAGGGGAACTCTCTGACAATCGACAGTCCGCAGATCTAGCTAGATCCAAGGGGAACTCTCTGACAATTAACAGTCCATAGATCTAGCTAGATCCAAGGGGAACTCTCTGGAATCAACAGTCGATAGATCTAGCTAGATCCAAGGGGAACTCTCTGACAATCAACAGCCCACAGATCTAGCTAGATCCAAGGGGAACTCTCTGACAACCAACAGTCCACATATCTAGCTAGATCCCAAGGGAACTCTCAGTGACACAGATCTAACAAGATACAAAAGGATCACTTAAGCAAATGCAGATCTAGCTGCCATGCATTTGTAGCTGTCATGCATATCGAGCTGTCATGCATGTCTACGGGGATTAACTAATCAAGAACAAACATAAGCCTTGACAAAGCCCTGCCACGGACGACTTCCTACCACTTACTCTTCTTAGAACAAAAGGTTTTCACCGTGAGATTTGGATGGAAACCCCCAAAACGGGTTTCACGGTTCCACCCCTAACCCTAACCGTAACCCCGAACAATAACCAACATTAAACATTGGACCAAAATAACCACTCATAAACCGAGCTATTTAGTCGGATCCAAAACAAACCACGTATCTATCCAAGAGAAGACAATAAGCCAGTGCAGCTCACCATCTTTGGCACCCGAGCGTTTAGCCTGACAGAAAATCGGCATCCTACAGGTCAATACCCCTTTCCCCCTGGAACCAATTGAGCGCAATCATTATTTGAGGGGGCTGCAAGTCCACCAACGGCAGGCCGCCCCGCAGCCGCACAATGCTCAATTGGGACCAAACCCACACCAAACTATGACTGGTGGCCAAAGCAGCATGACTGGCTACATTCGCAAAAGGCTGTGGGTGGTTGCGTCAACTTTGCAACAACAACCAATAGTGCAGTAGCTCACCATCAACACTGCCAGATTTCCTTCCTCCCTCCCCCCCTCCCTCTCCCTCTCCCCCTCCCTCCCCCCCTCCCTCCCCCCCCCCCTCTCCATCGCCCCATCTCCTCCCCCCCCCCCTCTCCACCCCCCATCCCTCTCCCCATCCTCTCCCCATCCCCCCCCCCCCCCCCCTTCCTCCCCATCCCTCTCCATTTCCCCATCTCCCAATCGCCTCCTCTCCCTGTCAGCAGCTCACCATCTCCAGGGCACGAGCGTTGCCCGCCAGGACATTGGCATCAAGAAGTCCAGCCATGATTTTGTGAATCTGTGAATCATAATAGAGATACGAGGATGCATCAGAAGCAGCAGAAGCAGCAACATGGACACGAACTGCAGCAGCAGAAGCAAAACAAAAGCCCGGACATGGCCTTATGGATCTGAGTCAGGAAAGACGAAAAAGCCAAACAGCAGCAGCTGGAGCAGCAACAGTAGCAGCAGCAGCAGCAGCAGCAGCAGCATCTACAAAAGTCCTGATATGGCTTATGGATCTGAGTCAGGAAAGACAAGAATTAGAAAAGGCGGGATAGGAGGCAGGATAAGAAGCAGAAGAGGCAGAAGCAGAGTGTAGATGGTCATTACACGCGTTGTTTTCTCGTTTATACGCGTCATGCATTACTTTTTTTACGCACTCAATATCAGCCATATGGATTTATATGCCCCAGGAACTTTGGAATATTCCAGATTGATTGAGCCTGGCAAAGGCTCTCAACAGCCGTGCTTCTTTTTTCTGATATCGAATCTGCAGCTACAAGCCATGCAGCGAGCCTCCCTGGTGGAATGTGGAATGTGCATCTGCCGCGCCGTTCCCATCCAAAACCATGAAGTGGTAAAATCTGAGTTTGGGCAATTCCTTCAGAAATCACTGCTTCTCAATCATTTCCGGGACATCCTGCCCTCCTGCCCTCCCGCCCTACGCCCTGACCCCCATCCCTCCTGCCTGCCTGCCTGCCCTCCTGCCTGCCCTCGTGCCTGCCTTCCTGCCCTCCTGCCTGCCCTCCAGCCTGCCCACCAGCCTGCCCTCCAGCCTGCCCTCCATTCTACCCTCCAGCCTGCCCTCCAGCCTGCCCTCCAGTCTGCCCTCCAGCCTGCCCTCCAGCCTGCCCTCCAGCCTGCCCTCCAGCCTGCCCTCCAGCCTGCCCTCCAGCCTGCCCTCCAGTCTCCCTCCAGTCTGCCCTCCTGCCTGCCCTCCAGCCTGCCCTTCAGCCTGCCCTCCAGCCTACCCTCCAGCCTGCCCTCCATCCTGCCTGCCTGTCTACCCTCCGGCGCCAGCCTGCTCTCCATCCTGCCTGCCTGTATACCCTCCAGCCTGCCCTCCAGCCAGCCTGCCTGTCTACCCTCCAGCCTGCCCTCCAGCCTGCCTGCCAGTCTACCCTCCAGCCTGCCCTCCAGCCTGCCCTCCAGTCTACCCTCCAGCCTACCCTCTAGCCTGCCCTCCAGACTGCTTGCCTGTCTACCCTCCAGCCTGCCCTCCAGCCTGCCCTCCATCCTGCCTGCCTGTCTACCCTCCAGCCTGCCCTCCAGCCTGCCCTCCAGCCTGCCCTCCATCCTGCCTGCTTGTCTACCCTCCAGCCTGCCCTCCAGCCTGCCCTCCAGCCTGCCTGCCTGTCTACCCTGCAGCCTGCCCTCCAGCCTGCCTGCCTGTCTGCCCTCCAGCCTGCCTGCCTGTCTACCCTCCAGCCTGCCCTCCAGCCTGCCTGCCTGTCTACCCTCCAGCCTGCCCTCCAGTCTGCCCTCCAGCCTGCACTCCAGCCTGCCCTCCAGTCTACCCTCCAGTCTACCCTCCAGTCTGCCCCCCAGCCTGCCCTCCAGTCTGCCCTCCAGTCTGCCCCCCAGTCTACCCTCCAGTCTACCCTCCAGTCTGCCCCCCAGCCTGCCCTCCAGTCTGCCCTCCAGTCTACCCTCCAGTCTACCCTCCAGTCTGCCCCCCAGCCTGCCCTCCAGCCTGCCCTCCAGTCTGCCCCCCAGCCTGCCCTGCAGCCTGCCCTCCAGCCTGCCCTCCAGCCTGCCCTCCAGCCTGCCCTCCAGCCTGCCCCCCAGCCTGTCCTCCAGTCTACCCCCCAGCCTGCCCTCCAGCCTGCCCTCCAGCCTGCCCTCCAGCCTGCCTGTCTGTCTACCCTCCAGCCTGCCCTCCAGCCTGCCCTCCAGCCTGCCTGCCTGTCTACCCTCCAGCCTACCCTCCAGCCTGCCCTCCAGCCTGCCCTCCAGCCTGCCCTCCTGTCTACCCTCCAGCCTGCCATCCAGCCTGCCTGCCTGTCTACCCTCCAGCCTGCCATCCAGCCTGCCTGCCTGTCTACCCTCCAGCCTGCCCACCAGACTGCCTGCCTGTCTACCCTCCAGCCTGCCCTCCAGCCTGCCTGCCTGTCTACCACCCATACAAAGGAGAAGAGAGTGAAGGAACGTAATTACGACCCACATGGGCATTTAGGGTTCAAACCCGTAACCCTTGCCCTCTCTCTCACCTCATAGTAGGGTGCCCACAGGGTTAAGGGTTTAAACTGGTTACCCTGAAGCCTTGCCCTCTCTCTCATTACCTAGTAGGTTGCCCACAGGGTTTAGGGTTGAAGCCCGTAACCTTGCCCTCTCCCTCACCACATAAAAGGGCGACCACAGGTTTGAGAGCTTAAACCCTTAACCCTTTCCCTCTTGCTCACCACATAGTAGGGCGCCCATACACCCTGTAGCGCCTCCGCTCGATCAAAGTGCTCTGATGGGAAGGCGGAGAGGTAGCCACTTTCGTTCAATGCAATCTGAACCTGTTGAGTCAGGTGAGGGATGGGAAGTTGGTGGGTAGGAGGGTAGGAAGGAGGATAGGAAGGAGGGTAGGAAGGAGGGTAGGAAGGTTGAAAGAAAGGAGGGTAGGAAATTGGGCATTCAGGTGGGTGGGCAGGTGGGCTGCGGTCTGAGTGCGGTGAAGAGTGGGAAGTAGGGGGGGTAGTTGGAAGGGAGGCGGACAGGAAGGTGGACTGCGTGTGGATGCGGGTGAATGCGTGGACTGATTTTATGCATTCCTCAACTCTCTTTGAACTTGGGTATAAAGGGTGGAAAGTAGGGTGGGGAGGATGGAAAGTAGGAAGGCAGTTGAAAGGGAGGTGGGCAGGAAGGTGGGCTGTGTTTAAATGTGTGGACAAACAAACATCGCGTAACTCTCTTTGAACTTGAGTATGGCTGAGTAACACTGTGGTTAATGGACTATGTCGAGGCAAGCCTGTATTCAGCATAGGCCGTATGATATTTCAGGATCTTGGAAATAGCAATGAAGCAGTACAGCCAGATACAGCAGCATACAGCAGTACAGCCATGTACAGCAGTACAGTCTGGAACAACAGCAGCGTACCTTGTAGAGCTCATCTACGTACAGCTCCAGCCTGGCTCGCACCGTTGCATTCCCTGCATATGCCAACAGAAACAATCATGTCTACGATATCTAAGAAAAATCAGCAAAGGCTGAGGCAGGCTGATACATGGCAGATCAGTGGCCATTATTGTCATGCTTTTTTTTATGTGGTGAAGCAATCAGATGGATCATGCACTCATGCCGACTGTCGCTATATATTTTAGGGTGCTTCAGCTACACTAAGCTACAATCCGGTCTCTGGCCAATAGGGCTTTCAGCAGTGATTCTTGTTGCTTGGGCGATGAGCTGTAGATCAGTGAGGGTTTAAACCCAACGACCTTGTCGTGACTGCCCTACGGCCTGCCGCGTGTGGTCCTTCTGGAGTGCCTAAGAGTAAATAGTGACAGCTATCGGTACCGGATCAGCCTTGGGTGGCTAAGGATCCAAGCTCTGAGCCTTCCTTAAATTGGCCATGTGTACAGTAATGTATGCAATCGGCAATGCATGAGGCCTTGAATAGATACCTGGCTACGCAATAACATGCAGCCCTGCATGGCTCCATGCATGCAAACAATTGCGGCGTCATGGGGCCAGGTAGACTAATGCACCTGTGCTGACCGCAGCGTAAGACAGGGCTGTTAAGTAGTGCCCAACGAAGTGTCCTCTGAGCTCGCAGAATGGATCCTCCCAGGTGCCTGAGAAAGGCACTCCGGGCTTATCGAGCCCCGGTGCGTTGTTCCGAAATGCGTACAGCATGCGGTCGGGGTCCAGTTGGAGCAGGTATTCGAGGTTCGAAGCTGCAGCGCGGTACTGGAACGTGCTTCGATCAAGCTCGACGTCGCTGAGGTCGAAGCCTATGATCGGCTTCGGCAGCGTTCCCTTCATCAGACTGCTGCTGCTGCTGCTGCTGGTTAATATTGATGTTGGGGCTGCAGCTGATGCTGCCCGCGCAGGGGACAGCTGCAATGAGGACGTCGATAGCAGTAGCAGCAGCTGCAGGAGCGGCATTGCTGCAGATTGCGCGCCAGTGGCTACTACAGGCGTGGTCATGCAACTATGCTGATGCACCCGTTCTGAAATATGCTACGAAAATCGCCGACTGCTTCAGATCAAGAACCTGGGGCGATATGATGGGATCAGAAGATGGAATGCTTCGCCCATTGGTAAATGCACATCTAATTGTTCGGCGATGGTGGAGGGGTGTACATCAGAAGATCTGGCCAGGTGCAGATTTAAAATCACCACCTGACAGGGGTGACCTGTTAAGTGCGTGCCATTGTCTTCGGTCTTCATCAGGCCCCCCTGGTCTTCATGCAGTGGCTACAACACCCTGCAAAAGAGACGAGTCGCACCAGGCAGGATTGGAACCTGCGCGACTGACTTCAACTGATTTTAAGTCAGTCTCCTTATATAACCACTCGGACAGTGGTGCATGTTCAGAACAATATTGTATTGATTGCAGAGATTTCTCCCTGATTCAGCCGCATAATATTGGTACGAGACTACGATCTGCACTGCCATTGAAAAGCTTGTACAAGATGTCCTAGTTACAGTGCAGCTCGTACCAATATTCAAACACGCATCATGCGCAAGATCTGGGGCATGCCAAGATGTCCCAGATCTTGCACTATCTGGGACATCTTGGCATGCCAGGGACAGTGCAGGGAGAGATGCTCCGCCTTACCACCCGCTTAGAGGACAAGTGCCAGGTGACACTAACGTCTACCATCTGGGCAGTAGAGCTGGCTGATGCCGGGGTTCCCCTCAGCGCCTCTGGTGGGACGCGTTCAGGAGTATGGTTTCGGTGCTCTGGCATGGCGCCAGAACTCCTTGGCTCGCTTAGCCACGGCGCCAGAACTCCTTGGCACGCTCTGCCATGTGGATCAGACGCCTTGTCAAGGCGCTACTGACCGAGGCCCCAGCTGAGCAGCAAGTCTCAGCTTCAGAAAAAGGCCCTGCTTCGCCAGCCAAGGCGCCAAGCCAAGCCAAGGCGTATCCCTGTCTAATAACGGTCAGCACGGGACATATCATTGCCCGCCTCTGTCCAGCGATGCACCCTATCTTAACTATCTTGGCAAAAGAGCTTCACATGTGACCACAGCGGGCTCCCTGCCTCCTCAGCTGGCCGGGCGCATGCTGATAGGTCCCTCTCTTTCACTCTGCCACAGGGCCCCCTCTTCCGTCATGCTGCTGGATTCCAGCCTCAGAAGGGGAACAAACGTCTCTCCCACCTGGCCGCAGCTGTACAGCAGCCCCGCTCTGGGGGTGGAAGGATGCAAATGACGTGGTCGAGTCGTCGCGCTTTACAACATCGCGATACCTCTTGATGTAGTGGCTTAACAGGGGGAGCCCTCTGCTCCAGCTGGAGCTGCCCCAATCGGACCAATCAGTCCCTTGGGTGTCTTTCTCCCTGCGGAGTGGGCGATTGTCTTCTCTGACTTTGTGGGCTTTCCAGGACTGCATGATGAGTGTGCGCGACCTTGAGGTGCTGCTCCGGGCCATGTCTGCACTCAGCTGCTGTGAATTTGCCGCGGCCAGTGTTGGCAGGCCCCACAATGGATGGGGCACGCGGCAAACCCCTATTTTTGCTGCCATCTTTGAACTACGTCTGTGGCCATTCCTGCCAGCAAGGCTCACCCTTTTGGTCAGCAGCTGGAATGCTGGATCACAGCGATCAGATGAGGACACTGAGCTGGAGCAGATGATCAATGGTATGTTGGAGGGGCTCCCTGCGGCATGGCGCAAGGTAGTGTATGATGCCAAACCGTCGACACCCCTCACAACGGTGCCCGCACTTCCTGACTGGTCTGCCTTGGAGGCGGCGGTACATTATCGCCAGTCGGCTTATGTGGGGCCCGCCAGTCGGCTTATGTGGGGCCCACCAGTCGGCTTATGTGGGGCCCGCCAGTCGGCTTATGTGGGGCCCGCCAGTCGGCTTATGTGGGGCCCGCCAGTCGGCTTATGTGGGGCCCGCCAGTCGGCTTATGTGGGGCCCGCCAGTCGGCTTATGTGGGGCCCGCCAGTCGGCTTATGTGGGGCCCGCCAGTCGGCTTATGTGGGGCCCGCCAGTCGGCTTATGTGGGGCCCGCCAGTCGGCTTATGTGGGGCCCGCCAGTCGGCTTATGTGGGGCCCGCCAGGGCAACCAGCGGGTGCTTTTAGCGGTTCATAATGGCAGCACAGCGGATGAATCCGGGTGGGTGCACCATGGTCCTGTCTGTGCATGGCACATGGAATCGACCTTAGTTATTCTCTACCAGCCCCACGCGGCCGAGCGTTCAGCTGGGCCCAGCGGGTATGCACCGTTATAAACAGCGGATGAATCCGGAGGCGCCGCGCCTCGGCTTCAGTGACTTAATCGCCTCCCGCCCTTCCGGTCCGCACCTGCACCTGCATGCTTCTTGCGCCAGCCCAAGAACAACGCTAAAAGGCGCGAAACAGCTTTGTGGCCTGAGTGGGCTTTATCCATGGAAGGTGTAGATGTGGCAGATGCGCAGGTTGATGCAGCGGCGTCTGAGCTCAGCACCTCCATGCGTTCCCTTTGGAAGCTACCATGGGTAATAAGCACAAAGATACCTTCTGGCGGCTTACAGTCAATCAACGGCGTCCCAGCAGTTGGAAGTCATGGCATCGCGACTGCCGGCCCATGCCCTTGCGGCTGGCAAGGCTCACCTCCAGCACAGGAGCAACAACACTGGGCTATGCAACAACGGGCTCACGTGCTTTGGTCGTGCCCAGTCGCGTCAGCCGGGGGGCTTTCGAATGAGCCCTGCCCCCAGACGCACCTCTCCCTTGCTCTTCAGTATGGTTTCAGCAGCCCCCGTCGGGCGTCCTTGCTGGCACATGGTCGGCGGTGTGCGCGGCACCTGTGGAGGCCAATAAAGCCATGGAATAAAATGGGGGAGCAGGTGCCTCTGGCCTCTGGGCGCTGGGGTCTGATAGCAACGAGGAGAAAGATAGGCTGGGCAAGAAAATGGCACTGATGTGGCGTCTAAACTGCCCTTTTGACGGTACCATACCGTCATCAGTGCAGAGCAGTCATGCCCTTTGACGTGGTTACAACCCATCACGCCCTCCCTTGTGGCCTTCTGGTCCTTAAACTACCATACCGCCGTACTGCCAGGCTCTTCCTGGAGCTAACATACCGCCATACTGCCATACCGCTGTACCGCCATTCATGGAAGCTGCTCACAGGTCAATGACGTTACACCTCTGGGCCATGCACAAGGAGCCTTGCCCGCGTGGGCTCCCAAATGTTCATAAGGAAGAAAAGAAGAAGGTAAAAGGAAGGGAGGACACAAAATAAAGGAACAACAGGAGAGGCCGGGAAGGCAAACAAGTCCTAGTGGTCGGGTGGCGCCAACTAGTGGTGCAGTTGGTCAGACCTTGGTGTGAGAATCTGACAAATATAGAAAGCACGACGTACGACGGTCGGCCGAATTCTGAGGCGTCATCATCAGAGACAGGAGCAGAGTATGGGGCAGAGCCTTCAACAGAAATTGCGGTGTAGTCTGAGTCTGGGCCAGGGCCAGAATCAGTGTGTTAGTCTGAGGCTGACAGCTAGATTCATGTTGGCACTCAGTGGCCTGACTTATTTTGTCTAATTCATCCCGCATTTCTTTTTCTGCAAGAGGTGAAGTGCAGGCGTGGCTGGGGTTAACTTAGGTTGCAATTCTGTATACCGGTAGTGCGGTAGTGCGGTACTACTGCTTTGAGAACCAGTGAACGGTATGTCTTGTACCGGTTTGACTGGTTATATTTGCTGATTTGCACCTGCAGGTAGGTATTATGAAAAATAAAGCCCTGCGGGCAGCAATTTACGATTAATTTTACCAAGCCTGTAGCTCTGGCCCAAGTTCCAGTTTGTTAAGGAAATGAAGTGAAGGGCGTTTTTCACGCGTGATCGGCTCTTTGTCGATGGGGTGGAGGTGGCCGCATGAGTTTTTGCTTTCATTTGGAGGAGCCTTGGCTTTCATGGGATGACTGTCACCTTAATTAGCACAATTCCTATCTCTGGTCTATATGTGTTTGTTTCATCGTTTCTAAATCACTAATTTAACATTGAGTTGGCTCACTTACATAAGTTTCACATACTCATCTCAGTGATTTATACGCACATTCACACTTTTAAACACTTAACTTACTTAAGTTACGCGTCACACAATTTCACACCTAGTTTACACATGTTTAAACAATTAAACTCACTGATGTTCCGCTGACGCATCACACAGTTTTACACATACTTATAAATTTTGACGTCAACTTTCTTGTTTCCTTCTCAAATTTCCCGCAATTCTCCTAGGAGGCGTCCAACCGAACTATTTTGCACCCAGGAGGCGTCCAACTAAACTCTTTTGCACCCACGTCATGCTTTATGGCTGGGGCTAATCTTCTGCACTATGGGGGTCATTCCCACGCTACTGCTCGGTGGTTGTGTGTTGGTTGCTTGCCCAGGGGGGGCACTGTTTTTCGCTCGCTGTCCTAGCATATTTAGTGCTTGTACCGATTTACGGGCACAAGTCCCATGCATCAACTTTGATGCCCCGTTGGACTGTAAAAACTTCACAAAAACTTCACAGCTTGGGGTTCAATATTTTCTGGGGGGGTGCCAAGGCCAATCAACTATACGGTAGGGATGTTAAATTAATAATTTCCTGGAGCACCCTAATTAAAATCTAACCCCAATGCACACGGTTTAGAGTAAACTGAAATTTATTGTCGTGCAGTGCTCTTTTATGCCCAAAATCCCGTAAACGTTTCAAAATGTTACCTGGTTTTTGTCGTGCATGTACAGAAGCTCTTTTGTGAGCACGCATTCTCAGCATGCCGAAGATCGCATAAGCCTTCACGCCAAAATTTTAATCAAACGGGCCGCGCGAACCTGCTGCGCGCTTAGTATTAATTCCAAAACGGAGCCCGCGCGCTAATTTCGCAGTCTGTTAATGCGATTTTTCTGGCCCGCGTAGTGGTACATACGCTGGGTTGCCTCGGCTAGGTTCCGTGTCCTCTCAGCAAAGCATGATCCGTCAATCCTTAAGATTGTTTCGAAACTCTCAGAATTGCCAGTACCAGTACCGGGACTGTTACAAGCGCCCTGTGCCGACAAAGGCACAGGCTGGACAGAGCCGAGCCTATCTCTTCCTACTGTAGAGTTGCTTTGCCTACCCTCATAATTAACTTTGTTTGGGGTGAAAGATCCATATACGGTATTTTCTAATTCTCGATTGTCGACGCCAGGTTTCAGTCACAAATTAAGAGTTTTGATCGATAATTTGCCCTGAGGACAGCATTAAAATAAATTTTATTTTCATACCGGAGGGAAGGCAAATCAAATCTACGGTAGTGCGTTTGTAGTTCCTCAGGAAGTCCGGTGCGAGCATCCGTTGCGATAAAAGGTGATTATTTAAGTTCTTGAAGCATTGAGGTGCGGCGTGATATAGTGGGATATGCATCCAAGCGACCAACAATCAAACAACGATACCTTGCCCATTGCCCAGCCATATCAGCCTGAGACATGCTAATCCCGGCAAGCCACATGACAAACAGTCGCGACATCTCTGACCAATTCTCAATAACCCTGAATCAACTCCAAACCAAGCCATCATTTCTGCGCAATCCCCAGTAATCTCTCCTCCGCAGCCGCCTGCTGCTCTTTTCGTGCCTTGACCTTGGCCTCTCGCCGTGCTGCCTTGTCTTGGTCAGCAGCAGCCTACAAGCAAACATGACAGTGCGACAGAGAATCGTCGACCCTTGATCAGACACTTGAGCATCCACACACATTACTAATACCTGCACTGATCATTTGCAGGGTTAAGGGTTCAGGACAGGGCGAACCAGTCAACGCAGCAAAAGCAGCATGAGCGCATGAAGGCGAGAGACACAAACGCAACACACCGTTTTCGATGCATCAGCATCTGCTGCCGCTGCCCTGCATGCTTTGAGCTTCTTGTCGATGTTCCGTACGTCCGCCTCATCCACCTGCACCAATATGGGACTGCTCACGGAGAGTAGATTTGACCCATGCTTTGGCCAGGACCCATGCTTTGGCCAGGACCCATGCTTTGGCCAGGACCCATGCTTTGGCCAGGACCCATGCTTTGGCCAGGACCCATGCTTTGGCCAGGACCCATGCTTTGGCCAGGACCCATGCTTTGGCCAGGACCCATGCTTTGGCCAGGACCCATGCTTTGGCCAGGACCCATGCTTTGGCCAGGACCCATGCTTTGGCCAGGACCCATGCTTTGGCCAGGACCCATGCTTTGGCCAGGACCCATGCTTTGGCCAGGACCCATGCTTTGGCCAGGACCCATGCTTTGGCCAGGACCCATGCTTTGGCCAGGACCCATGCTTTGGCCAGGACCCATGCTTTGGCCAGGACCCATGCTTTGGCCAGGACCCATGCTTTGGCCAGGACCCATGCTTTGGCCAGGACCCATGCTTTGGCCAGGACCCATGCTTTGGCCAGGACCCATGCTTTGGCCAGGACCCATGTTTCGGCCAGGACCCATGCTTTGGCCAGGACCCATGCTTCGGCCAACATGCAAGGCGCTCCCTGGACCCATGCTCATGCATGTTTATTACACAAAAAACAATTCCTGGTTTGCTGGATTTTTGATCCTGATGGTCGGCCACTTGTTCAAAATAAAAATACTGCCCTGATACCTGCTGGCCCCACACCTTCCACACTGCCTTGGGGCATGAGCTAATGAGACGGCGCTCAACATGAAAATTGTTAAGCTCACGCCCTGCGGGACGTAAGTATCCCTTTATCTCTGAGATTTCTAAAGCAGCCCTGCTCGGGTCTCATTAGGCACAATCCACACCGTCACCATCACATTCATTAATTTGCAGGAGCTGCGGATTGGCTGACAGGCGGTTGCAAAGGCAGCAAAGGAAGTTATAACCATCCCAGATGACCTACCTGTACCTGATACTTACAAATTGAATTAATAATACACTCTGAGACATGCATTAAGGAAGCCACCCGTTCGGCTGCAGCACTAGGTAAGCTACCACGCAACAAATCATAAGTGGTTTGCGCGTACCGGTAATCTCAATGCCCCCCCTCGTTCCATTGTCATTTTCACCGGTGCCTGTTGTATAGCCCTCATGCACCGTCCTTGGCTTACATGAAGTTTGGCCAGTGTTTCTTTTTTCGGCAACGAGTCCACCTCCAGCAGGCCGCCCAGCGGCCGCCACCGGCCCGATTGGGACCAAACCTGGACCGGCCTACGGCTAGCGGCCAAAGCAGCAAGGCTGTCCACAAACGGGGCCTCCGGCCAGCAGCCGGAGTGTGACTGACATGTAGCTGAGTCACGAAAAAAGAACACTGACGCATAACGCATACCTTCCAGTTTTTTTAGTGAGTGGTATACCACTATCAGCTACAGTTTGGCTACACTGTGGCCCCCGGCCACAAGCCCCTGGTGCAGCCAGCCCTGCTGTGTGGGCCACCGACCGGAGGAGGGTCCAGGTTTGGTGGGAATCGGCCCATTGTTTCACTCACCTGTGTCTGTTGTTGTAAACGGCTACTCTAAGGTGCAGAGGAAAAGGTTTGGCAAAATCTCTATACACAGGTAAAAACACAAACTGTACAGCTTTTCAGATGTACATGATCAGTACGGCATGTTCACTCAACGTCAAAGGTCGGGCGAGCGACAAACGGGTCAGCCCAACCGAAGGCGGTAAACGCCCGATCCCTTCTCTAGCGCACCAAGTATATCACAGCCCTGATGTGCCGTCCTTGACTTCCATCATATTTGGCACTCGTACCTTCTTCGCCCCCTCCATAACTATCCTGAACACATCACCACTGTCCTCACATTCCATGGCCAGTTCCCAATGATGAACGTTTTAAGGAGGATCCTACTAAGTATATGTAATCAAATTTCCACTTTATTCTAGCGGTACATTTAGGCTCTTTTCTATAAGCGTCTTTTTACCCGCAGGGTCTAGATACTACCTGCGGCCTAGCCGCCCCGCCCATCCCTCAACATTTCCGTCCCTCAAATCCGCACCTTCTGCGCCCCCTCCATCCCTAGCCTGTCAATGTCATCCAGGACCTCTTTCAGACGGGCAGCTGTGGCCACCTCGCCACTGACAGGGCTGGCCTGAGGCAGGCAGGCAAGAAAAGCAGCAGAGTGTCAAAAGGCTTCTCTCGGCTGCCGCCGCCCAGTCATTCTGATGTGAAGCAATTGAAACAGACAATGGCGAGGCTAGTAAAGAAAGACTAAACCACGCCCTCGTGCATGTCAGTATTGCATGAGCCTCCCACACCGAGAAGCCCCATGTCAGTATTACCCTGCGCACCTCATTTTTTTTTTAACGCAGAGTCAAACCGGTTTTGAGGGACAGGAGCCTCTCACACAGAGAAGCCCGAGCACACAACCAAAGCAGAGCCCACGTCGCCCGGTTGGATGATCAGAGTAATCAAACGTTGTCACATCAAATGGCATAATGGCAGTTATTTTTATTCCACGCAACATAAGGCACTTCATGAGACAGCCCACCTCCTTGACCACCCGCTCCAAGTACTGAGGTATCGAGACGCCACCTCCCCGGACGGCACTGCGGAACGCGGCTAATGCCAGTTGGCCAGGTGCATGCTGCGCAGTGCGCAGGAGGGGCAACCCAACATGTCAGTAGATGGAGGCTTGGAGAGGGAGAGAGAGCAATGAGCAGGACGGAGGGGAAAGACAACATAAATAGTAATTAAATACATACGCCTTGAGACGTGGATTCAGGAAGCCACCCGTTCCACCACAGCACTAGGTGGGCTACCATATCAAGACCAGGGCAAGACAACATGTCGGTAGATGGAGAGAGAGTGAGGAGCAGGAGGGGCGGGAAGAGGGGTAGCATCCGGAAAGTCACGTAAGCCAGCTGGCCAAGTGCCAGCTATGTGGTGCCGCAAGTCGCGGCAAGTGAGCAAGCGTTTGCAAAATTAGAGAGGCCTAAAGGGGCAGGAGGGACAGGAGGCTGTTGAATCCAGCAGGCCAGGCTTGTGTGCAGCGCGGTACGGCGATACTGAGCTAGTCAGCAGTTGCCACTTGACAGTGGCTGTGAGGAGGCATGGGAGGCCGCTGTATCCAGCGGGCCGGGTGTCGGCAGCGTGGTACAGCATTTCTTTGCTTGTCATTTATTGACAGTGAACATGAGTGGGGGGGAGGAGTCAGAGGGCACTGAAGGCAGCTGCTTGGGCGTATGCTGTGAGGTGCATCAAGCCAAGGATTTGATCCAGAGGGCGAGAAAAGCAGGGGGCGCTTTGGAAATGAGAAGGCATTTGAGAGAGTTTAAAGGTCAGGAGGGATATTATGTGGTAAGGAGGAAGAGCAGAGGTATGATTGGACAGAAAGTTTGTGCCAAGCGAGCGGGCGCGGGGGAGCAGAGTCACCAGGATCGGAAACTTGAGGGTCGTGCGTGAGGTGGGCCAGCAGTAGGAGGGGCAGGAAACGGGGCAGGGAGAAGGGCTAGATGAGGTCTGAAAGAAAGGCTGAACAGATAAATGATGGCCAGGGAAGTGGGATCGGAACCAGAGGCTGTAGGAGGGGCGGTAGGTGAGGCAACAGGATATTCTGGCAAGAGGTAGGAGGTAACAGGTAGGAGGAGAAGTGAGTCTGAAGAAGGAGGGGCAGGGAATGCATGACGAGTAAAAGAAAGAGGACAATTGGAGGAGGGGCAGGGAATGCATGACGAGTAAAAGAAAGAGGACAATTGGAGGAGGGGCAGGGAATGCAGGACGAGGAAAAGAAAGAGGACAATTGGAGGAGGGGCAGGGAATGCATGACGAGTAAAAGAAATAGGACAATTGGAGGAGGGGCAGGGAATGCATGACGAGTAAAAGAAAGAGGACAACTGAACAAAAGGCAGCACACTGCGAGCTGGAGCGGGATAAAATTATGGCTGACAAATAAACGTTCGGCCACAGCTATATTCGAAACCGAACATACGACAACTTCCAGTGACAGGTGAAAAACCATGACGTACCAGTCGTTTTACTTTCAATGCATGCCACATCAGTAACGCACTGACAACATCCACACAAAGGCTATGCAGTACCATGTCATGAATGATGAACACCCACCACTCAGCTGGCATGCCTCTGACCCGCCGGGGGGATATATGCGCAGGCATGCATCCAAGCACACGCACCTGCCGGGGAGACACATGCGCAGGCATGCATCCATGCACACGCACCTGGAGGGGGGCGTCGCTGAGCATGAGGGCGTCCAGCGCAGACGCCCCCTTCATGCGCCACCGCTCAATATCCTCATCCGTGGCTGACAGCAAGGCCTCGTCTATGGCGACCCCGCTGCCGCCTCCGCCATCATGTGCGCCCGGCATCGTACTGGGCGCCTCGGAGGAGCGCTTGCGACAGGTTTGGATGTCCTGCAAGAGGTGCCGCATTTTCAATCCACAATTAAAAGCAGCAGCTTCTGGTGACAATGACGTAAGCTCCCGACGGTGTACTGAGTCATCATTAACAGAGGTCTTAAAGCATGGCAGGTTATTGTCATGGCAAAAAAACAACCAGCGGCAACATGGTAAAACAGTTTGTAACTATACTGGGGTAACATTGGTGGGAATTGCTCTAGGCTGGCATTGGCAGCGAAGGACTGGATTCAAAAATATAGTCAAGGAGTCCAGGATTGCATCATGGGAAGGTTGGCAGGCCAACCGCAGGCCGCTCTTAGCAGGCAGCCGCTCCCCAATCCCGATACTGGCACAAACGTGGAGTCAGGGTTCAAAGTTCAGGGCTGACGTTCTGGCCACAGCGCAAGCGGGGTCAGGAACAAACGGGACATGAACCCGGGAGCGGGAAGAGTGGAAAATGCCATGTGGGGCGTGAGACGTCATGGAACAATACATCACTGGACAGAACATCAGCGTTTCGTTTTTCGTGATTCAGCTTCCTGTCAGCTACACTCCGGCCTCCGGCCGGAGGCCCCAGTTTTGGCCTGCCCTGCTGCTTTGGCCACGAGTCGCAGGCCGGCCGAAGTTTGGTCCCAATCGGGCCTCTAGCGGCCTGCCCAAGGTGGCCTTGTAGCCGGGGGGGAAGAAACACAGCCAAGCATGTTGCATCCATGACGTTACCATCAGACAGAGGTCTGCTGAAGTGTGATATTACAGCGGCCGTGCCGGTGGGATAGTTGGTAGTAGCGCTAGTGCTCTATCTATTGCGGAATGCAGTAGCACTTACCGCAATAAAGCCTTCAAGAGCTCGGTAAGGCGAGTGGACGATGAGGTCAAACTTTAGACCCTGTGACAAGCATGGAACAAGCAACATTCGGTGTTCCCCTCCTCTTGTTTTTCCTGAGTGTGTACCCTGGGTGATTACCCTGGGTGTACCCTGCGTTACTCCAGGAGTGAACGACAAGGTAGAAGATCAGACTCTGAAAGGGGGAAACGCATGGGTACTTTCCGGTTTTCCCTGTACGGCACTTTCTCCACCCGTCCATCCCTGTGATCCCACACAGTGTGCTGTCCGACAGTGAATGGCTACAGCCGCCAAGTACCACACTTTAAAAGGCTCTGGAGTGGCTACCTGCGTGCTGTAACAACGACCACACCGGGCATTTCAACCCATCGAGACAAGCCCCTACTGCAGCAGCAACCCCTCCTTGATTTCACCCATCGACCAGCCACACCTGCAGCAGCAGCACCTCCTTGTGGGCGCCTACACTGCCTTCACTTACGGTGAGGAGCAGTGTAGGGAGCCCAACCCGCACACAGTTTGGGGTCCCAACCGGGGGCCCCCCGCCCTACGGGCCGAGTCAAACCACCCTCCCGCACAATTTGGGGTCTCAACAGGTCATGGCGCTGAGCGCCCGTAGCCACACCTGCAGCAGCAGCACCTCGTTGTGGGCGCCTACCCTGCCCTCCCCTACAGTGAGCAGCAGTGTAGAGAGCCCACCCTGCGCACAGTTTGGTGTCCCAACCGGGGGCCCCCTGCACTGCAATCCGGGTAAAACCACCCTCGCGCACAATTTGGGGTCTCAACAGGTCATGGCGCTGAGCGCCTGTAGCCACACCTGCAGCAGCAGCACCTCGTTGTTGAGCACCGCCTTGGGGTCCTGCTTCACTTGGAGACAAAACTGCTCAGCACCGATGTAGGACTCCTCAATCTGCAGACCACACAAGAGGTGTACTGTAGATTTGCTTTGCCTTACCTCATGATTAACGTTTTTAGGGGTTGAGGGATCCATACAATTATTAATTATCCAGTGTGAACGCCAGATTTCAGTCAGAAAATAGTTTTGGTCAAAGGTTTGCCCTGAGGGCAGCATGAAATGAAATCGTTTTTCCATACCCGAGGGAAGGCAAATCAAATCTACAGGGTAGCTGTTTTTGCATATCCGCACTTGCTAATTTACCAGACCAACAGCACAAATCACAACCAGGGGACACGTCCAAGCTCCCTGGCTGAGAATCAGGGTTTTGTTATGTCGAAAGGTCAAGTTATCATGCCTGACTTATGCCCCACTCTGATTAGTACTGCCTTGAGTACTACCTTGAGATATCGTGCCTGACTTATGCCCCACTCTGATTAGTACTGCCTTGAGTACTACCTTGAGATATCGTGACTGACTTATGCGCCACTCTGAGTAGTACTGCCTTGAGTACTACCTTGAGATATCGTGACTGACTTATGCCCCACTCTGAGTAGTACTGCCTTGAGTACTACCTTGAGATATCGTGACTGACTTATGCGCCACTCTGATTAGTACTGCCTTGAGTACTACCTTGAGATATCGTGACTGACTTATACCTCACTCTGATTAGTACTGCCTTGAGTACTACCTTGAGATATCGTGACTGACTTATACCTCACTCTGAGTAGTACTGCCTTGAGTACTAACTTGAGATATCGTGACTGACTTATACCTCACTCTGAGTAGTACTGCCTTGAGTACTACCTTGAGATATCGTGCCTGACTCATGCCCCACTCTGATTACTACTACCATGATGTCCATGAATAGTTTGCGGATTAAATCCCGTTTGCCTGCTTGGAGCCCTAGGACAGATAATTAAGGTGGAGGAAAGTAGGGTGATGGAAACCCCAGCCAGGGCCTGACCCGCTGCTACGCACCTTCCCTGCTACGTAAATGCTTGTCAACATGAGGCGCATGGGGTCGTGATTGAGGCAGCTGTTGAAGAGGTAGAAGCGTTTGAGGTAGACAATGGCGGCAGCCTGCATCAAGGATTAGGGTTTAGGGTTTAAGCCTTGGAGGCACACTTTGGCGGCAGCCTGCGCCCGGGTTCAGGGTTCAGTGCCAAGCGTCTGAGGTAGACTATGGCGGCAGCCTGCATCAAGGTTTAGGGTACAGTGTCAAGCGTCTGAGGTAGACATTGGCGGCAGCCTGCGCCAGGGCTCAGGGTTCAGTGTCAAGCGTCTGAGGTAGACATTGGCGGCAGCCTGCGCCCAGGTTCTGGGTTCAGTGTCAAGCGTCTGAGGTACACAATGGCGGCAGCCTGCGCCAAGGCTCAGGGTTCAGTGTCAAGCGTCTGAGGTAGACAATGGCGGCAGCCTGCGCCAGGGCTCAGGGTTTAGTGTCAAGCGTCTGAGGTAGACATTGGCGGCAGCCTGCGCCAGGGCTCGGGGTTCAGTGTCAAGCGTCTGAGGTAGACATTGGCGGCAGCCTGCGCCAGGGCTCAGGGTTCAGTGTCAAGCGTCTGAGGTAGACATTGGCGGCAGCCTGCGCCAGGGCTCGGGGTTCAGTGTCAAGCGTCTGAGGTACACAATGGCGGCAGCCTGCGCCAGGGCTCAGGGTTCAGTGTCAAGCGTTTGAGGTAGATTATGGCGGCAGCCTGTGCCAGGTTTCGGGGTTCAGTGTCAAGCGTCTGAGGTAGACATTGGCGGCAGCCTGCGCCAGGGCTCAGGGTTCAGTGTCAAGCGTCTGAGGTAGACATTGGCGGCAGCCTGCGCCAGGGCTCAGGGTTCAGTGTCAAGCGTCTGAGGTACACAATGGCGGTAGCCTGCGCCAGGGCTCTGGGTTCAATGTCAAGCGTTTAAGGTAGACTATGGCGGCAGCCTGTGCCAGGTTTCGGGGTTCAGGGACAAGCGTTTGAGGCACACTATGGCCGCAGCCTACATGTACCAAGGGAAGCCAATGGGACACATTGGAAAATGTGCCAATGCTAAGGAACTCCTGAGCTTTTCAAAGCAGTGAAACGTTTACAAAGACATGTCTCACGAGACGCTGACCGACCTTGACTTTGGTTGGGAAATTCAACGTGGAGCACAATTTCATGATCTGACGCACGTGCCAGTTGAGCATCTTGCGCTCGTCTTCTGGCGTGACGGCAGACATGTCCGCCTCTGCTTTGGGGCACTAGCTTGGTTAGTCTCAGGTCTCATAAGGCGAGTGGGACTAGAGTCCGATGCACATAAAAATATGCATGGCGCACTTGTTACGTTTTGTTGACATCATGTATCCACTGTATCCTGGCAGTACCTTACCGGTGGGTAGAATATTTAGATGTCCTTGTGCAGCAAAGCCAATCAAGGGGCTTGCTGCACAAGCACATATAACTTTTCTATATCAAGGGACGCTTGATGACGAGTCGATGAGGAACACGACCTTTCGGTATTCCAGTACGACACAATGCAGCCAGAGGCATGATCCAGCCTGAGACATGCACAGCTGCCATGAGACAGGCAACTCCTTTGTTTGTGCTTGTTGAGCTCAAGCAAACCCAGAGAAATATTCATTTACCTGAGCTGGCCACATCCGCATCCTCCGGACCCTTGGCAGCTTTCTTCGCACGCTCCGCCGCCGCGATGGCGCACGCCTCATTGGTCTTCAGCCGCATGGCTTCCTAAATGACACAGGCAGTGCAGCTTCATATGGGCCAGGCCACAGGCTCGGGCCCAAAAAGGAAATAAGATTTCCCCTCATGGGGGGTGTGCATTTCGAAGAAATAACTTCAGGTGAAAGCCGCATCCCCTCCTGGAATGTCGCATGGGGCTCAAAATTTCTGATGGTGGATGTCCCGCAGGACCTTCTGAAATGAACGGGATTGTGCATGACAGGCCAGCCGAATGCATGGCGTCCAGCACGGCCATGTGGTTGTGGATGAACCGAAGGGATCATGTCCGCCATGCATGCATGTGGACTATCAAATGGGCAAGCCAGTGGACAATCCGAAAACGGCTGCACACTGCTGCTTGCTGTGTTCCATGTGATTGCCGCACCATCTCCTCTCGAGTGAAAATCCAGCGAGCTTTGTGGGTGCTGTTTGCGAAGTTCATGATAAACTCAGTGGTCGAGCAGCTGAACTCGGATGTCCGGATTGAGGTGACGAAATTTTCCAATGGTAATCTTAATTTGAATGAAGGGTGGCAGACGATGGTGCTTTGGTCACGGGAGGTCCTTAAAATTTACGTCCTAACAGAGTAACAATTACAGCCACTGACACAAGGAGGACAGTTTTTGGTCTGGTGACGACCCTTCTTAAGCCAAACAGATACGAGAGAGATAAATTGCCGGCACGTTGCTCGTGGAGTTCACAATCACCCCGCGCTGGGATTATTTGGGGGTGGAAACTGGAGAGGAGATCGAAAGGAACGTCACACTTGGGCGCTGCTGAACAGATCCAGATCTAGGGCCGAGACACTCGCTCCGGACCCGAACAGAAGCTTCCCCCCACGCTTCGGCAGAACATGTGCGGCTCGTAGCCATCGCCACCACACCCAGCGCAGCATAACGTTGCAAACAACCACTAAAACTTCGTGTTTTTTCTCCGCATATACGCATACTCGGCCGTCCTGCCCTTCATAATTACTGCCCTAAGCACGCCAAGCCAGCAAACATGGGCCGCCCTGTCGGCGACGCGCACTTCAAGGTCGACATGTCGCACCAGGAGATGGAGCGCATGCTGTCAGAGCTGGAGGAGTGGTATGCCAGCAGCGGCGCCGAGTGGATCACGGCCGATGCAGCAGCCAGCTGGCTCAGGAACGATCTAGGTAAGGAGGCAGCTGCACCAGCAGCAGACATGGAGGTACAGGGGACAGTGGGCATGCCGGCTGACTAAAGAACGATTCAGGTCGGGAGGTGACAGCAGTACTAGGAAGGAGGGACAGAGGACTGGTGGCTGAGGCAGGACTTACCTGTAGGTGGGGAGGTAAAGGCACCACCGGTAGGTATCGAGGGGCAAGTGCGATGTGGACAGGCCAGCTTCGGGACAGATACAGCAACGTTACAGGGCATTCTAAATACATGTGCAGTTCCTCCTTGGTAACGTACTGGCACCTCCTGGAGGAAAAGGGAGCACCAGACTACCGGTAGGCTCCTGTGCACATGGGGAATGGGAGCACGTGGGTTGAGCAGAAACTGCTTGAGTGAGGTCCAGTGCTAAGTCCTAAAGAGACTTTTCATGGCCTATTAACTTCTCTCACTGCTGTAGTAAGGACAGTGGGAAGGTGGTACGGCATTATGCATGACCGTATGGTTCTCTCGGTCTGTTCCGCAGGCTTTTGATGCATGGACTGATGCATGGACTGATGCATGGACTGATGCATGGACTGATGCATGGACTGATGCATGGACTGATGCATGGACTGATGCATGGACTGATGCATGGACTGATGCATGGACAGACGCTGTCAGCACGAGGGGCAGCTACGGAGAGTTCTGTTGTTGCCCGTTTCATGTCAGACCGATCTTCAGGTCCGGAAATCTGACGTGTTGAAAATACGCGTCAGATTACATAACCTCGATCACGGTGCAGCATGAAGGAGCGAGATTTCTACAACCTGGGGCGTGTGGTGCGAAGTGCACTGCTCCTGGTGGTAGGCCTGATGAACAGGTTCCGTGACTTTATGCTTGTAGTTAAAGCTTTCAACGCCCACTTCATCATATGCTCGGGTATTGCTGAGTTGTGAGGTCATTATAGCAATTGCGCATCAACCCAAATACTCGATAGCCTTCTTCAAGTGGGCCAGGCTGTGAAAATAAGAAAGAATAACAGGAACAGCAGGAGAAAGAACAACTACGAAAATGCCTGAAAGTTAGTCGTACCTGATATGGTGACGTGGCGCTGTCATGGGCGTGGCCTGGCAGATTACGGCCTGGGGTTCAGTAAAACCCTTGCAGGCACCTGACATGTTTGTCCGGCATGCAGGGTACGAGGATGATGCCGAGTTTGAAGATGCCCTAAATGGGACGTTTGCAGCATTCCTTCAGGTGACACATTTGGGGGGGGCATGGCAGGTGACGTAGCGCGGGATGATGGGTGACAGGAGGGGTGGGGGCAGTGACATAAGGTAGGGTGCCAAGTAATACCTGGTGGGAGGGGTGGAAGCTGTAGCACGGCAGACTCTGAAATACGGTATAGCGGTACGCTTGCAATATGCACGGAAGCACTTGAGAATTCACGATGTGTCTGTGCACCGGTACCCTTTTTCTGGAGGTCATGGGGTACTTCTAGCCTAAGGCGCTGACAATGTGTAAATATGAACCTCAAACCTCATCGTTTACTGCTGAGAAATGATCTGTTCGCCCTGACCTGCCTCCATGCATGCATGCATGCATGCATACTGGCCATGCCTCGTTTAGCCCTGAGGCCCCAACAGAACCTCTCCTGCCTTGATAAACCCACGCATAGGCCATGCCTCATATACAGATTGTGATGTGTTACAGGCTTATAGCTTGTTCTTTGGCAAACAAAACTTGATCCTACAAATTTTCATGTTAACTGTGTATATAGGCCATGCCCCATATCGAGACCATGATGGATGAGAAGAACCGTTTGGTATTCAAGGTCAAGCCGGAGCCACCCAGGGAGGAGTGGAAGGGAATCAAGATGACGCTCAAGATCTTGGACAGAGATGATGTGAGATTTGCTATATTTTGCCAGGGACTTGAATTGGGTCTAGGGCTTCGCAACTCCATGCAACTCGACGCAACTCCTTGCAGCTTTATGCAACTGCATGCAGCTCTATGCAGCTCCAATCAATTCCATGCATCGCCATGCAACTCCATGCATTGCCATGCAACTCCATGCGACTCCCTTCAACTCCATGCGACTCGTCGCATCTGAAATGAACTCTATGCTCCTTGCAAGTCCACGCAAATCCATGCGCATCCACACAAATTTGCGCAACTCCATGTGCAACCTGGTTGCTCTAGTAAGATTGAAAGAAAGCCGCGCCTCATAGGGGTAGGTATGCAGAAAAAGCGCAGCATGCGCCTCACAGGGGTAGGTATGCAGAAACAGCGCAGCATGCGCTTCATAGGGGTAGGTATGCAGAAACAGCGCAGCATGCGCCTAATAGGCCTTCAACCCACACGAGGCTTGCAAATGCAGGCCCGTCATTTCCGGCCAGACAGACATATCCAGGCTAGGCAGACATGCGAAAGTGCTTCTGACTGGTGCACTTGAATGTTGTGCCAACCAGCAGAGTTTGGTTGTCTCGCCTGCTTGTCCCTAGTCTTTTTGTTCTTTTGCTAACCTTTTAGCTTCTCTGTCTAGCTGTCGACGTGGTTTCGTATTGGTTTTTGTGTTGGTTTCCCCCCAGTTTGCTATGCCTGGCCCTTTCAAAAAAGGCTGTGGGTGTTTGCGTCAACTTTGTAGCAACAACCAACAAGGGGGCTGCTTTGCAGCAGGGGCTTTGCAGGCTTTTGTTCCTTCTTAATATAACACATGTTGCCCTGAATGTGATGCCCTGCTGACCCCCCCCCTCCCACAGCTGTGGAATGTTTGCTATAAGAGCCAGTGGGCACGAGTGGAGATCCCCGAATTGGAATTTGAAATCAGCCAAGACGGTGAGCGATTAACGACAGTCGTGGGGCATGCCAACCTAACAGTGGGGCATGGCAGTCGTGGGGCATGCCAACCTAATTGTGGGGCATGCCAGCAGTGGGGCATGCCAATGTAACGGTGGGGCATGCCAGAAGTGGGGTTGGGGTCTTCAATGTTAACATGATGTGCATGTTTTTCCATTAGAAACATGAACAGAAGCACCTTTTTAGTTCTAGGGAATCATGTAGCCTCCTGTATCATAAAGAAAGCAACTAGCAAGGCTATACGCAGGAGGGGGTCATCTGTGTTCCCTAAACTAGCCAGGCTACGCAGTATTGCTTTGGCCATTTAAGCATGGCATGATATGTGTCAAACAAACATACCTCAGTTCAACTGTCATGCGCGCTGCCATCCCAGGCCATCTGTCTCTGAGCTCTAACGATAACGGTGCGGATGTGGCTTCGGCCCAGGCTGCATTGTTGCCTTGACTCTTATGCCTCCCACGGGGCGTAGCTTTCTTCCTTTCTTTCTGGACTTCAAAATCCTGAAATCAAAGCAATCTTAACCCTTAGAGCTTAACCCTTAGGGCTTAACCCTTATATCTTAACCCTTAGAGCTTAACCTGTACAGCTTAATCCTTAGAGCTCAACCCTTAGAGTTAAACCCTGAAAGCTTAACCCTGAGAGCTTAACCCTGAGATCTTACCCCTTAGAGCTTAACCCTGAGAGCTTAACCCTGAGAGCTTAACCCTGAGAGCTTAACCCTGAGAGCTCAACCCTGAGAGCTTAACCCTGAGAGCTTAACCCTGAGAGCTCAACCCTGAGAGCTTAACCCTGAGAGCTTAACCCTGAGAGCTTAACCCTGAGAGCTTAACCCTGAGAGCTCAACCCTGAGAGCTTAACCCTGAGAGCTTACCCCTGAGAGCTTAATTCTGGCACCCTTCCCCCAGGCAAGAAGCACATTGATTCCATCTACAACCATGTGGCGGGCGCCATCCACAACCTCGGCAGTCATGTCAGCAGCAATGGGGGCATGATCAATGGAGACCACGTGGTCAAGATCTCCGAGTGCCTCTCGCAGGTAATTGAAGGGGGGCTGGCATGGCATGAACAAATGAGCAATTGAAGAGGGCTGGCAAATAAAAAGAAATACGTCCTGCTTGGGGTCAGTGCAGTGTTTATATCTTCGTGACTCGGCTACATGGCAGCTGCACTGCAGCCTCCGGCCGGAGACCCCATACGTGGCCAGCCTTGCTGCTTTGGTCACCCATTGCAGGCCGGTCCAGTTTGGATCATAAATGGGCCTTGGATAGCTGCTGGGCGGCCTGCCGAAGTTGAACTAATATACGGACAAATAATCAATGGGTCAGTGGGCATAATCACTGGGTCAGTGGGCATACTCAATGGCGACCATATGGTCCAGAATGCCTCAACTAGGCAAGTGTTCCCGCCTGATGTCAGGGATTATTTATTCCGGCACGAGGCCACCTTTGGCGGGCCCCATACCTCAGCCGCGAAAAGCCCTATTGGGACCAAAGTTGAACCAGCCGACAGCCGGCTGCCCAAGCAGCATGTCAGGCCAAAGCATGAGGCCTCCGGCCAGAGGCTGGCAGGTAGCTGAACTGCAGCTGGACCTTTGCCAAACGATGAACAAAAGCTGTCTGATGTGTGATCATGCCATTGTTGGACTCTTTGCTTCCTGCCTGATCTTTGTGGTCATGGACTTGAAGGATGACGTTATTGATATCAAATGGTGATCACACCTGCCACCGTGCATGCAACCGATGAGGCGATGAGTTGGGCGCCTATACATGCGGCTGAGCCTTTTGAGCTGGGCCTAGAGGTGTCACGTCATTGACCTTTCATTGTCGCAATGAATAGCTGCACCCATTCCTGAGGTTGCCCCAGGCAAAAACAAAAGGAGGCATTGTGTACTGCCTGCCTTTTGCAGCTCAATGTGCTGTTGGACCTGGAGATGCCTTGGACGTGGGTCCTTCACGACCCCTCAGGCACGTCCTCCTTTCACCACATGGACAAGGTGCTGGTGGAGCCCATGGAGCCTGAGGCGCAGGAATGATCACCGGGCCTCCAGGAAGCATGGCCAGGAGTAGGGGCGTGAGCACCCATGCATGCCCCCCACTTCCCCCACGTGCTCCTCATGCATGGGCATGCTCACATGTTCTTGGAGGGGCTGAACTACTGAAGCCCCTTGAGCCCTGTTCTATTGATCATTGAGCCTCCAGGAACGCTGCTAGCTACCGCACGCCGCTAGCCGACGCGCGCTGCTAGCCTGTCAGCCTTGTCAGGTTCCACGGCTCTTCTTTGCTTGTGAAATCTGAAGGTGAACACCCATTGAGTGTGGACTCCAACACACATTATTGCCATACCTCGCTAGCAGCCTATTCAGCCATGCCAATAAATAATAACGTTTACTCAATGTTCTTTGCCCCGGGGATGTTCTTTGCCTCGACACTATCCAGTCATTGGTGTCTTTACTAGGTAGTGCCTGTTCGAGCTCTGTGTTCATGACAGACATTGATAGGGAGAGGGGGGGGGGGGCTTCAATGCGGGTACATGGTTGTGGAACCTGCTGAGATTGTTGTAGCAGGATAGCTTCACAGGACTCCCGAGTTGTGGACAGAGATGTTCCTGCAAATCACTCAGATATAAACACGACCTTCAAGTTGCAGACATGAGCAGTTGTCATTGTAAGTGCAAACGCACAAAGTGTTCCAGTCATTAATCAAAACGTATTTTTCGAAAGCTGGAACCAACCTGACTTGGGTGTCCCGAATTGAATCTCTCTGGGATCGCCATTACGCCGTGGATGTTATATTGTGTTGGGCTGCCTGATTTAAACCGAGCCGAAGGTTGGGGTCTACATGCAGGGAACATGTTACTTTGGCAGTTTTAGAACTGATGGCACCTTATATAACTCCCAGAGCCTGGCTTGCTACCATTCTGTAAACCTTACGGGGCATGCCAACGCAAGATATCCATCATGGCATGCACTTTCCTGGTGACCTTTTTAAGCAGGGCCCAGAGGTGTCACGTCATTGACTTCACTGATAAGCAGCATTTCTGTTATTACCAGACCCCCTTGGGATGGCTCTGTGGCAGCCACCACCGGCTCAGACGGGCCCAATCCAGTCCTGACCTTCAGCCGGCGGCCTAAGCAACAAGACTACACGCCCCATCCCGGCATCTCCCCACGGCCCTAGGCTGTGATGCATGTAGCTGAGTTGTAGCTAAATCGTCGTACAACGGTGCAACGGCATGCAAGCGATCTGAAGTTGTATATTATCTGAATCGACAAATGAGGCAGGCCTTGTGGGGCGGAAAGAAAGATGACGCCTATCTGGAAGCAATACATACGTATTGGTGTCACTGAAAGGATCACGGCTTAACAGCACGATTCTGATGCGTGGAGGAACTTTCGAAACCACCCTTTCGAAAGTTCCTCCACCCGATCTCGTGGAACAGGTGTGGAGGAACGGGTGGAGGAACTTTCGAAAGGGTGGAGGAATGCATTCTTTTCCGCGGAGGGGGGGGGTCCGCGGAACTATTGAACTATTGAGCTCATTGCCAGCGTGGCCGAGATAATTTCTGCGCCCTTTCCTTTCTATATGAAGTTAATCGCAAGTTCTTTCTTTAACTTTTGATGTCTTTGCGGCGATTTGGCGTGGATGAAGGGACCAAACGACGGCTCTTTCGATGATGGAGCGAGCGATCTACAGTCACACAAGACTGCGAGCGATCTACAGCCACAAAAATAATGTGCGACATCCATAGTCGGTGTGCTAGAGAGAATAGCAGAACGATATGCAGCAATGATATACACTGCAAGGAAGAATGCACGAAAGAGATGAAACAGGCGGCAGAAAAGAGCGCTGTGAAGATCTCCCGTACAGAACTCCAACCTTCGCCATTCTTCCTCCATCTCACGTCTCGTGGAACAGGGGTGGAGGAACGGGTGGAGGAACTTTCGAAAACTTTCATATTTTTCCTCCACACTTGTTTCCTCCACCAATCAGAATCGGGCTGTAAGAGGTCCCAGAGGTACAACGTCATTACCAGAAAGAATCGCGATTTTTGAAGTTTAGAGGGCTCAGAGCACTGGCATGCAGAGCACTGTAAGCAGCATTAATAACTGCTTCGACAATGCCCTGGAAAGGTAAGGCCATCGAGCGATGCGGTACAAGGGGGCAGAAAAAAGATAAAAAATGGGAAGGAAAGTGAAGGGACAGACAATAGCCTGGAATATAAAGACGAAGGTCCAGCGTCTGAAAACGTCTACGCCTCAACGATATCTAACTCGTCTTCCACCAAAAACCAGGGCATCCCACCCAAGCCTGCCCCGGTACAACTCGAAGAAGTCTCTAGCACCGTTCGGAGGACCTGCCCATCCTCGCTCCTTAAGTCGATCCTGCACGCTGGGGCATTGAGAGCATGCATGCAACGCGTCCTCCACGTATGCTCGCCGTCTCCCCTAGCCCAACATCGCTGGCAGCACCGTCTGTCACGCTGCTGACCGCTGCGCCGTCCTCTACTCCTCTAGTGGCAGCCATGCATGCTGACGGCGCATGCAGCATGTACATGTTGCAACCGTTGGGCGCCCACGCGGCCGAGCTTTGAGCGGGCCCAGAGGTGTTACGCTATTGACATGTTGCAACCGATGTGTTCCATTTCGTAGGGGGGGTCAGGGTTTCCCCCTGCCATGAAAGACATGAAACTTGCCTATCCCAGAGGAAGGAAAGAGGGACGAGAGAGAGCCCCCATAAAATCGAGGCCAACCACTATCTCTCTTGCAACAGTACTAGACGGGGTTACTCTTTTGCTCCTGACTGAGAAACCAAGGGCGCAGCTTGGTGACCCAAACAAATGAACACGGAGGCAGCAGCCCAAGCCTCTGGCCGCGCCATTGAAGGCTGCCTCCTGTTGGGCTGAGGCAGAACCTCAGGACGACGTAAAAACGTAGGCCGCCACATTTGGGGATGTGCTCCCTCTACAGGAAAAGGGACCACATCCGTCCTTGAACAAACCTGGCTCGGCCAACTTGCAAAGGGCGAGGGGTCCATTGCCTCTGGAGGACCACCCTAACCACCCAGAATCCCTGATTGCAGCTGCATCTGCATAACCTTATTTAGTTATATCTACATGTCTGCCCGACCTGCTGAGTCACTGCGCGAATCCATCCGACAGCTTCTCAATGATAGCAGGAATGCATTGTGAGATTCTGACCGACTTCGAAACTTCCACATGAAGCAATCCACGTGTCGCGTGCGCCTTCACCCATCCACATGAGTGGCTATCTCAAATGCCCCATAAACCCACATACGTTGCCACTTGGGGTACAAAAGAGTCGATTTTCGAACGTGCTGACACCCATCATACCGGCACACACACTCGCCGAGCAATACGATCAGCCATAAACCGACGGTACTAGCTAGCTCCCGTCGTCATGCTGACGTCACACCGGCTCGGAGCCCCAGTCGTGCTGCTGATCATCGCAGCCATCACGCTAAGCATCGTCGATATTTCTAAAGCCTCACAGCCTGGGTGTCCCTATGCTGTTGGCGACATACTTCTGGACACGCTGATGCCGTCGCGGTCGGAGCCGCCCGAGACGTCTGGCAGCGCAGCCTCCGCGCCAGCATCTGCCCCTTCTGACAGCAGCACCATCTTACGACCTCAGGGCACGTGCCAATGGTTTGGCACCTCCTCCAGGACGACCCGCCACCGTGATAAGGTTGCTGATTCGAAGCGAGCGGAAGCTGCTGCCCTCGCAGCCTCCGTCGATTACAAGGCCGTGCAGGTGCGCATACTAGGCCGCAACACGCGACTGGCAGGCTCGGTCCGCTGGCTCGGAATGGCAGTCACTCGCATCCGAAGCGAAACGAATTTCAGGTGGTAGATGCGCTTGAGCATGCCAGAAATGACCCCGCCAGAGCGTTTCATAACGCCCATTGTGCGTACTCTGCGAACTATTCCTTTGAAGAACTAAGTCGTGTTACTACCGCAAAAGCTCGCACCGTCCTTGCATTCAGTCTCGATCATCACTTGCTTGATTCCGCCGAGCACAGTCAAAGAGGTTGGCAATTGATTTTGACTTTCATGTAGCTGAAATTTAGCTATAGCAACCTGACATTTTCCTAGTGACCCGTCCCGATGCTGGCATCTTGTAGCAGCGCCCATACAGGACGGAAGTCCTCCTGCTTAATAAGCCACTGCTCATAGACTGGTGAATGTAATCCCACATGGATCCAGTATTCGCACCCCAGCAGCCTGTAGTAGGTGGCCTGGCGTACGTTGAAATAAACATTAAACAGGATCCTCAGCTGCACCACGCACTGAGTCAATGTCCGGTGCAGCTGACTCCTCAACCTGAATTAGTTCAGCCTTGCCCCCCCCCCTACCCCCTCATGGATGCTGGCTCACAATTAAGTCTGTTCCATGAAATGCAGGCTGACATCGCCTCTCTGCTCACGGATTCTCAACCCTTCTGGCCGGCGGACTTTGGCAACTACGGCCCGCTCTTTATCCGCATGGCTTGGCACTGCGCCGGAACTTACCGCTCCTGGGACGGCCGCGGTGGCTGCGAAGGTGGGCGTCAGCGCTTTGACCCCGAACGGAGCTGGCTGGACAACACCAACCTCGACAAGGTGACGCAGTGCACAGCTGGAAGCCGGAATTCCTCCCTCTCTAAGATTATATTAAATCTTAGGGAAGACCATAATATCTTTGTAAGGGGAATCTCATCAAATAAGTCGCTAATGGTCTGCTTGGGGAAATCTTTAAAAAAAAAATTGAAACACATTCCAGAAAATTTCCTTACCAAATTATTGCAGACAAATGTTGGGTGAAATGCTATGTTCATTTTAATCCTGAATTGCAGTCCCTCTCACTTCTCGGCACTTAAAGCAGCTTGGTTGAGCTATTTCGAAAGTCACCTAACTTGTCTTTAATCTTGGGATCCTCCGTGTGCCATTCACCCCCTCTCCCTCCAGGCCCGCTCCCTCCTCCGTCCCATCAAGCTCAAGTACGGCCCTGGGCTGTCCTGGGGAGACCTCATTGTCCTGTCGGGCACTGTCGCCATTGAGTCTATGGGCGGGCCATCCACTGGGTTCTGCGCAGGTAACGAGTCAGACAAACGATCTTATACCTCCAAGCATTCCAATTCCTGCGCAAGAACTTAGAGCAAGGGCTGTACATGCCTGCATATAATGAAGTAGCGTTGTCTTGCTGCTGCTCACCTCCTCCACTGCTGTGGGGCTAATTCCCACGCATCAGGTGTATGGTTGTGGTTGTGTGCGGCTTGCCTGCTTAAGGAGAGTACACAACCACAGACAGGGTTATCTGGCCCCTCCGCGAGTGAAAGGTGTGAAGCGCTTTAATCCACACTGATGCCGACCTACCTGCTCACTCCTGAAGGAGCGGTGTGTAGTTGGGGCCCTGGCTTTCCCACTTAATGAAGCCTCCGAACCAGCTTGCGGGCACCTTTTTTCCACATAGAGTGTAGCCCGTAGAAGAAATGAAAGAAGAAATATATATTCAATCGTGCTTGCTGCTCACCATGACACCTGCTGTACTACTTCCTGAACCCTCACGCCCTGCAGGACATAGGCTATTTATTTTTAACCCCTGGGACCCCTCATGCCCTCCTCCCTCGTCCTCCTCTGCTACCTGCGCCCAGGTCGTATTGACGATGCTGACGGCTATGCCAGTGAGCCCCTGGGAGCGTCAGATGTGCAGGCTGCCGTGGCGCCCTGTGATGTGCAAGGGAACTGCACGGGAAGCTCACCGGCTATGGGATCCAACGTCCTCGGTGAGCTGTATGTGGGGGAAAGAAAGATGACACTGTCTCGGTGGCATGATGGCTACAAAAAACAGCGCTGCATGGGCCACCTACTCTGTGTACTTCCCTTAATGCTTGTGCTCATATGACCCTGCCTCACGTATCCCCCTACTTACCTGATCCTTGGGCCTCATCTACACAGACACACATGGCTGCCTCTCCTCACGAGTCCCGCCCTTGATCTTGCTCAGGCCTCATCTACGTGGATCCTCATGGCTTCATGGGCGAGCCCGTCCCCGAGCGTAGCGCACCTCAAATCCGCGAGTCCTTTGGGCGCATGGGAATGAATGACTCTGAAACCGTTGCATTGATCGGTGGTGGCCACGCATTTGGCAAGGCACATGGTGAGAGGAAAGCCCCATCCTGGTTAGGATCTTGTCTTTTAAGGCTGGAGATTGTCCTGCATTTTTGTTTTGAGGGGAAAGCTCCATCCAGGTCAGCTCAGTAGGCTGATCCCCTTGCTTGCGGACTCATCTGGGGGAGTGGGGGGACTAATTGATCCATTTTGTTGAATACAAAAAAGTGAAAGCTTTGCAGCACGTGTTCATGTGCAAACTGTGCAGACGTGGGCACGCTTTCATTTGCAGGTGTGGGTATATCTTCATGTGTACACTTGGTCAGGTCTGAGCGTGCCAAGTTGAGCTGTGCCTAAGGCACCTCAGAGCATATGGTTTAACGGTATATCAAGGAGTACATAGATATGTCAACTTGTTTCAACGGGCCCTCCTTTTGCAGGTGCTTGCCCAACAGGCGCTGGCCCGGACCCGAAGAGCAGCCCGGCAGACCCATGGCCGGGCACCTGTGGGTCTGGACCTGAGAAGGGCAAGGGACCCAACACGTTCACCAATGGGTTTGAGCTGCAATGGACAGATATACCAACCCAGGTGAGGCTCAAGGTTCAGTGTGATGCTTCATGGATTATATGTCCTTGAGGAAGGAAGGATATGGCTTTCCCCCCTTACCCTTACCACTTTTAAACACTGTTCTTTACCTCGCACTCCGAAATGCTGCACTCCATTTCTCAGTGAAGCCTGCACTCTAGTTCACACTAATGGTGTTTTGTGTTTGCTTGGTTGCAGTGGTCCAATCAATACTTCACAAACTTGGTGAACTACGAATACAAGCTTATTACGGGGCCGGGTGATGAGCCTCAGTGGTCCCCAACCCAGCGGGAAGATGGACCCAAACCGCCGCTGGCAGAGCTCGGCATGCTCACAACAGATGTCGCACTCACACAGGTGTGTGATCTCAATGAATGCAATTGTCTTCCTGGCAGAGCGAATGTAATTGTCATCCTGGGAATGGATTTAACAGTATATAAACAGGATATAGCTGTGACATAAAGGTCATGTTGCATGCGGTTGAACACACGGCTATCGGGCTGTTGATGCCGGACGGGCACAGGCATAAACTTAGCGCTATACTACTGTTAAAAGGATGTCTGGTAGGCTACCATTTACCAAGAGCATGAGTGACGGTCACAGGCATAACCTTAGCGCCGCAGTACTGTTGAAAGTATGTCTGGTAGGCTACCATTTACCAAGAGCATGAGTGACGGTCACTGGCACAACCTTAGCGCTGCAGTACTGTTGAAAGCAAGTCTGGTAGGCTATCATTTATCATGAGCATGAGTGCATTTGAATGGCACACAATGCTGGTCATTACCTGACTCTTCAAACCCAATACCTGACAGGACCCTGCCGACCTGTAGCTCATGACTAATTTAATTTTAGTCAATAGGTGAAGCTAGAAAGTTTGCAGGGTTCAGTATCACAATAATAATAATTACCTATAAAATATAGGGGTTCAGTATGGTAATATTATAACACCTAGCCCTTGTAAGGACCCTGATCAACTCTTGCTTGTGACTCACAGCAGTGCAAAATATGACAAGGAGGCAACATATCAAAAAGCTTCCAAAATGCCATATTACGGTTAATCCGCCGCACCCAAATGCACTACCACCGTGTCCAGGTAGAGGGTTCCAAGAAGAAGGATCTTCTTGGAATAACATGCATGTACCCATTGTCCAACAGCAACTGAAGCCTGATTCCTTTTGAAGCATGTTCACCATATTTCGAACTCTTAACTCCCTTTCACCCCCTGCCGAAGGCAAGGTTCCCGTTGAACTGTTGAATCCCCTCCCCTCCCTTTCAGGACCCTGCCTACATGGAGCTGGTCAAGCTGTATGCAAGCGATATTGGCAAGCTGGAGAATGATTTTGGAGCGGCTTGGTACAAGCTCGTGGCGCGGGACATGGGGCCTGCCACGCGGTGCATCAACGCTGATGCACCGCCACCCCAGGTGGGAACATGCCTTGGGCTGGGACCTTTGATTGATCATCTCTGCACAATTTGGGGATCTGTTGGCAGGTTCATTTCAAACCTATCCCCTCTTGTATGATTTGTACAGTGCCCCCCTGCCCCGCTTAGATGTGTAGACGCCAAGGTCCTCTCACTCGTTTCATTTCAAACCTGCATTCGGGAGTTTTCAATAAGGAGCGCCAGACCATCTTTGGGGGGCCGCCTGGTGGTCACCACTGGGCTGATGGGGACAGAACCAGTATCAACCTTCGGCCGGTTGTCCCAGCAGCAGGGCTTCTTCAACCAGGCACCCACGGCCGTACGCTGCTGTTGAAGTGTAACTGAAGCGTGCAAGTATAAACATTGCATGCTACATACCTTGATGCCCTCCCCTGCCCCTTTTGACTCTTGTGTCTTTTTCATGCCCTTCCCTTTTGCTGCTGCTTCCTTGCCCCCACAGCCCTTCCAGTATACGCTGCCTCAGGCCCCTGCAGCCCTGGCTGACTTCACAAAGGTTGCCAAGGCAGTCAGGAAGGCGCTGAGCGGTGTGGGCACGCCTGATCCATCCCGGCGGCGTCATATGACCGCGACAGAGGCTTCATATCCGGATCTGGCAACGAACCCAGATAAAGATGGTGATGGCAAGCCTTATTTCGGCGCTCTCTTCGTGCAGTTGGCCTGGCAGTGTGCGTCTACGTTCAGATCCACAGACTATCAGGTGCGTGATGAGGGGGGTGGCTAGGATTGCGGGAGTGAGAATGAATTAAATGTGTGCAGGACGTTTGGGAGGGGCATACTGGCTTACTGGTACCTGCTTGTTGAAAGATGGGGAGTTGTGTTAAATTCGACTTTTTTGTTCCATTCCGAGGATATTTGTGCTTGTTACTTCTTATTCAATGCGAGACGATGACAAGCTACGTTATGTTGGCTTGTCTGAGAGGTTGAGGCCTAGTCGATGTGGTTGTCTGTCTGCTGCTGCAGGGTGGTTGCAATGGTGCTCGCATCCGCCTGTCTCCGCAGAAAGACTGGCCGGGCAACGCGGGGATGAATGAGGTATGGCCCCTTGACATCCCGGGGGGCACACTGACCAAAGCAGGAACCCCTGTCATAGGCGATTTAAGGGTTTAAACGAGGCAGGCAGCTGTTTAAACGAGGCAGGCAGCTGTTTAAACGAGGCAGGCAGCTGTTTAAACGAGGCAGGCAGCTGTTTAAACGAGGCAGGCAGCTGTTTAAACGAGGCAGGCAGCTGTTTAAACGAGGCAGGCAGCTGTTTAAACGAGGCAGGCAGCTGTTTTATTCATTGCAGCTGCTTGTCATCGTGGATTGTCTATCCATTCATACCTAAGAGTAAATTAAGAATTAAATTCGGGTCGTGAAGCGTCTTCGCGTCTTTAGAGAAGTGGAGAGGCAAAGTGCCATCCATTCATCCCTAGGAGTAAATCCTGCACTACAGGTCTTAAGCATCTTGAAATTGTCCAGGTGCCTCGCTTCCTGCTGGCCTTGCTCCCTGAATACTGTGACGGTTCTTGTGTTATGCATTCTTGATGATCAGGTGCTGCACGTTCTGTCCAACATCAAGTCCAAGTTTGACAAGGGAGATAGCGGTGTCCTCTCCTGGGCTGACCTGATAGTTATTGCAGGGGGCATAGCGCTGGAAGATGCATCAGGTGAATAACTGGCTGTAGGGCAGGAGTCTCAGGGCATGCATTTTGTAGCCTAAGTCAACATGTACTACTCTGTACTATTTTGAAATATCATACTGGTGTGTCAGATTTTATGAACCAGATCTGGAAATTCCAGATGCTGTGCGCTTACAAGACCATGCCAAAACTTCAACTAATTTGAACTCACCTGTGTGGCCCCACTTTATTTCCTACGCTGGCAGATGCTGATTTTGAATTCTGTGGCGGCCGTGTGGATGCTGAGGAGGGTGGCCCAGAGTTCTTGGCTCCCCTGTCGATCCCTGATCCTGTGCTGGCCATCAATCAAGAGATGCAGCTGCTGGGCCTGACAGTGAGGGAGGAGGTTGCACTGCAGGTGTGGATTTTGAAGTTGAATTTGATGCAAGAGACGTGTCATGATTTTCAATTTGATTTCGCTGGAATTTTCCAATAAATAATTGCAGGTCCTGTCAGATTCTCTTGACGTTCAGCTGATGAATGTATCCCCGGTCAGCAACTCATGCGACTTGGTTTCACATGTCACATGCGAGGCCAGTAGCGCCTGTCCTGCATGAAACTCTACCTTGTTGAGGTGCCCTTATACTGTCCCTGTCACCCAGGCCCGGCTTCGTAGCCCTGTGAGGCAGCTCCGGCTAGGGTACAGCGGGTCATGGAATGATGGGCACGTGGAGGAGCTGTCCAACCGCTACTTCCAGGTTGGTGGATGAAGGTTGACTTTTGCAGGCAGAATGTGTAGAACCTGCAAATTTGCAGCAGCTGAGGGTGTTGAGATGGTTCTCGGCCTGCGTAAGGCTCTGCTGTCCCCAACATAAATTCACTGCATGCTGAATCCATGATCAAGGCACTTAATCCTGCTCCTTCCGGCCAGGTGTTGCTGCGAAATCGCTGGGAGGCAAGTGGGAGCGCGGCTGGGATGGCTGAGTACAAGGCTGAGGTGGATGGTCAAGTGCTGTACATGCTGCCGGAAGATCTTGCGCTGCTGCACGATGCGACGCTGCTGGACATCACGGAGGAGTTTGCATCGGACAATCGGGCATTTCTGTTGGAGTTTATTGGAGGGTGGACTAAGCTCATGAACGCTGACCGTTTCGATGGCTCAAGGGGTTCAGTGTGCTAGTCATCTGAAGGAAATAAATCCTCGTCCTCATCCAGGCCATCGCCTTTGGTATGGAATAAAGCTCTTGCTTGATGAGGACGCCGGGTTCTGGCAGCTTCAGGCCACTGCTGCGATTGGGTGGTGATTGGGTTGAGGATCCTCGGACCATTTGAATTGCGTTGCGCAGCTAACAGGAAGGTGTATCACAATGCACATCCATGTGGGGCCTAGTGGGTTCGTCTTTTGGACAGTGCCGCATCAGAACTGTGTACTATTATCCTGAGGTCATAACAATTGCATTGTGTAGGTTACCATGAAGATGTAACACATCCATGCCGGGTTTGGTGGGGCCGTTCTTTGGACAGGGCTGTATCAAGGGGGTCCATTGAGTATTGAGCACACAGTGGAATTTAGTCTGATTTTGTGTGACGGGTTGCTATGACCATCGGTATGTCATGTTGTTGCAGAAAATGAATAGGTTTCGAATAGATGAGAGTATTTTTACTGTTGATGACTAGTTGCGACATGACAGATTTGACGCACTCTGTTTCTCTTAATACCGAAATTGGAATTCATTTGTGCCAGACCTCTTTTCTCAGTTTACCCCAGACCCCAGATTGTCTACGATGTAAGATGAATTCCTGTGACAGATCGTACATGGCTTTCAGCATTTCCTTAAGGAGTTCATAGGTTTTCACAGCTCACCAGTCTCCAGCCAACTTATAAGCGTGTAGCTCACTCGCATGATTGAGACAAATAATTTGCAGTACACATACTTTCCAAGACATAACACTTCTTCACATTTGATGTTTAAAAATGGTCTCCAGTACAGATATATGAGTAGTCAGGATTGTTCAGATTTTTCATAAAAGCACCACCCAAATGCATAGTAGGCCATTCCGTTTAACATCACGGAACAAGAAGACATGTCGGGTAGGCAGAGAAGATACAATTCAACAATTGAGTTCACTAGAGACTACCTCTCACCAAAGCCTCTGAGAAAAGATAAGGCAATAAAATAACGGTGTACCACGGGGCAGAGGTCAAGACCCCATCAACGTTGGGGGGCGGTAATTTGACATCATAGAAAATGGAAAGAGAGAGAGAGCTTCCTCTGAATAATATCATCTGCCAATGCTGTTTTACCTGTAGACCTTGCTCAAAAACAGCTCAGCCGCATGAGCGCCTAACTAAAAGGGGCAGAAAAAAAGGAAAAGAAAAAACAGGGAAGGGACAGATAAAGCAGGGGGTAAAAGCTGGAAAGGGAAGGGAAATAAAGTTATAATCTCTGACAACGTGCAGGCCTCAACTATATATACTTCGTCTTCCACAAGAGCCAGGACATTACACCCAAGCTTGCCCCGGTGTACCTGGCGGACGTTGTAGCACCATTCGGAGAATCTGCCCATCCCTGCTCCCTAAGTTGATCCTGCACGCTGGGGCATTGAAAGGAAGCATGCAATGCGTCCTCCACATGCTCGCCGTATCACCTAGCCTACCATCGCTGGCAGCAATGTTTATCACGCTCACCGCTGCGCCGTCCTCAAGTGTCAGACATGTTGACGGCTCCGAGCCACAGCCTTCAATTTGTGCGCACGCAAGCACACTCCCTTGGGCTGGTGCAGGCCCTGGCCTGCCGTAGGCTGCAACCAGACGCGCTTGGCGACCATAGACCTGTGTTAAGTGGCAGGATCTCTGGGGTCCCCTGTGCCAGCTGCATCCAGCTGCGCCCGCTGGTATTCTGCATCAGCTAACGCTAGCACCTCTGTGTCAGGTAGCGGCTGCAGGTCAGTCGCTGTCTAACGCAGTTTGGGACGGCTGATCCCAGCTCCAGCTCTCCAAGGCCCCTAGCAAATCACTACACCAATAGCACCCTCCAGTGCACTGCCTGACAGCGAGGTGCATGTCGACCGCCAAGACTGCCGCCATGAGTGGACTGTCTTGCTGTGCTGCTGGTGTTACCACTGCGTTGTAGAAGCGAAGGACATGCTGCCACCAACATCGCTGTAACGGCTGGATCTGCAACTCCCTCATGACCCCCCAGCTGGCAGCGGACGCAGGTAGCCCAGCAGCCTGGCGCAGATGCTGGAGGAATCTGGACTGCATTCTGCTGTTGAGGCAATGCCGCGGCCTCAGGTGATCGGTGGCCCACACCACATCACCGTAGTTGGCCGCAGGCGCTGCATAGACAAGCGCCATCCGGATGCGTGTAGGTAGATGATGCCTGACGTGCACCTTGGCAGCCATGCCGCGGACACGGTGCTACGCGGCAGCCAAAGGCCCCTCTCTTCCTTGCATGGCCTTCCTCTTGCTGCCGCTCTCATGCTGAATGATGCCCAACAGCTTAAAATTCTGGACACGCTTCAGCACTATCATATCGGGGCCATACAGGCAAGGATGGGCTGATTGCCGGCGCTGCGCAGCTAAGCGGCTGCCAAACTCCAATATCTCTGTCTTGCTAACGTTGACTTTGGGGCTGCTTGACCGCCCCATATTCATGCAGGGTATCTAGCATGCGCTGCAGCCCTGTCGGGCTGCTGGCTAGCAGGGTGAGATCATCCGCATAGAAGAGGCACCTGAGTCGTCGCCCCGCCCCCAGCATAATGCCCTCTGCCGGGCACTGGGCTGCGATCATGCCCGACAGATCCCTGATATAGAGACTGAAGAGGCGGGGGCTGAGTGAGCAGCCCTGCTTGATACCGCGGGTGCAAGGCACAGGGGCGGTGTTTTTATGGCCGTCTGCGAGCGTGTAAACTGCACCTTTGTAGAGCGCTTGCACAGCGCGCAAGAAGCATGAAGCCATGTGAAGCCGCTCAGGATCATCTGCGTACAACTTCACATTTTTGACTGAGATGGAAGCAGCGGACCTGCCTGCCATAATTCGGCTTGCCTTGCAAAGTTTCTGCAGTCCTTGTTCTGCTAGAAGACTGAACTTGAATGCCGGCATGGTGTAGTCTCCTCACTCTTCTCATGTTCTTCAGCAAAGCGTATTCATGAACATGCAGATGCAAATATACAGTATCATGTCAAAACCTACGGCGAAAGGGGCTTGGTGCTGCAAGCCCTGCTGCTTGGGCCAATGGCGGTAGTCCGGTTTAGGTCCCTCCCCATCAGCACAGTGCGGTGGTGGTTGTCCCCTCTGGTGGCTGTCTGGAATCCTGCCGAAGGGCATTGATACAAAAACGTGTTTTCTGCCAGTTTTGTTTAGACTGAAGACAGACCTTGAAGGGGATAGCCTTCCACACGGTATACATTATTTTGCCTAGAGATTTTTCTTCCAATTTGGATCCCTCCACCTGGTTTGGATCAAAGAGAGTTGAGGAAAAGGCTTGAGAGGGGCAAGGTTCACTCCGGGCTGCCTTTTCCTTTGGAGGGGGGTAGTTCTTTCCTTTGTTTTCTCCTTCTTTCCCTCTTAAGTTTATTTTCTTCCAACGAGACAGTTGGGCGCCCACGCGGCCGAGCCTTTTTGAGCAGGGCCCAGAGATGTTATGTCATTGACCTGGTTTGGATTAGGGTTTCAATGGTTTGGATTCGAAACAAAACTGCTTACCGGTATGGTGAAGGGAATATGATCATGTAAGGGTATTTCCAAATTTTGAACTAGTCAAACGTGGCCGGGATTTTGAGGCTGCCATGTCAATGACGTCACACCTCTGGGCCCTGCTCAAAAAGGCTCGGCCGCGTGGGCGCCTAACTAAAGAGTTAGGAGAAAAGAACGAAACAAACACCAGGGGTCAGGAAAGAAAGGAGGGAGAACGGGAGGCTGCCAGGTGAGCACATTTCATCATGGTGGGCATCGATCAGCACGTCTGTTCAGCAGTTAAGGATCCATCGGCAATGCTCGTTGTCAGGACGTGCACAAACAAAAAATCCATGCGTCGCAAGCAACGGGCATGCACTATCATATTCCTACAGCACGTATCGCAGCGAGTTCAAGAAAGAGCAACGCAGTCATTCCAGATAACCATGAGTCGGAAATTTCGGACAAATCAAAGAAGGCCTGTCACACTAACTGGAATCCAGTAGAACCAGAGACCTTTCCCCAGACTAATCTAGCCTCAAGAAGCTACCAAGAACCAAAGCATCAAGCACGTCCAGAAATAACTCCTAAACAAGAGCGTTCTAACAGGGCAAATGAAGCTGCCCCAAGGCTGAGTTAGGAGCCTGCCACAATTAAGATAAATTTGGCAGCCATCATTCATCACCATCCCACATCGATCAGGACGTTTTCCCCACCGGACCATTTCATACGGATGTAGGGGGGTGAGAAAAACATCGGTATGCTCAGAATAATGGGGTAGGGAGGGGGACATATTTGCACCCTCTCAAGAAGAAACTCTGAAATCCAAATTCCCTTGCAAGTTGCAGCCCAGCACCCAAAGCAAACTATATGCCATGGATTGCCACCACCCTAATTTGCGCATTGCGATAGCTCCATGTCCACCATGCTTGCCAGGCGGACACGCAAGGCTTGCAACTGGTCAAGGGACAGCGAGGGGGGGGGCGGCAGAGGGGGCTGACGGACATGTGCCTTTTCAGCAGGACTATTGCCCCCAGGCTGGGCAGGACTTATCTGATCAGGCCGCTCGAATGGCGCGGCCGGCAGCAGTGCAGTCGGCTCTGACTGGCCGTGTGGCAGCTCAGACTGGCTAGAGGAGGGCTGCGGCAGATCCGCCGGGAGGCTAGATATTGCCATTGACGGGTCGAATGGGCTTGATGAGACTCCTTTCCGCCTAGATCTCCCAGATCTAGATTTACCGGATCTACTCCCGGCGGCAGGTGCCGAGATCCTAGGAGGTGGCAATGCCAGGGCCTCTCTTTCTGCGCTGGGCCAAAGGGCGATATCGTACCATTCCCGAGGCAGGCCCACCTCGACGCGCGCATCATGATTGAAAGGACCCTTGAGCAGGTCGGGACACAGGCTGGCCAGCCACTGCTTGAAGGTGCTTGAGCCAGGCATGCCCAATGCCCAGCACACTCGGCCAAACCACAACGCGCCCACCGCCACATGAGCCTTCTCCTCTGTTGCAATAGCATTGACAATCGCGGCAGATCGGACGTCACCATTACCAGTCAGCTTCTCCACTAACCTAGGCCCGGCGTCCAGCCCTCGGGCCTCTTGCGACATGGGGATGATGGCCAGTCTAGCACCCAGGTCCCCCGCGCTCATAATGGCACCTTCCCACAACAAGTTGTGCGCGGGCATGTCGCCGTAGTCATGACCCATCTCAGCCAACCGTTGCAAGCACCAGCCCAAGTGACGCGACTCGTCGTCTGCCACCCTCGCAAAGTCCTCGTAGAAGCCATCCGGCAGGCCGATGTGCGCGAAGCGTGCCACAGTGTCCCATGCCAGGTCGATGGCATTGAGCTCGATATGTGCCAGGTTGTGCAGCAGGTGCGCCGCCAGGGGCAAGGGGGACGTGCGGTCAGGGGTGGGCACCTCCTTCGGCGGCACCAGCTGAGGCTTCTCGGGTCTTGCCGGTCGATCAGGCGGTGCTGGCACAGCAGCACCTGAGCCCTCAACGCTGCATGCGAGGGAAGCCATGTCTGCTTGATCTAGCCGCGGTGCCGCTGGCTCATCCCGCAAAATCCCCTCCTCTCCCAGGTCCTGCCTTGCTCGTCCCCGTTGAGGCTCGTTCTGGCTGGGTGGCATCCGCAGCTGTGACTTCTGCCTCTGTGTGCCGCCTGCGCAGTGGAGGGGAAGCTCTCCCATGCTGTAGGCCCGCCAGGCCCGATGTGTGATGGCAGCCTTGCCCCTCGGGCAGGCCGTGTTCAGGACCTGCAGGGCGCATGCCACTAGGCTGCCAGCCAGCGGAGTGTCTTCGTACAGCAAGGCGCCTGGGGCTGGCATGTCGGATGTTTGGCCCGCGCTGCCCCAGCCACGGCGCGTGTCAATGCCTCGGGCCCGCCAGACATGCAAGCCGGGCCACTGGTACACATCCTCGGCGGGGTGTGACGACAAGAGAGGCGATCCTGCTCCAGCTGCGCTAGCCATGCTTGGTGTGCAGGGTTCGGCGGTGGCTCCTGCCTGCTGGCATGGCCATGAGGGTACCACAGGCGACGTGGCCGGTGGCTGCTGTGGGAAGAAGTTGCCTCCGGAAGAATCCTCTGAAATGCGTGTGTCATCTAATGCGCTTGCTCTCGGTGGTACACAAGCTCGAAGAACCGACGCGACGCCCGCTCCACATGGACGGTAAGGTTGAGAACCGAGGAGGCATTGGGTTGGCCTGAATCTCACGGGGTGCCCGATAACGGAGCTCATGCTGCAGAACAGATCGAGGCTACGTTGTGAAGAAGAAGGACGACATCCTGTGTGCGGCTTGTGGATGAAAGGTAAAGACAACTTACATTCTGTATTATCACAAGTGTGAGGCTGGCCGATTGCCTTCCAACCGGTACCATACGCGTATGGTCGTATGCATACGACCCCGAAAACCCAATGGGCATTTGTTGCATCACAGGTTTATCCAAGAGCCATGCAAGCGACTCTGGATTCACAAATCTCTCAATAACATTCATTAGAAAATATACTGCCATAGAATCCCGGGGACGAGTCCAGCCCCCTAGGTGACAGGACCCTTATCCCACTCGAGGTAAAGCACGCTACCAAAGAACGGCGCACCACTCTAACTTGATTATTTGAAGCGTCGAGGCAGAGACCTATAGCCCTGAATACCAAAACCCAATTATATGACCAACAGCTACTGCGTTAAGCGCTAGGTTTGGAGGTATAACAACACCGGTAAAGCAAGCGCGTCTTGAAAATCGCACTTCTGTTTGTGAAATTTCTGTAGAACTTATATCTATATCCGTACCGAAGTCGAACTAGGCATGCCCTAATAGTTTAGTAGCAGAATATCTGCTTCCCATGCAGATGACCTGGGTGCAAGTCCCAGTTAGGGCACTCAATTTTAGAACATTTTAAAGAGATTGAGCTTCGATCAGGGTCATGGCAACGAAAGGGTTTGGGAGTCAGGATAGGCTGCCTTTTCGCATGCAGAATTTGGACACAAGCACTGACCTTGAGATCGGGCTACCTTGCTAACATCATTGTAGATGAATATTGATGAGACTGACAACCGCCTGTCATTACTGGGTGCACTCGAGACCATGGAGCAGGGAGGAACCACCAGTCCTCAAATTGACCACTATCCGTCACAGGCGGTTAGTAGAAAACCTCTGGGTCGCAGCCTTCGAACCAAGCACCTAGCTGGGGGGTATCCACGGACCAACACATAGTTTACAATCGTTTCAGTAACTTGCTAATAACCTATATGTACATCTTATACCGGTATAACATGGACACCAGCCGTGCGTGGTGTGTGCAGAGACAACCTACTAATCGAGCCAACTTCACGTACAGAATTCAACCAGAACAATCGTGGATCCGAAAGATCTCCTGAAATAGGCCATTCCATACCCCATGATTTAATTTGATGCTGCACAAAAAAAAAAACATGATGGACAAGACATGATAACTGCCTGGGATACCTGGGAATGTAACACATGTTTCGCCTCGCCCATCCTCGACATACACGCACTACCATAATATAAACGACCTCGTTTTTTACATGCGGCCAAGCCGGGCCCAGAGGTGAAAGGCCATTGACCACTTCAACATGACCCAGCCCCCAAAACCAGCTGGGCACAATATTTGTTCTGCATGGTCAAGAGAAGTCAAGCTCCCACCCATTACTACGCACCAACACACATGTGGCGACGAGCAGCGAAATAGGATTTCAATCAACCGATAGGATAGGCCAACGCGAGAGCCACTGCAGCATGGCATGGCAAGACCCTTACAGCTTGGCTTTGTACACAACTGCCATGCCACACACAAATTATATCAAACTTAAGTCTGTCCTCTCCACAGTTTTGCTATCTGTGCCTCAGGGCCAATCTTAACAGCCTCAAACTGCAACCTGTTTGAGCTCTAAACTTGCATGCCAACAGTGACACCGATTCGGCAAAGTCGCCAGTCCAACTTCGCTACAGCACTCACTCGAGGTTTATAACTCGTCAGTACTGTAGTCAGTTACTTTCCTCGAGGCCTTCCAACCTGTCAGTTGCCTTCTTCCTAAAAGAAATTCCTCAAGCAGCTTAGCACATTGAGCCACTAGAACCGTTAAAGCGGTCTGCATTCATCAGCTTGGTCCACCCCCCAAAGAACTCTGCGAGGAACGCCCGGTTGTCCGATGCAAACTCCTCAGTGATGGCCAAGAGCGTCGGGTCATGCAAGAGCGCAAGATCTGCCGGCAGCATGTACAGCACTGCGTCTCCGGCTGCGTTTCTGTACTCAGCTTTGCCAGCCTCGCTCGTGCTCACCTCCCAGCTGTTGCGCAACAAAACCTGGCCGGAAGCAATAAACTCGGACAACGCCTTGTGCGACAACAGGTGACAGACCTTGCTCAAGGTGTAATCAGGGTCTGGCAGACTGTATCCTCAGCACATCTACATGGGCTAGCAACCATTGTGCAACCGCAAACGTTTGATCAACAAAGAAATGCGTGCAGTGCCAGGTGTACCACGCTCTGATTAAAACATGATCCAGGCAGTTGAAGCCGTATTGCCTGCAGTACAATCACCCCCTTACCCACATACCTGGAAGTAGCGGTTGGACAGCTCCTCCACGTGGCCATCGTTCCATGACCCGCTGTACCCTAGCCGGACCTGCCTCACAGGGCTACGGAGCCGGGCCTGGGTGACAGGGACAGTATAAGGGCACCTCAATTGATGAAATACAGATCCTCGAGTCTGCCCTTTTTTATTTTCGTATTTTCGTTTTCCAGGTGTACCGTACTCCTAGACTAATCGGATCTTAGGAAACAAGGGATAAAGAAATAAACGTGTCCATGTTGGAGGCCTCCAACAGCAGTATATGGAGGCAGGTAAACAAAGGCAATACACATATGAACAGTCTCTTGAATGCAAGAGAACTGAAGATACGCCAGCGGGAACAGCGCAAGGACAAACGTCAAATACTCTTCTTCACCAGGGATTTGTACACGCTTTCCGTTGTTTGCGCGGTGGATTAAGTCTCCCACTCAACTGGCGGAGCCTATCCCAACCGGAAGCCACATTTATAATTCGAGTCCACACCTGAAGCGCCACCGCCTGCCTTGCTGTCAGGCCTAGCAGCAGCATCTCCTCGTGTGCGGCCAGCACAGGGTCCGCGATCTCTCGGGGTGCCAGGTACGCGGGGCCTCCCTCCTCCGCATCAACGCGTCCGCCGCAGAAGTCGAATTCAGCACCTGTCAGGACAGGGCACGAGAGAGGGCCGCTGGTGAGCTTACAGTGTTTTCAAGCGTACCCCAAAGCATTCATCTTAAATGTGTAGACTGTAGCAGCGAGGGTAGCAGATAAAAACACGCGCAGGATTTGAAGAACAGCCAGGATGCCAGACAGCCATGACATTGCGCATTTGTATTCACCACCAACACAACTACAGAGCCCTGTACCAGGCCTGTGGGATCTATCAAGATCCCTTGCCCCTACTGCCATTCACTCCAACATTCACACTCAATTTCACCTGATGCATCCTCCAGCGCGACATCCCCAGCAATAACAATGAGGTCGGCCCAGGAGAGCGCGCCATGCCTGCCGTAGTCGAACTTGGACTTGACATCAGACAGGACTTGCATCACCTGATACAAACGAGCATTCATGACAAGTTTTGCGGGTTGCAGGGATTATACAATGGGTCCAAATGCAACTTCAGTGGATTGCACCTCATTTACCTCAAGATTCATACGCAGCCAAGCTAGGCTAAATGAGTCATCAAGATCAGCATGGCCTAAATGCACTGCCAGTAGATTGCACCTCAAAGTATGCAATCAAGGTATTGTAGGCTAATGAAACATCAAGATCAGCGTGCACAGGCTGAGTGGTGAGCAGAGGTTTCGAGAGACGGTGACGCTCTGCAGGGCGCCACCGGGTAGGAGTCCGGCAAGGCGGCCAAGTGGTACAATCTCTATCATATCAGCGATGCTCTGTTTGAAAACACGATTTCAATTCACAGGGAATTTCCCTGTCAGAGTCAAGCCTCAGGCAGACTCGGCAGACTCACCTCATTCATCCCAGCATTGACCGGCCAGTCCTTCTGGGGGGACAGGCGGATGCGGGCACCGTTGCAGCCGCCCTGCATCAGGCAGCATGAGACAGCATCAGGCACACAATGAAACTCACTCACCAGGAGAGAGGTGATATAAACCAAACAATGCAAGCCTAGAGATCCGCCCCGCCATCACAAACCTGATAGTCTGTGGATCTGAACGTGGATGCACACTGCCAGGCCAGCTGCACGAAGAGAGCGCCAAAATAGGGCTTGCCATGAGCACCCTCATCCGGCTTCATCCCCATCAAGATTGGCAGGCCCTCTGAAGGTTCCGAGGCCAATCCTGCCGACGAGGCCTGCAAGCTCCTTCTGGCAGCAGCTGCAAGTGGGATATTTCACACAATTCTGTTTCCAAACACATTTTCAAAATGCTTAAGGATAAGAGGGTATCAGGCTAAGAAATCAGGTTTGATTCCTCAGCCTTGTTAGCCAGGTCATCGCAGCCAGACAAAACGATCAGATCCAGCGAGGAGAGAAAACACACAAAGTTGTGCCTATGACAGCTTTGTTTCCGATCTTGTCGCTGCTGCCTATTCAGCGGAAAGGTTCCTTGCACCCGTTGCAAGGCTATGGGTAGCACCAGAAATATAAAACGAACAGGAATGTGAAGTTGGCGACAATTGTTTGGTTTGTTTGCACCTGTCAGCTGAGGCTTGCCGTCGCCGCTGAGCAATTTCCTGACTGCCTTGGCCACTTGCTTGAAGTCCGCCAGGACTGCAGGCGCGTCGGGCAGCGTATGCTGGAAGGGCTGTGGGGATAAGCAATGGCAGCAACAGCAACAGCAGCAGCAGCAGCAGCAGCGGGGGGAGTATCAGCCACGTCTACAGAGGCGTCGGGCAGCAAATGCTGGAGGGGCTGTGGATATAAGGAATGGCAGCAACAAGGTGAGGTGATAGGCATCAGCCGGGGCTGCGAGTGGGCCTGGTTTAGGGAAACATAAGGGGATAAGGCACTACAGGTAGTCATTCAGACGTGCAGCTGGCTTTGACCAGAGGCGAGTCAGGAGGACAGCTGTAGACAAAGCTATGCTGGTTGGGCTTCAACACGTGGGCACACAGGGGATTTGTGGGAACTATATCAGGTTACAGAAAATGCCTGAAAGGACAAGCAGCCATGCAGCTGTTGCAGACAGGCGGGCTACAGGGCCTGCCCGCTTCAGAGGTCGCTCGGGTCTAGCTCAGCACCCAAGCAATCCCCTGCGTGGCGACAGGAAAAGACTGAAGACAAGTGGAGGACAGATAACAGCCGACAGCTGAAGTGGGTGAGGTACCCACCTGGGGTGGCGGTGCGTCATCGTTGATGCACCTCGTGGCAGGCCCCATGTCCCGCGTCACAAGCTTGTACCAGGCCGCTCCAAAGTCATTCTCCAGCTTGCCGATGTCGCTCGCATACAACTTGACCAGCTCCATGTAGGCGGGGTCCTGACAGGGAGGGATTCATCAGTTCAGCCGGAAGCTTGCCTCCGGCAGGGAAAGCACTTGGTATGTCCAACATAATAGCTGTACAGTTAAGGGTATCGCATCATGACTTCATCAGTGGCGTATACCTTGAGGACCGGGCGCTTGACATCATCAGCCTGCTATTTATGCTACCAGCAGCCCAACCCTTTATTTAGCTCTCACACTAGTGTGAAAGGGAAATAAAAAATAAGCGCTATTGGGGCCCCAAACGGTAGAGGCACCTTTCGCAGCAGTGCAGCTTTCGTATCAGGCATCTCTAATCTATGCGCGCAAAGTCTGACACGGCATTTGAATTTTTCTAGCTCTTTGATGAGTCATGAATCATATCAATAGAGTCATGAGTCATGAGTGATGAGTCATCAATACAGTCATGAGTCATGGATCATCCACCCTGATGACTCGCACCTCTATCAGCGCAACGTCTGTTGTGAGCATGCCCACATCAGGCGGCAGCGGCTCTGGCCCACCCTTGCGCTGGACCGGGGACCATTGAGGGGCGTCACCGGGGCTCTTGACGAGCTTGAAGTCGTAGTCAAGCAGAGTGGTGAAATACTCGTTGGTCCACTGCGGGCAGTGAACAGGGTGGGCTGTTCAAATTGAGGTTCGAGAACATCAGTAGAGACCTGGCTGTGGTCAAATTACCATTTGCTAGACGATAGGAGCAAAGCAGGTGGGGAGAGGGGGGGCACGACCACAGTGAGCAAAAGGAGGCTGATAAGGTTGCTGCCTGTCTCTTGTCTTGAGGAATGCTATATACCAGCTGCAGCTCACGGCTCATTTGACTTCTGTGGCTTTCTCGAGTTATATCAGACCCTCGCTTGTGATCCACACAACGTTCTCCTGCCTTGTTTGTACATGATCCTAATTCCATCTATCTCATGCCCTTCACCTCCATGGGCCTGCTGATCCTCTGCAGGTCAGTGTAACACCTTGCTTTAACATTTAAGGAAGTCCTAGTCCCAATCCTAATCCAACACATTCCCCTGATCACCTCAGTGGGGCTGCTGGTTCGCTCACATGCCTAGCTCAAGAGCTGAATCAGTTACTTAAGGCTGCGTCCGCCCAGGATGCAGTGGCAGGATACGTTGAAGGAACCTCAGCAGCCTGCTGGTTCACTGGGTTTTCAACACAACACTTGCTAATCCAGAGAGAAATTATTTAAGACATCCCTATCTCTCATCCACATGGTGCTCCTCTTCACCAGAGGCTTGCAGGTCCATCACCGCATTCCAGTTGACTAGATGGTCAGCCACAATTTAAGCCAGTACCTCGACCAAAAGGAAAAGGGGAGTATAATAATCAGGTATCCCCTCTGACCCTTCACTTTGCTTGGCCTGATGTTCCACTTCAATTTAATCCAGTACCTTGCCAAAAAGAAGTTAAGGCAAATATAATAACTGGGCTTGCCCTTCCGCTCCTCACCTTGTTTCACCTGGTGGTCCACTTCAATTTAATCCAGTACCGTAACAAAAAGGAATTTTAAGGATATATAATAATCAGGTATCCCCTCTGGCGCACCTCACCTTGCTTGGCCTGATGGTCCACTTCAATTTAATCCAGTACCTTGCCAAAAAGAAGTTAAGGCAAATATGACAACCAGGAGTCTCCTGCACGCCCCTTACCTTGGTTGGCTGGCTGGTCCACTGGAACTCAAAGCCAGCAGTGAACGTGTTCGGTCCCTTGCCCTTCTCGGGTCCAGACCCACAGGTGCCCGGCCATGGGTCTGCGGGGCTGCTCTTCGGGTCAGGGCCAGGGCCCGTTGGGCAAGCACCTACAGAAGGGAGGAGCACATCAAGTTGTTGCATGTCTCTGCAAAGGTGAACTTCCAGCCTTGCCAATAATACTGATAGTTGATAGGTCAAAGTAGCCTTGCCAATAATACCTTGACAGGTCCAAGTAGCCTTGCCAATAATACTGATAGTTGATAGGTCCAAGTAGCCTTGCCAATAACACTGATGGTTGATAGGTCCAAGCAGTGCAAACAGGAAGAACAAACACGGCAGAATCAGACTAGAAACAGCAGGGATGGGGATTCCGACTCACTATGTGTCTTTCTAAAGGCGTGGCCACCCCCGATCAGAACCACGCCCGAGCAGAAGGCGTCGCCACCCCCGAGCAGGATCATACTAGAAACCAGCAGGGATGGGGACTCACCGTGTGTCTTCCCAAAGGCGTGGCCACCCCCGATCAAAGCAACAGTCTCGGAGTCGTTCATGCTCATCCGCGCAAAGACGCCGCGAATGTCGTGTACGCTTTTCTTGGGAACAGGCTCGCCCATGAAGCCATGAGGGTCAACGTAGATGAGCCCTGAGCGAGGAAAGCAGGAATGATCAGGTGAAGGTGGGCAGCAGGAGGACATAGTGCCTTCAGGATCCATGAGGGCCAACGTAGGGAGCCATGAGGGTCAACGTAGATGAGCCCTGTGCGGGAGCCATGAGGGTCAGCGTAGATGAGGTGGGCAGCGGGAGGACATGGTGCCTTAAGGGTGGAGAGATGAAGGCTAGGCAGACAGGGTCATTAAAGTGCCCTTACGTTGTCGGTACAACCACTCAAAACCCTAGGATGAGGGTGCGATGAGGGTGGGGGGCAAGGGAAAGGTCGCGGAGGCCATCTTGAAAGCATAAAAGCAGCAGATGAGAAGCCTAGTGGCCATTCCTGCCTGCAGTGTAGCAAGGATGCCCTCATGCAATTGACGGCACGACCACTCAAAAACCTTGGGTGAGGGTGAGAGGCAAGGGAAAAGATGCAAAAGCCATTTTGAGCAGTTCCCCTACAGGGTTCAGGGTTTAGGGTTAAAAGTCCAATCTTCTTTGAAGCCCTCAGCTCACAAATGACGCTGGCTCCCAAGGGTGATGAGCAATACCCCTACAGGGTTAAGGGTTTAGGGTAAAGGGTCCATCCTTCTTTCAGGCCCTCAGCTCACCAATGACGCTGGCTCCCAGGGGTGATGAGCAATTCCCCTGCACTTCACAGGGTGCCAGGGCAGCCTGAACATCAGACGCTCCCAGGGGCATACTGGCAAAGCCGTCGGCGTCATCAATACGGCCTGGGCGTTGGGGACAAAGAGGAGGACGAGGAGCCAGATCAGGTTTGCGTTTAGTCAGAACAAGAACACCAATCCACCCAAAGCTTTGTCATATGGGACGGGAAGGAGGGCCAAGCATTCTGAGAAAGTGAAGCAGAGGAAGTTGTAGTCATGGTGTCACTGATAAGCATTCGCATGGAGGACCACTTCTTGGATTTCATTCTGGAGCACTTTCCGGACTTTTCCATATTGTAGGGCACCAGGGAGGACTACCGCACAGCACTTCAGCTCAAAAAAACTTCCGCGTCCTTCAACCATACTCCAGCGTTGCATGCTGGTCCAAGAGATCAGCCATGCGACGCAGGCTCGTTACAGTTAAGGCAAAGACACGGGCTAGCCATATCATTTAAATAGCAGGCGGAACATTCGAGTATCAAACCATAGCCCAGGTACAACAATCACAGTGCGCATCAGTGCATGAACAGTCACTTCTAGCCATGTTCAAGTTCAGACGTCCGTAATTCCCTATCCCAGAGGCGTGGAATAAATCCCACAATCCAACAAGAAAACAATGCAATTTGTATGCATGTACAGCCAAAAATTGTGCCAAGAAGTTGGAATGCTTGGAGGTATAAGAATGTTTGTATGCCCCGTTACCTGCGCAGAAGCCAGTGGATGGCCCGCCCATGGACTCAATGGCGACAGTGCCTGACAGGACAATGAGGTCTCCCCAGGACAGCCCAGGGCCGTACTTGAGCTTGATGGGACGGAGGAGGGAGCGGGCCTGCAGGGAGAGGGGGCGAATGGTACACAGGGGGATCTCAGGGTCGAATACAAGATTGAGAGCTCTCGAAATAGCGGAAGCAAGCTGCCAAGCTGATGATTGTGAGATGATCCTGTCTGAGGTGTTGATAGACAGGATTCATGGCAGCTGGATCATACACTTGTTGGCATTTTAAAATTAGGAATCCTCAGCCTCACCCTTTCCCAAAGTATTTTTGACTAGGATCAGGGAAAGCCATGTGTGATCGTCCGTTCAGGCACAAGGATTAGGCGTTGAGGCTCCTATAGGAGCTCTCAGTCACCTTGTCCAGGTTGGTGTTGTCAGGCCAGCTGCGCTCGGGCTCAAATCTCTGACGCCCGCCGTCGCAACCGCCACGGCCGTCCCAGATACGATAAGAGCCGGTACAGTGCCAGGCCAGGCGAATGAAGAAGGGGCCGTAGTTTCCGAAGTCGGCCGGCCAAGACGGCTGAGAGTCCGTAAGCAGGGCAACGATGTCGGCCTGCATTTATATTTAAAAGTGTAATCAAAGAACATGCAGGACAAGCCTTGTAAGGCGAAAATTCACACAAGATAACAGCGCACATTTTAAGCGGACAGGGCCTCGGTATGGTTCAGCCACATTCAAGCCAGGTTTGACATTCAAATTTGAATTTCACAATGGGTTTGAATCGTGGGCTGGGGCTTGTTTTGTCCAGGGATGTCATAAAACCACCAGGTTCAGCCCAGAAAATATTTCCGAGATAATCGGCAATGATGTCCATTCTCCTCTGGTTAGCATGTGATGAAGGGATAAGGAACGTAGCCATTTCGGCAGACCAAGGGACACCAGTCTTCGAACTGTGTCTGCACCCTTCGCAGAGCCAGATAGGCTCAAACGCCCCACCATGCTTCTGCATCATGGATCAACCACTGAAGATGCATAGAATTTTTAAGGGATCAGCATGTGAACAGTTGGCATAGGTGAAAGGTAGAAGGCAGAAAGTACATGTAAGACAGCCTGCATACCCACTTTGACAGCATTATAGTCGACAGAGGCAGCCAGTGCAGCGGCTTCTGAGCGCTGAGCATCGGCTCTGTCGGGCAGGATAGGCTTCGAGGAGGTGCCGAACCAGCCGGGGCTCATGAGGCGCGGCAGTTGATCTAACACGCTGGCGTAGGGACAGCCCGAGGAGGCCAGTGCCGAGATGGCGTGGCTGAGCGTCATCGCGGCGACGAATAGCGCTGTAGCGGAGCAGCGTGGCTGGTCGAGTGTCGGCATGCTGTGGTGTCGTGTATCGATCTGCCACGTAGGAATCATGAAGGAGAGGTGGTGATGGGAACGAAGGAATCTTTCGTCGGCAATACGGAGAGGAGACCCATTCAGCAAGAGAGAATTTAGCAAGGCCAATGCTTACCTAAATTGCGTCGAGTTGTAGAGGCCAGAGAGAGAGAAGTGGCATGCAAGGGCCTGGATCTATGACTCAGCAGTCGGCACCTTGGGGCACTGAAGGCCTGTATGTATGGGCTTGGTAAATTCCTGTCCTGAGATAGACCCGGGCAGCAAAATTAAAATATGTAGTGAAATAGTTCGGAAACTTATACAGGCTAGTATTGGAGGCATGCACAGGATCGGATATAGCGACAGGCCCAGACCTGTGACCAAACCGGTGGCCCAGATCCGCCCCTCCATAACCTATCATTGGATCCACGGTTAGTAAATCGACACCGTTATTAAGTCAGATGTGGATACCGGCATAATGTTTAGTCATATGTGCATATTACGTGAATGTGGATGTGGACGGGCGATTGCCGCAGGCATGCAGCAAATGTAGGTACAAGTTGATGAAAAACTTAAGATGATTACGGTAGTAAGGGAAAGCGTGACGCTTAGACAGACAATAATCCCCTGGCAAAAAGACTGCTTCAAAATGTGCACATTCAAGTAAAGATGCGTGCACGGTAGCCTAAGGCTGGCATACATGAATGTCAGCCTTAAGAGGTACATATCATTGAGGCATAGACATTTTCAGAGGCTGGAACTTCCTTTGTCTTTCTTTTCCAGCCAATAATCTATCCCTCCACTTTATTTCCCACTTGACTCCTTTTTTTCCTGCCCCCTTGTCTTTGTTGCGTTCATTTTTCCCAACCCTTCAGTCAGGCGCCCGCACGGCCGGGCCTTTTTGAGCCGGGCCCAGGGATGTAATGTTATTGACATGAATGCCGCCTAAAACTCCACCTTGACATTATTTGCAAAGAGTTATCTGAAACTCTGATATACCGTACACTTGTATGACCTTTCTGGTATTCATTAGTCAATGCTCAACTTGTATTGAGTCCCACTTTGGGGATCACACTCACTGTTCATGTGCGCCTCTTGAAGTATTAAGCGACACCTATATATAGGCCAAGCTCTCAGTGGGAAGTAGTGATTCAAGGACAGCCTCCGCGGGATCTCCTGCTAAATTCTCAGTTGGCTGAACTGCGCTCGAGGGTATGATTTTGTGCGGAATGCTAACTACCGGTAGCCTGTTACAGCGAGGGCCCAAGTGGAGGCTGGAGGCCAGATGCATGATGGTCGGCCTGGCGTTAGAAAACCTGCATGACAGAACGGCGGTGCTGATGTGAACTTAAATTTCAGATCTCACCACCAAAAATATGTAGCTAGGATTGAGTGGGCAGGGAGCCTTTTCCCATGATCCATAGCAGATGAGGTATGAGAGAAGTTTTTGTTGAGTTTTTGCAATCCTGCAGAACATCACATTTGATGCACGAATCATCTGCCCATAAACCAGTACCGGTAGTACCCCCCCTTGGGAAAGCAATCAACAGACAGACACCGAGCAGCAGCGTGGGAATGAACCCCGTAGTGCAGAAGATAAAGCCCCAATCATAAAACGAAGCTAAGCTGCGCTGATTCCTGACGACCCACTTTTATCCCATAATCATTCCCAAAGATCAAGTGCCCTACAATCCTACATGGGGCACTGGTTTCGCCTGTCAGGCATCACTATTACAGCACCAGCAGCCCATCCATTTAGGCATGTCAATCAACTCATGACATATGAAAACTCTTCTAGGTAACCAAAATATAGAGGGTCAGGCATGAAGAACTGAAAACCTCTGCCACAAACAGCTACCAGTACTTGCACCGGTGCGGGTAATATTCTTAAAAAAAATAGCTAAAAACACGCAACATGCAGCGAACACTCAGATGGCACAACTGAATGGAGCCATTCAGATACATATTAAAACAACAATGTGGTCGAACACTGTAGCAGCAACTCTGCACCCTGCCAAATGTGATGTTCCTTCAACCCACTTCCAAGCGGACAAAAATGATCCAGCCGATGAAAATGACATGGAAAATACTGCTACATACCTGCACGTTTTGTCCAATAAAGCGCTTGACATTTTCGACAAATTACCCTTTGAACCTGCACAGTCTATGAAGTCAAGACATGAGGCCAACTAGGAAAAAATCCTGGATGGTCAGCACCGGCAGGGGGTCTCCGAACCGGTACCACAAACAGCGGGAAACGAACTAAGGAACAAGGGAACTTCAGTGCAAAGACACTTCAGGGCTAATACAGTATATCACTTAATTATTTGTTGCACAGCAGCATTTCGAAAGACTCAAGGCACGGCACCCGCCTCTGGCCAAAGATGCACCCCCCAACGAGCCTGAGGCGGTGGCGCGACGCCATGCAGCCCGCCTGGGGGCTTTGGCAGAGAGCTGGCATGCCGCATGGTGTTGCCCTGAGCCACCTTGGAGTCGGTCATGCGGCCGGTGCGGTTGCGGCCACCCCCTGCCTCGGGGTCCTTCAGGGCGTTCCTGCTGCTGCCCCCAGCCTCCCTCTCTGGCAGGGGCATGGCACCGAACAGACCGTCTCCCGGCGGCAGACAATTCCCGGCTGAGGCAAAGTGACCCTCAGCAATATCTGAGAAGCTGGTGGCGCCCGAGCAAGCCTGCAGACCAGCGACCACTGCCAGGGCGGCTGTGACGGTAGACCCAGACGTCAGCTCGGAAGCTGTCGCTGATGAGGGTACAGCAGAGGGGCAGCCATCAAGGCTTCCAGACCGGGAGCTGCCCGCACTGTCCACCTCGGCCACCGCCGCCAAGTAGTTCCGTGCCGGTCCGGCGAACCCCGTCGACCTAGAGCCAAGCACTGCACGGTCTATGGCAGACAATGATGGCCCTTGCATCATGTCCGCGCTGAGACGCCAGCGCCGGGTGTTAGAGCTGCTTCGTCTGCCGCCACCGCTCCCGCTCCCGCTACTAAATTTCCGGACAGCCGCAGCTGTCGCTGTCACGTCGGACCATGCCGAGTGCGCCTGGAGCGGAAGTGGCCCGCTGCTGTCGCCGATGGCGTCCAGGCCCTTGACAGAGCCGCCAGAGGCAGCTGTCCGGGATATCTCCGGGGCGACGGCGGTACTGGAGCAGCATGGGGCCCGGATGCTGCCGGGCTCGTCCAGCAAGCTGATCTCGTGTGCCAGATCAAAGGAAAGCTTTCCGTCCAGCAGGCCCTCCTTCCCGGAAATATTGGAGTGGAATGCAGATGCCACCGTGGAGGAAGCGCACTGATTAACGTATGCAAGCCTCGCAGCTTGGGACATGGATGATGCAGCTGCGGCAGCATTGCGCGGCTTCCCATGAGGATCCCTGCAGCCAATTTCAAAAAGAGTGCGCATGAGTCTATGTGTTTGTGCGTCTGGTGAGGGAAGAAAACAAAAGCGAGATGCCTAGGCAATGGTGTGGGGTCTGGCGTCTTGAAACCTGCCCCTCGTGAACCCCATACCTGCCCGGATCACTACGACCCAGGCCCTGACTAAACCCTAAAAAACATGGCCGCTTCAGCTATGCAGTGTCGGCAAGTCAAGCTTAAAGCACGTCACCTGCAGGGTGCAATTAGCAGGCAGTCTATAATGAATCATCGGGAGTTATACTATATTACTTCTATTGAGCTTGAGCAGGCCGTTGGTAAAGCACCTCTGATGCATCAGGAACCCCTCCATGTCCGGCCAGTGGCTGGTGGCTCAAGCATCGTAATTTACTGCACCTCATCCCTGGTGTAAGCTGTGATGCACCTCATCCCTGGTGTAAGCTGTGATGCACCTCAGCTGTACATAAGCAGCCTTATGCATGCAGAGCTGCAGTAGCATCTGTCACCTGCGGGGTGCTGCGGGCAGGCAGTCCAGAAGCGCCTCCATGTCTCGCTTGAACATGCCGCCGAACAGGCTCTGGCCGTCAGCAGACGAGCTCCTCCGACGTCTGAGGGATGGTGCCTACAGGTGAGGGTTAGGAGAAGGAGGGGAATTAGGAGGAGATGGAATAGGTTATGGTCGTCAGCAGACGAGCTCCTCCGACGTCCAAGGGATGGTACCTACAGGTGAGGGTTAGGAGAAGGAGGGGAATTAGGAGGAGATGGAATAGGTTATGGTTGTCAGCAGACGAGCTCCTTCTATGCACCAGAAAGGTTGCATCCAGACGAGGAGGAGGAGGAGGAGGAGGAGGAGGAGGAGGAGGAGGAGGGGGGAAATAATCAGCAGGCAAGCTCCATGCGCGCTTTAGAGAATCATCGGGGTAGCACAGGAGCTCCAAAGAGGCATGCAAAGAGAGGGTGCCTGGAGAAGAGGATGTATATAATATGAAATAGGAGGAGAAAGAAAAGACCAAGGGATGCCAAGAGGCACATGAGATCCACACCCACACACGAATTCACACCTGCATTGGTGCAGGTGCAGGCACACGTGCTGAAGTGTCCAGCGGACCAGCAAGGGGGTTATGCCCATCGGCCAGGACGCCCTCCTCATCATAAGTCCAGATGCCGCGGAACAGCGTCAACGAGCTCTTGCGCCCGGCAGTGATGGACACTCGGCGCTGCAGGGCAGGCACATGGGGGGCGCTAGGACCGGCCAGCGTATTGTAGCTCTGTGACACGAGCGCCTCTGAATCGTTGCTCCACATGCTCCCGGAGAGCGTCATCGAGCTGCGGTGTTGCGCGGCCTCGCCCGGCAGAGGGATAGAGGCGGGAGCAGCGGCAGCGGCTGCTGCTGTGGGCATGTTGGCGGTGCCCAAGCGGATCTTTGCGGGCGCGTGTGGTCCAGCCAGCAGGTTGTGGCCCTGCGTCAGGAGCGCCTCCACGTCATAGCACCACATGCCGCCGCAGTACATCATCGAGCTGCTGCGGCGCCCTCCCGGGCCCCCGAGTGCCACCTCCGGCGCATTGATCTGCGCATACCCCGTAGAGGAGGCTGTGGAGAGGACGCTGTCGGTGTGCCAGGGAGGGAGCTGTACGAAGCTACCGTAGGGGCCTGTCATCGCATTCACCGGGGGCGGGAGGCCGCCGGAAACGGAGTTCGAGGCAAATCTCTGGAGCATCAGAGGTGAGAGCTCAGTCTGCCGCCGCTCCTGGCTGCAGGAAATCGAGGCACGGCGGGCAGGCCCGCTCTGAGCTGCGCCGGGCGTGGTGGGCGGGGTGCCAGGCCGTGAGGTTCGCGGCGGCAGCGGGGGCTTCTGGGCGGGTGTTCTGATGGTTGCAACGCCTCCCAGTCTATCCTCGTACGTGTCTGGCTTGCCTGCCATGGCCTGGAATGCGGAAGGTACTGGGGCCTCCCCTGGCCTCGACCCGGGGAGCAGATCCTTGCTGCGCCGATCCGGTCCGAATCCAGTTTGAGAACCAGATCTGGGCGTGGAAGCTGAGTCAGCCTCCACTGAGCGCCGCCAAGGGGATGACGAGGTGTCTGCGTGTGGGAGGGCAACAGAATCAGGGCAGAAGCAAGCAAACTTTGGCCACATGTACCGGGACCAGGGATCATCAATCAGGATACTACGGTACTACCAGCAAATAGCGAATAAACAAGTGGGGCGGCATTTGCTTGTGAACGCAACATTCACTCGTGACATATTGTGGACTGCAACATCGTCCCATACAGCAAAAGGCCATCAGCGTCCTCTTTGTGGCCACAAGCCAATCCCATACACGCGAAGCCATGCCAATGATTTCGTTCGTTAGGTGGGTTTGAGGATAACATCGTGTTACACAGTGTTTTCACACTTAACACACTTCACACAGTTTATAAAAAATAACGAAATCGGCGTTCCACATTTTTCACACTTTCCAGCCCCGAAAAAAATCGAGCTCAGATGAACACCGGGTCGGCTTAAGCCGACGCAAAAAAACAGGGTCTTTGGCTGAACCCGAGCAAAATGAGAAGGTCCCCCAGGACCCTGGTTACACTCAATATGCTTAAACCAATGAACCTGAACCCCAAACCCCGACATGCTCCCCCATTGCGCTCACCGCTGCCCGACTCAAGCACTGGGGGCGGTGAGGACTTGAAGCGGGCGTTCGTCAGCAGCGCCTCCATGTCATGGCTCCACATACCCCCGAACATGCTGTGATTTTCATCTGACATCCGGGGCGATAGGTAGGAGGAGGCGGGGGTGGCCACATGACTGGCCTGCGTTGCTGTCAGGACGGGCAGGAGATCGAATCCCTCTGACGGGAAGGACTCCGCGTCATGGCTCCATGTGCCACCGGACATGCGTTGCTGGCCACTACCTGTCGGCGTTGGTTTGGGGCCTGGAGGGGACAGGCAGGGACACATTGAGACTCTCGTGTGGATATTGTTTTGGCATGACACCTGAATCCAAGGTAAGACATGGCTGCTCAACCCTCGTGGGCCATCAGTCATCAGAACATATATTACGACATGACCCAGATAACAGGAGCCCAATGCAACAGGGACGAGGTGACGCATGGCAGCACAAGCCTTGAGAGCCGTCATTCATCATAAGATATTTCCAGACAGGATCCATATAAGAGAGGCCCGATGCGACAGCGACAAAGCTGTCAGAAAATCCTTGCTCAATTCAAACATCTCTTCATCCTCTCAATCATGATACTTTCAAATCTAGGTTTGCAAGAACATGACCCTCCTCCCATTTCGTGCAGATACTGCCGACTTACAAGCAAAGCGTTGACACGAGCAGACAATTTAAAAACAATGAATGGATTGAAGAGGGCACTCACTGCTTGCTTCCGCGATTGCTGCTGCCAGCTCCTCCTCGGCCCTCCCCACCATCCGCCCCGTCTTCTTCGCCGCTAACTTGCGACATGTCATGGCATCCATCGCGGCAGACAGCTGCCTCGCCTTCTCCATCATCGCGGCGGCATCAGACGACGCTACCTCCGTGGGGCAGCTGCGTTCAGCCTCCAGCGCCGCGAGCGCCTCAGCCAGGCGTGCCCTCAGCACCGCCCTCTGCATGATCCAGGAGCACGCCGACTGAGCACTGATGTCCCTGCTGGCCTCGAGCTCCCGCTGCACTTTCTTCACCGTCACCGCCAGGCCTCGCTCTTGCTCGCGGGCACACTCCGCCCGCTCGGTGGCCTTATTTAGACCAGCCTGAAGCTCAGACAGTGCAGCCAGATGACCTGCATTAGCTGACGCCATGCCCGAGGCCTCTCCAGCCGCGGCTGCCTGGAGGGCCTCGGAAGCAGCCTCTGCATTAGCCATGCTGCTCCTCATATCGGATATCTGGCTTTGTAACTGCTCCTCAGCCAGATGGTGGGTAGTAACTGCCACCAATGCAATGTGTAACTCCCTCTGCAGCACTGCAAGCTGGCGCTTGGCCTCTGACAGGTCCAGCTCCGCCGCCGCCGAAACCTCGACTGATTTCAGCCTCTCGGCCTCCAGTTGCTCGGTTGCCAGTGCCAGGTTCCGGGCCAGCAGCTGCTCCCTTGAGCTGTAGGCCTGGGCGGCTTCCTCAGCAACAGCAGCAGCCTGGCTCGAAGTCGTCGCCGTCTCCTGCCTCAACTGAGACAATGACGCCTCTAAACGCGCCTTCTCCATGTCATGGTTATGGTACAGAGCCTGCAGTTCCACCCAGCTACCTTTAAGATCGGCCTGCATGTGTGAGGCCCGCAGCTCCAGCTGCACCCGCTGCCCGGCTGACTCAGCTGCCGCGATCTCAGCCCCCTCACGCTGAGCCTCAGCCTGAAGCTCAGCTTGCTGCAACAGGTCCCACAGCTCAGCCTGGGCCGACTGAGCAGATGACACAGCCTGTCTGTCTTGTTGCTGGATGTCTTCCAGGCTGATGTGCAGCCCAGCCACCCGGGCGTTCAGATCACCCAAGCGGGCATCTGCAGCAGCAGCCACCAGCCGCTCAGATGCTTCCCTGGCCAGTGAGGCCCGCTCAGCCTCCACCAATTGCTGGTGAAGCCCAGCAACCAGCTCTTGGGACTCGAGGATCGATTGGGCAGAAGCGGTAGACGCTGCTGCGTGCACCTGTTGTAGCTCCAGCTGCTCCTGGCAGGCTGCAGCCAGATCTTGCTCGTGCCTTGACAGCTGAGCCTGTGCCCTCACCTCAGCTTCTGCAGCCTTCACTTCAAAGCCAGCCGCATCTGACACCAGCTCACTGACCCGCGCCTGCAGCTCCACCTCCCTCGCCCCAGTCAGCGCATGCAAGGCCTCAGCAGCATTCAGCTTCTGCGCGAACGACCGCTCTCTCTGCTCTGCCTGGTGCCGATGTATCTCCTCAGCAGCCGAAGCCTCCCTGACCTGTCGGGCAGCTGCCTCCGAAACCCCAGCCAAGGCCTTCCTCGCCTCACCCAGCTGGCCCTCCAGCTGCCGCACCGTGTCCGACGATGCAGTCAGGGCAGAGGCGGACGCAAAGCGCTCAGCCATGAGCATCTCAGAGGCGCTATCCAGCTCCTCTGCGGTGTCCTCAGCTTGTGCTCCCTGCTCAGCCTGCAGCTGTGCCACATGCACCTGCAGCTCCCCCTTCTGCTGCAGGGCTACCTGCAAGCTGGCCGCAGTGGACGCGGCAGCCTCCTCGGCAGAGAGCAGGGACACGTTGAGCCTGTCTGCCGCATGCTGCAGCTTGGCCTTCCTGTCAAGCTCTGCAGCCAGCTCGGCAGTGACAGCCACGGCCAGCTCCCGCTCTGCGACCAGGGCAGCATCCAGGGCCGCAGCACGTGTATGTGTTGATGACACCTCAGCGGCCTGCCTTGCAGCTTCCTCTGATGCCACCTCCAGGGCCAACTGAGATTCACTCAGCCTTGCTTCAAGGAGGAGCAGGGAGTTGGCTGCCGCCTCCTGCTCACACGCCTGCGCAGCTTGCAGCGACACCAGATGCTGCTGCATCTCCTCCAACCTCTTGCCTGCTGCATCCATGAGCAGCTCAGCGCACTCTCGCTCAGCAGCAGACCGGCCTGCAGCTGCCACCTGCTCAGACAGAAGATAGGTCTCCCTAGCCTCGAGCGCCGCCTTTGCCTCATCCACAGCAGCCCATGCAGCATCTGCTCCCTCGGCACTCATGGCCAGTTGCAGATGCAGCGATGCAACTGCCTCCTCCAAAGCACCATTCTCCCCTTGCATGCCGGACATCAGGGCACGGCTGCTGGCCAGGTCTCCCTCTGCCACCGCCAGCTGTGTGCTGAGGTCTGCACGGGCAGTGGCGGATGCAGCAGCCTGCTCATCCCTCGTCTCCCGCTGCACCGCCAAGTCCGCAGTCAGGTCTGATACCTGCTGAGCAAGCTCCTGCTGCTTGAGGGACATCACAGCCTCCTGCTCCTCCCGCTCAGCCTGGAGCAATGCCACACTGGCCTGCAGCTGCTCACGCTGCTGCAGGGCAGAGGCGAGACTGGCGGCAGTGGAAGCGGCAGCATCCTCAGAGGATAACAGGGAGGCTCGCAGCTTGTATGCAACCTCTTGCAGATCTGACTGCCGCTCCAACACAGCGGCCAGCTCAGCCGCTCCGGCCGCGGCCCGCTCCCGCTCGGCAGCGAGCTCGAGGACTGCTGCAGCAGACCGTGCGGACTGCTCCAGCTGTGCCTGCTGTGCCCGCTGTGCCTGCTGAATCGCCTCTGCCAGCCGGGCCTCGGTGTGCATCAGCGCAGCCTGCATCTCCTGCTGCTGCGCCAAGTCCCCTGCTTCCTGCTCCATGCCTTTCGCGGTGCTCTCGTCTTCAGCATCGACCAGTGCGGCCTGAAGCTGCTCGACCAGCAGATGCAGCGCCTGCCGCGAGCCCTCTGCTGCCGCCAGCTCAGCGGAAAGCCCCGCGGCCCGGCCCTCCTCCTCCAGGCGCGAGCCCTGCAGCTGCGCCACCTGTTGCTGCATCTCGGCGTGCTGCTCCATCGCCACATCCAGATCCTCGGCGCCCACCTTTGCCCGAAGCTCCGCATCCGCCAGTGAGCTGCGCAGCTCCTCCGCGTGCTGATCAGCTTCCTCCTGTCTAGCGAGAGATACGGCCGCAGCAGATTGTAGCTCCTGGAGGAGCGCCTGCTCGGTGCAGAGCGCCAGACGGGCGGACTCGGCTTCGGCGGCCGCAGTCGATTCCGACACCTGAGCCACATGGGGGAACAAGGGCAGGATGGAGCACAAAACAGGTCCATGAACAGGTGGAAGAAGCACTGCTTTTATAAGAAGTTAAGCAAAAAGGCAGAGGCACTGCTTTCATAACTTACAGGAAGCACTGCCTTCATAACTGTCAGAAGCACTGCTTTCATAACATGGTAGAAAGGCCAGCAGATACGAGGACAGACAGGCAGCAAGCCAGGTAGCAAGCCAGGAGTAGGTCTAGCCGATAGGCCATCAAGCCAGGTAGCAAGCCATGAGTAGGTTTAGCCAGCTAGCCAGCAAGCAGGTCTGCGCACCTGGGCCGCTCTCGTGGCATCCAATAGCTTCTGCTTCACACCCAGTAGAAGCTGGCTAGTGGCAACCAAGGCACAGGAGGCAGAATCCTTGGCCCCCTCCAGCGCTGGCCCCAGCTCCAGGGCTAGACCCTCATGCACAGCAGCCAGCAGCAGCTCCGCCTCGCGGCACCGCTGCGCTGACGCCGCAGCTGCCCCGGTCAGGTCCTGAACCTGTGCCTGCACATCGCTCAGCGCGCTCTGCGCGGTCGCCGCTTTGTCCTCTGCCACAAGCAGTGCGGGAGCCAGCTCCTCCAAGAGGGCACTCCTCTGGGCGGCGGCGACAGCGACCGCCGAGCGGGCCGCGTCCCGCTCCGAGGTGGCCGCCACCAGGGTGGCCTCGAGTGACTGGGCACGCGCTTGCTCCTCCCGCAGCTCTTGCTCGGACGCCTCCAAGCGTGTCGCGGCCGTGGCGGCTGCCGTCTTTGCGCACGATTCCTGTTCCAGGGTTTTCCGCCTCAGTGACCGCAGGCTTGCTCCCGCAGCTGAGACCTCGATTGCCAGCGCTTCCACCTGGGAGTCGCGGCTGGAGCGCAACCGGGATATCTGAACACGAGGACAATGAGAGAGGCAGCGTAAGCATTAACAGAGCACAGCCGGGATATCTGGACACAAGGGAAATGAGAAAGGCAGGGTGGACATAAATGGAGTACAGCCAGGATATCTGGACCCGTGGGCAATGCGAGAGGCAGCGTAAGCATTTACAGAGCACAGCCGGGATATCTGGACACAAGGGAAATGTGAAAGGCAGGGTGGACATAAATGGAGTACAGCCAGGATATCTGGACACAAGGGAAATGCATAGCAGCGTAAACATTAACAAAGCGCAGCCGGGACATCTGCAGGACAGTTTAGAAGGCAGGGTAAATATCAAAACCGGTACATTCCATGGAGACCAATGAATGAAGCCTTGAATGCTTTACTAGGTTTTAGGATGCTGGTATGAGCATTTCAGGCAGCCAACATTGGAATCTAGACCATGGAGAGGCGGACCACGTCCCAAACCGAAAAACTGATTTGCCTTCCCTTGGGCATCGAAACATATTCTTTTACTGTTGCCCTCAGGGCAAGCTGTCGACAAAAACTCTTATTTTAATAAGTCCAATAAGGCCAACTGAAACTGGCCCCGATTGTCAAGGCCAGTTTCAGTTGAAAACTAAATAAGTTTTCAACTGAAACTGGCCTCGACAATCGGTAACTAGTACATGCATGTTTCCCTCAACCCCAACCAACGTTAATTATGTGGGAAGGCAGAGCATATCTATGGTACATTCACAACATGAAAACATTCAGCTAGGTATACCGACACTGAAAGTATGGATTTAAATATAGCTTGCATTCTGCGTTTGCTGGTTGGCCAGTTCGCCAATCAGCCATACATATATGCCTACAGGTAAGCCACCCAGCCAACCAAGCCAACCAGGCAACCTCAACCACACCCCTGTTCAGCCATACACATACGCCTGCACCCACCAAGCCAACTAAGCAACCACACCCCTGCTCATCGGGGCCCAGCGGGTAGGGTAAAGGGTTCGACCCTAAACCCTCAACCCTAACCAAGCCATCCAAGCAACCACCCTAAACCCCAGTTCATCAGGGCCCAGAGGGTATGCTCTATCCCAAACAGTGCAGTGCAATTGCAACGTGATTCAGAAAGCGTGCGAGTAATCACGGCTGCTTACTGGTAAGAGAAGCTGGATTTGCCTTGAAATTACGGTGACTGAAACTCAGCTATGTAATCCAGCCACCGTTAAGTCCATGATTGGCACAGCACTGACCCTAAACCACTCACCTGAGCCTTCATTCCTTAACCCTAAACCACTCACCTGAGCCTTCATTCCTGAACCCTAGACCCACCCACCTGAGCCTTCATTCCTTTACCCTAAAGCACCCACCTGAGCCTTCATTCCTGAACCCTAGACCCACCCACCTGAGCCTTCATTCCTGAAACCTATACCCACCCACCTGAGCCTTTAGGGCAGCCTCTGTTTCCTGAGTCACGGCGATACGACGCTCCCATGTCAGCTGGGCCTCGATGAAAGATGTCTTCAGCGCCTGCAGCTCCTCCTGATATGCCTTATGGTTCCCCTCTGCTGCCTGCAGCTCCTCCACACGCTGCTGCAGCCGTTGCTGGCTGGCGCGAGAGGCAAGCCGCTGCTCGCCCACCTGCCCTGCCTGATCCTCGGCTGCTGAGCGGGCGGCGTGTGCCAGCTGATGCAGCTCCCGAGTCACCTTGACCTGATCCACACCGGCAGCGACAGAGGCTGCCTCAGCCGCCGTGCCCATCCCCGCAGTCAGGCAATCAGCCTGCGGCTTGGCCTCCCTCTCCTGAACCTCTGTCTCACTCTTTTTCAGGGTGGCGGCTTCACAACGGGCGCCCTCTGCTCCAGACAGGGTGGCAGCCTCCGCCTTGGACGCTGCCAGGCCCTGCTCCCTCGCAAACATCAGCTGCCCATCCAGGTACTCGATCCTGTTCTGCAGCTCTCTCCTCTGCTGTTGGACAGACAGCTGTTGCGCTGCCGCCTGTTCATGGGCGGCGCGCTGCATCTGAGCGGCCTGCCTCTCTCTGGTCAGTGCAGCCTGCAGATCCAGCACCTGGTGCTGAGAGGCCTCAAGCAGCTTCTGCTTCTGCTGCAGGTCTGCTTGCATCTCGAGGGAAGCTCCAAGAGCAACCCCCTCCGCTGCAGGTGAGGCTGGTGAGGGAGCGGTTCCCCCAGCCAGGGACATCTCCCCTTGCCTCAGGGCCAGCCAGGAGTGGTACGCATCGTTCAGGGCTAGGAACCTTGTGCGCTCAGCGGCCAACGCACCCTGCAGCCGCTCCAGCAGCCGCTCCAAGCGCAAAGGAGTGGAAGGATCATCCTGAATGCCCGCCTTTGCCTGCCTGACCTCCAGCAACGCGATGGAGGCCAGCAGCGCGCGTTGCCTGCGCCTGCTGCGGGCGCAAGCCAGGGCCAAGCGACGACCGCGGACGCCGGCAGCGGGGCGCCGCCAACCCGGGCGCGGACTACCACCACCGCTGCTGCTGCTGCCGCTGCCAACTCCCACTGCTGGGTCCGAACCAGAGGACCCAGCCTGTGACCACGAAAGGTTCCCTGGTTTTTCCCAGGAGGACCGGCACGAGCCAGCATGGTTTCTTGAAAAGGACGCGCCAGATGCCACCGGAGCCAGGGCCGGCGTCACAGCGCCGGAGTGCGCCGTTGAAGAGATTCCGGACGAGGCGGCACCTGGATTTGCGTCAGGGCCGAGAAGACCCTTGGATCGCCTCACCAGAGCGGCGGCCGCAGACCCGCCGGGTGAGAGTGTTGCCTCCGGAAGCGAGGCAGCAGGGGCGAGGGGAGTAAAGCCGGAGAGAGCAGCCAGTGCGGCCAAGCTCCGGGACAGAAGCATTGCTGTGCCCTCGTGCATGTTCTGCCTGGCATCCATATCCCACGGCACATTCACTGAGCCTGGCGGGACGCTCATACCCACCCTGGCGTGAGCGTGCAAGCCAGTAGGTTCAGCTGGTACTGACCCGTCAACCTGGACGGTGTACTCAGCCACAGTGGGCTGTAAGCGGGAGGTGTGGGCAGGCGGCATCGGTAGCCAAGAGGAGAAGCCGTCATCCTCATCCTCACCCTCGCCCTCCAAACCCTCCCAGCCGTCGGGGTTTTGGATCACGAATGCGTCTTCATGGGTTGCCGGGCAGCCAGCAGCTGTTCCCGCTGCGGCCGCCACCTGCAAGGCGCCTCTGCGGGGGGAGCGCAGGCAGGCCAGGGCCACGGCCGCTGCCGACGTGGAGAGTGAGCGGTTGACCATGGTCAAGATGGTGGAATTTTCGTACGTTAGCAGCAGCAGCATGTGCCGCAGCAGGATGCGCAGGTCCGCCAGCAGTGCGGGGAGCCGTCCACCCGCCCCGCCACTCCCCCAGCCAAAAGGGCCGGAGAACCAGCCACCACCACCACCACCGCCGCCGCCGCCGCCGCCAGATCCACCGGAGTTGGTCCCGCCGGCGCCTCCTCCTCCTGCCACAAGTGCAGCGGGCTGGTGCGTGTGGTTCAGGGCCTGCATGACTGCCGAGCTGGCAGGCTGCATGGTATACTCAATACCGATGCTCGTGCTTGAGACAGGCAGCAGCGGTCCCATCAGGTATGCGAGGGTGAGCGCGCCTACGGCCGCGTTTCGCGCAGCTTCCATGCCGTGGGATTCAAGCGAAGCGCGGACGACGTCGCCGAGCTGGCCACCGGTGCCGCCTGTTGACGAGGAACTCTGGATAGGGAAATGAAGGCATGTGCGGGACAGGGTTCAGGGCTTTCATGATGGGTGGGTAGTTGGGGGCTGAACATGTGCTTGGCCATTCCTCGTGATTAATGTTGTCGAGGGGTGAGGAATGCAATCATACACTATTTACCGTATACAACATTTACATCAGTTTTGAGTCGGTGATTGGGACTTCTGTACCCCCCTGAGGGCAGCACTAAAACAAAGGTATAATTAATTCATACTCGAGGGAAGGCAATTCAAATATACGGTACACAGGCCAGTTCACAGGCCAGTACATATTCGTGTTTGTTCAAGTGTGCAGTTGTGCACCGGGCAGCCTTTGGGGCGTCACTGGTCAGCCACCACTGGGCTGGTAGTGACTAGCTTTGACCGCCCGTACAATGATGGCCCAAACGGCAGGGCTTGCTGCGCGTGGCCCCCTTCAATCCCGGAAGTGAAGTAGCTGAAGCGGAGCTTACGTGGACTAGGATTGACAGCAACGTGCGTGATTGTGTGCCTCTGGTAATCACCGTCAATGATTTTTCACTAGTGGGAGTGGACAAAATATTTACACCCATTGAATGAAAAACATGCCTGGCTGGCACACCACATACCACATGCTGGATGCTCAGCCATAAGCCCTTAACCATGTTAAACTACCAGTACACACACTCAAGCTGAGACTATCAGACTCCAGGCCCTTGCATTGTGGCCTGTACGCGAGGTTCCTGAAAGCGGCTGCATGCAGATTGTTGGGTAAAGGGTTTACTACTACCCTTAAGCCCTTAGATGGATGTGAAAGAGGTCACTACCCTGCAATCTTTGTCACGGGACCGCCGTGCGGGTGGCTCTTTCCCAGATGCATGGAGGCGGCGGCAGCCCACTACCACCAGTGCATTCCCACGATTCTTGCTTGATTTGCTGAGAATACCTGGGAGGGACGATGCCATGCATTCGCCATCACCCGGAGCGTCCCTCGGCCTCTCCGGCTCTGATGCGCGGCATGGGCCACGCCCGGCTGCCTGTTGCCGGGCGTCCTACGCCTTACCGTGTAGCTGGTACAAAATTGCGTTCCGCTGACGTCTGCGCTGGCATGAGTTCCCCTGCCGCTGGTAGAGGTGCCGGTGCCGCTAGGGGTGATAAGGTGAGTGGCTCGCATCTTCTTAGAAGTTAGCTGCACGTGCACGATACACGAGGGATAGTTAAAAGCCCCAGTCGCTGAGGTTTGCCCAAGATTGCAGAGCGCAGCTAAAAAAAGGAAAGGAAAGGAAGGAACTCCGGTTTTTAAGGCGTGGATTTGAGGATGGCAAAGTGTGCTCACAGACTAGCCGACTTAAGCGATCGCCTCTCGAGAGAGGGCCTGTGCACCCGCAACCTAAATGAAGAGAAAATTTCCTCTAATGCAACATTTGGCATTCAATTCAATTGTACGGCCATGTAGGCCACCGGTAGGTCATTTCTCCTTTACGAGCCCCGCGCAATCCAACGTCCACAGGCGATTATCAGATTGGTTGATTTATGTATGGTTATAGAGGGGCGTCAAAGCAAGGGCCATTGGGGCGGGCGCATTTTGAGCGGTGCTGCCCTCGCCCCTTGGCCACCGCGTGGGTGAAATGCCCCCTTGCCTCGCACCTGGTTGATGCTAGGGACGGGCGACAGCCACTAGTAAGAGAAGTTGGATTGCATTAGGAGTGCCATTTACTGCATACACCGGATCAGACTACGAAATAGGTGTTTGTTGCGTGACCACCGGCATCGCAGGCAGGAGGGATTCAAGATGTGTCTCCATGCACGAGGAACCTAGCCGAAGATGTATCTCTATGCATTAGACGCTGCATAAGACGCTTGTTGGTGTACGTTTGAATAAGGGCGAAGGGACAATCTAGTGTGCAACGTACGTGTTATAGGGCAAATGTATCACCGCCACAACGATAGAATTGCGAGGCTGGGCGCGATTTGGAGAATTCGCGGTGACCAGAACCCACCCTAACCGTCACCATAACCGAATATGGTAAAACCTCCCACTCTTGCTCATGTTGGTTGCACTTGCCATATCTCGTCCACCAAGCTCAGCACCCAGCAGCCTCAACGACGCTAGCTTCTGTTTCAATCGATGGCGATGTGTTCATCATGGCCACGAATACTTCTAGTCGAATACGACCAATTTTTGATGGAGCTATCCTGTATCCCGATGCCAGCAGGGGGTACAAGGGATGTGGGGGCGGGAAACGTGTTTGTAGGAATGAAGTGGACCGCGGAGAGTGAAGGGCATTATCGCCGCGCCACGGCTAGCATGGCATGCAAATCTGAGTTATTTCAGTGAGATCACTATAGCACGTCGTCATGTCAGAGTGGAAGAGCAGGACACCCGCCGGGTGGGTACCGAGAAACGCCTGCATCCGGCACCGTACCTTCTACATGATCAACTGACAAATCACACATCCACACCTACATCCACACAGAACTGCCCTATTCCCATTGACGGTTTCGCCTCACGTCCCACCAATCGCGATTCGCACGCTCCACCGTCACGCATCGACAAGCGATGCCGGGCATGGCTGCGCCCCGCTGTCTCCGTGTGCTAGACTTCGGTAGCGCGTTGGTCGAGTACGGCAGGGCCTTACAGCTTCAGGAGCTTCTCTTCACCGCAAGGAGGGCTGGACTCGTCCCAGATACGCTGCTGCTGCTTCAGGTAGCTTTCCGGGCGTCGGGTTACCCAATTGAATGTTAAGGGGTAAATCGGACTGTCATGGCGAAGGACAAACGCGGGAAGTTAGATCAGTTCCTCCTGCTTCCTCTGCCTGGCCCTATCGAAAAGGGCTACTGCAGCATGGGATGCATGGACGTGCATGTGCAACATGCTATCCCAGAGACAGCTACAAAAGAAATATACTTAGAAGGTTTGCATGAAAGCCTCCCCCTCGACCCCTGCACTTTGCCTGTCCAACCATATACCCTCGCATGGCCGCATGGCCATACAGCAGGGTTGCATGGCCATAAAGCATGGTTGCATGGCCATAAAGCATGGCCATAAAGCATGGCCATATAGCATGGTTGCATGGCCATGAAGCATGGTTGCATGGCCATGCAGCATGGTTGCATGGCCATAAAGCATGGCCATAAAGCATGGTTGCATGGCCATGAAGCATGGTTGCATGGCCATAAAGCATGGTTGCATGGCCATAAAGCATGATTGCATGGCCATAAAGCATGGCCGTAAAGCATGGTTGCATGGCCATGAAGCATGGTTGCATGGCTATAAAGCATGGTTGCATGGCTATAAATCATGGTTGCATGGCTATAAAGCATGGTTGCATGGCCATGAAGCATGGTTGCATGGCTATAAAGCATGGTTGCATGGCCATGAAGCATGGTTGCATGGCTATAAAGCATGGTTGCATGGCTATAAATCATGGTTGCATGGCTATAAAGCATGGTTGCATGGCCATGAAGCATGGTTGCATGGCTATAAAGCATGGTTGCATGGCTATAAATCATGGTTGCATGGCTATAAAGCATGGTTGCATGGCCATGAAGCATGGTTGCATGGCTATAAAGCATGGTTGCATGGCTATAAATCATGGTTGCATGGCTATAAAGCATGGCCATGCAGCAGGGTCGCATTTACAATGATGCATGTTTCAGTTACCTCACATTCTCAGCTACTCTAACATCCCTAATCCTGCCTTTTCGTATAATGCAGCACAGCTCAGTGTTCACAATCGGAAAGCGTGGCAAGGATACCGATTTCAAGGTCCCCCAGGAGGTGGGTGGACGCATGAGTTACAAGGGGCTGTTTTATTTCAGTGCATACCGCTGGGTAGCAAGCCACCAATGGGGGAAATGGGACCTAACTTTGACCACCAACCATCGGTCAGAGGCCAAGTCAGCAGGGCAATTAGGGTTCTGTTACCCGCTGGACTGAAAAACATTCACAGTTTTACGGTATGAATGGGACTGTAATACTTTGATGATAACCAGGAGCGTTTTTTTGTTGCTGCCTGAGGTCCAGGCAAAGAAATAAACCATGGCTTGGGCACAGAGCAATAGACTGGGGGGCGTACAAGTGCTGAACATGGTTGATTCAACATACTTCGGCTACAGTCTAGCTCCATCGTGGCCCACGGTCGTGAGGTCCAGGTGCAGCAAGTCCTGCTGTTTGGGCCACCGGCCGTAGGCCGGTCAAGGTTCGGCCTTTATAGGCCTATTCAATTATGCACTATTCATAATTGTGCATTAATTAATATTTCGCCCATGCGTGAAAATGTGTGAAATTGAGTGAAAACATGTGAGGGCCGAGGCAAAGCTGAGGTGGGGGGGTGCGGGGGGGCGCCCGAGCCCCCCTGCATTGGGGTCCGGGGGCGAAGCCCCTGGAGCTCAGAAACACCGTTGGGAGTAATCAGATTCCTCATTAAAAACTACTAAATTTTATGACATGTCCGAGATTGCAAGGATTCAAGAGTAAAGCTCGAAGTCAGTCATCAGTGCTTAAGCATGGGATTTTTGTACTTAGTGGCGAAATCTCCTGATTTCTACATCTAGCATCCTTGTCGCTGTCTTGCGAGCATCCGAGCCGCTTGCAGCAGCCGCAAACAGGCTTAAAATGCTGACGTTTGAAAGGTCCTGACGTTCGAAATGTGTTGCGTTCCCACCCTAGTTCGAAAAGCGATGCGTTTTCCACGTTTCCTCACGTTCCGGAGCCTAGCCTTCGGCCAGGCCAGGGGAATTGACATTAAGTCTTGGGCGATGAGCGAACCAAATTCGACGATGTCAAATACTTAGATTTCGCCCGAATTATCGCCGACAGCGATGCATAGCCAAAAAGGTTTTCACCGCCCATTGCTTCAGGAATGAGGATGAAGAAGTGGCCCCCCAGGGCTTACCCAAGGGCACCCCTAGGGCACCCCCCAGGGCACCCTCAGGGCACACCCCAGGGCACCCTCAGGGCACACCCCACGGCACACGGGACCCTAAGGGGACACCACAGGGCACCCTCAGGGCACACCCCAGGGCACTCTCAGGGCACACCCCAGGGCACCCTCAGGGCACCCCCCAGGGCACCCTCAGGGCACCCCCCAGGGTACCCCCCAGGGCACCACCAGGGCCCATCCAGGGCACCACCAGGGCACCCCCCAGGGCACCCTCAGGGCACCCTCAGGGCACCCCCAGGGCACCCTCAGGGCACACTCCAGGGCACACCCAGGGCACCCTCCAGGGCACCCCCAGGGCACCCCCCAGGGCACCCCCAGGGCACATCCAGGGCACACCCCAGGTCACCCCCAGGGCACCCTCAGGGCACACCCCAGGGCACCCTCAGGGCACCCCCAGGGCACCCTTAGGGCACACCCCAGGGCACCCTCAGGGCACACCCCAGGGCACCCTCAGGGCACCCCCAGGGCACCCCCAGGGCACCATCAGGGCACACCCCAGGGCACACTTCAGGGCACCCCCAGGGCACCCTCAGGGCACACCCCAGGGCACCCCCACGGCACATAAAGGGCACCCCCAGGGCACCCCCCAGGGCACCCTCAGGGCACACCCCAGGGCACCCTCAGGGCACCCCCAGGGCACATCCAGGGCACCCCCAGGGCACCCTCAAAGAAGCCGATAAATAAATAATTACGCCGGACGCGTAGCTCAGGAGAGGGTTGCATGAGAGGGCTATCCGGTCGACATGGTCGGCAGGCTGGCTTTTCTTTCTTAATTTGAGCAAGGAGTTGACGGGCAAAGCTTTGTTCCTTGCCTCTGTGGAAACGTCAGGACCATTGGGTTTAGGGGAAGAGTAGAGGAGTCATACATTTTCATATGCCCTTTGCAACGTTAAAACCTGAACCGCATCAATGCCTTACGTTTTGCCATAATATACAAGAGGCCATAGAGAGGATGCGCAGATGCGATAACCACCCACGGGTTTACGGACTTTATCACAGGACCTTTATCACACTTGAGCAGCCGTTTATACCCTAAACCATATCGCTGCATAGCCTGAAACCTAAAACCCTAGACCCTCAACCCTGAACCCCAAATGTTGTTCACCTTGCTTTCATACCCGTTTTGTTAACTTCTCCGCAGGACCTGCAGAAGCTGGGAGCACATGTGTTCACGGTGCCACGTGGAGGTGAGTGCTTGACTGAAGGGATAAAAACACCCCTTTCCCTGAAGGGATGTGTTTCTGAAGGGATCTAAAAACAGGGATAGGGATTTTGTTTTGTGAGTGGCTGAGGACCTGAGGTTAACCCCACCAGGATGCTCTCACTCGTGTACTGGCTCATTACTCGATTCTTCATAGCTCGGCTATGTTCAGCTGTATTTCAACTCCCCCCCGGCCTCCGTCCAAACGCCTCATGCGCATCCAGACATGCTGCTTGGGCCTGTGTCTGTGAGCCGGTCAAAGTTTGGCCCCAATCAGACCTTAAACCCTAAACCCTAAACCCAATCAGACCTTTGGCGGCGAATGGGCCTCCCGCCGAAGGTGCACCTGTAACTATTTAGCTGGCAAGACCTCAGTGCTTTCGGTGTCACCTAGGGGGTCGGACGAGTCCCCCAACAACGGCAGTTGACCCTTGGGATGGGGTCTTTCCACGCGGAAAGTTTTACTGGCGTCCAGGACTTACGCTTTTTAATACGGAACGAATGTTCGTTTTTCCTTGTCGAACTTTTTGGGGTGGAAAGGCTCTGTCCCAGCCGAAACCCCTTGTTAGGGGGGACTCGTCCGACCCCCTAGGTGACAGGCCCCTTTCACTGGCCATGTGTATGGTACCCATCTATAAATATATTGATATACATATAGCCGGTACGGTACCAGTGTATCAGTACACCATTTTTTTGCACACATGCAGAAACTGTTGTGGTATTGGCTTCGCTATGCCACTATTGACATCTGGTACCAGGTGTCAATAGTGGCATAGCGAAGCCTATACCACAACAAATACCCACTCGTGGAGGTGGTGGGCCTATACCACAACAAAAATGCCAGAGTAGGGCTGATGCATAGAGGCTCGTACGGTTTGATCCATTCCTTCCACACCCTGTGAATACCTTTGCATCTGGGACCCACCGCTTGCAGGGGAGGTGACCTACCATGGTCCGGGGCAGATGGTGGCCTATCCCATTGTGGACATCAAGGCAGCTAGGCTGGGCGCTCGCAGCTTTGTGGAGAGCTTGGAGGACTCGGTGATCGCAACAGTGGGTGAGTGCTGGGAGGATCCCGGATGTGGGTGAGTGCTGGGAGGATCCCGGATGTGGGTGAGTGCTGGGAGGATCCCGGATGTGGTTGAGTACTGGGAGGATCCCGGATGTGGGTGAGTGCTGGGAGGATTCTGGATGTGGGTGAGTGCTGGGAGGATCCCGGATGTGGTTGAGTGCTGGGAGGATCCCGGATGTGGGTGAGTGCTGGGAGGATCCCGGATGTGGGTGAGTGCTGGGAGGATCCCGGATGTGGTTGAGTGCTGGGAGGATCCTGGATGTGGGTGAGTGCTGGGAGGATCCCGGATGTGGGTGAGTGCTGGGAGGATCCTGGATGTGGGTGAGTGCTGGGAGGATCCCGGATGTGGGTGAGTGCTGGGAGGATCCCGGATGTGGGTGAGTGCTGGGAGGATCCCGGATGTGGGTGAGTGCTGGGAGGATCCTGGATGTGGGTGAGTGCTGGGAGGATCCCGGATGTGGGTGAGTGCTGGGAGGATCCCGGATGTGGGTGAGTGCTGGGAGGATCCCGGATGTGGTTGAGTGCTGGGAGGATCCCGGATGTGGGTGAGTGCTGGGAGGATCCCGGATGTGGGTGAGTGCTGGGAGGATCCCGGATGTGGGTGAGTGCTGGGAGGATCCCGGATGTGGGTGAGTGCTGGGAGGATCCCGGATGTGGGTGAGTGCTGGGAGGATCCCGGATGTGGGTGAGTGCTGGGAGGATCCTGGATGTGGGTGAGTGCTGGGAGGATCCCGGATGTGGGTGAGTGCTGGGAGGATCCCGGATGTGGGTGAGTGCTGGGAGGATCCTGGATGTGGGTGAGTGCTGGGAGGATCCCGGATGTGGGTGAGTGCTGAATGGATCCCGGATGTGGTTGAGTGCTGGGAGGATCCCGGATGTGGGTGAGTGCTGGGAGGATCCCGGATGTGGGTGAGTGCTGGGAGGATCCCGGATGTGGGTGAGTGCTGGGAGGATCCCGGATGTGGGTGAGTGCTGGGAGGATCCCGGATGTGGGTGAGTGCTGGGAGGATCCTGGATGTGGGTGAGTGCTGGGAGGATCCCGGATGTGGGTGAGTGCTGGGAGGATCCCGGATGTGGGTGAGTGCTGGGAGGATCCCGGATGTGGGTGAGTGCTGGGAGGATCCCGGATGTGGGTGAGTGCTGGGAGGATCCCGGATGTGGGTGAGTGCTGGGAGGATCCCGGATGTGGGTGAGTGCTGGGAGGATCCCGGATGTGGTTGAGTGCTGGGAGGATCCCGGATGTGGGTGAGTGCTGGGAGGATCCCGGATATGGGTGAGTGCTGGGAGGATCCCGGATGTGGGTGAGTGCTGGGAGGATCCCGGATGTGGTTGAGTGCTGGGAGGATCCCGGATGTGGGTGAGTGCTGGGAGGATCCCGGATGTGGGTGAGTGCTGGGAGGATCCCGGATGTGGTTGAGTGCTGGGAGGATCCCGGATGTGGGTGAGTGCTGGGAGGATCCCGGATGTGGGTGAGTGCTGGGAAGATCCTGAGTCTGGAGCTAGGGTGTACGTCGTGTTGGGGTTATTAAGACAGGAGTGAGTCGGTGTGTTAAGGGCATAGGGAGCAGGGGTGAATGTCGTGTTGGGAGTAAAGAGACGGTAATGAGATAATGTGTTTAGGGCGTAGGGTTCAGGGTTGTAATGCGGAAAAGGGGTGCAGCTAGAGCTCTTGCCGTGCTCATCCTGAACTTTCATACCCTCATATGTGGGCAAGTCTTTTTTTACCAGGGTTCAGTTGGTGAAGGGTGCAACTGTGATTTGTGTGAAGCGGTGTGCCCTGGGAATTTGACATGAGGAATATGTAATATGTTTGATGTGTTATTCAGACAAGGGTCTCAATACACCTAGACAGCAGCTCTAAACCTTGTGTAGGAATAAAGAGACACAAAGAGTGTTGGTGGAATGAGGCCTGTAGGTGCGTGGGTTGTGAGGCACCTTATTTAATGAACCAAAAATTTCGAAAGGACTTTCCATAAGGTTATATAATATAATTTGCAAACTTGTATTCAGTCGTCGATCCCTAGTGGTGACCGATGAGAGTTTGAGCTCAGCATGGGGCAATTGGGGATGCAATATCCATTCATGTTACAAGTTCTAGACATTTACATGTGCCTTCGTTCCTTTGCTTACTCTTCCTCGGCTGGTGCCCTCTGAACCCTAAAACCTCTAACGCGTTAGACGTCTAACGCCGTCCCCTTACCCAACTCACCTGTATCTTGGTTCAGGCACAATTGTTTTATTTGCCTCAACTTTGATCATTGTTGCTTTGCACTGGGTTGAGGCACCCTTCAGTGTATTTGCCTCCACCTTAACCCCCGTTGCTTTGCACTTGGTCGAGGCACCTTTGGTGTATTTGCCTCCACCTAAAAGAAAGAAAGAAAGCTACGCCCCGTGGGGGACGTGAGAGTTAAGGAAACAGCGCAGCCTGGGACGAAGCCACATCCGCGCCGTTTCTGTCCTCCACTAAAACCGCTGTTGCTTTGCATGTGGTTCAGGTGCCTATGGTATAGAGGCGCATGGGCGCATGGCGGGAGCGACAGGAGTCTGGGCGGGTGACCGGAAGATCGCAGCCATCGGGGTGAAGCTCAGTCATGGAGTCAGGTACGCTAGTGTTTGCCGTTAGGAAGTAGCCAGACTGCATTTGGAGGTCTGCTGGGTGGCTACCACCGAGCAAATTAGGAACCAACAATAACTGTCCCCCACCCGATGGGGGACAGTTATTGTTGGTTCCTAATGGTGGAACCCAGTGGGGGGCGGCCGGTGGCCCAAGCAGCATGGAGCGTTGCTTGAGGACCTCTCGGTTATAGGCTGGGACTGCGGGACTTAAATGAAATGTGGTTCAAGTGCCTGAAGTAGATGACCTGAATGAAGTGCATGAAGGAAAGACCTGAATGAAGTGCATGAAGGAGAAGACCTGAATGAAGTGCATGAAGGAGAAGACCTGCCGTTCCTTTGGCCTTGAGCATGTTTGGTGTGACCGCCTTCATTGGCCTTTGCCTCCCGACTCGTATTCCACGACAAGACAAACATTATGCTGGCGCCTGTCCCATGCATCGATCGTAATGCCCCGTTGGACCGTAACATTTTACAAAAATTAGCTACGCTGTCACCTGGCCCATGCATCACTTATTCACTTGTGATGCCCCGTTGGACTGGAAAACCTTCACACAACTTCACCATGCTGGCAGCTGCAGCTCCCACGGCCTTGCTTTGAACGTAAACACCGACCTCAGCTTTTTCGACAACATCATCCCATGTGGTATCGCCGACAAGTCCGTCACAAGCATTGCTCGGGAGCTGTCCTCTCGGAGATCGGGCGCAAGTGTAGCACCGCCATCTCCCCCAACACCGCCATCAGCCTGCCTGCCTGTTTCATTGGAGGGTTTCGGACGGGACTTGTCCAGCAGCCCAGAAGCAGGATTGGCGGGCGCACAAGCAGTGCCTGATGGGGCCGTACACTCCAGCTACTCAAATAATGGCGGACGTGGTGCCGTGCTGTCGGGTGTGTCACGGCAGGGTCAGCAGGAGGACCGTGACATGTCGGGAGTGGCTGGCCAGCAGCTCCAGCCGTTTTTTGTGGGCAGTTCTGCTGCGGGGCCTCCATTATACTTGTCAGTGGCCTCGCGCTTTGTCAGCACCTTCCAAGCTAGGCTAAGGTATTCAAAACTGGAGGTGATCCAGATCCCGACAGACAAGGGAGCTTCTGCGGTGGACCATAATGGTGTTGAAGCAGAAATTGCAAGAATAAGGACGCTCATTGAGGGGGCTATGCCAATGCAGTTGCCTGTGCAGTGTGTGTAAGATACTTGACTTATGCCACACTAGCCATGCCTGCACGTCATCGATTCAGCTTTGCATATTCAGTGGTTGTCATAATTTCGGAGGGATTCAAATCAGATCAGTACTCTAGGGGATAAGGGGATAAGATAGTATTGCAGTAAATAAATAAATGTTGTCATCAACTCATCACCCATGCCAAGGTTCTAAGGAGAGAGGGGGCAAGAACATGCGTGAAATAATGTGAAAGCCCCTACCGTGCTGCGTCACCAGGCTGCATAGAAGGAACGATCCACTTACTGAAATGACAACTTATAACCGCTACCGTACCTTCGACAAATCAAGGTTCGGCATTTTCAAAGTCCAGGATGATTGTCCGGATTGGAGAGGGAGACACGGGCTAAGGACCCAGACTTGGGAGGCCAAACTGATATATATGAGCACAAGGATTTTGCTTGGGAGGGATGAATTCAGGAGCAATACAAGGGTATAAAGTTCAGCTTCATCACAATCAGAACCGCCAGGATTGAAAGGGAGGATGAAGGCAGAGCCACATTGGTAGCATAGTGTCGCGGCTAAAGGTTGCACAACAAACCCTATTACCCTAACTGATATGTTAATAAAGTGGTAGGCAATCGTTGATGCTAATTATCTCGGATTACTGCTAGGGGGACTCGAATCTCCCGTTGTACCGTAACTCTGGTGAGCTGTCGAGAAACTCAGGCTGAAAGCGCTCAGCTACCAGGACTATTCAATGTTGACACTTCCGGATATCTTGATCCTTTAAGGGATTTGGGATGCCTAGAGGACTGGGACGATCTTCTGGGCCGAGGATAGCCGATGATCTCCGGTGATAAGTCGCTGCTGACGATATGCTGATGAGTGGGGAGTCTGCTCTAATGGCAATCAGTTGGAGCACGTGTAGCGGCTGTTGATGGGGGGTTTGGTGAGTGAATCAGTGGCTGCTTCCCAAAAGCTGTGTCGTCTTGAAGAGGCTGAAGAAAGCCGGATAATGGCTAAAACATATTTGTGGCTGAGTCGAACTGGTGAGTTCTGATTCGATTTGTGTAACACTAGTGCCTTTGTTAGGGAGGTTCGATTTGCCAGGAAGAAACCAATGGGAGCCCGAATGTTTGCTTTTAAAGTACTTCAGAGAAAAGGAGGTCGTATGTTAGGTATTGAGTTACAAAGAAGTGGTGTATGGATTTTGTGATGGATAACCAATTAAGACCGACAAATACGTCCAGCTCATTAATACGTGCACGTGCGGTGCAGTCATACGTCATGACAGTAGCAAGGCACTCGAGTTGGGAGACTAATCTGACGGCCACCAGGGGGGGAGCAAGGGTCTAACCGATGAGGTCCATATTCCCCGAATGGCATTCACACTTCATCGTAGTCCGCCCGGTCTCGGAGGTGGTATGTGTCGAGGGGAGGTAATTCCTCGACATGTCGAAAAGCCAACAGTTGGTGTGCGGTGCCCGCAGATGCCGTATTTCTGGAGGCACTCGAGCCTTTCCTTTATGCTAGCCAATGTTTCACCAAGTTAAAATTTCACGAGTCACGACCCTTTACAAGTTGTGTGGTAGCAACTTGCAATCCGGCCACGCTTTCGAAGCCGAGTTCACGATCCATGGTGCCCACATTCCAGATGCTATTTGCGCTTTAATGTTGCTTCCCTCCGAATATTGCAGCACTGGAATTATGATATGACGATCCTTAATTTATCTGAAGCCACAGCACTTAACACGCGCACACGTGCGCTGCATTTTGCGAAATTGCAATCGACCACTGGATAGCAGCTAGCCTAGACCAAGGCCTAGACAGCGCACCAGTAATACATACGCCCAGCTATCATCCAGCATTGGACAACATACCATAATCATATATCGGTATGTGCAGACAGTGGTCTACATATGGACGTCCGAGTCCATTGGTCGAGATGGTTGTTGTGCACAATGTCGCTATCGTACAACCAAAAATCTTGAACTTATCTTTTCAATGTGTCGAGCTTGCTGGTCCAGATTTATTTAAAGCTATTGATGTTGTGAATAGTTGAACAGCGCCTAAAATTATTGGTCGCGTCAGGTGGCCACAGGCCTGCTTGAACTACCACCTTTCTTCGATGATGCACGGCTGATATTGCTACTAGCTGCCTTATTAACACTGCCATTTCTGCATCATACAGATGGCGACCATTCGATGTTCTCCCCTCCTCCCGACTCGCAACACCAGCAGCAGCAGCAGCGATCACCACGCAAGCAGCAACAGCAGCATCCCCGCTGCGACAGGGCTCTGCAGTAGCGGCACCACCATGCATCAGCTCCACACAGCTCCCTTCGCAGTCTATCTGCCCTCTCGATCTCCGATGCTGCGACACCTGCAGCGAGCTCAGCCTATCCCAGCGGGACGCCAGTCTACCTCAGCGATGCGCTCCCTTGCGTTCAGGCATGAATACGAATCCAGCGGATCTCAGCCGGATTTGGCACAGGCAAGCTGATCAGCTTAGACAGCTTAGACAAAAAGAAGGAACTTGAACGGTGCACACCTCTCCCCCCAAAACATGCTTGAAATCTCATGTGGGCCCAGGGATTCGATTGTACAGTCTGTGCCTCGTATTTGTCAGCTTGCTATTGCCACCACAGCTAGCTCTGTCATGATGCCACCAACACGCGCATGCACTCATGGGCACCTCGCCATGCATGCCGTTGTGGCTCTGATGAAGACTTACCATGCATATGCAGGAATTACCAGTCAAATGACACACTCTTGGACATACAAAATCGATCTCTGTATTCCTCAGAAGTGCAACTTGTTGGTAACACTATCAATTGTCTGCAATTCCATAGCCACCAGCAGAGGCACCTTCAGTGCCACTGGAAATCACTACATGGGTATACGGGTACCCGCTATTGAATAATGATATTGAGCTGCTTCAAAGAAAGAAGGGCATGGAGGTGACGCATGGGCATAGAGACAAACCTTGGCTGCATGCCCCAGCTCATGTGACAGAATGCACTCCCTCAGGTTTGTACCCCCCATGGTGAGGCCAAAACACGCATGGGATACCAAGATCCGCATGGGGCGATCAACACATGCACACCCAAACCCGTATCTTGCACTCTCACCTCATTGGGCAGACCTAAACGACGTCACCCTCAGCTGTGATCTCGCTTTACTGAACCCAGTCTCTGATGCTCCCCGCAGGCCTCCTCCTCGTCAGGCCCCTACCCTCTGGGAGACATCGTGAGGGCCTCAGCCCTGTCCCAGGGCATTGACGGGGCGCACAGCGCGGCCGTGGGCGCTCTCACGCTCGCCTACCTGATGGGACCGCTGCTACCTGTGACAAATGTGAGTATTGATCGTTCGAAGTACCCGAGGATGGGTGGATGGCTGAGTGTACTACCATACTGACACACTCACCTTCTTGAGAAGACCTAGGCTGTCAGGGACAGATGTGCGTTTAGGGTTTAGGGTTTGCCACTCTGTGTCAGGGGGGGCGGAAATTCAAATTTGAACTGGCCTATGGCTGAGCCTGGTTGATAACTGGTTTGTGACCTGGGTCAAATGATGATCTCCCCTCTTCAGGTGGGGGTGGGCAGGGCTGAGTTCCTATGCTTTGCGAATTTAGGAAGAGCTGTGTATGCTATTTAGCTCACCAGGGACACTCTAAATGGCTATCTCTGACCGGGAGGAGAAATCTTAGGAGTGCAGCCTCTCCCCTACGTCCCAGACCCACGGTTCTGACCTGGTCATGTTCTTATTTTTCTCATCAGAGCAACCCTCGCAATTGGCTGTCTTTAATGCCGGCGTTAGGGTTAACGATCTGGGTCAGGTCATGACCTCCCCTCTTGGGGTGAAGGCACGGCTGGGTGGGTACGCGTTGAGGTGGGAGGGAGGAAAAACAACGCGTGCTATTCAGCTCACCAGCGACCCAAAGTGGCTGTTTCCCTGACCTTGTCTTGTCCTTGTTTTCCCTAGAGCGACCCTCGCGATTGGCCGTCTCTAATGGCGGCACTGGGGTTCAGTGCGCAAGAGGCACGCAACCTCATTGCGGCACACGGCATGCAGCCTGCCAGCTCAGCGGTCCTGCAGGCTCTCAACCTCATGCAAGCCGGGGGGGGTGGCGGGGGAGGAGCAGGCAGCGGCGGCGGCGGCGGCGGCGATGATGGTGGTGGGTCATCGAACCCGTTTGGCTGGGGGGGCGGGGGTCCTCGAATGCTTCAGGACCTGCGGATTCTGATGCTCCGCGTTCTGCTGCTTGTGATGTATGACAAGTCTGCCGCCTCAGCCGCCGCAAACAAAATGCTGTCGGCAGCCATTACCGCTATGTCGCTGTCGGGTTTGCGGCGGCCCCGAAATACCTTGCCGCCCGCCGATGCGGCGTCTGCGGCTGTTGCCGCGGCCGCTCCCTCCGCTGATGGCGACACCCCGATTATTTGCGACGACGATAATGCAGAGGAGATGTCTTCTTGGCTGCGTACCTCTCTGCCTACGGAAGCTACACGGCAGCTGGACGCAGCTGCCCTGCTCAGGTCCTATCTGCTGCCAGGTCAAAAAGGCCATGTCAGGCCGGCTCCGGATCGGAACGCCCGGCTGGGCGCCCCCATTCCTCCCGAAGTGACGTGGCAGGACTGCTCCCTTTTCAGCACCAACCTGAACCCGCTGTACGACACCTCCAGCGTAAGTTCCGCCGAGGTGGGTTTCGAGCTGCCGCAGACCTCTTGGAGCGCCCTTGACGCCCCACAGCTGGAGTGCAAAAGGACAGGTCGTCTTCTGTCCATGAGCTTTGCAGCACTGGCCATCTGCAGCGCCAGCGCAGTGCTCATGCCGGCGGTCAAATGGCTGCTGGGCACTGACACGTCCGGGCTCCGACTGGGCTCGGACATCTCCTCGTCTGCGCCGATGAGCTCGACAGCCACGTCCTCCTTGGCGCAGGCTGCCGGTTCTGGCCGATCCTCCTGGGACAAACGGGCCTCAGGGAACCTGTCATGGTCGCAGACTGGGTCATCTGGCTCTGACCCAGCAGTGGGAATCAGCGGGGCTCATGGCGGCGGAGGCAGCAGCGGCGGGGGTGGTGGTAGTCCACGCCCGGGTAGGCGGCGCCCTGCGGCCGGCGTCCGAAGTCGTCGCTTGGCCCTGGCCTGCGCCCGCAGCAGGCGCAGGCAACGCGCGCTGCTGGCCTCGATCGCACTGCTGGAGGTCAGGCAGGCAAAGAGAGGCATTCGGGATGATCCTTCCACTCCTATGCGCTTGGAGCGGCTGCTGGAGAGGCTGCAGGGTGCGTTGGCTGCTGAGCGCACAAGGTCCCTAGCCCAGAACGACGCGTACAGCTCCTGGCAGGCCCTGAAGCGAGGGGAGGTGTCCCTAGCTGGGCGAACCTCTACCTCACCAGCCTCACCTGCAGTGGAGGTGGGTGTCCTAGCAGCAGTTGTCCCAGAGGTGCAGGCAGACCTGCAGCAGAAGCAGAAGACGCCGGAGGCCTCTCAGCACCAGGTGCTGGATCTTCAGGCTGCACTGGCCCTAGAGAGGCAGGCTACTCAGATGCAGCGCGCCGCCCATGACCAGGCGGTAGCCCAGCAAGTGCTGTCAGTCCAGCAGCAGAGGGCAGCGTTACAGGACAAGATTGAATACCTAGCTAGCGAGCTGTCGTCGGCGAAGGAGCAGGGCATGGCGGCAGCCGAGGCCGTGGCCGTTGCTCGCTCTGAAGCGGAGGGTGCCCGCTGTGAAGCTGCCACCCTGAAGAGTGAGACGGAAGCCCAGGAGAGTGAGGCAGAGGCCCTGAAGAGTGAGACGGATGTCTGGGAGAGTGAGATCAAGCCGCGGTTCTCCCGTCTGACTGCGGGGGTGGGCAAGGCGGCTGGGGCGGCCTCTGTCGCTGCTGGTGTGGACCAGATCAAGGTGACTGAGGAGCTGCGACAGATGGCGCAGGCCGCCCGCTCAGCTGCCGAGGATCAGGCAGAGCAGGTGGGTTTACAGCTGCTTGCCTCTCGCGCCAGCCAGGAAAGGCTGCAGCAGCGTGTGGAGGAGCTGCAGGCAGCAGAGGGGATGCAGGAGGTGCTGAGGCAGGAGGTGCAGCGGCTGCAGGAGTCCAGTCTTGAGCTGGCGCGCACCTGGGAGGGGCGCATGGCAACAGCGCTGGAGAGGGAGGTTGGCTTGGAGGCACAGGTGTGTGGCAGCGTGTGTGGGCTTGGCGGCCTTGCAGGACTTCTGCCAGGGATTAGGGCTCAAATGTCTGTAATTTTCACTGCCGAATTTGTGTATAACGGCGTTCACAAGAAGCCTCCCCCAGAAGTGTTGTAAATGGGAAGGGTTTGCAAGAGGCGCACTTGGGGCCCATCTTAAGCTGATTGCTTCACTCCCGTGACGCAAGTGAGGCATATAGCTTTGTTACTTCCTGTTCTTAACTTGCATGGCCTCACATGATACCGGTACCGGTTGAGCAGCATAGTGTTCCATTTATATTTATATTTAGCCCTTTTTCTTCAATGTCCAGCTCTACAGATTTCCTGGCTGTGCTCCATGAATAATTACCCTGCCTCTCTCGTTGCCCTGTTGTCCAGATGTCCCGGCTGTGCTCTGTCAATGTTTACGCCACCTCTTGCATTGCCTTTGTGCCCAGATAACCTGGTTACATTCCTTTATGTCCACCTTGCCTTCCTCATTGCCCTTGTGTCCAGATATCCCGGCTGCGCTCCAGCCGCGACTCCCAGGTGGAAGCGCTGGCAATCGAGGTCTCAGCTGCGGGAGCAAGCCTGCGGTCACTGAGGCGGAAAACCCTGGAACAGGAATCGTGCGCAAAGACGGCAGCCGCCACGGCCGCGACACGCTTGGAGGCGTCCGAGCAAGAGCTGCGGGAGGAGCAAGCGCGTGCCCAGTCACTCGAGGCCATCCTGGTGGCGGCCACCTCGGAGCGGGACGCGGCCCGCTCAGCTGCTGCCGCCTCCGCCTTCGAGAGGGGCGTCATCTTGGAGGAACTGGCTGATGTCCTTCAGCTAGCTGAGGACAATGCAGTGGCTGCTCAGAGGGCACTGAGCGATGTGCAGGCACAGGTTCAGGACCTGACTGGGGTGGCTGTGGTGTCGGCAGAGCGGTGCCGCGAGGCCGAGCTGCTGCTGGCTGCCGTGCACGAGGGCTTGGCGCTTGAGCTGGGTCCAGCGCTGGAGGAGGCCGAGAGCGGGGCTGGGACGGCCTCTGACGTTGCTCGCCGGCTACTTATGGGGCTGGAGGAGACGTTGGCAGATGCAGCTGCAGCTGCCAAGGTAGAGCAAAGCATGGATAATAAGAAGCTGATTGATGTACTAGCCCGTCTGCCTCCATTAACGTGAAGTGCTGCTACGACAGCTGATACGAACTTTGCTTGTGAACCAATTTCAAGTTATGTTACGTATTTTTCAACCCTCCTTGTTGGCCACTGGCTATCTTTAAACCAACCACTTTTCTTCTGTTTACTATTGCTCCCCGCTCAGGCCGACAAGGCCGCCGCCGCTGCACAATCCGAGTCCGCCCGTCTGGCGCTCTGTGCCGAGCAGACGCACCTCCAGGAGCTGCGCACTGCCGCCGCCATTTCCCTTGCTAGGCAGGAGGAGGCTGAGCAGCGGGTGACAAGGCTGCGGAGCTCGCTGGCCTTGGCTGAGCGGCAGGCTGAAGTTGGCGCCGCGGAGCTGGAGCTGGAAATGGAGAAGCACGCCGAAGTGCAGCAGCAGGTGGCACAGCTGCAGGGCCTGCGGCAGATCGACGAGGAGCTGGCTGCAGGAATGGTCGCTGAGCTGGCGGCATCGTCCATCCAGGGCAGAGTGCTCCAGGTCAGATTGGAATTCCGGTACATGGGTGAATTTGAATCTGGTGGTCGTTCATGAAAACGAGACGTGCATGGTGTTGTGCGTTGACAGTGTGGTATGGACAGTGGTATGGACAGTGGTACCTGCTCAGAGTTATATAGATTTTTTTGTCATGGTGCGTATATTTTGGGTTTACTACCGTTATGGGATGTTTTCGTTTACTTTGTTTAAATAATTGGTGTTGGGGAAGTATGGGTATGGATGCTTTACATGGGCCGCTTGACATTGCCTTATGCAGGCGGAGCACATTGGTTTGCCATACCAGACAATTGTAAGGATAATATCTCTCTGGGCAGTGAGCAGATCTCTCCTTGGGCAGTGAGCAGATCTCTCCTTGGGCAGTGAGCAGATCTCTCCTTGGGCAGTGAGCAGATCTCTCCTTGGGCAGTGAGCAGATCTCTCCTTGGGCAGTGAACATATCTCTCCTTGGGCAGTGAGCAGATCTCTCCTTGGGCAGTGAGCAGATCTCTCCTTCGGCAGTGAGCAGATCTCTCCTTGAGCAGTGAGCAGATCTCTCCTTGGGCAGTGAGCAGATCTCTCCTTCGGCAGTGAGCAGATCTCTCCTTGGGCAGTGAGCAGATCTCTCCTTCGGCAGTGAGCAGATCTCTCCTTGGGCAGTGAGCAGATCTCTCCTTGGGCAGTGAGCAGATCTCTCCTTCGGCAGTGAACAGATCTCTCCTTGGGCAGTGAGCAGATCTCTCCTTGGGCAGTGAACAGATCTCTCCTTGGGCAGTGAACATATCTCTCCTTGGGCAGTGAGCAGATCTCTCTTTGGGCAGTGAGCAGATCTCTCCTTGGGCAGTGAACAGATCTCTCCTTGGGCAGTGAGCAGATCCCCCCTTGGGCAGTGAGCAGATCTCTCCTTGGGCAGTGAGCAGATCTCTCCTTGGGCAGTGAACAGATCTCTCCTTGGGCAGTGAGCAGATCTCTCCTTGGGCAGTGAGCAGATCTCTCCTTGGGCATTGAACAGATCTCTCCTTGGGCAGTGAGCAGATCTCTCCTTGGGCAGTAAACGCGTGTACTCACAGTCACTACTGGTATTTGCTCTGTTTGAATATAACATATTTGCCTGAACATGCCCACACCCTTTGCTATTCTGTCCAAAGGCTCTTTCGGAGCAGCTGCATGCGGCCCTCGTGGATGCTGAGGAGAGCTCTGAGCAGGGTGCGGCTGCACAATCCCGCCTGGTGGAACATGAAGCGGGCCTGCATGCAGCGCAGCTTGCCGCCGCTGCACACGCTGCCGACAGCCTGGCTGGCAGCGGAGCCGCGGCACTGGCCGTGACAATGCGCGAGCTGCGGGTGATGTCTGTGCGGGCGGCGGAGTTGAGCGAGGACCTGCACTGTGTTCGGGAGCAGGCGGTTGCTGGAGCGGCTGAGCTGGCGGCTGCGTTGGAGAGGCAGGCAGAGCTGCGGGAAGCTTCAGACTCGCTGCGTGCCTCCTTTCTGTTCTCTGAGGAGGCCGCCGCTCACACCGCAGCCAGTCTCGCCTCTGCCCTGCAGCAACGTGAGCAGCTGCAGGCCAGTGTGGCATTGCTCCAGGCTGAGCGGGAGGATCAGGAGGCTGTGATGTCCCTCAAGCAGCAGGAGCTTGCTCAGCAGGTATCAGACCTGACTGCGGACTTGGCGGTGCAGCGGGAGACGAGAAATGAGCAGGCTGCTGCGTCCGCCACAGCCCGTTTTGATCTCACGACACAGCTGGCAGTGGCAGAGGGAGCCCTGGCCAGCAGCCGTGCCCTGATGTCCGGCATGCAAGGGGAGAATGGTGCCTTGGAGGAGGCAGTTGCGTCACTGCATCTGCAATTGGCCATGAGCGCCGAGGGAGCAGAGGCTTTGAGGTCTGCTGCGGATGCGGCAAAGGCGGCGCTCGAGGCTGGGGAGGCATATCTTCTGTCTGAGCAGGTGGCAGCTGCGGCCCGGTCTGCTGCCGAGCGAGAGAGCGCTGAGCTGCTCATGGATGCAGCGGGCAAGAGGCTGGAGGAGATGCAGCAGCAGCTGGTGTCGCTGCAGGCTGCGCAGGCGTGTGAGCATGAGGCGGCAGCCAACTCCGTGCTCCTCCTTGAAGCAAGGCTGAGCGAGTCTCAGCTTGCCCTGGAGGTGGCATCAGAGGAAGCTGCAAGGCAGGCCGCTGAGGTGTCAACAACACACATGCGTGCTGCGGCACTGGATGCTGACCTGCTCGCAGAGCGGGAGCGGGCCGTGGCTGTCACTGCCAAGCTGGCTGCAGAGCTCGAGAGGCAAGCCAAGCTGCAGCAACTGGCTGACAGGCTCAACGTGTCCCTGCTCTCTGCCGAGGAGGCTGCCGCGTCCACCGCAGCCAGCCTGCAAGCTTCCCTGCAGCAGCGGGAGGAGCTGCAGGTGCACGTGGCACAGCTGCAGGCAGAGGGGGCGGCGCAGCAGGCCCGTACGGAGCACACCGCAGCCAGACTGCAAGCAGCCCTGCATCAGCAGGAGGAGCTGCAGGTGCATGTGGCACAGTTGCAGGCGGAGCGGGGAGCCCAAGCTGAGCACACTGCAGTGGAGCTAGACAGCGCCTCTGAGATGCTCATGGCTGAGCGCTTTCCCCCTGCGTCTGCCCGTGCCGAATCGTCAGACATGGTGCGGCAGCTGGAGGTTCAGCTGGGTGAGGCGAGGAAGGCCTTGGCTGGGGTTTCGGAGGCGGCCTCTAGGCAGGTCAGGGAAGCTTTGGCAGCTGAGGAGATACAGCAGCACCATGCAGAGCAGAGAGAGCAGTCGATCGTGCAGCAGCTGAATGCCGCTGAGGCTTTGCATGCGCTGACAGGGGCGAGGGAGGTGCAGCTGCAGGCGCGGGTCAGTGAGCTGGTGTCACAAGCGGCTGGCTTTGAAGTGAAGGCTGCAGAAGCTGAGGCGAGGGCTCAGGCTCAGCTGTCAACGCTCGTGCAGGATTTGTCAGCAGCCTGCCGTGAGCAGCTGGAGCAGCAGCTGGTGCATGAGGCCGAATCTGCCGCTTCTGCTCAATCGATCCTCGAGTTCCAAGAGCTGGTTGCTGGGCTTTACCAGCAGTTGATGGAGGCTGAGCGGGCCTCACAGGCCAGGGAAGCTTCGGAGCAGCTGGTGGCTGCTGATGCAGATGCCCGCTTGGGTGATCTGAATGCCAGGGTGGCTGGGCTGCACATCGGCCTGGAAGATATCCAGCACCAAGACAGGCAGGCTGCATCGTCTGCTCAGTCGGCCCAGGCTGAGCTGTGGGACCTGTTACAGCAAGCTGAGCTTCAGGCTGGGGCTCAGCGTGAGGGGGCTGAGACCGCGGCAGCTGTGTCAGCCGGGCAGCGGGTGCAGCTGGAGCTGCGGGCCTCACTCCTGCAGGCCGATCTTGAAGGAAGCCAGGTTGAGCTGCAGGCTCTGCACCATAACCATGACATGGAGAAGGCGCGTCTAGAGGTGTCATTGTCTCAGTTGAGGCAGGAGATGGCGACGGTTTTGAGCCAAGCCACTGCTGTTGCAGAGAAAGTCGCCCAGGCCTACAGCTCAAGGGAGCAGCTGCTGGCCAGGAACCTGGCACTGGCAACCGAACAGCTGGAGGCTGAGAGGCAGAAATCAGCCGAGGTTTCGGCAGCGGTAGAGCTGGACCTGTCACAGGCCAAGCGCCAGCTCATGCTGCTGCAGAGGGAGTTACACGTCGCGGCGGTTACAGTTAACAACTGCGATGTGGCTGAGAACCGGTTACGGAGCCAGGTTGCCGACGTGCGACTCAGCGTGGCCAGCGTGGTGCAGGCATTTGAGGCGCTGCAGGCCGCCAGCGCGGACGAGACGGCCAAGGCGGCGGCCGTCGCGGAGGGTGAGAGGCAGCTCAAGGCCGCTAAGCGCGGCCGCGAGGATGAAACTGCTCGCGAGCGGGACGCAGGGTTGCGTGTAGAGCTGCAGCGGGCACATGATGCGAGGATGCGGTCGGAGGATGCGTTGCGGGAGCAGCAGGAAGCACCCAGGTTCTGCCTAGAGGTGTGTTAATTTCTGCATATCCTACATACTCCCATAGTAGAGATTTGAAAGGGGAAGCTGCAGCCAGGGATGAAATCTGATGAAATTGTCTCCGGTATAACACATGTGAGAAATCTGGGATCTGCCTGCAGGTGTGTTTAGGGTTGGCAAGCCGAACCCATTGTATTTAGAGAGCCTACCAAGGTAGGGTTGCTTAATGCTGTCGATAGCGATAAGCGGTACCCAATGTACCCTTCCAACGCCCGGTAGTTGTGCTGTTTTTTTGCCGATGGGGCCCCTGTGTTCATAAAGCTGCCGTACATGCTTATGGGTGAATTGGCCTTGTTAATCAAGCTGCTGTCGAGGGCTATGGGTAAAATATCCAATTTAGTCAACATAATAGTTGACCAAACTGGAGCTTTTATGCAGAGGGGATAATGGATTTGTGAACTTAGCCGCTGTCTACGTACGGTAGAGGCACATGGGTTGGTTAAGAACGCTACCGAGGCCTGCGGACAAAAAAACAAATTTTGATGATGGATCATGCTGCTGCTTGGTTGCCTGCAGGTGTTGGAGGAAAGTCTTTCAGGAGCACTCTTGGACGGCCAGCTGTCAGGCCGCCTCCTTGCTGAAAACCGCGAGGCGCAGCTGTCCACCTCAGAGTCACACAAAGCAGTCCTTGCAGAGCTCCAGGCTGCCTTTCCCCGCCTCCAGGCCGACCTGGATGCGGCGATCGAGCGGGCTGAGGGTGCCCGAGAGGCTGAGCGGGTCCTGGCAGTCGAGGTGGAGCGGGTGCAGCGGGAGCTCCTAGTCAGCAGGGAGTCTGGTGCTCAGTCGGCGTGCTCCTGGATCATGCAGAAGGCGGTGCTGAGGGCACGCCTGGCCGAGGCGCTCGCGGCGCTGGAGGCTGAGCGCAGCCGCCCCCCGGAGGCAGCTTCGTTTGATGCTGGCTCGATGAAGGAGAAGGCGAAGCAGCTGTCTGCGGCCATAGATGCCATGACGCGGCGCAAGCTGGCGGCGAAGAAGACGGGGCGGATGGTGGGGAGGGCCGAGGAGGAGCTGGCAGCAGCGATCGCAGAAGCAAGCAGTGAGTGCCCTTTTGAATTCAAATTTCAAAACGTCAAAATCCATTGATTTCAATCTCCCGCAAGTGTGCACACTCTTGTTCCTCGTCTGAAATCGGTGGCAATAACTTTGAGAATACTGGCAGCAGCCACTTGTGGTTCATCCCACTATGCGCTCTGTGATCCCTAGCAACTATTTCCCGACCCAAACCCCAAGCGCAACCCCACTCATACCTCAATCCTGGACCCCTAAATCTGAACGCCGATGCGGCCCCCTCTCAGGGACACCCACTGCCGGCCACCAGGCCTCCGCGCCACACTCATCGGTCAGCCAGGCAGCTGCTCGTCTCCCAGCTGCCTCTGCTGGTTTCTCTGCTGCCACTGCTGGCCGCTCTGCTCCCTCTGCTGGTCTCCCTGCTGCCACTGCTGTCCGCTCTGCTCTCTCTGCTGGTCTCCCTGCTGCCGCCTGTGCCCGGATCACGATGGACAGTGCGGTTCCCTCATCAGCACATCAGGGGTACACTTCTGACGGCAACTCTGCTACCTGCTCCGTTAGAACCACAAGACACGGCGCCAGCTTGTTCGGAGGCATGTGGCCCACGGGCGACATTGCCGCGCTGCTGCTGGAGCGCCTCAGCGCTGAGGCCGCGGAGGTATCGGACAGCGCCGTGGCAGGCATGGTCCTGCTGCCTCCTGTGCCCGAGCAGGAAACGGCAGTGGCGTTCTCGAGCGCCGCGCACCCGCAGCCCGCACCGGCGGCGCGGCGCCCGGTGCCCGTCGCAGGCTCATCGCCTCCCAAGCGGGGTGCCAATACGGCCTCCAATATGTCCTCGATGGACGGCGACCAGCAGAGCTTGTTCGGCGGGATGTGGAGTTATGACAAGGAGAAATTGCTGGCACAGGGCCAGGGCCCTGAGGTGCCTCCGCCGCCGGACGATCTGGACTTTGGGCTGCCGCCCGTGACCCCGCCCAGTTGCTTTCCCGCTACAGCATCCGATGCACGACAGAGCCTGTACGGCTCTGGCTCTCCGACACCTGCCCTAACTGGGCCGCAGAGCCTGTTTGGAGGCATGTGGAGTTACGATGTGGAGACCCTGCTTGCGCGTGGTAATGAGATTCCGCAGCAGCAATTGGCGCAGGCGACGGGCGTTGCCTCGAATCCCCTGTCAGCCGTCCCCGGAGGCCAGCAGTCGATGGACGGCAGCGGCAACCGCAGCCTGTTCGGCGGGATGTGGAGCCACGATGTTGAGACGCTGCTAGCTCAGGGGCGGAGCCTCCTGGCTCGCAGGCAGAGCAGCATCAGGCATTCGCAAGTGGGAAAAGCGGTCTCGGCCACGACGGCAGTCGCTGCTCTGTGCCAAGGACCCGAAGTGTCCCCGCGGTCCGCCGGGTCGACTGGCTCGCGGTGCTCCGCCCCGGGGTTGCCTACCGGGTTGGGCTCCAGGGCCCTAACGCATGCACAGAGCCTGTTTGGTGGCATGTGGAGCTATGACGTCGAGGCGTTGCTGGCTGAAGGGCATAACCCGCTGGCGGAGCAGCGAGCGCAGTCCAAGTCGGGAACGCCGACCGGCGAATCGGCGGGCGGAGCGGCGACGCGCATCCCTGCCACAAACCTGCTCTCCGCCGAGTCAGGACTCTCCTCAATGGGCTCAGGCTGCTACTACGCTGAAGATACGTACGAACCCGCGGGGCTGGGCTCGCCTTTGTCCGCTGCATTTGGGTCGTCGACCGACTGCTTGGCATTGGCAGCAGCAGCATCGACAGCCTGCGAGGTGCTCCCTTCGGGGCTTGCCGCAGCGTACGGATCCAACGACTCCGAAGACTCGGCGTTTCCTTGGATGTCGCCGTCATCCGAGTACGAGCGCTCCTCCAATGTGAGCGTTGTTCTTGTTTGCTTCTGCTTCTACCGTACTCAAACATCCCCCATAAAGCCTTTTCGAAAAGGCTTTTGGGGGGATGTTTGAGCCAGGCAGTACTTTTGAAAAGGGCCAGGCAGTTTGCTTCAATTCCAGAGGAGGTAGAGGGTTGAGACGAGCCCCAACAAGGGAGTCCAAGGTACGAAATTGTGTTGCAGTGCCTGCACATGAACCCAGCATCCTTTTCTTGAGGGGCCAGGCAGTAGTGCCTCCATCAGGTGTGAGTCGTACGCTGAACTTCAGACCTGCCAGCCGCACTCAGTTCTTTTCTTAGTGGTAACCGGACCACCTTTGATGGGCAGTGCTGCGGCCACCCCTGGGCCGATTGACACCAAACCTGGGCCGGCCTCCGGCCGGAGGCCCGAGCAGCAAGGCTGGCCGGGCCAGGGGCTGGTGGCCGTAGGCCACAGAGTAGCTGAAAGCGATAAGGTAACCACTGCAAAAAACACTGGCCGCGCATCCTCGGACCGCCCCTTTTCACGCCCTCTTTCTTTACTCCTTATGGGCTATTACTGTACGACATGTTTAAGCGGAGCATTTAAATATTGCACGAAGCAGCTGAGAAGAAGTTAATGAGAACCTGACGAGGAACTATGTGTGCATGAATATTTTTGCAGCTAGGCTTGCCTGTTCAGCTCCATTACCCCCCCTCATCATTCCCCCTGCCTCTCTGAGCCAGGCCTTCTTGTGATGCACCAGCGCCACACTTCTCCGGCCAGGGCAAGGAGGCTCGGCAGACCGGAAATCCTTCGCCCCAAAGCCATCACCCTAAAACATAACCCTAAACTCTACAACCATGAAACAGAACCCTAAACCATATCACCCTCATTGCTTGCCAGGTAAAGGAACCTTTGTGGACCCTTGATGAGGCCCTGGTGGAAGGTGAGGCTGACGCGGCCGAGGAGGAGGAGGCACCCCAGCGACCCTCTGACCAGGGCAGCAGCACAGCCGCGTCAGAGGAGGGCGATCTGCCCTGGTTCATATCGGCGCATGGCCGGTCCTCGCAATCGTTTTCGGGGATCCTCGGACACGACGACGCGGCGCTCTTGAGGTGGGGCGAGAGGATGCTGTGTCCGCATCCTCCCTTGGCAGCATGAGACTCAGGTGGATACCGTAGATTTTGATTCAGGCATAAACAAATGATTTATTTGCATGCTGCCCTCTGGGCAGACTGTCAAAAAAAAACTCAAATTTCGACTGAAAGCTGGCGTTGATAATCGATCATTCGTAAATGCATGGATCCCCAAACAACGTTAGTTATGAGGGAAGGCAAAGCAAATCTACGGCAGTGAGGGTAGCAGGTATAAAGCTGCTTTCCCAACTTGGACGTTAGAGCGGAGTAAATAGCAAAACGGTACCCGGCAAGCAACATCTCAAGCTTTCTTTTTGTTAACAAAAATCAAATCAAAACACATTTTATTACATCGCACCCCCTCGCGCTGAAATTGGTCCCAACGGGTAAGGGCACTTAGTGCCTCCGAGGTTGGATAGGACATATTCCCATATCAGCTCGAGGTGGGGGCACTGAATGCTGCCCCTTCAACGACCATCATTGGGCAAGGAAAATTTCTCTGGGGTCATATTTGTGCATCTTGCATTCATCGATTGCGCTGACGACACTTGCCTGTCAGCTTCGGGGATCTGGCGGGGTAGGATGGCCCCGAACCCAAATTCTGGTGTGGGAGGGAAGACTCTTCATTCCGGTTTCCTGGGGTGGAGGCAGGCCCTGAGGTCCGGTTCCTATGGGGCAGGAGGGTCCCAAAACCCAATTTTGTGATGCTCAGACCTCTTGGATCTACTTTAAGATCCATGTTGTATGGTTTATTTTCCCGTGTCTAAGCTACATTTCAGCTACCTCTTTTCCATCCCCCCTCTCCTCCTTCCCTCCCTCTCTTGTCTTCCCCCCGCCCTTCCCTCTTCCCCTTCTCTTACCTCCCTCCCTCCCTTCTTCCCTCCCTCTCTTGGCTCCCCAGCCCCTGCATTGTAAGCGGAATAGTGGGTGCATGGCTTTGTGAATAAATTGCTCCAGCTGGAGGCCCTATGCACAAACATGTGTGCAGTCCACCACGCTCCTTGGGCCAGTATTTTTGTGTCAGTCCAGGTTTGGCACCAATTGGTCCTTTGGCAAATGAGGAGCCGCTATTTTTTCATCATGCCCGTTAAGCAGTCCTGCCTCTTGACACAGGTCTTTAGAGAAGGAGGAGCAGCGCATCACTGAACGGAAGGTGCTCCTGTGTCGCGCCACATCAGCGCGCGCCAGCAAGGGCAGTTGCGTGAGCCAGTCGCTTGCAGACGCCTTCTTTGCGGGCCTAGGTGAGGCTTCAGGCTTGATGGCTCACAGCTTTAGGGTTGATTGCACCCTCAAACCTGATCACTGCTGCATCTTCAAATTTATTTAGTATGCCCCACGCCTGTCCAGGTCTTCCCGGTGTCAGCCACTTGCCCAGCCTCTCAGCCCTCCCATCTACCCTGGTATAGATATTTGTTTAGTGTTCAGGGTTTAGACATTTGTCTTCCCCTTTCAACGCTTTGACATACGTTTTCTAGATCTTTGTAAACGCCCATAAACCCTTAAGCCCATACACCCACACACCTGTAAACCCCCATCTTGAAAGCCCATAAACCCTAACCCCATAAACCCACAAACCTGTAAACACCTTTCTTGAAAGCCCAAAAACCCTTAACCCCACAAACCCACAAATATGTCAACCCACCAAGTGAAAGCCCATGAACCCTACCCTGATCCAGGTCAAGGTCGTGGCCGAGGAGCCTACAAGCACTCCGTGTCACAGCCCCTCCCGGATGACAGCGACGAAGAGAATCTGAATGAGGGTGATCAAGGAGAGGACTGGGTGACCATCGCTGGCTACGAGGGAGAACAGGAGGCGACAGAGGAGTTTGACCGGGGTGCCGGGGAGGCCGGCGGACAGGAGGTCGAGGCGCACCGTATAGATGCGGGAGAAGAGGACGAGGAGGAAGAGGAGGAGGGGGGAGAGGAGGACGAAGAAGAAGAGCGCCCACCCAAGCGAGGGTTCAGCGGCTTCAGCGTGCACTCGCCCATCCCGGCCTCGACGCCATCAGCTGGGACATGGTTCTAGGGTTACGGCCGGGGGGAGAGGTGTTTAATTTATTTATGTGAAAGCTCTTGCCGCGCAGCCTCTAGGCTGGCCTCTGCCCGTCCAAGACAGGGTCCCAGCCTCGCAGGCTCGCATCCTTCGCGGCTATTAGGCAAGAATATGGCATTTAAGGAACATGTAGGTGGGGTTGTCTGATTGACAGACCGCAGGATGTGAATAAAGAGCTGAAGCACGGGTGGGCCGCAGCCTTTCCACACGACTGGGGTTGCTTCACCCGCCCCTCGACCGGTGCTCAGGCGGCTCCAGGCAGTGTGTGTCTGCGGCGTGCTGTGCTGTACTGTACAGTACTGTGCTGTGTTGTACTGTGCTGTGCTGTGCTGGGGGCATACTGGGACCGCTGACGTGCTCCCATCCGTATTTTGAGTGTGGATGTAATAATATATGTAATTTAGTTGCTTTTGTGGTGGATGAGATGTGACGGTGTGACACGTCCATAGTGTGTTGGACTTGTTCTTTAGGCTGTAGAAGTTGAGCGGATCTCTGTTGTTTGTATTCTAGGATATGCAAGGGGGGGGATTTATATTTCCGCTGTTTCAGTTTATAGAAACGTAAGTCCTGGTCGTGATTTAGTGACCTCATCTGATTTAGTGACCTGATCTGGCATATTGCCTTGATCTGGCTCTGTGGCAGACACCATGTACCATACCTGACGTTAACAAACATTAATTCATCACGGCCGACGTGGCCGAGCTTTATTTAAGCAGGGCCCAGAGGTGTAACGTCATTAACATTGCACCGAAAGGTGGTACACCCTCAACTTATCCGAGGAAATGGCGAGATGATTCATGCCACCATTTACGATTCACGTCCTCTTTGCATATCATGATATAACGGCGGTAGTGTGCTCTACTGCTGGATTAAATGCTGGTGCTGTTTGCATTCAGGATATTTCATGCGTTTAACCACTGGCCCCCGCTTGAGTCGACTTAACACTTCGATATCCTGACTATTTGATAAATGAAGGTGCATGCCCCTCTTCCAGCCAAACGGCTGCCTTCCGGCCAGCCATCACGGCTGTCATACACTTATACCACAATTCCTATGTAATCATGTCCTCGATATCTTGAAGAAGGACATCCTGATAAGCAGTGTGCCATGAGCCGCGGGAATCACCAAGGCTTACAAACCCATCATTTGAACATCTGCCTGCATTTAAGTATTCGGTATTGGAGGAGTGGGTGCTGGAAGGACAATAATGCTACACCGAGTGCTACACTGCCCATCAGTCGGGTTCCTGCAGGTCATCCAGCCGCTCTCCTTCAACACTTAGACCCTACAGGTCATCCAGCCGCTCATGCAACAAATATACCGGTACTTAAAATACTATCTGGCTGACCGCAGCATTTTACGTGTATAAGCCGGATGCAGGCCCTTTATATGTTTATTATCGCTTGGTAGTTGAACCTGCTCTGCCCCCCACTAAAATGTCCATCGGTCCAGTAACTAGTTCAATGACGTTCCACCTCTGGGCCATGCACAAGCATGCTCAGTCGCGCTGGCGCCCAACCGTTCAGAAGGGAGAAAAGGAAGGAAGAGGGGGGAAAGAAAAGGCAAACAAGTCCGGCACCTCACCCCTAGGGCAGCCCTTTCCTTTTGGGGGGGGGGTAGGAAATATCTATTTCTTTTTGTGTTATCCTCTTTCTTTCCCTCTTACCTTCAGTTCCCTTTCTTTTATCCCAACGGGAAAGTTGGGCGCCCCACGGGGTAAAGCCTATTCGAGCAGGGCCCAAAGGTGTAATGTCATTGACCTCACCCCTCGAGCAACTATCCTTCAACAAAGCCATTAATCAGGTGCACTATGTTGTATCCTGCACCTGACCGCTGTACTATACGCGGACGTGAACACTGGAATCGGAATCTGAAGCCCCCTCTCAGAGTCGGCACCTTACTTGTGGGAGGTCCCACGCGGCCTAGCTTTGAGCGGGCCCAGAGGTGTAACGTTCTTGACATGTGGGGGGTGCCTCAGGGAATAATATTCCCGGCTATTTAATTCAAGTGCAGTATTCCAGAGCATGGGTCAATGACGTTACACCTCTGGGCACCCAGAGCATAGGTATAAGATAGTGGTTACCTGCAGGGTAATCCACGCGCCTCCAGAAAGCAGATGGCACTGAATGCCGGTAATTGAGGTGAAATGAGACATACCGGGGCTCAGATGTTTGTTTTCTTGTCTCTTTGTTGAGGTCTACGATCTGGACGGGCTGGGGATTCTTCAGACTTCCTTTACTTTTTGAGATGTTCTTATTTTTCAGTCCGTTCCTTTCTCCTCTTGGCTTGTTTTCCTCCTGACCTGACAGTCGGGTGCCCACACGGCCAAGCCTTTCCAGCATGGCCCAGAGGTGTAACGTCATTGACTCGGATGGCAGGCCACTGGGTGCAAGCCAGGGAGGCTGTGATATGCTACTAGCACTAGCAGTGTATAAGGTGTGACTTCATGAACTAGCAGTGTATAAGTGGGGGTCGATTTTTTTCATTATGAACAGTTAGGCGCTCACGCGGTCGAGACTTCTTGTGCATGGCCCAGAGGTGACTTGACTAGCAGTGTGTTAGCCAAGCTTGTATTTCTCATTTCGCCGTGCCCCGTGGAAGTCTGATGGGCAACCTACGCTGGTGACTCCACCTTGTCCGTTCGACAGCCCATGACGAAGGCAGCAAGCTTTACAGCATTAGGCCCTACATAGGCCTTAGGGCCTGATGTAGCTGAGCTGTAGCTGACGTCCCTTAACATGCACATAGGTAGATGTGTTATGAGGTGGAACAGTATGACCCAGGGTGTATCACTTCGGTCACTAAACATTTGTCAGGCCAGCAACAACAAAATGTAGACGATCATGCCCAATCTTGAAATCCACGAAGCCAGAGAAAGTGGGCGCATGAAAATGACAGGTTGCCCACACTGCTCATCTTCAGCACATGTAGATATATACGCACCAGACTGAGACCTTCACTACCATTGTTATAGCCACGTTCAGCCGGCTGCCCTCTCGTTACAGGCCATTGGGCACCCAAAACAAAGAGGCAGTGGCCGGACTAGCACCCGAAAAACACTGAGGGTACCACACGTAAGAAAACCGAGATAGAACCACATGTAAGACTAGCCACACATAAGAAACGAGACTAATGCTGTAAGCTGGGACCCATATCCCCTGGCCCTCAGATTCCAGATGTGTGGAGTCAATCTTCACATTCCAAACATGTGCATAGGGTTCGTACCCGGGAACAAGATAATCACATAAGTTAGCAAACAAATAGACGGCTTGGGTGAACATCACGCTTAAACACACACAAGCGCTGAAACCGCGATCCAAAGAGGGTCATGGAAACGGTTTGGATGGTCTGGTGCCCAGCTCCTCTACGTGGCCCATTCCTGCTAGTGCTATATCCAGGACGCCCCTGGTGCTAACGTGTGCTGCTGAAAAAATCCGAGGAGCAGCGGCAACCATGTTGCTACCAGCGCATGCACCTGCCCTAAGTAACTGCAGACATGTATATCATATCCTATGCACTAGCTCAAAATACACAGAAAATAAGCTACAACATATGGTGCCCTTCGGTGATACCCGAATCGTGAACGCATGGCGCCACCGGAGAGTGTCACACAGATGTACAAATGGCTAGAACAGGGCCCTCCTGACATCATACCTTCCACACTTTTCCTAGTGGCACTGAGGTCTATGGCCCACCCTGACACATATAGGGGGGGGGAGGGCTGCTTGTTCAAAAACTCAAAGCCACACATGCTGACCTCGTCACAAATCCATGCAGCAATATGCATCTTTCGCATCAGCGAATATTTATCTGGACACACAGACCGTTATGTTCGAGCAGACCCTGGACCCAAATCGTAGACCCTAAACATCGGCGGCAAGCAGGACACAGCTTGCACGATTGAAGGTGGACGTGGGATGAAGCATTCAAAAGCGAATGGATGCAAGCAGCGACGACGTATAAGATCAATCCGGAGGGTGGGTTGGTATCAATGAATTGCATCACCATATCACATGGCATGACATCATGAGGTCACAAAACATGACGTCCACCCTTCAAACCAGCGCGCAGCCCATCCGCTTGCGAGCACTCCATGACATCCTCCTCGGCGGGGAACGTTTACATCCCCAACCAGACATACATTTCCGGAAGATCGCTGCTGCAGAAACCGCCACAGACCTGCAGAGCTCTCCCTCAGCATCCCAGGAGCCGGCATATCCCACATCCTCATCAGTGGGCGACCTGTACACAAGCAATGCCTCTTTGCGGAACACCGCCGCTGCTGGAGCGCCGCGGCCTTGCACAGATCCCCGTCAGCGTCCAAGGAACTTGCTCATGCTGCATCCTCACCTGTATGCTCCTCTTCGTCCCATCTCTACACAAGCAATGCTTCTTTGCGGAACACTGCCGCTGCCGAAAGCACCGCGGCCTTGCACAGATCCCCGTCAGCGTCCAAGACGCTCGGGAGAGCAGGGCTGCACGATGCCTGGCACTCAGGCCTTCCGCCTGAGGAAGTGGAAGAAAGGCAGTAAGACACAAAAGTGACACCCGGTAAAATAGGAAGGAAAGAACAATGATCCATCTTTCAATGGACGTCCGTACCCGAGCTTGGCAATCGCGACCTAGCCACATCCAACATGGTGGTGTTGTCAGGCCGTCCATCCCCATCAGGTCGCGCAGAGCAGCAAGCCCACACCCTGGACCCTAAATCCCCCCAGCTCAAGACTCAAACTTTGTGACGTCCAAGCAAAAGATGAGTCCTAACATGCATTAATGAAGCTCAAAAGATGAGTCCTAACATGCATTAATGAAGCTCAAAAGATGAGTCCTAACATGCATTAATGAAGCTCAAAAGATGAGTCCTAACATGCATTAATGAAGCTCAAAAGATGAGTCCTAACATGCATTAATGAAGCTCAAAAGATGAGTCCTAACATGCATTAATGAAGCTCAAAAGATGAGTCCTAACATGCATTAATGAAGCTCAAAAGATGAGTCCTAACATGCATTAATGAAGCTCAAAAGCGCACCCGGGCTGTTATTCTGTGTGTCTCAGCTTGTCAAGTTTGGGTGGCCAGACTCACACTTTGTTGAGTCCAAGCAAAATAACGCACTGAAAGCGTATTCCCAATGGGAGTGAAACGGATCACCAGCCTCACAACCTGCGGATCAGCACATACCGGTCGCAGCAGGCCCAGCCTACACTCACGTGACGCAACGTGCATTGCGAGTGCCGTCCTGACCAGGGCAAAGCGGATCACGAGCCTCCGGATCAGGACGTCACCACAGGCCGAGGCCCAGCTAATACCCCGGGCCTGCGCGGCGGCAGCGGCGGCAGCGGGACGCGACGCAGTCATCAACTGACGGGCAGCGTCGTCGCTGTTGCTGCTGGAGGAGCCGTCAATGTCTGACACTTGCTGGTTGGAGTGGCTGCTGCTGCTGCTGCCGCTGGATTCGAAGGAGGTTATGAGGGCCTGCCCGAGTCTTGAGGCGGAGAGGTCAAGGGAGGCCTGTGGGTAGACGGGGTGTCATCAAAAGAGCAACTTAGAGAAATACGAGTGCTTAAAGAGAGGACAGAAGAGCTGCTCGGAGTCAATAGCCCTACATTCACATATGAAGATATCACCGAGATATTACCTACAGTGGAAGGAGGGAGAACCTACTGTTTTGAAGCCTCGGGTCGCACCAGGCAAAAGACACGACAGCGTAACGCATCCCTGGTTTTGCAGTCAAAAAACGATGCCTCCGGTATTTCGACATCGAAAGTTATTCCTGACCACGGTCGACGAAATAAATCAGGCATGCGCCCTGGACCCACAGGGCCAGGGGTGGACAGGCAAGCGCAGCCGTACCAAAAGCTCACCTCCAAGGCATCCAGCTGGGCAGGCGACGGGTCCATCTCCCCCAGCAACAGGCAGAAGGCCATTACCGGGCACGTCAGCGCCATGGTAAACAGCCCGCCAGTACCGCTGTAGTGCAGGAAGGCCAAGGGGCGGTGCGGTGGGGACAACAGGCACAGCGGGGCCAGGCAGCCCGGCAAGCAGCCTGAGCGTAGCTCGCAGAACGCCTGGCTGGCGTCACTGTCTACCACCAGTAGCAGCTGCCTGCAGGGAGAGATGGAATGGAGGTGCCAGTGTGTGAAACTTAAGGTTTGAATTTGAGTTCGAAAGTATCTGGTTGGCGTCACTGTCCACCACCAGCAGCAGCTGCCTGCAGGGAGAGATGGAATGGAGGTGTCTGCATGTGGAATTTGAGGTTTCAATTTTAATTCAAAAGTTTGTGGCTGGCGTCACTGTCTACCACCAGAAGCAGCTGCCTGCAGGGAGAGGACGGAGGTGTCGGTGTGTGAAATTTAAGGTTTGGATTTGAATTCGAAAGTATCTGACTGGCAACCCTGGTGTCACTGTCAACCACCACCAGCACCTGCTTGCAGAGAGAGAGAGGACGGGTAGGTGTGAAGTGTGGGAAATCAAGGTTCGAATTTGAATTCAAAGCACTTGGCTAAAATCACAGTCAGCCACCAGTAGCAGCTGCTTGCAAGGAGAGAGAGGACAGGAGGTGTGAAGTGTGTGAAACTGATGTTCGAATTTGAATTCAAAAGCACTTGGCTAACATCACAGTCAGCCACCAGCAGCAGCTGATTGCAAGGAGAGAGGGAATGGGGGACAGGAAGGAGAGGTGTGAAGTGTGTGAAATAGTACACGAGTGAACCAGGGGCAAGCGATTGGTGCCCAGATCCAACATTTAATTCTCGAGCACGAGGGGCGTTTCAAGCGCCCGCAGGTGGCCCTTGGAGGTATTGTGGACCTCAAGAATTTAAACACCTCAGCTTGATTGTTGCTGATGTTAATTCTGACACTGGCTTTTCTGGAGCGTTTAGGTGCTCCCAGCTCTCCATCACTCAGTGAACGCTGCCTGTTGACATCTTACAACAGGGCCTGCAAGTGGGAATGTGAGCGCCACAACGACAACCCAAGTCCACACCTTGACCTGCACAACTGCAACCCCTTGCAATCACCCTCCCACCTACACAACTGAAACCCCTTCCCCCATCCTCCACCCTCCGACCTGCATAACTGACACCCCCTATCCTTCCTTCCTCTACCCTTCCACCCACCCACCTGCGTGTGAAAGGCATCAAATCTTCTGGGGTCACCACCAGCTCCGCAGTGCTACCCTGCGGCAGGCTGCCCTTCCCAGAGGACAGACGCACGCCCAGCGGGATGGGAGGAACCGGCGTTGGCTGGGGCTGGACGGGCGTGCCGCCGCCGAGCCGGGGCGGAGCCTCGCGCACTGCCGCCTCTGCTGCAGGTGCAGAGGTCAGCCCCTTCATCCTGTCAGTTGACGGCCGCATCCCTGACGACGATGAATCGACGCGGCTCCATAGATCTACTGGATCTCTGGCCTGATCCGACGCGCTGCCGCTAGATCTGTGGGTGGAGTCGAGGCTGGTCAGGTCCATCAGGAGGCGGACGTCGTCGACAGCTGACGAGGCCGCCGCCTGGAGGTGTGACAGGTGTGACAGCAGGCGATAAGTGTGACAGTCGGTGTAACACCTATGGCGGTGGGTTATGGACTAATGGTTCTACGAATGCGCCGACCCAGCTGCATTTCCGGAGGAGGAAAAGGAAGAGGACGAAAATAAACCAGCCAGAGAGAATCCAAGGAAGCAAGCGGGTAGGTGTAACCTGTGTGATACCGGTAGGTGTAACCTGTGTGATACCGGTAGGTGTAACCTGTGTGATACCGGTAGGTGTAACCTGTGTGGTACCGGTAGGTGTAACCTGTGTGATACAGGTAGGTGTAACCTGTGTGATACAGGTAGGTGTAACCTGAGTGATACAGGTAGGTGTAACCTGTGTGATACAGGTAGGTGTAACCTGAGTGATACAGGTAGGTGTAACATGTGTGATACCGGTAGGTGTAACCTGTGTGATACCGGTAGGTGTAACCTGTGTGATACCGGTAGGTGTAACCTGTGTGATACAGGTAGGTGTAACCTGAGTGATACATGTAGGTGTCACATGTGTGATACCGGTAGGTGTAACCTGTTTGATACAGGCAGGTGTAACCTGAGTGATACAGGTAGGGGTAACCTGAGTGATACATGTAGGTGTCACATGTGTGATACCGGTAGGTGTAATCTGTGTGATTCAGGTAGGTGTCACATGTGTGATGCCGGTAGGTGTAATCTGTGTGATTCAGGTAGGTGTCACATGTGTGATACCGGTAGGTGTAACCTGTGTGATACCGGTAGGGGTAACATGTGTGATACCGGTAGGTGTCACATGTGTGATACAGGTAGGTGTAACCTGTGTGATACCGGTAGGTGTCACATGTGTGATACCGGTAGGTGTCACATGTGTGATACAGGTAGGGGTAACCTGAGTGATACAGGTAGGTGTCACATGTGTGATACCGGTAGATGTAATCTGTGTGATACAGGTAGGGGTAACATGTGTGATACCGGTAGGTGTAACCTGTGTGATACAGGTAGGTGTAACCTGAGTGATACCGGTAGATGTCACAAGTGTGATACCGGTAGGTGTAACCCGTGTGATACCGGTAGGTGTAACCTGTGTGATACAGGTAGGGGTAACCTGAGTGATACAGGTAGGTGTCACATGTGTGATACCGGTAGGTGTAATCTGTGTGATTCAGGTAGGTGTCACATGTGTGATACCGGTAGGTGTCACATGTGTGATACCGGTAGGTGTCACATGTGTGATACCGGTAGGTGTAATCTGTGTGATACAGGTAGGTGTCACATGTGTGATACCGGTAGGTGTAATCTGTGTGATACCGGTAGGTGCAACATGTGTGATACCGGAAGGTGTAACCTGTGTGATACAGGTAGGGGTAACTTGAGTGATACAGGTAGGTGTCACATGTGTGATACCGGTAGGTGTGACCTGTGTGATACAGGTAGGGGTAACCTGAGAGATACAGGTAGGTGTCACATGTGTGATACCGGCGTGTAATCTGTGTGATACAGGTAGGGGTAACATGTGTGATACCGGTAGGTGTAATCTGTGTGAAACAGGTAGGGGTAACATGTGTGATACCGGCAGGTGTAATCTGTGTGATACAGATAGGGGTAACATGTGTGATACTGGTATTCAGAGCGATTGCACATCCAGGGTTCAGGGTTCAGCAACAAGGACCTCAACACCAAGTACAGGGGCAGAGGAGGTGTCAGAATGAGGCGATTGTGACAACCTGGTGAACTTATACCGAAGGAAGTAGCTGGCTTTGGGGGGAGGGCAGGGGTGTCAGGGTCCGCACTCACCATCAGAAGCTTGAATGAAGGGGACCGTAAACCAAACCGGCTTTCTCCATCAGTGCTGGGTTAAGTGTTTAGGGCTGAACCCAAGATCAAACCGGCTCTCTTTATCAGTGCTCTGGGCTCTGACACCCTAAAAGGGACTCAGGCGTAACGTGAGCAGGTCTGTCGCGCAGGCAAACAAAAATAGTATGTCTGAAGAACCACAAGATTCCTGTGACACCGTAATGAGGCTGACGGTCACGGCCTTAAATTGCCCGAACCCTCCTAGATTAGGGTTCAGGGTTCAGGGTTCAGGATAAATCACGAAGTCACGACCATACATTGCTCAACTCTGTGATCGATGCCTCCTGTTTGCACTTCCTTCCTCTCGCGAGGAAGGTTGCTGGGTGGATGCCTCAACGCTGTGATTACAACTCTACCCAGACCCCAAGAGAGGAATACAAATCTCTTGCTGCTGCAGACAACACATTAACAATAGACTGGCCAACTGATGCCCCGGGCTTGCTTCCTCCTGGTCAGTGGCCAAATGGCAATAGCCCAGCATCTGCCGATTCCCCACACATTTTTTCAAAGCCACGGTAAGCACAAGATCGAATGAAACAGCAGAGGAAAAGCGCGATACGAAAATCCTAGTAGTACCACTGCTGGCCGGGAGCCTCACCGCCTTTTCCGCCTCGACGTCATCTGCTACGCCCACTGATGCTCTGGGCTTGCAAGAGGGGCGTGTCACAGTGGCCAGAAAGTCAGCAGCGGCGGCAGCGGCCACCGCCTCTACTGACTCAGCTTCCTGCTGCAGCCCCCAGTGCCCCTCGCCTGCCAGGTGCAGCAGCAAGACCTCATCACCTGAAAGCAACAGATCATGAATGTTACTTGTAACATACACCTGAAAGCAACAGATCATACATGTTACTTGTTACATGCACCTGCAAGCAACAGATCATGAATGTTACTTGTAACATACACCTGAAAGCAACAGATCATACATGTTATTTGTAACACACACCTTGCCGCTCTTAAAAGGGCGTCCCAATACCACTGATGAGCCAATTGGTACGAAGGCGTGGCGGGGGGCCCCAGCGTCAGTGGGGTGTCATCACTTGCAAGCCTAGGCACTGCTGGTGGCCCCCAGCAACAGTGGGACAACATCACTTGCAAGCCTAGGCACTGCTGGTGGCCCCCAGCGTCAGTGGGGTGTCATCACTTGCAAGCCTAGGCACTGCTGGTGGCCCCCAGCAACAGTGGGACAACATCACTTGCAAGCCTAGGCACTGCTGGTGGCCCCCAGCAACAGTGGGACAACATCACTTGCAAGCCTAGGCACTGCTGGTGGCCCCCAGCGTCAGTGGGGTGTCATCACTTGCAAGCCTAGGCACTGCTGGTGGCCCCCAGCAACAGTGGGACAACATCACTTGCAAGCCTAGGCACTGCTGGTGGCCCCCAGCGTCAGTGGGGTGTCATCACTTGCAAGCCTAGGCACTGCTGGTGGCCCCCAGCGTCAGTGGGACAACATCACTTGCAAGCCTAGGCACTGCTGGTGGCCCCCAGCAACAGTGGGACAACATCACTTGCAAGCCTAGGCACTGCTGGTGGCCCCCAGCGTCAGTGGGGTGTCATCACTTGCAAGCCTAGGCACTGCTGGTGGCCCCCAGCAACAGTGGGACAACATCACTTGCAAGCCTAGGCACTGCTGGTGGCCCCCAGCGTCAGTGGGGTGTCATCACTTGCAAGCCTAGGCACTGCTGGTGGCCCCCAGCAACAGTGGGACAACATCACTTGCAAGCCTAGGCACTGCTGGTGGCCCCAGCAACAGTGGGACAACATCACTTGCAAGCAGAAGAGTATGCTTTCATCGCTTCGTCACAAATGCCCAGCACAAGGCTATCACCTATGCACCCAAGTATCCATCACTACATGATACCGGTACATCCTTATAAGGCCCTTCCCTTCCTGACACACCCTTTTGAAGCTATCAGCCAAGGCATCCATCCCTACCTGCTAGCCTAGGCATCGCCAAGGCAATTACTGTGAGCAGGCCGGGCGCCGTCGTGCGGTACAGGAGGTGCTTGTACGGGCTGACCTGCTTAACAAGGGTTGAGGGGTTAGGGTTCATAGAGGTTTGTACGGGCTGAATCCAGCAAGATGGGATCAGGATCTAGGGTTCACAGGTGTGTCTTCCAGGTTCAACCCGCTCAACAAGGTTTGAGGGTTGAGGGTTCATAGGCATTTGTTCAGGCTGAATCCAGGAGATGGAAATTCAGGACTTACAGGTGTTGTACAGGGGCTGGCCTGCGCAGGGAGGGTGAACATATTGCTAACTTGCTGACGATCGGCACAGCTTTCTACAGCAATCTAGCTATGTCTGCCGGTAGCTGTTCTTATCTTGCATTGGGCAGACGGCACGAGTGCTCATCTTGGCAGATTCTACCGGCAACAGGAATGGCGCATGCTGCCGGCAGCAGGAATGGCAAATGCTGCCGGCAGCAGGAATGGCAAATGCTGCCGGCAGCAGGAATGGCAAATGCAGCCGGCAGCAGGAATGGCAAATGCTGCCGGCAGCAGGAATGGCAAATGCTGCCGGCAGCAGGAATGGCAAATGCTGCCGGCAGCAGGACTGTGCCTCCAACAGCAATGTATATGTCAGCGTGTGCGGTCCGCCAGACACCCACCCTCCTTTTCAGGGACACTCATACTGTGACTCACCAGCAGCCCCCTGCTGACTCATCAGTGCCCCCCTGATCAGACTCACTAGGGGCGCCGACAGGCTGATAGCCCCGGCTGATCCTGCACCCTCCAGCCCTCCGTCTGCGGCTGCAGTGTTCTGGCCTGTAGTCAATGCTGCTGGCGCGGGATCCACAACGCTGCCCTGGCGGCGATGTGCCACGTCCAGCAGGGGGCAGCTGGGCTGGCTAGCAGCCTCGATGACTGCAGAGGCCTCCACAGTACCTGGTGGGTTCAAGGTTCCAGGGTTAAGATGGGGGCCAGGACAGTGAGAAGCATCAGCAGCACCTGGTGGGGTCAGGGTTAAGTGTAAAATGTTTGGGGTTTAAATGGGAGCCAGCATAGTGAGAGGCATCAGCACTTCAGCAGCACCTGGTGGGGTCAGGGTTTATATAAGGGTCAGGACAGTGAGAAGTATCAGCAGCACCTGGGGCGCGTTCGCATTGGGTGTGATACGAGCCAAAAGTGGGCGCCGTTCAGAATCCTGGGATGATCCTAACTAGATCCACACTGTGGGCGCGAGTTGGGCGACTGTTGGTCGTTGTACTTTCGTGTACATCTGGGATAGTTCAGAAACTACCTCCAAGAGGTAGTTTCCAAAATGATCATGTCGCGCTGGGTATGTCAGGCTCTACATAAACTCAAACTTGGTCGATAACGTGCATTCATGTCTCATTCGTTTACATGCTTGTCATTTAGGAACGGGTGTGGTCAAACAAAATGTTTGATGAAGTCGAAAAGGTGCTGGGCACTAGCAAAATTGAGAGTCTCGGTCAGTACGAGCTCTGGTACAAGCTCGAGATTCCTGAGCGATTTCTTTCGAGTTCACAGCGACACTGATAAGCGCGCCAAGACGATTGTGTTGTGTTAATAACATAACTTGACTGTGAAATCGTCTGTCGCTGACAGATTCTTGCAAGTAGCTGAAACTGGGCGTCAGTTGGGCAAAATGATCTTAACTAGATCAACACCAGGGCCGCCAATAGCCCCATGTATCGGGTTCCACCCAATGTGAACGCGCCCCTGGTGTGGTCAGGGTTTAGGGTAAAAGGTCTGGGGTTAAGATGGGGCCCAGGACAGTGAGAAGCATCAGCAGTACCTGGTGGGGTCAGGGCGGAATGGATGAAGGGGTTATCTCAGAAGGCGGGGTAAGGTCATTCGATAGAAGGGTAAGAAAGAAAGAACGCTCCACGTGAGGGTTAAGGACACGTCGTTACCATTGTAGAAGGGTAAGAAGTGACTTCAATTGTGCCATGGTGGATGTTCAGTGTTGCGGGTCAGGGAGAGAGGAGAAGGTGCATGGATTGTTGACGACTGCAAGATTGCGACACTGGTGGTGAAGGTAAGGTAAGGGCTTGATTAGGATTTGTATCATAACGGTACTACATGGCTGTTGGGTCCTGTTTACTGGTAGTAGGGTTTTCATTAAATCTCTTCATTAAATTTTTGTTGGGGCGGCTTCAAATTTCTGATTGATGACCTCACACCTTACGACGCAGCAGGACAGTTTCGATTAAAAGCTTTTAGGTGGACGCGTATATATTATATATACTGTGACATGGCCACCCACCTTGTCCCCCCTCGGCCTGCTCTGCGGCTGCGGCTAGTCGTGCGTCGTGCCACTCCAGGGCCAGCATCATGCGGAATGCATCGATGGACAGCTCGGCAATCTTGACCTGCAGGAACGAGAGCAAGGGTTGAGCGGGACGGGGGGAGGGGGAGTGAGACCTTCCCGGCGTACGAGGACCATGAAAGAAATTCATAAAATGGCAAATAAAAAAAATAGACAGTTGTGTGTGTATGACTGGGTGGGGTGGGATAGGGGCACAGGGACGTGGCATTGGTGGCGGGAACAGGGCTGCGTTGAGTAGAACTAAACCTGAGGGTTCCGCGCAGAGGAAGAATGACATTTTTGTACTTTGATAGGAACATAACAGCAAACGACCAAGACAGGAGAAAGCATAGCTGTGTGTGGGGGGAAGGGAAACGAGGGTGCATAGGGACGTGGGAGCCCTGGCAGTGAAAGGAGGGCAGGTGGTGAGCTAGACAGCTGGTGTGTGATGGAGGGTGTGGGCTGGGCACAGGGAGCGGGGAGCGGTGTGAATAGGAAATACAAATTGGAAGCCTAGGGTGACAACTGCACCCCACGTCTGCACACCCCACACCTGCGCCCATTGCCAGCATAAAACAACTGTGCCTGCAGAAAACGTGCAGTACCAGCCTCTGTTCTATACTGTGCCCACACCCCACCTGTCGATGCTGATACCCGACCAGGATGACCTCTTTCAATTTCCGGGTGTGCACGCCCAGCGCCTCCGGGCCACCTCGTCGGCACCTGCCATAGCGGCAGCAGTAGCATCCGGCACAGGGCAAGGTTTCAGGACAGGGTGACGGGGACTTGGGGGGGATAGGGCTTTTAGGGTTCAAATAACAGACCTGTAACTTGAACCCTAGGTGCAAAACAAGCTGTTGTGTTTTATCAGTTAAATCCACAACCATGACACCTCAACCAAGTTTGAAACAGGGCATCGGGGTTCACAGGATTGTTCAACTTGAGCAGTCCATAGCGAGCAACCCGTCCTCTCTCTATTCCTGGCATGCTCATCCTTTATGCCCTCATACACCTTGCTGCACGAACGAGTGTGAGCACATCCTACATGCCCCTGGCCTTTCTGGCCCTTCCCTTACCATTGCGTACCCATCTCCCCCTCCTTTCCCGCCCCCCTGGGTGGAGAGGAGGGGTCATGCCCTCTTTGCCATCCCCTCCCCTGTCTCCACCCTCCTTACCCTCCCCTGCCCCCCTTAGCATACCTTCCTCACCCTGCCCTCCGCTCCCCTCCCTCATCATTTCAGCCATCCTCTTTCCTCCGCACCTGAACTTGGGTCGGAATTCAACCCTCGTGCCGGGGCTGCGCGGCACTGGCATCGCCACGTCTGCATGCAGGAAGGACGTAACCTCTTGCAGCACCATGTGCCAGTCCTGGACAGTGAGGGTTGAACACAGGTACAATTTCCTCAGCATTCTTACGCGTAGAGGCCCTAGCTGTGAGCCCACACCTCTGGACGCTGCTTCATCAAATACAGGTCATCCCCCCTACTGCACGTAGAACAGGCCCTCCACCCCCTGCAGGCAGCGGGGATGTAATGGCGTGGCCTGGTTCCCACTCTTTCTGGGGACTCCTGGATCAAGCTATTAATTCCGTCTGCACCTCCTGGGTTAGATATCCCAGGGTAAAGGTTGTAAGTCCACCCTCTGCTCTTGAGCCCCACCTGGGCCTCCTGTGCTGAAAACCCCATGGCCAGTGTGTTGACCAGCGCTTGGAACTCCTGAACCAAGTTCCAGGCCTCCTGTGGAGTAACGGGACGTTGGGCGGAGCAGTTTGCGCGGTGGCGGTCAGTGAAAGGTGGCATCAGGATCCAGACCTCATGAGGGACAAAGGGACATTGGGTTAAACATGCTGCGTAACTTGTGAAAAAGAGCGGAGGTATAGGTGCCTGCAAATGGTGGAGGGCTTCAGGCTCAAGAGGAAACGGAACATGAGAGGCCCCACCCCATGCACGCCAGCCATGCGCCACGCGTCAGCCCATGCGCACCTCCTTCTTGTTCAGCAATAGGCACACTATGATGAAGCGAGCATAGAAACGCAGCTGCTTGACGGACTTCTGCAGACCGCTGGCAGCATCTGAGAAGTAGGCGCGGGCGTGGATGGCCTCATAGAAGACGTACGACTCAAGCAGCCATGCGGGCACAGAGGTGCGCAGGTAAAAGTTGTAGTACAGCTGCCCAATCTTGCTGGCGATCTCGCCTATGTCGCCGCGTGTCAGCCCGGCTTCTACCAAGGGAGCCCTGACAGAGACGAAATTCGGGTGGAGGGGCGCTGGGAAGGAGTGACTCACGCCTTCCGCCGCAATTTGCGGCGGCAGGACACAACGGCTGCGTCATCCTGGTTTATTATAACGGCTCTGAAAGTGGTTGCTGTGAGCCGTTGTTGGCAATGACCGAAACCCTTGCCGCTGACAGATATGCATACCTGTGATCTTGCTGGAATCGCCACAAGTCGGAAAACACCTGTGCGGGGTGATGCAGAGAGTGCCGCCATCAGAATGACACTTTGCCAATGCTCTCATATGATAGATGATCAATGATGTTCGCATGGCTTTGCGTCGGGGATCGAGGGCGAGCACAAAAATGGAGTTGGTATACAGGGGTGGGATGGCCAACGGCAGCTGTGGCAGCACCTTGAAAGCCATGTGGTACGCTCGCTCCCACAAGACAGTGTTGCTGCTGGACTCAGTTTCTCGAAGTGCCGAGAACCTTTCTATCGCTGACTGCAGCAGCTGTTGAAACTCGATCCATTTGACGTGGGAGATGCCCCCGTTACTAGGGTTGATGGAGGCCATTCGAAAGTCCAAAGGAAATAAGAGTTCAGATATATCCTTGCAAATGAAGGCAGAATCGCTGAAGCCTAGCTTGGTGAATACAAAATTTGCTGTGTCATAGGTTCACACCAGCAGGTTCACACTACTGGCGTGCTGTTTCCGAAGCGACGAGCGACGTGGAATCCATCGTTGCCGGGGCTAAGGCAATGTAATTTGTTAAGCAAACTATGAATCGAGATATGTCCTGCCCTCCGTGCTTGCCGGGTCGCCATGTTGCCTGTCGTATTCCTCAAAAGGCGCTTGGATGGTCCTAACCCCTGGTCCAAACCTCTGTTTCTTTACCCCGCCACCCCTCCGCCCTCGAACACCAGGAAGGTTAGCCTCTCAACTGCTCAAATAGCTTTCGTCGCCAATCTCAAAATTAGCACCGGACATTCGGAACTTGTAAATAAAGAACTGCCTGCTGTGCCCGTGTCAATCGTGCTACAACCAGAGTAAAGAAAGCTACAAGCTGTGCTCTGCATGTCCACACATATCAGCAACCGGAGCGCCGCAGCGTCTCCTCATCAGAGAGATTCGAGACGCCAGCACCCTGCATCCCTGCCACCCAGCAGGCCTCATGTAGGTGCACCCCATGCGTCCAACATGAGACCTCTGCCAGGAGCGACCCATGCACCCAGCATGCGAGGCAGAACCTCCAGGGCAGTTCGTCAGTCACACTGCTCTAATTATGCAGCAGCATCATCCCCTGAAGCCCCGCAGCAGCAGCCTGCCTCCGTGAATCATTTCGACGGGGCCGCCCAAATGGCGGCATTCACCTCCATCGACACAAAGCTGACGCGGTTTGTGAACGATGTGAAGTCAACGACAGGGCTCACGCTGGGCTGCCCGCCGGGCTGCGGCAAGTGCTGTTTTGCGTCCACTGTTGAGGTGCGATTCAAATTCAGTTACAGCCGGGACCTCCCGAGGCGGCAGGCTTGAAAAGAATTTGTATTCCGCACAGATCCCACTCTCCGAGCAAAGATCCCAAGGTCCATGCATAGATCTCAAGCTCCTGGCACACATCCTTTGTGCCATCACAAGCACCATGACACATCAAACTTTTCCTACCTTTGGACACCTCTGGCCCTGCTGGCAGCCATGCCCATGTCCACCATGCAAACCGTGTGATCAGTGGGCGGTGGACTGATCCACTATTTGATCCAGCCTCGCAAATAGATGGGGCGGCTCCACAGAAAGCCTCTGACTGCCCTTATACTTGTGCCCACCCTACACCTCTCAGAGCACACCATGGGAGTGCATCCCAATGGCCCTGGAGCTCATCCGGCTGGGCACGGCAGAGCAGGTCAGAGCAACTCTGGGGCCGTCAGTGGGGCTTCAAAAATTGCAGTTTTTAAGCTGCGCTTGTTTAAGAAAGCAGTCTTTCCTACCCTCCACAAGCACGTGCGGGTAACAGTGTAACACAGGCCAAAGCCAGGTCCAGAGGCCAGTGAACAAAAGGTGGGTTTTTTATGACGTTTACCTGACCTGCTGTTTGGTTTTGAAATCATTTCTGGATCACAGGAAGGGTCGGGGAGGGGGCATGGACCACTGCTTATTTTAGCGTGCTTCAGCTACAATTCAGCTACATCACGGCCTACGGCCGTGGGTGCCTGGTGCAGAAGGCCCTACTGCCTGGGCCACCGGCCATAGGTCAGTCAAGGTTTGGTCCCAATCAACCCAGTTATGGCCGCCCGGCGGACCCCCAAAGGTGCTTTGGCACACACTAAAATAAACACTGGCATCGACACGTGGACAGGTGTGTCCCTTCCTTAATCGTACTGGCCGATGCTGATGTCAGCATCATGTGGACTTTTCTTGATATTTCTTCAGTTTTGTGTGGAAGTCACATGGGTAGCATGATGGCCCTGTATTCATGACATGCTTGTCGGAAGTCGCTTAAGAACAGAACACAAATGTTCAAAAAGTACTGCTTTACAAAAACAAATTGTCTCCACTTTACCCTCCCTCCCACCTCCGGATGTCCATGATGAGTCCAGGTGCTTGAGCGCCTCGAGGCTGAGGCAGCGGAGGACCAGGGTGTCCCTCAGCCCTGCATCTTCTTTGACCAGCATGGCTTACCCGAAGAGGGCAGGCGAGTAGCTGCGGGGCTTGCTTAACATATTCCTACCTACCTATTCCTACCTACCTATTCCTACCTACCTATTCCTACCTACCTATTCCTACCTACCTATTCCTACCTACCTATTCCTACCTACCTATTCCTACCTACCTATTCCTACCTACCTATTCCTGCCTACCTATTCCTACCTACCTATTCCTACCTACCTATTCCTACCTACCTATTCCTACCTACCTATTCCTACCTACCTATTCCTACCTACCTATTCCTGCCTACCTATTCCTACCTACCTATTCCTACCTACCTATTCCTACCTACCTATTCCTACCTACCTATTCCTACCTACCTATTCCTACCTACCTATTCCTGCCTACCTATTCCTACCTACCTATTCCTACCTACCTATTCCTACCTACCTATTCCTACCTACCTATTCCTACCTACCTATTCCTACCTACCTATTCCTACCTACCTATTCCTACCTACCTATTCCTACCTACCTATTCCTACCTACCTATTCCTACCTACCTATTCCTACCTACCTATTCCTGCCTACCTATTCCTACCTACCTATTCCTACCTACCTATTCCTACCTACCTATTCACCGATCCATGGGCTGAAAACGAGATTGGAATCTGAGTAGGGGTATGATCTGCCATGGGGCGAGTGCTGGATCAGGAATTAGTGATCGTGCTGCTCCTCAAGGGAATTCTACAAGATCGGTCAGCCGTCAGACGTCAGCCTTGAACCCTGTAGCCCTTATGGCTCTGGCTTTCGACAATCGGCGATGAATCGCATGACGCATAACGCTGAACCTGCCGCCATACCATTGACCTTTACACAGCCTATGAATCCATGATTGCCCCTCCTGAATGGCCCATCATGCAACAGAGGCCGCTGCTCCATGTACCCCACTCGGCCCCTGATCTGCCGGATGTTTGGCTTTGCTGCCTCTCGGAACAAGGTGGGTACAGATTTCCATTCTGTCTCCGCAGAATGTTTAGGTTTGCAGCCTTTGGGTGCAATGGGAGTTACTGTTTCAGTATTCTACTGAATGTTTGGGTTTGCAGCCTTTTGGGGGCAATGGGATTTACTGTTTCAGTTCTCTGCTGAATGTTTGGGTTTGCAGCCTTTGGGGGTAATGGGAGTTACTGTTTCGGTTTTCTGCTGGATGTTTGGGTTTGCAGCCTTCACCTCAAACCTTGTTTTTCTGCAGGATGACGTCGTAGTCCTCTCATCGTGTGTGGTCATGAAGTCTGCTATCCCTGATGCTATGGCGGCCGCGAGGATGGCAGTCGAGCAAGGCAGCGTGCGCGTGCCGGTGTTCGTAGATGAGTGGTCGTCACTGCATGGGCCTGTGCTGGGCAGCAGCTTGGCTGTAGTGATGCCAATCAACCAGGTAACGAGGGAAGGGATGGAGGGGCTGGTCTTGCTTCTGTTATTTTAATGTATTTTTCTTCTCGCTGCCTGGCCCTTTCGAAAACGCTTTCAGGTGGATCCACCAGGCTAAGGGGACGGGCTGCCGGGCTGGTGTGTCAACTGCTGGGCTGTCGCCTTGTTTGATTGTTATACTGATTTACTGATTTTCCAGACTTTTGTGCGATGTTGTGTGCATGCAGGCTTTCACTGAGGCTCTAAGGGATCAGCTGTGGAGGCATTACTTGCAAGGCCTCGCTCAGGACGATGACCAACCCTGATACGGCGCTCATTTGATTGGAATCATCTTAATGGATGATTAATGACATTCTGATTTTATTGGACACTCATTTACCGCTGAGCATGGCTAACATTGGCGAAGGCTCTGCAGCTTCCTTCAATGCGAGCTTGAAAATCAGTGGTGGGAAGCAAAGCGCGGCATCGACGTGTGGCAGTTGTGCCAAACCTGGCCTTGACCACGCTAGATTGATATACCATGGATGATGTGGGCTTTGTCAGCAACCCACTGGGAGGCTGGCCACGCTGTCCAGCCCTCGTGTCCAGCCCCTAGGATTCACACTAACGGGTGTCGGGTGCAGGGTTTGAGGATCCGGAATTTTGTTAATTAGAAACCCTTGACACTATGTCTGCATTCCTCGAACAGGCTGGCCTCACTGTCCCCTGTGAAGTGCAACAGACGCTTCCTTAGCTGCTAGTTTGTGATTGCCTGAATGTGTGACCTGGCTGGACGGACACTGTTCTATTTTAAGGAGGTGCGAATCATTTAAATTCTAATTTCATCGACATGATATGTTTTCTTTTAACACAACTGCTTCATTGTCTGAAAGTGCACTGTGGATTGACTTTTCTGTTATTCATACAGCATGCGAAACACATCACAATGTCTTTGAATTGACTGACTTTATGTTGGCCGACGTGGCCTAGCTTTATTTAAGCAGGGCCCAGAGGTGTAACGTCATTTACCGTCTTTAAATAGTGACCTGGGAGGAAGCTGTGCAAGCAAATTAGTTGCTCGCCTACCCCACATGATTGGCGTCAATGCTCCTCATTTGTGAGGTATGTATGAGGTGTGAAGGGTGCGATTCCATTTAAGCTCGCAACGTTTCTGCTCTCTTGAACGGGGGATTACGAGTAGTAGTCGCCTACTTCAGAATCGTTGGTTTCTGTCTTCTGATTCGTGTCCATGGCTCACATACTTCTTAGGCTGGCTGTAGAAATACAAAGAAATAAATATGTTTGCACGGTGTGGCAAAACAAAGTTACAGCTCAGGGCCTTTCTCAACAGGCTCGGCCGCTTGGGCGCCCTAGTCATCGGATGGGAAGAAACAAATAAAATACCAGTAATTCGGTCGAAAAAAACAAGAGAAACGGGCTATTTAAGTCAAGGACAGAATCCTGGGGAAAAGGTCGGTGAAAGGAAGCCCAACCTCCAAGACGTCTAAGCCTCAATATTATATACCACATCTTCCGCAAAAGTCAGGGCATCCCACCCTAGCCTACCCTGGTACAAAGCGTGGAGGTCTACAGAACCGTCTGTGAGGCCTACCCATCCCCGCTCCCTAAGTTGATCTTGCGTGTTGGGGCTTCGGAAGCAAGCATGTTGCACGTCCTCCACATGCTCGTCGTCTCCCCTATCCCAGCACAGCTGAGCGAGCCGACCTCTAGTGTCGGCCGTTCTGATTTTGCTGAGCCGCAACCTCAAGTTCGTGCCCACACAAGCACACTCCCTTCTGCTAGTGCGGCTCCTGGCCGGCGCCATCAAGGCTGCCACTGTAGGCTCAAACCAGGCGCAGTAGGCGGCCGCAGAGGTGTTCGGTACATGGGTCCCTGGCTGGGATCCTCTCGGTCGTTCACCTCCACCTGTGCCCGCACGTAGACTGCATCAACTGGCACCAGCAGTCTGCGACGGACAGGTGCTGTATGTCGCACCATAAAGCAGTAAACGTGCCAATATGGTAAACTCCGGAATCTCCGGTAAAGGCGCCTTAGAGAAGTGTCCTTCTACTCATAAACACGGTACATTACCGTACACACAGACTCCTTGTACTTCAGACAAGAGCTGTTAACTGGCTACTGTAAGGTTCGGCCCTAGCAGGAAGTCTCTCTGCCTAGGGGTAAGTCTGGGTGTCCCTGTCTCGTGGGTACCGCCCCTACTACTTCACTCGAGAGGTTTGCTTCAGGTCCGTGGCGGACTTCTTCCCCACTTAGTGGCGGACGCCTACGGGCGGACTCAGTGACTACACACTGGCCGCGGATGCGCAGCGCGTTAAGCTGTGGCTGGAACTTCTAGATGACAGACACGGAGCTGCCCTTCAGACAGCTGATCTGTTGGGTCGCTGAGTCACTCACCGCGTGAAGCGGGGGATGTCGTAGCCGTAGACTGCGGGCGGTGTCCCAGGTCGGGCTGGGCATCTAGCTGAGGATAACTAGGTTGCTATGTCGGCTCTGAGGCTGAACCAGGCTTGATCGTCTTCGTGCCTTCGTGGTACTGGCGTTATTGGTATTCACAGGGTATATCTTGGGATGATAGCCGTTGCTGATTACAATTAGAGGCCTGTCCACTTAAAAGGAACGAAGTAAGTGTCAAGCGTGCAAGCCGGGATTCAAAGGTCCCGGCAAGCCCTATTTACTGAGTACGGGAAATCTGCTACACTTCACACTTAAGCGGGATTCTGGGTCTCAGTTCAAATCCGGAGACTCCGCAGATAAGCTGCGGAGGCTCCGTGGCCGCTAACTGCGGTCTAAACGGTTCTGTCACGTATACGGTAATATACTGTGACAGCTGTCGCACCATAAAGCAGTAAACGTGCCAATATGGTAAACTCCGGAATCTCCGGTAAAGGCGCCTTAGAGAAGTGTCCTTCTACTCATAAACACGGTACATTACCGTACACACAGACTCCTTGTACTTCAGACAAGAGCTGTTAACTGGCTACTGTAAGGTTCGGCCCTAGCAGGAAGTCTCTCTGCCTAGGGGTAAGTCTGGGTGTCCCTGTCTCGTGGGTACCGCCCCTACTACTTCACTCGCCCCCCCGCTCCTCAGCGTTAAGCCTATCGGGCATGCGCTGGGAGCCGGAAAAAGGGGTCGGTACTGTAAGAAAGAAACTTCTGGCAATATGTACACCTCAGAAGATCAAAATATCAAAGCAAATCTGCCTGGTTCAGGCCGTCCCCCGCATCTGCCTGGTTCAGGCTATATACACACATCAGCCTGGTTCAGGCTGTTTTCAAAGCAAAATCTGTACGCCCAGAACTTGTTAGTTCCCTAACACTGAAGCCTCCTAAACATCTGACTGCAATCCAGCCAGTCGGTAAAAAAAAATCCCCTGAAGAAAATCCACTGCAGGAAATGTGCTGCAGGACATCCACACAAGGAAATCCACCAAAGAAAAAATTCACTGAAACCCGTGGCGGACCCTAGGTCCACCCACGGTTCTGGGACCCTGACGTCTCTCCGGCCTGATCGGGGCACACAGAATCCGGTACCGTCACCAGTGTCATGCTTGGTTGCAGGCAATAAAGGGTCAGAACCCATCAGAAACCCTCAGCAACCATCAGAAAGCATCAGAAATCATCAGAAACCATCAGAAATCAGAATCTTTAAACTTCTGGAAAATACGTACGTAGAAGCTCAAATCGTCTTAGCAAATCTGCCTGGTTCAGGCCTTCTTCAATCAGAACTAAAAAAATCCACCGAGTCTCAGCTGAAGCGCAATGCGCAGAATCCTACAAATCCAGGCTGTTCAGCCCACTACTGGCTAGCAAACAGAGAAATTTTCAAAGTTATCAGGTCAAGCTAAGAACAACCGCTGCTCTCGCCCCACTGCGCCATAGCCGCCTGGTCTTCAATGGCCACAGGAAATGTGCGCCGTAGCAGCGTGATCCGCCCCCTGCTGTGTTATCATCGCCCGAGTTGACTAATTCTCCTCGCTCATCATCTTCATAACATATGTACTACCGTAGCCTTGCTGCTACGGTGTTTGAGAAACAAATTTTCACTATGTTGCTGCGATAGCTTTAACTCCAATCCTGCATCTTCCGTCTTCGGTCCGCTGGCTGCCGGCCCACTGCCTGCCGGGTACTAGGACAAGCCGCGCTGCGTCTGCATTTTCTGCTCTGTAGGCGCCTGCCCGCTCCTAGCCAGTTACGGCGCGGGTAGCGTCACGTGCTCAGCGGCCTTGCCGCTCTGGGCTCGGCCTTCCCTGAGTATCAGGTGTCGATAAACCCCGCAAGGGCTGACTCCTCCTCTTTGTTGGAAGCCTAGCGCCACCTTGGCCCATTTATGGACCGCTCGCTGGGTGACATTGGCTTCTCTTCATCCAAGGAATATCTTTCTCCAAAAAGTCTCTTCCTCCAAGAAGCCTCTCGCGCCTCCTCCTCCTCATCCGCCTCTTCCTCCTCTTCCATCTCATTCTCCTCTTCTGCCTCTTCTGCCTCTTCTGACGCATGGCATTGCGGATGTCCATCGGCTGCTGACGGGCACCTGTTGCGCGATTCTCCCAGATCCTGGCCAGCTCCACATCTGCAGGCACCGCAGCATGGATTGCTACCAGGCACACATTCCTGCTGCTGCTGTCGTCCACGTGTGCTGGCACCGGAGACCTGCTGCTCCTAGCTGCTTCCACGTCACTGTCAGCTGCCTTGCCTGCCATTGCCTGGCTGGACTTGCTGCAGCCGTCAGGGCCCAGACTCAGGCTAGGGCTGGCTTGACCCACCGGCCTGCACGGCTCTGCTGAGCGGAAGCCCTCCTGCCTGGGCAATCTGGGCATGCACTCCTGGTGCTGCGGCGGCTGTGCCTCTTTTATCGCCTCATGGCTGGCCTGCTCAGCCCCGTGCCACCCGGGTAGTGCCACGTGCCATGTAACCATGGCTGTCTGCTGCAGCTGCTGCTCTTCCTCTTCCTCACCTGTAGGCAGCCGCGCCTGTAGGTTCTGTTTGGCATGTTCCAAGCGATGCTTCACTATCCTCAGCTGTCTGGTCATCCTCATCTTCACTGCTATTATTGGCTGCCTGGCCACCCACAGCTGCCTGGCCATTCCTTTGAGCTTCTGCCGGTACAAATTAACCTTTTCCCTCAGCATGGGTATGGAGATTCCCTGCTCCTCTGACCCCCCAGGATTCTCTGCCGCCTCCAGCTGTTTGCTGGCCTGCTGGGCCGCCCCTGGTTCTGATATTGGCACATGGACCCCTCCTGGAGCTGCTGCCACTGGTGGTGTGACAGGCCCATCCTCTTCTGGCTGGTGCATCTGCACCAGCACCGGCGCCTGCCTGTGCTCGTGGTCCTCAACCTCACTTGGTCCAACTGGTTCCTCAGCCACCTGTTGGTCCAGCTTCTGTTCCCACGGATGCAGTTGGTCCGGCTCGCAGCCGCCGGCCAACACAGGTGTCACATGGGCTGCCTCCCTCGACAAACACAAACGTGACGCCTGCACCTGCAGTTGGCCTGGCTCACAGCCACCGATCCCTACAGGTGTCACATGAATTGCCTCCCTCTGCAAGCACCGTCGTGACGCCTGCAACTGCAGTTGGCCTGGCTCACAGCCACCGGCCACCACAGTTTTCACAGGAACTGCCTCCTTCTGCAAACACAGCCGTGACGCCTGCACCTGCAGTTGGCCTGGCTCACAGCCACCGATCCCTACAGGTGTCACAGGAACTGCCTCTCTCTGCAAATACAGCCGTGACGCCTGCACCTGCAGTTGGCTTGGCTCGCAGCCACCGGCCACCACAGTTTTCACAGGAACTGCCTCCTTCTGCAAACACAGCAGTGATGCCTGCACCTGCAGTTGGTCTGGCTCACAGCCACCGATCCCTACAGGTGTCACAGGAACTGCCTCCATCTGCAAACACAGCCGTGACGCATGCACCTGCAGTTGGCCTGGCTCACAGCCACCGGCCGCCACAGGTGTCACATGGGCTGCCTCCCTCGGCAAACACAGCCGTGACGCATGCACCTGCAGTTGACCTGGCTCACAGCCACCGATCCCTACAGGTGTCACAGGAACTGCCTCTCTCTGCAAACCCAGCCGTGACGCCTGCACCTGCAGTTGGCATGGCTCGCAGCCACCGATCCCTACAGGTGTCACAGGAACCGCCTCTCTCTGCAAACCCAGCCTTGACGCCTGCACCTGCAGTTGGTCTGGCTCACAGCCACCGATCCCGACAGGTGTCACAGGAACTGCCTCCATCTGCAAACACAGCCGTGACGCATGCACCTGCAGTTGGCCTGGCTCACAGCCAGCGGCCGCCACAGGTGTCACATGGGCTGCCTCCCTCGGCAACCACAGCCGTGACGCATGCACCTGCAGTTGACCTGGCTCACAGCCACCGATCCCTACAGGTGTCACAGGAACTGCCTCTCTCTGCAAACCCAGCCGTGACGCCTGCACCTGCAGTTGGCATGGCTCGCAGCCACCGATCCCGACAGGTGTCACAGGAACTGCCTCCATCTGCAAACCCAGCCGTGACGCCTGCACCTGCAGTTGGCTTGGCTCGCAGCCACCGGTCACTGGTTTGGGTGAAAAAGCATTCCCTATTGGAACACAGTTGATCAGGTGCAGCTGCTCGCTAGCTACCGGGCTATCCTGCCTGGGTGGGCCGGCACTCTCTGCCGTAATACAGTTGATCAGGTGCAGCTGCTCGCTAGCTACCAGGCTATCCTGCCTGGGTGGGCCGGCACTCTCTGCTGTAATACAGTTGATCAGGTGCAGCTGCTCGCTAGCTACCAGGCTATCCTGCCTGGGTGGGCCGGCACTCTCTGCCGTAATACAGTTGATCAGGTGCAGCTGCTCGCTAGCTACCAGGCTATCCTGCCTGGGTGGGCCGGCACTCTCTGCCGTAATACAGTTGATCAGGTGCCTGGGACTTGGCTCACTGTCACTGCTGAGGATATCAAACATGGACCAGCCGTTGGGGGACACCGCATTACCTGGCTGCTCCATACACCTGGTCAATGCCTCCAAGGGTGCGCGCTGCTGGGGCACAGCCAGACTGCTTAACCCCGCCTGCTCTGCGTCACACACACTTTTCCACACTCCAGTGGCCCACTGCCCTAGCCTGTTCCACCCTATTGGCTGAGTCAGATCCTCCTTCCTTTTTACTGGGGGCCATTCCGCTGTGGCGGCTTTTGCTCCACCCACCGCCTGCAGATCTGCAGGTTTCCTGATCACCTGACTTCCACCACGGGGCATCGTCCCGTTCTCCTTTTTAACGCACTGCGCAGCACTTGCCACTCTCATTAGCCTCGTCTGCGTCGCGTATTCTGGCCCACTGCCTAGGTCTCTTGCTCTCCCGCACTCTGCTGCCCCCTCTGGGGCTGCCGAGGTGCCTGCCCCTTGATCACCGTGATCGGGCTTGTTCTTGACTCGTTGCGCGGCTCCTGCCCCACTGGGCAAGTCCTGCTCTGGTGCGCCTTCTGGACCACTGTCCCGACTTGCGCCACTGGTCTGCGACACCTCAACGGGCCAAGCTTGATCTGCACTGGGCACCTTGCACCCCAAAGCTGCGGGATCCTCGATCCCTGCTAGCCCGCGAGAAATACGCGTCGCTTCTCCCTCAAGCGCCATCTGCTGCTCTGAGTCCAGGCCCTGCCTTTCAGTTCATACAGTTCACACAGTTCTGGGCCACTGAAATCTCAGCCTCAGCAATCCATTGATCACTGATCCTTAGATCCACTTCTGTCAACACTTGGGAATTTGCACTCCACCACAAAGGCAAGTCCAGGTGCACAGGCACTATCAGCTGGGTTTATAACTCCACAGCCTGATCTTCAAGCTACGTCTGCTTCTGGGTTGCCACGCCCAGCGCAAGCAGGGATTGGCTTGGAATATCTATGAGAAATCCTCTGCTCAGTGATTTCTAGCTGTCCAAGGCAGATCCGCTGTCTCAAAAAGAAATTCCAAGCTCCACAGCACATACACCTTTAGCAGGATTCGTTGGGTCAGGCTGATAAGGCAAGATCCACTACTTCGTTCCTTTTAAGTGGACACGAGAGGTTTGCTTCAGGTCCGTGGCGGACTTCTTCCCCACTTAGTGGCGGACGCCTACGGGCGGACTCAGTGACTACACACTGGCCGCGGATGCGCAGCGCGTTAAGCTGTGGCTGGAACTTCTAGATGACAGACACGGAGCTGCCCTTCAGACAGCTGATCTGTTGGGTCGCTGAGTCACTCACCGCGTGAAGCGGGGGATGTCGTAGCCGTAGACTGCGGGCGGTGTCCCAGGTCGGGCTGGGCATCTAGCTGAGGATAACTAGGTTGCTATGTCGGCTCTGAGGCTGAACCAGGCTTGATCGTCTTCGTGCCTTCGTGGTACTGGCGTTATTGGTATTCACAGGGTATATCTTGGGATGATAGCCGTTGCTGATTACAATTAGAGGCCTGTCCACTTAAAAGGAACGAAGTAAGTGTCAAGCGTGCAAGCCGGGATTCAAAGGTCCCGGCAAGCCCTATTTACTGAGTACGGGAAATCTGCTACACTTCACACTTAAGCGGGATTCTGGGTCTCAGTTCAAATCCGGAGACTCCGCAGATAAGCTGCGGAGGCTCCGTGGCCGCTAACTGCGGTCTAAACGGTTCTGTCACGTATACGGTAATATACTGTGACATGTAGATCAGTCGCTCTTTGACACAAGTTGGGGACGGCTGCTCCCTGCTCTAGGTCCTCCAAAGCACCAAGCAATCCCTGGTACCAGTTGCGCCCTCCGGTGTTCTGTGTGACTACGAGCTGCATGCCGGCCACCATGGCAGCTGCAATGGGTGGGCTGTCCTGCTGTGCTGCTGGTGCTACCCTTGCGTTGTAGAAGCTAGGTACGTGCTACTACCAACCTCGCTGTAATGGCTGGATCCGCAGCTCCCTCATGACTCCCCAGCTGGCGGTGTACGCAGGTAGGCCCGCAGCCTGACGCAGGTGCTGAAGCAAGCTTGACTACATCCTACTCTAGAGGCAGTGCCGCGGCCGGGGGTGACCGGTGGCCCATACCACGTCCCCGTAGCTGGCTGCAAGCGCTGCATGAACAGACGCCAACCAGACCAGTTTCATACCGTAGCTGCCCCCCACGGAGCAATTAAAAAAAAACGATTCAGTTTGGGGATTGCTGATGCAATAGATGTTGTTGGCGACCCTGTTGGTGATCGCTTTCACCACAGTGGAGTCACAAAATGAAAGTGGCAGTGCGGTAGAGGGGTTAGACACCCTCTGCGCGTTACAACATCTTATCCACACAACATGAATCCCATCATAACGACATTAAGTGCAAACAGGCGGGAAAGTACAAATCAGGATGAAAAAAACCTCACTATGGCCAAACGTGTAGGGCGGGGCCAGCTGACTTGCAGTGAAATGCCGTAAGCATGACGCATTACAATTGTGGGCTGACGCCACCGTACAAAACGATAATAGGGGGGAAGCAGGAGGGGAAGACACCAATGGGGGTACCCGATATTTTGTACAGTTGTCAGCCCACACGGCGGAGATAAGAGCTCCTCAATGGACCTTACATGGACGGTTTAAACGTGAGCGATCACCTCCCATCAACATGCCTAGTCCCAGCAAGAGGATCCGTGGCTCCAAGCTTGGGTCGACAGTCAAGAAACCTTCATGAACCAAAGGCGGCGAGCCCAAGGGAGAGAGGATCTGGGGGGGAGGGGGAAGATGGGAGCGGGAGAAAAAATCAGGATAGTTGTACCGTACAACTTGTACGGCATGTGCGATGACGAAAAACTAGGAGAAGATTCTTTGGAGTCTCAATGCACATTCCTTATGAGCAAGGACCGAAAGTGTACTTCTCGTCCCATTTCACTTGGTGGTTGGGACAAATGATAACCATAGTATCAGACAATGTCATTTCATATGGAATTCGTTTTTGTTTGGAAACCTAATAATTCTCAAAATCATGGTTTCGTATTAGTGGTTCGTTTTTCTGATCGGAGGCTAAATTTTTACGTTCACTGGTTCGTTTTCGCTCCAAGACCACTCAAAACAGCAATCACTGGTCCATTTGTGCCAACAGCCTGTGCCTTCGCTCCAGCAATTGACTCAGCAAAAGTTTGCTCATCTCGACAACATGCGATGCGAAAGGAGCGTGTCTGCGACATGAACGGCACTACTCTTTGTGTGGCGATTGTTTTAGGGTTTTGGGCTAACATATTCGTTGCTTAAGTTTGTTTTCTTCCTTCGGTACATAGTATCGTGGAAATCAACCATTCGTTTTCTTGAAAGACGATAAATAAAAACAAATCGGACTGATACTACGGTAATTAAAATGCCAGATGCTTGAATGTTTGTTCGGCAGGCTGGTAGGGGTGAGGGCCCACGCTTCCCAAATCTCAAATCTGGCCCTCTAATTCACAGGAATTTGCGATCCAGGAAATTCACCTCCACGTCAATTGTAGCAAGCAATTTCTGATTTCGAGTTTGACGAACTTACACCACATTGCCACCAGTTGTACTATGCTGGTGGCATCCATTCCAATGGTCGAGGGATTGAATTCGCCAACGATCCTTTCTCCCCCCTTGACTAGGACTTGAATTCCACGTTCCTGCCCCTCTTGCATAGGACATGGGCGTGACTGCACCTTGAATTGGGTCACTGGGTTCCCCCTTCCTTCCCCCCACGTAGGCCGGTGGCATGGCTGCACGCACAATGGTCCTAGCCAAAGGGTCCTAGCTATGCATGGTAGCTGGAATTGACCTGGCTCATCTCCTACCAGCCCCACGCGGCAGGGCCAAGGAGTATCCACTGTCTAAACACCACTACTGGAAATTTCACAGTAACACCATGGTTTACCATGGTAAATGCCCAACTTGGTTAATTTACATGGCTGGCTAAGGTGCTACCATGGTGGTACCAATGTTAACCATGGTATGTTTCTACGTTTGTCAATTTACCATAGTTATCTCTTGGTAAGAGGAATTACCATTATGTTACCAACGTTAGTCTATGTAACATTACTGGGTTGGCCGGAAGTTACTTAGTTACCCATGTAAAATTACCTTGTTGCCCGAAAGTTACTTAGCAACCTATGTGATATTACTAGGTAGGCCGTATGTTACCTAGTTACCAATGTAAGATGACTAGGCTGGCCGTAAGCAACTTCGTAACCAACGTTACATGTCTAGGTTGACGTTACTAAGTAACCAAGGTCAATATCGTTACACCTATGCGCCCGCCCAGACTAAGTAACCAAGGTTAAATTAAGAAGTCGGCCGCACATTACTAAGTAACCGATAGTTCCCCTGCCCTTCTTGTTCCATTATTTATTTCCTTCCTCCCTTGCCAGAAACATTCCTTACCACAAGGTTAGTTTGTATGCATGAATGTTTCCGGATACAATTCACACAAGATGTTAGATTCACCAATATGCCATTTCGGCAAGATTTTACCGGTATTATATTTCCGGTAAGTAGTGCGTAAGCAGAAAAGCTGATGCCACAATCAAACATGATTCCAGTTAATGATTGTTTCATGACCCAATGACCTCGTGCAAGTGATGAGACAAAACCCTATACTACATATATACGCGGGGCATAAGCCTCGTGCTGGGGGGAGGGGGGCATGGTAGCGGAGGAGGTCAAAGTGCGTTGGTGGGAGAGGGGACAGTTTGATGTGGTGGGTGGAGGTGGGGCTGGTTGAGGTGGTGGGTGGAGGTGGGGCTGGTGGAGGTGGTGGGGGGAGTTAGGGCTCGTTGATGTGGATGATGGAGGTGGGGCTGGTTGATGTGGTGGGTGGAGGCGATGTTGCACATTAAAGGCAATACACGCCAGTGGTTGCATCATTATTGCAGCATGGTGGCAGAGCATGCCAGTGGGTGCGGCAATGTTGCGGCGTAGGAGCTGTTCTGGCCAGCAGTGGGTGTGGCGTTGTTGCGGTAGTGCAAAGCTCATGTAGTGCAAGCCAAAAAGTGCAGATGTATTGCAGTATTCATGCCGTGCATGGTAGTGAGGGCCTGTTCAGCCATGGACTCTTTTAAAAAGAAGGTGCCAAAGCAGACAACAACAAGCATGAGCCTTTACCAGCCCCAACCCATGTGCGTGCCGGGAAACCAGCCCCAACCCATGTTCGTGCCGGAATACCAGCCCCAACCCATGGGCGTGCCGGAAAGCCAGCCGCAACCCATAGGCGTGCCAGGATATCCAGCCTCAAATACATGGGCGTGCCGGGATATCCAGCCTCAACTACATGGGCGTGCCAGGATATTGCTCACAACATGTGCATGCCGGACTTAAAAATCATTATTGCAGCATGGTGGCAGAGCATGCCAATGGGTGCGGCAATGTTGCGGCGTAGGAGCTGTTCTGGCCAGCAGTGGGTGTGGCGTTGTTGCGGTAGTGCAAAGCTCATGTAGTGCAAGCCAAAAAGTGCAGATGTATTACAGTATTCATGTAGTGCATGGTAGTGAGGGCTTGTTCAGCCAGGGTACTTTTCAAAAAGAAGGTGCAAAAGCAGACAACAACAAGCATGAGCCTTTACCAGCCCCAACCCATGTGCGTGCCGGGAAACCAGCCCCAACCCATGTTCGTGCCGGAATACCAGCCCCAACCCATGGGCGTGCCGGAAAGCCAGCCGCAACCCATAGGCGTGCCAGGATATCCAGCCTCAAATACATGGGCGTGCCAGGATATTGCTCACAACATGCGCATGCCGGACTTAAAAATCATTATTGCAGCGTGGTGGCAGAGCATGTCAGTGGGTGCGGCAATGTTGCAGCGTGGGGGCAGTTCATGCCGGCATTGGGTGCAGCGCCGTTGCTGTAATGCAAAGCTCATGTAGTGCAAGCCAGAATGTGCAGAAGTACTGCAATCTTCGAAAATATCGATTGTGTAGGCCTCAGTCGCCTCTTGTTGTGCCAAGGAAGCGATTGCTTGCAGGCGAGCGACGGTCTTGAACTGTTGAACAATCTCGCGGCACAGCCATTAAAATGTAAGATTCCGGATGAGCAGCTCGGTACTCTTTTGATAGTTCCTGCGTGTGGACAAGGAAGCAAACTTGAGATCAATACTGGGCATTGCGATACTCTAACGAACCCAAATCATTAATGTCAGTGTGCATCATGATTGCAAGCTTGCACTGGTAGCTTGAAACAAAGCCAAGCATGCACCTGATCGTAAGAGTAGCGCCACAAATGGTTGCTCATTCCACCCTGACAATTTATTCGATGGCAGGCGATTGCAAGAAATGAAAGGTATTGAAACGCCTGAGCGAGCCAAGAAGTTGACGGTAGAAAGAAAGAAAGAAAACGCCTGAGCGTGGCTTGAGGAATACGGGATTTTAAATGCCGTACACCGGTATGTGATTCGAATGTTTTTGATTTCTGATGGTTCTGAAGCGAGTCAGGCCGTACAACCTCATGCTTAGTGCTTTCGAGTTCGGGCATGCTTTACCGGAAATCCCATGAGAGAAGTATCGTCGGAAACAGTCATAATCGCTTCTTATCTTAAATTCGCTTCGTGTGGTAAGCTTGAATCCGTCGAGCAGTCTTGGGTTCGGTTACTGACTTTGACTCGGACTTCTATCATGGGGAAGGGTTACCGTGGCTTGCAAATTGAAGACAACATCCGCTGATGCCAAATATCTGCTCTTTTCCTCGCTGAAGTTTACAGGCTAGCACGTTGGCGTCAAACGTCAGCGAGAAATCGAGCAGAGACAAGCACATTAGCAATAAATGTCAGCGAGGAATTGAGCCATCGACTGCATGAAAGCATGTTAGTCTTCCGTTCTGGTAAGTGGAGTACATGCATACGGTATGACAACTTGCCTGCCACAAGTGTACCAGCCATGCAGCTCACCAGCCTTGAATCCCCTTGATGCATGCATGCACGCCGCTATGGTGACGCGCCTGTCCGCTAGCAGCTTACCTGCCACAAGGGCACCTGCCAATTCGCCATGCACATTGCACAATGCATGCTTCAAGCGTATTCGCCATGCAGCCTGCCTCACAAAAGTGTATCGGTCATAAGGCATAGATTACATGCCAAGACATGCCTATCTGCCATGCAGCTTGCATGCCACAAGCATCTAATACGATGCGCGTGGTCAAGCTCGTTACATCCTTGTACAACATTGCTCACTAGGATAGCACGATGGTCCGCCTTATAATGTCCTCTTGAATCTCTCCAGCGACCACATATGGCCATTAGCACTTTGGCCATGACCACATTTAATGCATCTAAAAATTTAGCCGCGCTGAAATAATGCAGGTACCAAAGCAATTGCGATGTATAATGGTTTGTTCTTATGCTTGCTTCACCATCGGCCAGCAGTGGTCGGACATGGTGATCTCTAGCTAAAGGCTGTCAAGTACAGCGTCATCCCAGTAGCACACTATTTCCAGGTAAGCTTGGGGATCTGCATGTTTGCTTTGTTTGGGACCAGTCATGTATCCAGACCAAAGCTTAACACCGTGGCTCTGTACTTTCCACAGGCACACACTCTGAGAAACAGAACACATTACGGGGCCTCTACCATTGTCATTGTCACCTTGATTTTGGCGCAACTACCGTCCATTGAAGCGTCGGTGAGTTTTCATAAATGGCCATCTACGAACCGGCTGGCTGAATTGTTTATGACTTGTAGGTTAAAAGAAATGTGCTCTATGTGCTGATTTTTTTCTTCGACCCCAAAATCTCCAGGTGTTCATCCACATGGGTGGAAGCTTCGAAGAGCATCATGAATATCATGGCCAGGCATCACAATGTGTACGAAGAAGCGCACACGCTAATTTTTTTGAGATACGGAGCTGACGTAGTGCAGCTAATTGTGTTGGCTATGTGTGTCCATTTTTTTATTTATTAATCAGACAATCTGCAAATGATAACCCGTATCTTGCTAGCATTCATTTGAGGGGTATTTCAATTTTGCCCCTCCCTTTCCTTTTGACTTGAAGAGGGCTTTTGGGGTGGGGTGGTGGGTCTTTCCTTTTTATTTTATGTTGTTTTCTTCCATTCCCCCTTTGCATTCAACATTATTTCCGCACAGTCTGACACTTCGGCGCCCATGCGGCCAAGCCTTCGTGGGCAAGGTGTAATCACATTGCCAATAACACGCGCGTAGTACAACAACAGATTAATAGTGTATCACAACTATTATGCAACGGTGCAATACTAGTACTGCTTCTCTCAGTAGGCCAACCTCGTAAGAAGTCAGTAGGATGACCTTGGTAAAGGCCTGGTAAAAACTCAGTAGGATGATCTTGGTTAAGGCCTGGTAAAAACTCAGTAAGATGACCTTGGTTAAGGCCTGGTAAAAACTCAGTAGGATGACCTTGGTAAAGGCCTGGTAAAAACTCAGTAGGATGACCTTGGTAAAGGCCTGGTAAAACTTCAGTAGGATGACCTTGGTAAAGGCCTGGTGAAAACTCAGTAGGATGACCATTGTACAAGCTTAGTAGGAGCTCAGTAAAAGTACATAAGTAAAAACGCAGTAAACGCTCGGTTAGATAACAAACTCGGAAGCTTTGTATCTTGACATTGGTTACAATACCATGGTCGAATATCACGGAAAAACTGATGTAAACCGACAGAGCCTTCGTCCGTAGTAAATTTATATATGTAATGCCTTGGTTACCAACGTAACTCTGTTACCATGGTAACGGAAGTTTTTACTGATGTAAACCATGGTAATACAAAGGTTTTCCTACTGCGCATTTCCAGTAGTGCACCACATTGAGGTCACAGACTCACAGTCCTCAATCCACGCATCCCCCAGTAGGTGCCGGCCCTTGAAGAGACACCAACCTCATTATTCATCCAGGGCCTGAAACGTCGCATCCAGGCACTCTATCTAGATACATCGTTGTGGTTGTCACGAGGCGTCCGTCCGCCATGTGCAGCTTCTGGCTCATCTCCCACCCCAGGTTATACTCGATTTCCAGGGTCCTTCCAGTAATGATCGCACAATATTCGCGCGATAAACCAAGCTTGAAGGCCTCGGCTATTGTCGCAAAGAGGAGGTATACCGCTTTGCCAGGGTTCCGGCATTTCTGCAAACGAGGATGGATACCGGTAATTGATATAATAAGAAGCAAGTTGTCCTTGTGTTTCTCCCAAGTTCCTTACAACAACTTCAATTTATAATGCCACGACACTTTGGCCTGCACCGTCGGGGGGATTCACTTCGAGCTCAGAAGCATGTAGGCCAAACTGCCCACTGAAACAACTATTGAATTAAGCAAGGGTAATAAAGAGAGTTAAGGCCGAAGCGTGGGTTGAGCAGAGAAAGACGGAAGCTCTGATTCCAACGGACATTCGGTCATTTTCCCGAAATTCACAATGTTCGAAACTTTTATCACGGCAAATACTGTACCTGCGAAAGAAAAGTGCATGCGTTATCCAATTCATCAAATTATGTCTCAATCGGACAAGTTTCTTTACCCCACTATCATCCCTTACGTTCCATTTTTCAGTCACCTTCCAACCGAATTTAACCCACTATCATCCCTTACGTTCCATTTCACTTCACACGGGAACATAATTGTTTGCTTGCATTTCATGTACCGATATCTTCCATGCAGCCTCTGCTGGGCCTCGTATTTTTTTTCCTACTGGCAAGCCTGCCATCGTGCACCTTAGCGCCACCCGCCCCTAGAATTCAATATGCTAATGAGGGAGACCCTTCAAGTAGTTTTGCAGCGGCGAATCTCCACCGAACAGTCGTCACGAGGAACTCGGCAACTGGTGTTGACGGTGCTAACACCGCTAGCAGCTTACCTGCCACAAGGGCACCTGCCAATTCGCCATGCACATTGCACAATGCATGCTTCAAGCGTATTCGCCATGCAGCCTGCCTCACAAAAGTGTATCGGTCATAAGGCATAGATTACATGCCAAGACATGCCTATCTGCCATGCAGCTTGCATGCCACAAGCATCTAATACGATGCGCGTGGTCAAGCTCGTTACATCCTTGTACAACATTGCTCACTAGGATAGCACGATGGTCCGCCTTATAATGTCCTCTTGAATCTCTCCAGCGACCACATATGGCCATTAGCACTTTGGCCATGACCACATTTAATGCATCTAAAAATTTAGCCGCGCTGAAATAATGCAGGTACCAAAGCAATTGCGATGTATAATGGTTTGTTCTTATGCTTGCTTCACCATCGGCCAGCAGTGGTCGGACATGGTGATCTCTAGCTAAAGGCTGTCAAGTACAGCGTCATCCCAGTAGCACACTATTTCCAGGTAAGCTTGGGGATCTGCATGTTTGCTTTGTTTGGGACCAGTCATGTATCCAGACCAAAGCTTAACACCGTGGCTCTGTACTTTCCACAGGCACACACTCTGAGAAACAGAACACATTACGGGGCCTCTACCATTGTCATTGTCACCTTGATTTTGGCGCAACTACCGTCCATTGAAGCGTCGGTGAGTTTTCATAAATGGCCATCTACGAACCGGCTGGCTGAATTGTTTATGACTTGTAGGTTAAAAGAAATGTGCTCTATGTGCTGATTTTTTTCTTCGACCCCAAAATCTCCAGGTGTTCATCCACATGGGTGGAAGCTTCGAAGAGCATCATGAATATCATGGCCAGGCATCACAATGTGTACGAAGAAGCGCACACGCTAATTTTTTTGAGATACGGAGCTGACGTAGTGCAGCTAATTGTGTTGGCTATGTGTGTCCATTTTTTTATTTATTAATCAGACAATCTGCAAATGATAACCCGTATCTTGCTAGCATTCATTTGAGGGGTATTTCAATTTTGCCCCTCCCTTTCCTTTTGACTTGAAGAGGGCTTTTGGGGTGGGGTGGTGGGTCTTTCCTTTTTATTTTATGTTGTTTTCTTCCATTCCCCCTTTGCATTCAATATTATTTCCGCACAGTCTGACACTTCGGCGCCCATGCGGCCAAGCCTTCGTGGGCAAGGTGTAATCACATTGCCAATAACACGCGCGTAGTACAACAACAGATTAATAGTGTATCACAACTATTATGCAACGGTGCAATACTAGTACTGCTTCTCTCAGTAGGCCAACCTCGTAAGAAGTCAGTAGGATGACCTTGGTAAAGGCCTGGTAAAAACTCAGTAGGATGATCTTGGTTAAGGCCTGGTAAAAACTCAGTAAGATGACCTTGGTTAAGGCCTGGTAAAAACTCAGTAGGATGACCTTGGTAAAGGCCTGGTAAAAACTCAGTAGGATGACCTTGGTAAAGGCCTGGTAAAACTTCAGTAGGATGACCTTGGTAAAGGCCTGGTGAAAACTCAGTAGGATGACCATTGTACAAGCTTAGTAGGAGCTCAGTAAAAGTACATAAGTAAAAACGCAGTAAACGCTCGGTTAGATAACAAACTCGGAAGCTTTGTATCTTGACATTGGTTACAATACCATGGTCGAATATCACGGAAAAACTGATGTAAACCGACAGAGCCTTCGTCCGTAGTAAATTTACATATGTAATGCCTTGGTTACCAACGTAACTCTGTTACCATGGTAACGGAAGTTTTTACTGATGTAAACCATGGTAATACAAAGGTTTTCCTACTGCGCATTTCCAGTAGTGCACCACATTGAGGTCACAGACTCACAGTCCTCAATCCACGCATCCCCCAGTAGGTGCCGGCCCTTGAAGAGACACCAACCTCATTATTCATCCAGGGCCTGAAACGTCGCATCCAGGCACTCTATCTAGATACATCGTTGTGGTTGTCACGAGGCGTCCGTCCGCCATGTGCAGCTTCTGGCTCATCTCCCACCCCAGGTTATACTCGATTTCCAGGGTCCTTCCAGTAATGATCGCACAATATTCGCGCGATAAACCAAGCTTGAAGGCCTCGGCTATTGTCGCAAAGAGGAGGTATACCGCTTTGCCAGGGTTCCGGCATTTCTGCAAACGAGGATGGATACCGGTAATTGATATAATAAGAAGCAAGTTGTCCTTGTGTTTCTCCCAAGTTCCTTACCACAACTTCAATTTATAATGCCACGACACTTTGGCCTGCACCGTCGGGGGGATTCACTTCGAGCTCAGAAGCATGTAGGCCAAACTGCCCACTGAAACAACTATTGAATTAAGCAAGGGTAATAAAGAGAGTTAAGGCCGAAGCGTGGGTTGAGCAGAGAAAGACGGAAGCTCTGATTCCAACGGACATTCGGTCATTTTCCCGAAATTCACAATGTTCGAAACTTTTATCACGGCAAATACTGTACCTGCGAAAGAAAAGTGCATGCGTTATCCAATTCATCAAATTATGTCTCAATCGGACAAGTTTCTTTACCCCACTATCATCCCTTACGTTCCATTTTTCAGTCACCTTCCAACCGAATTTAACCCACTATCATCCCTTACGTTCCATTTCACTTCACACGGGAACATAATTGTTTGCTTGCATTTCATGTACCGATATCTTCCATGCAGCCTCTGCTGGGCCTCGTATTTTTTTTCCTACTGGCAAGCCTGCCATCGTGCACCTTAGCGCCACCCGCCCCTAGAATTCAATATGCTAATGAGGGAGACCCTTCAAGTAGTTTTGCAGCGGCGAATCTCCACCGAACAGTCGTCACGAGGAACTCGGCAACTGGTGTTGACGGTGCTAAAGCCGCGGCTGCTGCTGACAATCTCATGCGACCGGCCAGGCCAGGCCGTCCGGGCCAGCCGGAGCCTGAATCAGCAGCCCCACCAGCAACAGTAACAGCAGATGCAACTAACATGCCTCATGACTGGCATGCCCCTGCGGAGCATGTCCCTGATGGAGCAGCATTGCCCTCAAATCAGGAGGGCCTTGATGCAGGAGATCCTGATGGAGTGAAATTCCGATATATTCGGGAAGGTCCAGATGCTGCAGGCCTGGTAAGGCCAGATCAGATCCTGCTGTCCACAGGGCATCAGGAAGACATGCCAAAGCAGAAGCTGCATAAAGGTCAACGCCACGACGAGAAGAAACAGAAACAGCAGCAGCTGAAACAGCAGCAGCTAGAGCAACAGGAGCACAAGCAGCAGCAGGAGCAACATGAGCAGGAGCAGCAGCAAGAGCAATATGAGCAGCAATTCAAGCAAGGCAAACATATTGACCAGCAACTGAAACAGCAGCAGCAGCAGCAGCCGAAACAAGATGGCTTACATGACCAACGGGGCCATGCATCCATTCGCACCCTAATGGTGGTGGGGGAGAGGCACAGTGGCACAAACCTCTTGCGCAAGCTGATTAATGATAACTTAGACGTCAAAGGCTACGGCCAGGTGGGTGGGTGCACAAATTCTGTAGCAACAGCACAGCAGCCAGACATGTATGCTGTTGTAAATTACAACTTGTAATGGCATCAGTTTATTTTCCCATCAGTGTTTGTATGTGTGCGATGTGTCCCTGGACAAGCAGATGTTCCTTTTCGCAGCGACTGCTGTTTATACCGCCGTTGGGCCCATTCGAAGAAACGCTTGAGGTTGGACGCTTATAAGCATGGACAACAAGCAATTGGTAGTAGCTGCCGCCCATCATTCTAGGGAGACACACTTGCTGCCTTCTCTGCCCTCTGATCTCATCCGTGATCACCGAGATGCCCTGTCCCTCTGTCCGCCAAAACCGTGGCCTCTGCGCAGGCCTCATCGTACCTCTTCTCCACCGTCAAATGCGAGGACCCATGGCCACCCAAGCACGGATACCAGGCACCCACGCTTGCTGAACAGGCGTTGCCTGCATCTGCTGAAGTGGCAATGGCTGCACCGTCAAGCCAGCCACAGCAGGGCGAGCTGCACCCTTACTTCAGCTACCTTGTCGTTGTCGTCATACGCAACCCGTGGGACTGGGCACTTGCCATGCATCGCGATTGCTGGTGTGTGACGCATGGGGCTGCATGGCACTGCATGGGTCCGATTGTACTGTATGCTGAAAAATTGTACTGCATAGTCCTGCATGGCGCACGTGGATCTATACGCTGACACGTGGCGACTGCATGGTGTTGCATGGTACTGCATGGCAATGGATTGTGCACATGGCACTAAGCTTGCAGGCCAGTGGTCTGGTATTCTTCCGCCCATCTTTTGCAAAGGCTGGGTGAAGCAGGCTTCCAGTTCTTGGGCTGGAACTCTTTAACTGCCCAGGGCAATGCCCCAGGTGCAAAGACAAGATCAGGCTTACAGCCCAGCCCCTGGAGGAGTTCCTCACCTCCCCGTGGCGGGACAACTGCCCCAAGCCCTGGCTGGGGGAGACACAAAGAGGCAACTGCTCTAACATCATGGAGTGCCGGGCAGCCAAGATACGCAACTTCATGAATATGTCGACTTGGGTGCCTTTTGTTGAGGTGCGGGGCACAGATCTGTCTCACAGGGGTGAGATGAATGCGAGGCAAGTAGCTGGGCTCTTTGGCCGCCTGGAGGTGCCGTGCGTAGGTGTTGTGCGTACGTGCCGTGCGTAGGTGCTGTGCGTAGGTGCTGTGTGCCCTGCATCACAGACCTCGCCAAGCAGGCCTGTCATTTTAATCTGCTACCCCTTAGTTACCTTTTCTTATTCACTTGGTAAAGACAGAGTTACAGGATGCTTCATACTCTTTCAGCAAAGTGTGGGCCTTCAGGCTGTGTTTGTGCATTCGTGCAGTTTGTCCGGTACGAGGATGTTGCGACCCCGGCCCTGTCGCTGGCTTGGTTGAGGAGCATGATGGACAAGTACCGACTGCCAGCGCTGTTGCCGGAGCTGAGGGCCGTGGGTCAATACACCTCAGCACCTCACATCATGGTGAGGATTTATTTGCTGTTATTTTCAAGGTTGACCTGGAGCATGATCTGGCCCCAAAAGATACTAAATGGAAATTGTGTTGTGGGAGCGGCTCAGAGATGGTGCAGTTGTGTTGTCCGAGGATGTAGTGCTGCTTTGATGCCCTTAAATAAGCAGTTGTAAACAGTTGAGAGTCCACACACTGCTTTGTTGCCTTGAGGACGTAGTGGTGCTTTGAAACCCTCAGATGACCATTTCCCCACAGTTGACAGTCCTGTGCAGGTTCAAGTTGATTTCTTTTATTTACTAACCTCCAGGCCCACCCTACTTCCCGCCTTCTGTGCAATATCCCCCAGGCCCTGAATCTGAGCTTTGATGCTGATGCCGCCTGTCGCCAGAGTGTATGGTTCAATCGTGAGCAGTTGAGGTACAACACGTCCTTACGCTCCCTGGTGCACCTGGTCAACCGGCTGATGGATAAGGACGCGGAGGAAAAGGCGGGGTACACACACATTGAGTTGTCGCCAGAAGAACCCGGCTGAATTTGTCCCATGGTCAGGATATGGTCGGGGCCTCTGTGCCGGGGCAGACCTCTAGGGAGGTCAGATGTGTGCTTTGTCATAGGGCGGACATTTTTCTTTCTGCCCTTGCTCGCCACTCTTGTTCACTCCACCTATTGGTCACGGCTGCTGCTTCATATTTTCCCGTATCCTTCATTCCTTGGGGGGTCAATAATTTTGTGCATTTCGTGACGATTTATTATTTATTTAGCCTTTATTATTGCACCGTATGTGCGGTTGTGTGGGCCTATGACTTAACATCTCTGGGCCCTGCTGTTTAGGCTGGGGCCGTGTTAGGTGAACTGTCCGGATGGGAGAAAATACACATGGAGGAAAGCCCCTAAATAAGGTAGGGGGAAATAAGCCGGGATGGGAGCACGTGCCTAGTGTCTTCTCTGCTCCTGATAGGCTGATCAAGATCTGAAACCTGAAGAATGCTGCTTAGAAAGACAAAGGTTAGGGATGGTGTCGCGGTGAATAGCTGAACCCTAAGGAACAGGTGAGTAAGGCAGAAAAACAACATAAGACCTAGGTCATAGGTCGTGACAATCGTTGCATACCCTCTGGGTCCTGCCCAATGCCCGGCTACGAAGGTGTGGGTCGAGAAGAGAATACATGGGTCCGTAAACTGCTTTGAAGCTCTTTGTGATTCCTTTAACAGACTCTGTCCACACTCCTAGGCATTGTACACAGCCGTGTTCATTTATCAAGCTCACAATTACCAGCATCATTGCACACCAGGATCCTTACGGCCGCAAGCTATGAAATTGCGAGGAAATTGAAGTGTAGCAATTCGACATAATTGATGCATAGAACATCTGCCCCAAAAAAGCTTCCAGCACCGAATGACTTTTAACAGCAAACAAGCAAAAAATCGATGTCCTTTTGTCCTCCCCAGATTTCCAACCAGCGAATAACCTCACTGAGGCCAAGGCGGTTTCACGTCATTAATTGAGGCAAGGCACAAACCCCACAAAACAGCAACCGTCATCAGCATGGATAAAACAAATTCGGCATGTGTAAACACAATTTTAATCCACTGCCTAGTCGATTGGAAACAAATCCAGCCAGAAGTGGCCATGCAAATGAAGGCCAGCTGATAAGTAAACATGCTGAATCCCTTGCCGGTTGAGTCGAACAGAAACAAATCCTGGTCAGAAGTGGCCATGTGAAAGAAGGTTAAGGTGAGCGGGCTGAGACACTGGGGCTGATCCCTCAGCTGTCATCAGGCGGACTGCCGGAGGGCAGCTCACGCTGCTGAGACCGCCTCGAAGGATCAGGTTGGCTGCTGGGCAACAACTCACGTGTGAACAGCGTCCTAGGATCCTGCTCACGGCGGGATGACGGCACACGGTCATAAAAATTTACAGGATCCGGTCGGGTGCGGGAGGGCAGCTTGCGCTTATAAAGCTGCCCAGCATAAGGCTGGCTGGCTGGCGAAACCCGCTGATAAGGCTGGATGGATGGTGATTGCCGCTGATAAGGCCTCCTTGTACGATCAAACCGGCTGATGGATGGTGAATCGCGCTGGGAACGCCTCACTAGTGGCTTGGGCGTTCTAGGTTTTTGTGTAGCGTCCATGGGGCGCCAGGGGGGCGGCTGGAAGGACTTGGGACCCTTGAGGCGCCTGACCGCCAGGTCCGTCATGGCCATCTCCCACGCATCCCACTCGCCAGCTAGCGCCTCGACCCGCTCCGCCAGCACGGCCGCCCATTCCAGCGGTGGAAGCAGCCTGGTAGGCAGGCGATGAGAGGCCATGCAGAGCTGCACGACGCTGGAGTGGTCGTACAGGAGCAGGGTCGGCTGGGTGGCCTGAGTGTGTACCAGCGGGGGAGCAAGGGACGGAGGGCATCATGTTGTTGTTGTAACACCAGCATGAATTCAGCACATACAGGGGCCTCATGGTTATACGAGCAGGGTCGGCTGGGTGGGATTTACCAAGCCCACCCTGTCAGCATGCACCCTGTCAGCATGCACACGCCACCTGCGTCTACCAGGACGCACCTGCCCGAACGCTTTCAACCAATCCAGTGGCACGCTGTTGGTCACACCGGCCGCAACCGAGTTCCCCACACCCAGCAGCAGCCCGGCCGCGACGCGCTGCTGTCCTAGGCCCGCCAGCTCCAGCGGCAGGCGTGTGAGGGACGAGCGGGTGAAGGTGCGGAGCCAGGTAGGTCCGATTTCAGGAGAGCTCCAACCTGGCACCTGCAGAAGTATGGACAGGATTCAGTGGAATGTCATTTCGATCTAATCAGGAACGCAGATCGAGGCGCTCGTATGCAGAGGCCGCTTCAGATTCATATCGAGGAGCGTCGACATGCTCGTTCCTTCCTCGGTGATGTTTTGTTTTTTCTCTTCCACCGCTAGGCCACACACGTCCTGGACAGATTGCAACCCTGAACACACACACTCCTTCACACACACACAAAATGCAAACTTTGCAGTTGATGTTCAGGGACCACCTTTCAGCAGCAGGTGGACAAATAGTGTGCGCTGAAAAGAAAAGTGCAGAAAAAAGCGGCATCGCCCGGGATTGGTCAGCTGTTTGAGGCTGCTGTAGGTAAGGCTGTCCAGGTTGCCTGGATGATGCATCGAGGGTTGAAGGTTAAGGCTTCAGGGTTAAGGGTTTAGGGTTTAGCTCCTGCATGAAGGAGGTATATACCATCTTGGAGCAACAAATCATCGAGCCGGAGTCAGTAGGTCACTGACATGCTGAACCAAAACTATCGTACCGAACAAAACACATGTTTTCCTTCAACACTGGAAGGTCCGCTCTTTTTGCACGGGCAAAGTCACCAAGGTGGCGGGCACAGGAAATGGGGCGAGCTCCGCCACAGAGGCACAAAGCCAGGCGAACACATTACATGAGGACTTTCATATATGCAGTAGCAGCAGCTCACTGAGCTTGCGGGCAATACGAAGGCAGCCAGCTCCGTCACACTGCTTCACACGTGAATGCAAGGCTCCCAGATGGGCAAGTACATGCTGTGACCAGGTATAACTGAAAAAGGCAAAACATCTCACCGAGCTGGCCGGCAGCAGGAAAGCGGCCAGCTCCGTCACACTGCATCTCCCCATGGCGGCCACGGAGAGCGTCGCCAGCTCATCCAGCAGGTTGGGGCAGTACAAGTACAGCCGAAAGCGACGTACCGCCCACATGATGGCTATCAGCTCTCTGCCCAAGCTGCCACCAGTGACGCCGCCATTGGAGACATAACCTTCGCGCTGTCTGCTGGCGCCCGCCGCTGCCGCGGCTGCTGCGCTTACACCACCCGAGCCTTCACTACCTCTGGCAACAGTCTCTGCAGCGCGGGTGCTCCTGGCCTTGGTGCCCAAGTCAATACTGCTGCCCTCGACAGCCCGCTCGTCGACCCTCTTCGCGGCCTTGCCCTGACCACCAGCACCCGTACGTCCACGCACGGATGCCATTGATTTGGACAACGACGAGCTTCCCGCTCCTCTGTTGAGCACAACTTCCTCATCACCCCCGCTGCTGCTGCTGCTGGATCCCCGCAGCTGCTGCCTGTGCTGGGCGGCCCACTGGTGGATCGTCCAAGCAAGCCGGGCGGCAAAAGGCTTAGGCGGGGAGTCGCCAAGCCGGTACAGCGCATGCGCCAGCGCCGGCAGGGCAGATGCAACAGCAACACTGGCCGGTCTATTGCCATCAAGTGACAAACCCCCAGTTTCCATCGCCTGGCCATGTTGAAGAAGGTTGTTAGGTGGACGTGCAGGGGCTGAAACAACAGGTGCAGAACGAAGTGCTCTGCGGTCTGCGGTGGGAGGATTGAGGCGAGGGTTGCCAGGCTCCCCCGGGCGCTCGAAGGCCAGCGGCGTCGCCGCGGTGGCGACCCGTGGTTGGGGATCGGCAGGGACTGGGAGCAGGTGGCTGCTGGCTGTCTGGTAGAATGCCCTCATGAAGGGCTGGGGCAGCGTCAGTCTGGACGGGCAGAGCGGGAGAAAAGGAAAAGGGCCCACACATTCAGTAACAAATTATGAGAAGGTGGAGAAAAGGGGGGTGGGGTGCTCATGCCAAGATGGGCGGGGGCAGCGTCAGTCTGGACGGGCAGAGCCAGTGGACGGGCAGAGCCAGGTGGAGAAAAGGGGGCGGAGCCCAAACGTCAAGCACCAAATAATGTGTGGGAGGGGAAAAGAGGGATTGGGCCAGGTAAGCCGGCATAATAATGTAAACAATTGGCAGGTGGGGAAAGGGGGGCGGGGCCCACACTTTAGGTAAAAATATTGCGCAGGTGGGGGAAAGGGGGGCGGGGTGCACATGCCAAGAAGACATGCAGGGGCAGCACCAGTCTGGACGGGCAGAGGGGGTAGAAGGGGGTGGAGCCCACACTTTAAGTCAAACACGCTAAGTAAACATAATATGAAAAGGTGGGGGAAAGGGGGGCGGGGTGCCTATGCCAAGAGGGCATGCCGGGGCGGCGCCAGTTAGTACGGGCAGAGCGGGGGGCAAGGGATGGGGCGCGCAGGTATATCAAATGATGATGGATAGGCAAAAAGGGGGCGGGGCAAATGACAGGATGTGGGCAGTGCCAGCCTGGACAGACAGGACCGGGAATAGGGGGCGGGACGCAAAAGTAAACAAATGCGGGATGCAGGAAAGGGGGGAGTGGAACCAGAAGAGGGAGAATAAGGGCAGAAAGGCCAAATCGAAGTGCAACACAAACAGGTATGACGGTCAGTGCTGTGGCAATTACGGTCCTTACAGTGGCTGAATTACGTAGGTGAGTTCCAGTCACCGTAATTGCAAGGCAAATTCAGCTACTTTTACCAGCAAGGGACCGTAGTTACTTACACGATTTCTTAATTACGGTGCATTTGCATAGCACTGATTGCAGTTCATTCGAATCTGAAGTAGGAAGGTCTACAGATCTCCCTGCTCACCCGAATTTTGTCAGCGCCCATAAACATACGGACAGCTGCTGGAGACTCAAGCCGTCCATCTTGCGCTGCTGAGGCTGCCGCGGGTCCCCAGTCGCCGCCATGAGGGTGTGCATTATCCTGTGCAGAGGCAAGAAAGTGGCGGAAGGTGGGCTGGGATGGCTGAGGCTGCCGCGGGTCCTCAGTCGCTGCCATGAGGGTGTGCATTAACCTGTGCAGAGGCAGGAAAGTGGCGTAAGGTGGGGCATGGATGGCTGAGGCTGCCGCGGGTCCTCAGTCGCCGCCATGAGGGTGTGCATCAACCTGTACAGAAGCAGGACAGTGGCGGAAGGTGGGCTGGGATGGCTGAGGCTGCCGCGGGTCCCCAGTCGCCGCCATGAGGGTGTGCATAAACCTGTGCAGAAGCAGGAAAGTGGCGGAAGGTGGGCTGGGATGGCTGAGGCTGCCGCGGGTCCCCAGTTGCCGCCGTGAGGGTGTGCATTAAACAGTGCAGAAGCAGGAAAGAGGCGTAAGGTGGGCTGGGATGGCTGAGGCTGCCGCGGGTCCCCAGTCGCCGCCATGAGGGTGTGCATTAACCTGTGCAGAAGCAGGAAAGAGGCGTAAGGTGGGGCTGGGATGGCTGAGGCTGCCGCGGGTCCCCAGTTGCCGCCATGAGGGTGTGCATAAACCTGTGCAGAAGCAGGAAAGAGGCGTAAGGTGGGGCTGGGATGGCTGAGGCTGCCGCGGGTCCCCAGTTGCCGCCATGAGGGTGTGCATTAACCTGTGCAGAAGCAGGAAAGAGGCGTAAGGTGGGGCTGGGATGGCTGAGGCTGCCGCGGGTCCCCAGTTGCCGCCATGAGGGTGTGCATCAACCTGTGCAGAAGCAGGAAAGAGGCGTAAGGTGGGGCTGGGATGGCTGAGGCTGCCGCGGGTCCCCAGTTGCCGCCATGAGGGTGTGCATTAGCCTGCAGAAGCAGGAAAGAGGCGTAAGGTGGGGCTGGGATGGCTGAGGCTGCCACGGGTCCCCAGTCGCCGCCATGAGGGTGTGCATCAACCTGTGCAGAAGCAGGAAAGAGGCGTAAGGTGGGGCTGGGATGGCTGAGGCTGCCGCGGGTCCCCAGTCGCCGCCATGAGGGTGTGCATTAACCTGTGCAGAAGCAGGAGACAGGCGTAAGGTGGGGCTGGGATGGCTGAGGCTGCCGCGGGTCCCCAGTTGCCGCCATGAGGGTGTGTGTGCATAAACCTGCGCAGAAGCAGGAAAGTGGCGTAAAGTGGGGCTGGGATGGCTGAGGCTGCCGCGGGTCCTCAGGCGCCGCCATGAGGGTGTGCATTAGCCTGTGCAGAAGCAGGAGACAGGCGTAAGGTGGGGCTGGGATGGCTGAGGCTGCCGCGGGTCCCCAGTTGCCGCCATGAGGGTGTGCATCAACCTGTGCAGAAGCAGGAAAGAGGCGTAAGGTGGGGCTGGGATGGCTGAGGCTGCCGCGGGTCCCCAGTTGCCGCCATGAGGGTGTGCATTAGCCTACAGAAGCAGGAAAGAGGCGTAAGGTGGGGCTGGGATGGCTGAGGCTGCCGCGGGTCCCCAGTTGCCGCCATGAGGGTGTGCATCAACCTGTGCAGAAGCAGGAAAGAGGCGTAAGGTGGGGCTGGGATGGCTGAGGCTGCCGCGGGTCCCCAGTTGCCGCCATGAGGGTGTGCATTAGCCTGCAGAAGCAGGAAAGAGGCGTAAGGTGGGGCTGGGATGGCTGAGGCTGCCGCGGGTCCCCAGTTGCCGCCATGAGGGTGTGCATCAACCTGTGTAGAAGCAGGAAAGAGGCATAAGGTGGGGCTGGGATGGCTGAGGCTGCCGCGGATCCCCAGTTGCCGCCATGAGGGTGTGCATTAACCTGTGCAGAAGCAGGAGACAGGTGTTAGGTGGGGCTGGGATGGCTGAGGCTGCCGCGGGTCCCCAGTTGCCGCCATGAGGGTGTGCATTAACCTGTGCAGAAGCAGGAGACAGGCGTAAGGTGGGGCTGGGATGGCTGAGGCTGCCGCGGGTCCTCAGGCGCCGCCATGAGGGTGTGCATTAACATGTGCAGAAGCAGGAAAGAGGCGTAAGGTGGGGCTGGGATGGCTGAGGCTGCCGCGGGTCACCAGTTGCCGCCATGAGGGTGTGCATTAACCTGTGCAGAAGAGGAAAGAGGCGTAAGGTGGGGCTGGGATGGCTGAGGCTGCCGCGGGTCCCCAGTTGCCGCCATGAGGGTGTGCATTAACCTGTGCAGAAGCAGGAGACAGGCGTAAAGTGGGGCTGGGATGGCTGAGGCTGCCGCGGGTCCCCAGTCGCCGCCATGAGGGTGTGCATTAATCTGTGCAGAAGCAGGAAAGAGGTGTAAGGTGGGGCTGGGATGGCTGAGGCTGCCGCAGGTCCCCAGTTGCCGCCATGAGGGTGTGCATTAACCTGTGCAGAAGCAGGAGACAGGCGTAAGGTGGGGCTGGGATGGCTGAGGCTGCCGCGGGTCCCCAGTCGCCGCCATGAGGGTGTGCATTAACCTGTGCAGAAGCAGGAAAGTGGCGTAAAGTGGGGCTGGGATGGCTGAGGCTGCCGCGGGTCCCCAGTTGCCGCCATGAGGGTGTGCATTAACCTGTGCAGAAGCAGGAGACAGGCGTAAGGTGGGGCTGGGATGGCTGAGGCTGCCGCGGGTCCCCAGTTGCCGCCATAAGGGTGTGCATTAACCTGCGCAGAAGCAGGAAAGTGGCGTAAAGTGGGGCTGGGATGGCTGAGGCTGCCGCGGGTCCTCAGGCGCCGCCATGAGGGTGTGCATTAACCTGTGCAGAAGCAGGAAAGAGGCGTAAGGTGGGGCTGGGATGGCTGAGGCTGCCGCGGGTCCCCAGTTGCCGCCATGAGGGTGTGCATTAACCTGTGCAGAAGCAGGAGACAGGCGTAAGGTGGGGCTGGGATGGCTGAGGCTGCCGCGGGTCCCCAGTTGCCGCCATGAGGGTGTGTGTGCATAAACCTGCGCAGAAGCAGGAAAGTGGCGTAAAGTGGGGCTGGGATGGCTGAGGCTGCCGCGGGTCCTCAGGCGCCGCCATGAGGGTGTGCATTAGCCTGTGCAGGAGCAGGAGACAGGCGTAAGGTGGGGCTGGGATGGCTGAGGCTGCCGCGGGTCCCCAGTTGCCGCCATGAGGGTGTGCATTAACCTGTGCAGAAGCAGGAAAGAGGCGTAAGGTGGGGCTGGGATGGCTGAGGCTGCCGCGGGTCCCCAGTTGCCGCCATGAGGGTGTGCATCAACCTGTGCAGAAGCAGGAAAGAGGCGTAAGGTGGGGCTGGGATGGCTGAGGCTGCCGCGGGTCCCCAGTTGCCGCCATGAGGGTGTGCATTAGCCTGCAGAAGCAGGAAAGAGGCGTAAGGTGGGGCTGGGATGGCTGAGGCTGCCGCGGGTCCCCAGTTGCCGCCATGAGGGTGTGCATCAACCTGTGTAGAAGCAGGAAAGAGGCATAAGGTGGGGCTGGGATGGCTGAGGCTGCCGCGGATCCCCAGTTGCCGCCATGAGGGTGTGCATTAACCTGTGCAGAAGCAGGAGACAGGCGTAAGGTGGGGCTGGGATGGCTGAGGCTGCCGCGGGTCCCCAGTTGCCGCCATGAGGGTGTGCATTAACCTGCGCAGAAGCAGGAAAGAGGCGTAAGGTGGGGCTGGGATGGCTGAGGCTGCCGCGGGTCCTCAGGCGCCGCCATGAGGGTGTGCATTAACCTGTGCAGAAGCAGGAAAGAGGCGTAAGGTGGGGCTGGGATGGCTGAGGCTGCCGCGGGTCACCAGTTGCCGCCATGAGGGTGTGCATTAACCTGTGCAGAAGAGGAAAGAGGCGTAAGGTGGGGCTGGGATGGCTGAGGCTGCCGCGGGTCCCCAGTTGCCGCCATGAGGGTGTGCATTAACCTGTGCAGAAGCAGGAGACAGGCGTAAAGTGGGGCTGGGATGGCTGAGGCTGCCGCGGGTCCCCAGTCGCCGCCATGAGGGTGTGCATTAACCTGTGCAGAAGCAGGAAAGAGGTGTAAGGTGGGGCTGGGATGGCTGAGGCTGCCGCGGGTCCCCAGTTGCCGCCATGAGGGTGTGCATTAACCTGTGCAGAAGCAGGAGACAGGCATAAGGTGGGGCTGGGATGGCTGAGGCTGCCGCGGGTCCCCAGTCGCCGCCATGAGGGTGTGCATTAACCTGTGCAGAAGCAGGAAAGTGGCGTAAAGTGGGGCTGGGATGGCTGAGGCTGCCGCGGGTCCCCAGTTGCCGCCATGAGGGTGTGCATTAACCTGTGCAGAAGCAGGAGACAGGCGTAACGTGGGGCTGGGATGGCTGAGGCTGCCGCGGGTCCCCAGTTGCCGCCATAAGGGTGTGCATTAACCTGCGCAGAAGCAGGAAAGTGGCGTAAAGTGGGGCTGGGATGGCTGAGGCTGCCGCGGGTCCTCAGGCGCCGCCATGAGGGTGTGCATTAACCTGTGCAGAAGCAGGAAAGAGGCGTAAGGTGGGGCTGGGATGGCTGAGGCTGCCGCGGGTCCCCAGTTGCCGCCATGAGGGTGTGCATTAACCTGTGCAGAAGCAGGAGACAGGCGTAAGGTGGGGCTGGGATGGCTGAGGCTGCCGCGGGTCCCCAGTTGCCGCCATGAGGGTGTGTGTGCATAAACCTGCGCAGAAGCAGGAAAGTGGCGTAAAGTGGGGCTGGGATGGCTGAGGCTGCCGCGGGTCCTCAGGCGCCGCCATGAGGGTGTGCATTAGCCTGTGCAGGAGCAGGAGACAGGCGTAAGGTGGGGCTGGGATGGCTGAGGCTGCCGCGGTTCCCCAGTCGCCGCCATGAGGGTGTGCATTAACCTGTGCAGAAGCAGGAAAGAGGCGTAAGGTGGGGCTGGGATGGCTGAGGCTGCCGCGGGTCCCCAGTTGCCGCCATGAGGGTGTGCATCAACCTGTGCAGAAGCAGGAAAGAGGCGTAAGGTGGGGCTGGGATGGCTGAGGCTGCCGCGGGTCCCCAGTTGCCGCCATGAGGGTGTGCATTAGCCTGCAGAAGCAGGAAAGAGGCGTAAGGTGGGGCTGGGATGGCTGAGGCTGCCGCGGGTCACCAGTTGCCGCCATGAGGGTGTGCATTAACCTGTGCAGAAGAGGAAAGAGGCGTAAGGTGGGGCTGGGATGGCTGAGGCTGCCGCGGGTCCCCAGTTGCCGCCATGAGGGTGTGCATTAACCTGTGCAGAAGCAGGAGACAGGCGTAAAGTGGGGCTGGGATGGCTGAGGCTGCCGCGGGTCCCCAGTCGCCGCCATGAGGGTGTGCATTAACCTGTGCAGAAGCAGGAAAGAGGTGTAAGGTGGGGCTGGGATGGCTGAGGCTGCCGCGGGTCCCCAGTTGCCGCCATGAGGGTGTGCATTAACCTGTGCAGAAGCAGGAGACAGGCATAAGGTGGGGCTGGGATGGCTGAGGCTGCCGCGGGTCCCCAGTCGCCGCCATGAGGGTGTGCATTAACCTGTGCAGAAGCAGGAAAGTGGCGTAAAGTGGGGCTGGGATGGCTGAGGCTGCCGCGGGTCCCCAGTTGCCGCCATGAGGGTGTGCATTAACCTGTGCAGAAGCAGGAGACAGGCGTAAGGTGGGGCTGGGATGGCTGAGGCTGCCGCGGGTCCCCAGTTGCCGCCATAAGGGTGTGCATTAACCTGCGCAGAAGCAGGAAAGTGGCGTAAAGTGGGGCTGGGATGGCTGAGGCTGCCGCGGGTCCTCAGGCGCCGCCATGAGGGTGTGCATTAACCTGTGCAGAAGCAGGAAAGAGGCGTAAGGTGGGGCTGGGATGGCTGAGGCTGCCGCGGGTCCCCAGTTGCCGCCATGAGGGTGTGCATTAACCTGTGCAGAAGCAGGAAAGAGGCGTAAGGTGGGGCTGGGATGGCTGAGGCTGCCGCGGGTCCCCAGTTGCCGCCATGAGGGTGTGCATTAACCTGTGCAGAAGCAGGAAAGAGGCGTAAGGTGGGGCTGGGATGGCTGAGGCTGCCGCGGGTCCCCAGTTGCCGCCATGAGGGTGTGCATTAACCTGTGCAGAAGCAGGAAAGAGGTGTAAGGTGGGGCTGGGATGGCTGAGGCTGCCGCGGGTCCCCAGTTGCCGCCATGAGGGTGTGCATTAACCTGTGCAGAAGCAGGAGACAGGCATAAGGTGGGGCTGGGATGGCTGAGGCTGCCGCGGGTCCCCAGTCGCCGCCATGAGGGTGTGCATTAACCTGTGCAGAAGCAGGAAAGTGGCGTAAAGTGGGGCTGGGATGGCTGAGGCTGCCGCGGGTCCCCAGTTGCCGCCATGAGGGTGTGCATTAACCTGTGCAGAAGCAGGAGACAGGCGTAAGGTGGGGCTGGGATGGCTGAGGCTGCCGCGGGTCCCCAGTTGCCGCCATAAGGGTGTGCATTAACCTGCGCAGAAGCAGGAAAGTGGCGTAAAGTGGGGCTGGGATGGCTGAGGCTGCCGCGGGTCCTCAGACGCCGCCATGAGGGTGTGCATTAACCTGTGCAGAAGCAGGAAAGAGGCGTAAGGTGGGGCTGGGATGGCTGAGGCTGCCGCGGGTCCCCAGTTGCCGCCATGAGGGTGTGCATTAACCTGTGCAGAAGCAGGAAAGAGGCGTAAGGTGGGGCTGGGATGGCTGAGGCTGCCGCGGGTCCCCAGTTGCCGCCATGAGGGTGTGCATTAACCTGTGCAGAAGCAGGAGACAGGCGTCAGGTGGGGCTGGGATGGCTGAGGCTGCCGCGGGTCCCCAGTCGCCGCCATGAGGGTGTGCATTAACCTGTGCAGAAGCAGGAGACAGGCGTAAGGTGGGGCTGGGATGGCTGAGGCTGCCGCGGGTCCCCAGTTGCCGCCATGAGGGTGTGCATTAGCCTGTGCAGAAGCAGGAAAGAGGCGTTAGGTGGGGCTGGGGTGGCTGAGGCTGCCGCGGGTCCCCAGTCGCCGCCATGAGGGTGTGCATCAACCTGTGTAGAAGCAGGAAAGAGGCGTAAGGTGGGGCTGGGATGGCTGAGGCTGCCGCGGATCCCCAGTTGCCGCCATGAGGGTGTGCATTAACCTGTGCAGAAGCAGGAGACAGGCGTAAGGTGGGGCTGGGATGGCTGAGGCTGCCGCGGGTCCCCAGTTGCCGCCATAAGGGTGTGCATTAACCTGCGCAGAAGCAGGAAAGAGGTGTAAGGTGGGGCTGGGATGGCTGAGGCTGCCGCGGGTCACCAGGCGCCGCCATGAGGGTGTGCATTAACCTGTGCAGAAGCAGGAAAGAGGCGTAAGGTGGGGCTGGGATGGCTGAGGCTGCCGCGGGTCCCCAGTTGCCGCCATGAGGGTGTGCATTAACCTGTGCAGAAGCAGGAGACAGGCGTAAAGTGGGGCTGGGATGGCTGAGGCTGCCGCGGGTCCTCAGGCGCCGCCATGAGGGTGTGCATTAGCCTGTGCAGAAGCAGGAGACAGGCGTAAGGTGGGGCTGGGATGGCTGAGGCTGCCGCGGGTCCCCAGTCGCCGCCATGAGGGTGTGCATTAACCTGCGCAGAAGCAGGCATGGGACACGAGGCAGGGCTGGGATCTGTGTTATGCAAATTTGCTGTATTTCAAAAATCGTGTTCCGGGTGAGTATCGGTATTTACAGTACCATTCGCGTGCAAAGTAGCTGAATTTGCCTCAAAAGTAGCTGAATTTGCCTCAAAAGTAGCTGAATTTGCTTAAAAATGAGAGTTAGACTGAAACTCAGCTGCGCAATTCAGCCACTGCAAGGACCATGATGACAACCATAGACACATACGTTGTGGGTCCCACAGCTTACCCCATCCTTCACACCCATGAAAGGGTGGGGGGCAGGGATGTGGAAATAGCCAAACAGGCTGCGGCTTCTTGATGTTCATCACCACCTGGTCGAGGGTTTGAAGAGGAGCTCACAATTACAATTACAATTACAATTACAATTACAATTACAATTACAATTACAATTACAATAGCAATTACAATTACAATTACAATTACAATTACAATTACAATTACAATTACAATTACAATTACAATTACAATTACAATTACAATTACAATTACAATAGCAATTACAATTACAATTACAATTACAATTACAATTACAATTACAATTACAATTACAATTACAATTACAATTACAATTACAATTACAATTACAATTACAATTACAATTACAATTACAATTACAATTACAATTACAATTACAATTACAATTACAATTACAATTACGAATCTGGTTGAAGTATTTGATGGAAGGTTTGGTTTGAAGATTTTGGCTGCAGGATTTGGCTATACAGGATTGTGTTGAAACATTGGCTATACAGGATTGTGTTGAAACATTAGGTTGAAGGATGATGTTGTACAGCTTTGGAGTGCTAGCTTGGGATCTGAGCGTGCACCCACCTCTCGTCAAGGAAGGGCCAGGTTTTGGCATTCAAGAAACCTGGATTTGACCCCTGATTTGACTAAACCTTCACCATCCCTATTCCATAGCAGCCAACGCAGAAAAAAAATCTGGTTGGTTATACAGTGCCCCCCTGTTACCATTTCCCGCTGTAACACGTACACCCCCCTCTTACCATTTTCAATTCCCACCCTGCTAAAACACATAACACTTCTGTCAGTTTCCCCACTTCCTCATACCTGCCGAGCCATAGTCTGCCCGGGGCCCACCCCAGCTTGGCAAGAGCCCACATGGTGTCTGCCAGCTGAGACAACGCCAGATCCTGCATGAGGGGCATGAGGGGCATGAGGGGCATGAGGGGCATGAGGGGCGTGAGGGGCATGAGGGGCGTGAGGGGCATGAGGGGCATGAGGGGCATGAGGGGCATGAGTGTAAAGAGTTCTGGACTTGGGGACGAGTTCCTTAAACAAAATATATATACCGTAGAACGCCTTAGGGTCTGCACACCTCAAGAAAACAGATTTATTTTTTCGTCGCGCAGCTAAAATGTAGTTAAAAAACGGCCGCGCAGCGACGAAAATTTAATTTAATTTAATGCCGCGCCGCACGATATTTAAGTTAATATCGCGCATCTCTGAGAAGAATTAAAAGTTTCGTCCGCGCAGCACTTTCGGCTTGTACAATAAAACTCAGTTAAAACCTCGTTTGATGCTAGCCAGGATAGCACACGGTCAGCATACCGTAGTCGTCATCCTCGGCCTCCGCCGTTTCCTGGCCTTTGGAAACGTGGGGTTGTTGGGGCCCGGTAAGCTCAGTGGTACTACGCTGTTGGCAGTCGACCCTGAGGTCTGCGGTTCAAGGCCTGTCAATATTCATTTCCCGTGTTCCAGGTGTAAGCGGGGAAAACGTCTGGCACTTTGTTAAATGTGCCCCTCAGAATGTCGTGAGCGGGCTACCCTACCAACTTGGATAGAGCTGCTGTGGGTCGACTGGTTCTCACGCCTTCTGCTTCGGTCTTTCTTTCTTCTTTCTGGGGCCCCGAAACGCCAGCAGTCGTCAGCACCCGTCTGCCTCCAGGATCGAGCTTCGCAACGGGGACTGGCGTAAGGATCACTCGACGGATGTCAAATCAAATAGTCGCGCGCGAGCGCGCGATTTTTCTGTTTGCTATTTTTAATTCATACTGCGCACCCCCCAAATATTTTATTGGGCAGCTGACTGACACGCCGCGCAGCTGCGATTTTGTTAGCGCACCTCGAGAATTAATTAATTTTGAGCCAAGTCATATAGGTATATATGAGTGCTTTAATCATGTTGATCGTGAGCTGAGTACCACAGCCGCTGCTGCTTGGAAACGAGTAATTATCGCAATTGATTATCGGTATGCGCCTATGCGGTATGTAGTGGTGACACGAAGTGGCTCAGTGGATTTAGGTACACATGCACGCTTACAGCGGCTTTGAAACATGCAAGGGTGCCCTGATGTTTGGATTCAATGAAGCGACCCGTTTTCTGCCACAGGTCTGAGCAGGGCCATCACCATCTAACACCACCGCAGAAAAGGTGAAAAAGCCTTCCGCTTCAAATTTCATGATCCAGTAAGTAAGATTGCCAGGGTTAGAGGGTTTGAGGGAGAGTCCCCACTCACCTGCACGGGTGACAACATCAGTGCCTGCATCATTTGAGCTGGCGGTCGCACACCCAGCTGCGCACACGCCCACACACAGGTCGACAGCTCGGCAGCATTCAGCGGGGCACCGGCCGCGGCAGGTGGCCCAGCGGAGGCGGGAGCTGCCGCTTGCTGCCGCTGCTGCATCATCACTTCTGTCTGCTGCTGCTGCGGCGGCGGCTGTGGCGGCGGCCGAGAGCCAATCGATACTAACGCTCTTGCGCTCCCGCCGTCGCCTCCGCCCCGACCCAGCTGGCTGCCGCTGCCGCCATCCCCGCCATCCCCGCTCCTGCCGCTCCCGTCCTGATGGCTGCCTCTGAGACCGTCTCCTCGGCTAGGCAAGAAACGTTCAGCCAGGTGCGCCACCAGTGGCACGACCAGCTCCCGGGGATCCGCCTCTGGGGGCCCGACCTGCACGGGCTCCGGAGCCGCGGCCGGCACCGGCACCGCGGGCAGCGTGGGGCGTATGAGAGCGGTGGGAGGCTTTGGAGCCGTGGGGCGCACTATGGCCGCCGCTGCTGCTGCTGCAGGCTTCTGCTGCTGGGGCTGAAGTAGCAGTCGGAAGTCATCGTCGTCGTCGTCAGAATCGTCCAAACCAACATGCTGGAACATGAACCTGTCGCCAAGGCCGCTCCCTCTACCGCTGCCCCTGCTGCTGTTTTGGTCTGGTCTATGCGGCTGGATGACAGGGGTGCCGTCCCTGGACTTGATGCTAACAGCTGCCGCGCCCGGTTCTGCAGGAAGTGCCACCGCCGCTGCAGGTGCCACTACCACAGCAGGTGCCGCCGCTACAGCAGGTGCCGCTGCTACAGGTGCCACTGCCACCGCAGGTGCCGCCGCTACAGGTGCCACCACCGCAGGTGCCGCTGCAGGACCTTCGGCAGGAGGGCTGCCGTCTGGCACTGGAGCTGACAAGGGCAGTTTCCTAGTCCCGCTCTCGATCACAGCCCCGCTTCCGCCCCGGCTGCCTCCCCCGCTCACACTCCGGCTCGAGCTCCGGCCCGCAGTCTTCTGCATCTGCACCAGCGCCATAAGCACCCGGACGCAGCTGGCCACGTCCAGCTCCGGAACCACGTTGAGCGCGCAGCCTGCCAAAACGCGGGCGCTGCCGCCGCCGCCGCTGGTACTGCCACCTGTGGGACGCAGCGGCAGGCCCAATGCCGCCGTACAGGACAGGGCGACGGCCAGCTGGCGGGGCGCCATGGCTGGGGCAAGCCGAGTGCAGCTTCCCTCCAGGGCAGCGAAGAAATCGCTGGCGAAACGGGCAGCTGAGGTAGCAACCGGCAACAAAGGGCCTGCTGCCGCTCCTGCTCCTGCACCTGCCCCCGCACCTGCTCCTGATCCTGCCCCCGCTTCTGCCCCCGCTCCTGTCCCCGATCCTGCTCCTGCTCCTGCACCTGCTCCTCCTCTTCCTCCCGGCCATAATCCCGCTCGCCCTCTCTCCCCCTCTCCAGCCATGTGCCTCCTGGCTTCCGACCCACTCCCCCTTATGGCTGAGGGCTCTGATGCAGTACCAGGTAGCAGGGATGGAGTTGTGGGACTGGGTAGCAGGGACAGGGTTGCAGGGTGGGCCAGGGCCTGCAGCAAGGCACAGAACACACCGGGGGACAGGCCCTTGGAGGGCATGCTAGTCGTAGCCTTGGCAGGCCCGTCCCGTTCAGTGCCTCTGCTGCTGCTGCTGCTGCTGCTGCTGACTATGATGGTCGCCGAGCTGCCTTCTCCCCTTCCTACATCGGTTGCTGCAAAGATGTTGCTGACGATGGATCCAGCCGCAGATCCGGCCGTGGATCCGGACTTGGAAGATCCCGGCGTGTCAGATCCTGGAACAGATGTACGCATGGATCCAGCATTCAATCCTCTGGCCTCCCCTGGCTTGCCTCCCGAGGTGACCAGCTGGGCCGTGGCGGGGACAGGACAGCTCGAGCGTCGGCCATCAGGCGGAGGGGTTTCATCCAGGCAATGAGCCACTTGGCCCATCATGGCCGAAATCCACTGCTCACTGGGCACTGCCCGGGCAAACACATCTGGATCGATATCTAGATCTGGATATAGATCTTTCCCTCCGCTGGCACTGCGGCTGCAAGCGTTTGCGGCACGCAGCATCGTGGTCACGGCCTTGATGTTGTACCGCCCGCACACCATGTGGGGCAGTGACAGGCGGAGCAGTACCGTCAGCACCCTGCCGAATGCTGCTCCCACCTCGCCCCGATCCTGGCCCTGGAAGGTCCCAGCACCCGCTCTCGCAGCCGCAGGCAGCGGTTCGGCCTGATCGAGATCTCCACCTGCTCCGTGTGAATCTTGAGCCGAGGTTGGCGTGTCCCGCGGGCGGGCACGCGGAGCTGGTGGGGCCGCCCGCAGGTACCCGCCGGAGAGCGCCGCCAGTCGGCAGTACGCCACCAGCACCAACCTGGCGCACAAAGGGGTCAGAGGGGGTCAGGGGTTTAGGGATTTAAAAGGGTTCAGGTTCTTGAGGGAGGGTCAAAAGGGTGTATGGGAATTTGGGGATTATAAAGGGTGCACAGGGTTTTGGGGATTCAAAAATGTTCAGATGGTTCTAGGGTTTCAGGGGGTCTGGAAAAGGAGTTACAAGGGTTAAAAGGAGTTACAGGGGTTCCCAACACATCTCAAGAGGTTTGCATTGTCAATCTGTGAGGCCCCCGATTTTAATCTGAACCTCCATCACACAATTGGATCAAGCATGTACCATGCTTCTGTAATAATGGATTAAGGTTTTTGAGACAAAAGCAGCGGACATTGTTGGAAAGGTAGTTGCGATTGTGGTCAACATCCTTTGGGTCCAAGCAGGATTAAGTGCAGGTGATGAAGTTGAAGGTGCAGTTTCAGCATGTGCATGTGCATGTGCATGTAATGAAGTTGGTGCAGGTTCAACATGTGCAGGTGCAAGGTGTCAAGGCTGGCATGACCTAAACTTATCATGAAGGCCGAGGTGCAGATTAAGCAGGGGTGCAGCTTACGAGATGACGCACGCTTAGCCTGACGGCTGGGGCTCAGGTTTAGCATGGAGGTTGGGGGTTTATAATCAAGGTTTCGAGTTTGGCTAGTTTGGGGTGTAGGGTTAAGATACTTCAGGGTAGAGGGTTTAGGATTTAGTTAGTTAGCATGGAAAGATGTAGGTTTTGAAGGTGCTTCTTGACAAGCTTCCAGATAAATATTGACAGTTAAGCGGCGGTCGTGCACCCTGCAGCATTTCAGGGCAGACAGGAGGCAGACCTGGCATGAGACGCAGCAGATCTGTCATCCTCCTGGACCCGTTGCCGTCCCGCATCAGCCTTGAGCAGCAAGCCAGCCTCCTCCTCTGAGGTACCCGCTGGCTCCTCAGACGCCAGCACCGGCCCAACTGCTCCTAGCCCAGCTGGCCACCCAGCTGCCCCAGATGACTGCCCGCCAGCCCCAAGTTGCCGCCCGTCTGCCCCAACTGGTCGCCCATCTGCCCCAACTGGCCGCCCGTCTGCCACAGTTGCCCATCCCCCTGGCAGTGGGACATCTAGGTGCCTCGCCACCAAGTCCTCCAGTATGAAGATGCTCGGGGACCGCGACAGCCGGTCATCCACATGCAGGTCCGGCCTGCCGCCCTGTGACCTGCCAGGCCCTCGTGGAGTGGCGGAGGACCCCACAGGGACCTCGATTGTCTTCAGGTCTAGCCTGCAGCTCTGTGCCCTGTCGCGCCCTAGCCCAGCAGCGGAGGATCCTGTGCGGATCTCAGTGTCCCCCTGGGGGGCAGCACGCCGCCCTGCGCTTGCTGGATGGTTCGCCCCCTGCCCAGCGGGCACCGGAAAAACTAGCTGCCTCCGCATCTGCTTCTGCTGTTGCTGTTGCTGCTGCTGCTGCTGCTGCTGCTGCTGCTCTTTCTGTTCTTGCTGCTGCCCTTGCTGCCGTTCAGCGGTGCGGCTCGTGCTTGCATTGAGCGCGACCTGTACCGCTTTGGAAGATGCTTGTTCTGTATGTGTTTGAGGTAGTACAGTTGTCGAGCTGAGATTGTGTAATCGCGCTCGAGGCAGTACAGCAGCCTGGATGGCGTCATCGATTGGCATCGTGGCATGGGGTGCCGGCGGTGATCGTTCGGCACGGTCCACCGGGTCACTCCCTCTAGGAGGCCCCAAAGTGTGAACATCAGCGCCAGGTCTCAGACCGAAGTCCACACCTGCGCCGCTGCTGCTGCCAGGATATGGTCTTGGCCCGGGCGGCGGCTGAACAGTACAAATACCAGCGGCTGTTGGTTGCGGTCCCAGCCCGGGCTGTATCCGTGCGGCGCTAGCGACAGCTGCCGGTGCCACAGGCTGCTGCGGTGCAGCGAGGCCGTCTAAGATCTGAGGCGCCTCGGGGGGCGCGTGCGGAGGAGGCTGTGTGTGTGGTCTGCCAACCTGCAGAGTGTCGACTCCAATTTCATCCGTTTCCTCGCCCGCTCGTGTGTCCCGCTCGTCCCACCAGTCCCAATGGTCAGACTGCTCCCCCATGCTTCCGTCCCAGAGGCCGTCTCCGCCCGCGCGCTCCCCGTCCCCGGCATCGGCGTCGTCGACATCTCTGTCAGCATCACAGTCGAGCCACTGCCCACGCGTCCGCCTGCTGGCAACAGCAGCATCAGCAGAGGCAGCAGAAGCAGCAGCAGCAGCCTCGCTTGCGCCTGCTGCCCCCTGGCCTAAGCCTCCTGCTGCTGCGGCCCTGTCAAACCCAGCAGACCAGGAGAGGGGAGTGGGGGGTCCCGCGGATGTAGCAAACGCCGCGGCTGCTACAGGCTGCAGGTCAAGGCTTGATGGATTGCCGCATGGCACTCGTGAGAGGCGGCTCCCATGCGGCCTGCATGGGCCTGCCACCAGCCCGGCACCAGCAGCCCCGCTGCCGGCAGATGCTGCATGACCGGCACATGCTGCATAACCGGCACATGCTGCATGACCGGCCGATGCTGCATGGCCGGCAGATGCTGCATGACCGGCGGATCTTGGTAGTCTCAACAGGGAAGCTGCAATGAACAGCGGTGGCGCCATGCAGCTTTGGGACACGCCAATCGTCTTCCTGCCGCTCCTTGAGCCCATGCGGCTGCAAGTGCTGCTCCGGGGGGAGGCCGCTGCTAGCAAGTGTAGCAGATGCTGAAACAAGCCGGTGGTGCATGGGCTGCATGATGGAGAAGCCGAGGCTGCAGCATCGGAGTGGCGACGCATCAGCTGCATCTGGGCGATGCAGCCATCGGTAACTAGTTCGAGCGACCGCGTTCGGGTCGGGCGTCGTTGGAGATGGTTCTGTGAATGCTCCGCTAAACTAAATTAACCGGGAAATATTCTTTGTCGTCAATGAGCGTTTAGCGTCTCGGTTGATCTATTCTCGTAGGCGAACCCAGGGCCTGATGGTGAACGTGGGGCCTCGCAATGACCAGGGTGGAGCGACAGGTGGTTGGAACACATTTGAAAGTGGTTAGGACAGCCCCGGCGTGATCCGTGTCACAAGCGAGGGAAGCAGTACCAATTAAGGATGGCCGCATACCCGCTGGGCCCTGTTTAATGCTCGGATGCGTGGGGCTGGTAGGGGACAAGCAAGCACAATTCCAGCTACCATGCACAGCCAGGACCACGGTGCAGCCATGCCGCCCTCATGTGACTTGGGACAGGAACATAGAACCCAGCAATCCGATCCAAGGTGCGGCCATGTCCACATCCTATGACATGGGGCAGGAAGCCAGGGACCCTACATCATGCTGGGGCACTGAAAGCACACAGGCAGCGCATCCTCCACATGCTGGCCGAGTCCTTCAGCCCAGCACCGTTGGCAGTAGCGTGTGTCACGCTGCTAATCGCTGCGCTGTCCTCTATTATCAGCTGTGCTGACCGCTCCGAGTCGCAGCCTGAAGTTAGTGCACACACGAGCGCACGCCCTTTTGCTAGTACGGCTCCTGGTGTGCGTTTACACGGCGCTTGCTATAGAGGCTGAAACCAGGCGTGGTAGGCGGCCGTAGACCTGTGTTTGGTGGCGGGGTCCCTAGGGTCCCCCCGGCCAAAGACCTCCATCTGCGCCCGCTCATAGGCAGCGAGCGCTAGCGCTAGCACCTTAGCGACGGGGAGAAGTTTTAGGTCAGCTGCTGCCTGACGCAGTTTGGGGACGGCTGCTCCCTGCTCTAGCTCCTGAAAGGCAAGGCTCTAGCAGTTCACTGCACCAATTGCGTACTCTAGTGGTCTGACTGAGCAAGAACTGCATATCAGCCGCCATGGCTGCCGCCATGAATGGGCTTTCTTCCTGTGCTGCCGGTGCACCGCTAATTTGTAGAAGCGAAGCGCATGGTGACACCAACCTCTTTGTAACGGTGGGATCTGTAGCTCCCTCATGACTCCCCTACTGGCGGCGGACACAGGGAGCCCCGCTGCCTGGCGCAGGTGCTGTAGAAAGCTGGACTGCAGCTTGCTCTGGAGATAATGTTGCGTTCGGAGGTGTATGGTAGCCCACTCCACATCAGCGTAGTTGGCTGCAGGTGCTGCATGTCAGCTTATGTGGCCGCTAGCCGGATGCCAGTACGCAAATGATGCCTCAGACGCACATTGGCTGCCATGCGGTGGACACGCTGCGGCCTGATATTTGGGCGAGCCTCTTGTCAATGTCATATCACATCTGGGCCATGCTGAAAGGCTCGGCCGCATGGGCAAGCCTCATGTGCATGGCCCAGATGTCAAAATGACGTTCAGGGCCCAAGGTTCTGTTGTCATCGACGCAGTAGCTAGTGATGGTAACTTGAATGCCAGGGTCTTTGGTCGGACTTTTTCAGTCCCCAGTGTCAGGTGTCTTTTAGTTTGCTTGACATCGCCCGCATGTGGGAATAGCATGCAACATGTGATTGATACGGTGCACATTATTTTTCCACTGGCCGATTTCTTGTTTCGTTCCTCCCATCCAATCATTTCAGTTGGGCGCCCAAGCGGCCGAGTCTTTTGATAAGGGCCCATTCGTGTCACGTCATTGGCAGGATTTCTCCTACCAAGGCCATGATCTGAACGCAGGGTGTCAAGATAAGAAAAGCTGGAATTGTCTGAGCATTTGCACATGGCTGGCGCAATCATCATCCGTGGCAGGTCTGCGGCCTCTTCACTACAGCTGTAGATCCTCCGACTCCTGGCGATGAGAGGCTGTCATTGTTTCTAATTCATCTATATCCTTCCCTCTCCATTTCCAATAGTTATTCATACCTGATACACCAAGTTCTTGACATACGCTGGGAGAATATATCACCTAGACCATCTTTAAACCTCGGATGTAGTGCTGATCCAGTAACTCAACAAAGCATACCCACTGGGCCCTGCTGAATGCATGGCCGCGTGGGGCTGGTACCCAGTAACTTAGGTACTACGCATGACGGCCTATGGAACGAATACATGGATTCATAGGTCAACCAACGCCAGTCAACGTTACAGCATTTTAGCTTTCAAATTTTGAAAATCACAAAATGTCCTATCCATGAGAGTTCTTTTATCTCCTGTGGTTCCTCACTCCACAGTTGTCCGAGCCGCTAGCCGCACATGGGCCCAATTGTGAGGGCTGGAAGCGAGCCGCGTCCGTTCCCTACTAAACATAATACAATCCATGGGCCTCGAGTATGGTTTCCCATGCTGTGGGGCATCCCGGATGTGAATCTGCGCATGGTGAACAAAGGGCAATCAGGGTCCATGCTGGGAGGGTTCATACAACTGCAGCTTCAAGCTTGGCCTTCATGGCTCGCATGGGCACCAGTGCAATCTTGTCCACAACCATCGTCATCGTCAGACACGCAGCTAGCGCTCTGGGCCGATTGGACCCTAGCAAGACCAAACTCAAAACGCCCGATCAATGGGGCATTATGCATTATGATCCACCAGCCATGCACCCACTACTCACTTGCAGATAACCGCAATGCAAAATGAAATACTACAAAGACAGGCTCCACCTGATACAGGGATAATCAATCCTCCAGGACTTCTCAATAGCACTACAAAATGCAGCATGCCACTGTTCCAGGAGTCTCTGATGTCATCCATCTGCATGAGGGGGGCTGGACCAGGGAGGTATCCCCAGGCTTTTTAACGCACCGTCTAGTACAGGGACTCCTCCTGGTGGGTGGTGATAGTGCAGTCGGAGGTGGCGTATGCCACGCAGGTCAGCACGAACCCGTTGGACTGTTGGCCGTCGTCCAGGAAAGACTGGTCCGACTGGTCGATGGTTCCAGCGGTGACCTTTCCGGCGCAGCTGGAGCAGGCTCCCGCGCGGCAAGAGTAGGGCAGGTCGAGGCCGGCCTCCTGGGAGGGGTGGGAGCAGAAGACGAGGAGGGTGTGAGATCCGAATTCCGTGTCGGTTGCAACCACAAAATCAAGGACATCCCCAAGAGACGATTACAATGTTTGGCTTCCAGTTGAACGCTTTATGGGTAAGAAGGCAGGTCAGATGACACATAGGGCCATGGCTGATGCAGATCGTAGAGGCATATGCTGGGCACGGGTCAAAACACGATGGGCACACGCATGCAAAATTCCCGAATGGATGCTGATGTGTCAAGATGTGGGACACATCTAAGACTGCGGATGACGGTCGCGGTGAGTGGGTGAGGTCCAGGATCACGTACCTCAGCAGCGTCCAGGATGTAAGTGTCGGGGCTGACCTCGATGGTCTTGTCGCCTGAGCAGGATCAAATAAATTGGGATGACAGTCTCATCAGCTTTGGAAGCTTCGGTGATGCCCTGTACCCCTTATCATCAACGAACGGACCCCAAACGTGAAAACGACGGATCCGAATCGTCAAGCTAATTCAAGGCATGCGATGGACATAAGCGCACCTGATGGAGTCTTCAGGGTGACCTTGAAGGCCATTGCCTTTACGGGGCGGGCCGAGGGGCGTGTGGCCCTCAGGGTGGGGCGGGCAGAAAGAGCACGGCGGGAGGCGATAGACTGCATTTTGAGGGTTGAACTGTCAAAAAAGATAAGTTGCTTGGGTGGAGTCTGCTGCCATTAAATTCCGGCTCCGTCTTCGGGGTACAACCAGGGTTCGGCCAGGGGTTCGGGGCCTACGTCACAATCCTTTTGTTGAGGCGTTTCCCTAGCTCAGGCGCTCCCCGTAGTCCGGCGTCTTGATATGCACGATGGGACAATGGGGTTTAAATCACTAGTACAGCAATGATAGCTTATATTCTTACATTCCAATTCGAGCACGAGCTCCTGATGAAATCCATTTCCGAGAATCTGCCAAACCCGGTTTTGAGGCACCTGATGCATTAAGGAAACTTCTATTCCTCTCGATTACTGGCACTAAAAAAGCTTGAATGCCCACATGCCTCCTCAAAGATGACTGCTGCCATGAGTCCTGTCAATGACGTTACACCACTGGGCCATGAGTCCTGTGACACCTGCTGCCATAACAACTGCGGCGGAGACTGCAGCTGTTGATACCTACACCAAAAGCTTTTGCTGCGCTCCTGGGCTGAATCCAGTTATAACAGCTTACGACGAGTCAGCAGGCCGCCCAGAAGCTTGCATAATGACCTGAGAACTGAAGGTTCCATAAGGTCACATCTCCATGGCGCCCTTCTTGGTCATCTTGAATGCCCGGCTCTGGACTCGAGTCCTGCAAGTGCCAGCCGCAATGCATTTCAATCGGCCTTGAATCTTCATCAACAAGGAGTACAGGCGGCTGGGGATCCTCTGGCACTAGGTTTGCTAAAAAAAGGCGCCGCTGTGCAGATAGTCAGATACGGTACGGAGTCCAAGTCGTGTTTTACGCGGCCAGAGATTTTATCATGCCACAACCGGGGCCATGATGATAGTGCAGCCAAGCCATGTTCAACAAGCGGGCGGATCATCAGCATGCAACTAACGCTCTCTCGTTGCTTCCCTGTTGGTGTTGGCAGCTAACAACCCTGCTGTTAGCAAATCAGATCCCAAGGCTTATGACACATGGCACTTCATCAGTCAGCAACAGATAAGTCCAAAATCTCCACAAACCATCACCCAGATGAATCTTAACCCCCATCCAGCACACAACTCGCCACTTGTCTAGGGACCCAGTGAGGGAGTGCATGAAATAGTTGTGCAAGATCTCCAGGTGCTCCTCCTTTAGCCCCCACTTGTATCCCACCCCGATTCCAGCACCCCACTCACCACACGTCAGGGGATTTAGTGAGGAAGATAATGATCTGGTTGTGCAAGATCTCCAGGTGCACCTCCTTCAGCCACGACTTGCACCCCCCCCCCTCATTCCTCCCTCATCCGGCACCCAGCTCACCACTCGTCTGGAGACCCAGTGAGGAAGAGCATGATCTGGTCGTGCAAGATCTCCGGGTAATCCTCCTGAGGCATGTGGCCCACCTGCATGTGCGAAAGAAATCTTGAATTGCCGCAGAGTCAACAGGCACATAGGATCCCTGCTGCACAGAACATATGATCATATACTTGCTTCAATAGTTGGAGAAGAGATGAATTTTGCCCGGCCCAATTATACATAAGATGTATGTGTCACCTCAAATGGAGAGGGGTCATCATCATTATTATCAGCAGCAGCGAAAGGAAATTCAGTTTTTTGTCTTGGGAAGTGCGCAGCTTTCTCACATCAAAATGTGACCTCCATCAACTTCGATAATATCAGGGCAAAACACTTTCTCAAAGGCCTCATCCCCAACACACTCGTTGGCGCTCTTTATCTGCAGTCATAACTCTTTACTCTAAAACCCTGAACCCACCCTTGCTCCCATGCAGCCCCCTCCCCTGCCCTCACCTTGCCCGACATGGACATGGCCTTCATGTTGGTGCGCTTGGACTCGAGGAAATCGAACGTGGTCGCGATCTGCAGGCAAACCATGGCTTGGGTTGTCCACCAAAGATTACTTCAGTTAGGCGCATACGCGGCCGAGCTTTCTTGAGCAGGGCCCAGAGGTGTAACGTGATCGACTTTCCAGTTGTCCTGTTCATTGCCTAAAACAGAAGAAGCTGGATGCCCCATGCTTTGGGCACAAAAGGGAGGCTTTCTCTGTTACTTTCTTTTGCGCAACAACCCTGTACTTGTACTTTCTTCTCTGTCTCTACTTGTACTTTCTTGTGCGCAACAACTATTTCCTTTTGCGCAACAACTATGAACTCTCCACTCAGTGATTTACCTCTGCTTGCTAATCAACGGGAAGCCGAACCTTGACTAGCCTCGAAATGTCAAAAATAAAACATGGAAAGCGAGGGATTACAGAGCGGGGGAGAGAGGAAGAATCTCCAGTAGCCAGCAGCCATGCACTGACCTCCAGGAAAGAGTCGCTGCTCCCAAAGCACAGCGCCGTTGGCTGACGCCACGAGAGGAAACCCTCGTCGACGCGCTTGAGGACCTGATTGAAGTCCACCTGTGTTGCGGTGCGGTGCGAGGCGAGAACATCATGTCAGCATTTGGGTTTCGAACTTTCGATACAGTGGAAGTGGTAAGAGCGGCATCAAGGAAATACCGTCAGGCGGGAGAGGGTGACAGGAGGCAGGAGGCGGTGGCTGCGATAGAGTGACCGGGAGCCTTCCACCCACCCAAGTATATGCTGAAGTACCCACCCACCCACCCACCCAAGTGTATGCACAAGTGCCCACCCAGAAATCCACCCAAGTGGATGTACAAGTGCCCATGTGGATGTACAAGTGCCAACCCATCAACCAGCCTAGTGGATGCTCAAGTGCCCACCCTCCCAAGTGAAAGTCTTGTACAACAATCACGACTGACCTTCTCCATGGTCTTTGAGATGATCTCGCTAGCTACCGGTGACTCCTCATAGGGCCGGTTGTACACTGATGCATCCTTGTAGGCCATTGCATAGGGGCTGCCTGCTGCATTGTAGTTGAGGCCGTCAAAGGGTTTCTGCAGAGGAGCAGCGGTATACGGGGTGAGGCAGAGGGGGGGAGGCAGGGAAGTGCTAAATAGGGGGTGAGTCAGGGAGGGAGGGAGGGGGTGAGACATAAGGGGTGAGGCATAGGGCCGGTTGTACACTGATGACTGATGCATCCTTATAGGCCATTGCATAGGGGCTGCCTGCTGCATTGTAGTCAAGGCCGTCGAAGGGTTTCTGCAGAGGAGCAGCGGTATACGGGGTGAGGCAGAGGAGCGGCGGCAGAGAGGGAAGCCATGCCACAGAGGCGAAGGCAGGGAGCAATGGTTAAGGGAATGAGGTGGTAAGCTATGATGGGAGGTGAAGATAGGTGTCGGGCGGGGGACAGCACAGGGGAAGGAGGAAGGGGAAAGACATGACGCAGTGTCAGCCCCAGCCTCAGGATCAGAGGCTTCACATCAGCAAGCCTTGGGTGAACCACAACAACGCTCAGGATATGAATCATGCGAGGGCTGGGGCTTCTTCTCAAGTGCAGGTGGGCAGATGCATGTAGGCAGGTGCAGCATTCTTCTCTCCCCTTCTCTGATGCAGGCAGGCAGGTGCAGCATTCTTCCCTCCCCTTCTCAACTGCAGGTGCAGGTGGACAGGTGCAGCATTCTTCTCTCCCCTTAAGAACTCCTCTCTGCCCACTCACGCTGCCAGGTCGCATGAAGGGCAAGGGTGCCTTATATGCAGCCAGCTCGGGTCGCAGCTTGCTTTTCCGCGAGACTGGCGTGTTGAGCACCATCATGCGCTCCACCTACTCACACATACATTTGTGACCAGGAGATGCGGTTCATTTCCCGGGTTGGACGCCGGGAGATAGGGCAGAATGACACACCGGGGTATATGGGGGGGACCGACAAACTCTCCATGAAGGTGCACATGAAGAAAATAAAGTGAGTGAGATCAGATGGTAGGTGGGCTGGGGAGGTGGTCGCAAAAAAGAGATCTACAGATATTGAGCTCCGTCGAGCGTCCCCCCCGCCATGTTCCAGTGCAGCCACCCTAGGGGTCTGGCAGTGACCTGGAAAAAGTGACTCTCCCTGGCCACCAACCAGGAAAGTGTGAACATCGTACGCCTCTGGCCGGGAAGGTGGTAAGCAGTGCCCTAGTAAGTGTCCATCTCATGCCGCTGACCTGGACACAGTTATCGTTGTTTGCGGCTAACCTGGAAAGAGTGACCCTCCCATGACGCCAATCTCAAAAGAGTGATCCCCTCATGTCGCCGACCTGAAAAGAGTGATCCTCCCATGTCGCCAACCTGAAAAGAGTGATCATCCTATGCCACCCACCTGCTCTGGGTGTTCTTGAGCGTACAGAAGGGCGTACTGTCCAAGGATGAAGCCCTGGGAAACAAACGCGGGGAATGAGGGTTGTAGTGAGCTGGTTCAGAAAATCCCTGGTCCAATCTGAATGGTTTGCGGAAGTGTAATAAACAGGGCTCTCATTTCGAGTCCTGTCAGCCCTTCAACCTTGATCCTTAACCCTAATCCACCAATGCAGAACCCTGTTAGTTCCTCCAGGACCTTTCACTTGTGTTTCCGTATGGCTTCCTGACCAGCGCTATTACAACAGCAAGCGATACCCACATGCATAACCAGCGCGGGTTCAAGGCTTCAACTCTTCATTGGAACATACGACTTTTCGAGAATTATGCCGATTTTTTTAGTTTAGTACCGGTACCTGCTAATTTTCTATTTACCCCCCCTCCAACCACACCTGCATGGTCGGAAAATCTTCCAACCCTGACCCTGACCCAAAAAAACTTCACCCACGTGCACAATCAGCGCAAAGGGCTTCCTGATGTCCAGCGTGTTGATGAAATCGCCGAGGGCTTTTTTGTAAGAGGCCTCACTGCAAGCCCACCAGGCAGGGTTTCGGGGTTAGGATTGGATGTTAGGATGGGATGAAATGTTTGGATTGAATGGGACAGGATAGGATAGCATGTAAGGATTGAATGTTAGCATTATATGTTTAGGATTATAGGTTGGGATTAAATGTTAGGATAATATATTTATATGTTAGGATTAAATGTTAGGGTTAAATATTGGGGTTAAATGTTAGGATTAAATGTCAGGGTTAAATGTCAGGGTTAAATGTTAAGGGGAAAGGGATACTGTCTCATTGTTCCCTTTACAGCTCCCGGACCTAGCAAAAACATCATCCCTCATTCAAATACCCCCCCTCATTCAAATACCCCCCCTCATTCAAATACCCCCCTCATTCAAATACCCCCCCTCATTCAAATACCCCCCTCATTCAAATACCCCCCTCATTCAAATACCCCCCCTCATTCAAATACCCCCCTCATTCAAATACCCCCCTCATTCAAATACCCCCCTCATTCAAATACCCCCCTCATTCAAATACCCCCCTCATTCAAATACCCCCCTCATTCAAATACCCCCCTCATTCAAATACCCCCCTCATTCAAATACCCCCCCTCATTCAAATACCCCCCCTCATTCAAATACCCCCCCTCATTCAAATACCCCCCCTCATTCAAATACCCCCCCTCATTCAAATACCCCCCTCATTCAAATACCCCCCCTCATTCAAATACCCCCCCTCATTCAAATACCCCCCTCATTCAAATACCCCCCTCATTCAAATACGCCCCTCATTCAAATACCCCCCTCATTCAAATACCCCCCTCATTCAAATACCCCCCTCATTCAAATACCCCCCTCATTCAAATACCCCCCCCTCATTCAAATACCCCCCTCATTCAAATACCCCCCCTCATTCAAATACCCCCCCTCATTCAAATACCCCCCCTCATTCAAATACCCCCCCTCATTCAAATACCCCCCCTCATTCAAATACCCCCCTCATTCAAATACCCCCCTCATTCAAATACCCCCCTCATTCAAATACCCCCCTCATTCAAATACCCCCCCTCATTCAAATACCCCCCCTCATTCAAATACCCCCCCTCATTCAAACACCCCCCTTCGCTTACAGACCTGGAAAGGAGTCCATCCTGGCCGAGTGTTCCTGCCCCACCCAGTCGGAGCATTCAAAATAAATCAACCATCCACCCACCTGCAGTCAAATGAGTCAGGCTTGTCCGAGTCACCGTGCCCCACCCAGTCAGGAGCCACAGCATCGTAGCCCTCAGCACTCAGTAGGCCCAAGGTGTTCCTACAGGCAGGATCAGGATGCAGGGGGGGCAGTGGGGGGGGGGGGGCATGATTAGGGTAGAGGGGTCAAAGCACCAGCCAACAGCCCCATGGCATCCTACAGGCAGGGGCAGGATGCAGGGGGGGCAGGGGGGGGGCATGATTAGGGTAGAGGGGTCAAAGCACCAGCCAACAGCCCCATGGCATCCTATGGGTAGGGTCAGCAGGGGTCAGGGTGCGGGGGTCAGGATGCAGGGGTCAGGATGCAGGGGTCAGGATGCAGGGGTCAGGATGCGGGGGTCAGGATGCAGGGGTCAGGATGCGGGGGTCAGGATGCAGGGGTCGGGATGCAGGGGTCAGGATGCAGGGGTCAGGATGCAGGGGTCAGGATGCAGGGGTCAGGATGCAGGGGTCAGGATGCAGGGGTCAGGATGCAGGGGTCAGGATGCAGGGGGGCGGGGTACAGATAATCAGGGCAGAGCCGCATAGCTTTTAAATAAAGCACTAGGCAGCAGCCCCATGGCGTTCCCAGGGATATGGGCAGGGTGCAGCTTGCATTGATTCCTTCCTAAAACTGGAAGGGCACAGGAGTACAGGGCACGGGATGCAGATTTAGGAGATTCAGGGGGGGGAGGGGGGCGGTGTTTCTTTTTCCCTGACTCAGCTACATGTCAGCTACCTCCCGGCCTCTGGCCAGAGGCCCCGCTTGTGGCCAGCCACGCTGCATTGGCCACCAGTCGAAGGCCGGACTAGGTTTGGTCCCCATCGGGCCTTTGGCAGCCGCGGGGCGGACTGCTCAAGGTGGGGCCTCGTAGCCTAAAAACGAAACACTGGGGGGGAGCAATGAAAAGCTGTGTTTATTTTGGGCACTACCAGAGCTACAATTCGGCTACATCACAGCCTATGGCCAGGGACCTGGTGCAGCAAGGTGCCTGCTTTTGAACGGACCAACGACAGTAGACGTCCAAGGCTTGGTCCCCAATCCCCATCTGTCCAGTGGTGGCCGCCCAGCTGCCTACCAATGGAGTACAGTGCGCACTGAAATGGAGACTGATGGTTGGAATGTACGGTGCGAGGCTTGGCATGGCAGCTTCCTTTGCCAGCTTCCTGACAGCTTCCTTGGAAGCTTTCTTTGCCAACTGCCATAGAAGCTTCCATGGAAGCCTCCTTTGCCATAAATGCAGCATGCCTTGCATTGAGGTGCCAGTGTGGGGGGTGGCCAGTGTGGCTTGCGTGACGTGAGCGCAGGCCGCAGTATTTCTTTTAGCGCGCTTCAGCCACAATTCAGCTACAATACGGTCTATGGCCGTGGGGGCCTGAGGTAGCAAGGCGCCTGCTGCTCAGGCCACCGGCCATTAGTTGGTCAAGATTTTGTCCAAATTGGCCCAGTGGTGGCCGCCCGGCGGCCCCCTTCAGGTGGTCAAGTGCCCACTGAAAGACTTCAGCTTCATTCTCTCATTGCTCTGAAAACTACCACCGGTGATTTTTGGCTTTCCTACAAATTTTGCAAATTGCAGCTCATACTGGATTTTGAAATGTTCCTTACCTTTTGCCCTTTTTGGCGCTGTGCAAACTGTCCCAGGGGCAACAGCCCTGTCAGCAAATGAATAGACACAAGCAACATCCATTTAACTCTGCAACAAACTGCCTCTGCAGTAGCCCTGTAAGTAATGAACCTGCTTCTGCAACAAACTGCCTCAGGGGCAACAGCCCTGACAGTAAATGAATAGACACAAGCAACATCCAGTAAAGCCTGGACCCCCCGGAAGCAACAACTGGAAGTGGATCTCAGGCCATGCAGCAGCAACCACAAGAACCTAGTGAGCCACCGGAAGCAACAGGAAGTCGATCTCAGGCCAACAGCAGCATCCAAAAGAACCCATACCCACCGGTATGTTGTGGAATTAGAAGATGGTTGTTAACTTATTATTCCAAATGCAAAAAGTAAGTAACAATGCAAACGTAATAGTAACTCGAATTTTAGCCAAATATGCATTTGCAGGCAGTGGACCAACATCACCCGAATACCCACCGATAGCAGTAGGAAGTGGATCCCAGGCCGTGAAGCAACAGGATGGGAATGTTGTTCTCCGAGCCGCTGTTTGCTGGAGGCTCTGTTCGTCGGTACGCCCACTTGACACCGCCCACGTTGATGGAGCACCTGGTTCGGGATTTAGGGCTCAGGATTTAGGTCTCAGGATTAGGGCTCAGGATTTAGGCTCAGGATGTAGGGCTCAGGATTTAGGGTCGAGGGTTCAAGGTGGTGGGTACAAGGTCTTAGGCTTAGGCTTCAAGCACTGCTTGCACCCCTGTTGTAGGGTTAAGGTTATAGATTCAGGGTTGAGATTCGAGGGTTTAGAACACTTGCATTGATCTACTCCTGCCATGTAAGGCGTGGCGTAGAGGGAAAGTACCTCGTCCAGTCCCTAACTTGCTCATCAGCTCATAATCTGCTGATAAGCTCGTCAAGAGCAGCAGCTTTCCAACCAAGCTTTCCAATAAGAAGGGGCCTTGGATCTGTTTACACTATGTGTGACTGTGCACACAATCGAAATGGCGGATTCAGAGTCTCTAGTTGCCCTCAAACAAATGCAGCACCTTTTTCAATTTCACATTCCCACCTCATGCGACATGAGCTTAAGCTCCCATGCCATATCATCATATCAACTTGGGCTCCCCATGTGAGACCGACCCTCCGCTAGCAATTTCCGCTCCCCATGCGGCCGGGACCTTCCGCGTCATCCCCATGCAGAATGCAGCATGCAGTATCTCTCCGTGCACCCAAGGATGGATCCCTTCATCCCCCAGCCTAGTCCTTAGTCCAAGAGCATGATCCACACATGGGTAGACTCTGATTGAAATGCATGTGATCCTGTAGACACATGGCTGACCCCTTTCCAAAGGCTTGCTGACACATTGGATTGCTATGAAAAACGCTTCCCTTCCAAGTCTTGCCTGAAGTGTATCCGTATTTTTTAGGGATTTTCTATTGAGCCAGTCTTCACACCTCACCCAAGGCCTTGTAAAGGAGAAAGCTATGCCCTGCCAGGGCGTGAGTACTAAGGAAATAATGCACCATGGGCCAGGCCCAGCCCTCCCCATGGAGGCGAGAAAGCTGTGCTGCACAGGTTGCGATGAAATTGTGCAACATTAACCAGGCCCCGACCTGACCCTGTCCGACGAGCAATGCACTCTCATGCAGAGGGGGGCAATGAGGGGATAGATGGGTGGGCCAAACCCACCACTCACCCAGCAATCTCTGCTTTCACGGATGACTTGTCGATGGGCATGCCGGTAATTGGGTCGACCTCTTCTATCTCAGCAGGTGAGGCTCGGATGTGCGTCGTCGGACGAAGCGTCACTGGCGGGGCAACCCGGCCCAGCCGAGCGCTGCCCGCGCAGGGTCGCGACGAAACGGAAGACATCTTGGATCGGGCAAACATCTGACCGGTGTTCATCTTAATAAGGTGGGAAATTGAAATTTTGCTGTGCAACAGGATGAGTAGCGTGGGGAGCAGATCGGACCACCCGCCGTTGGTTGAACAACCAACCGTGTGCGTATTAGCCATCAGGCTTTCGAGGGTCGCCACACTTTCCATGTGTGACGACATGATGACGATGCCCTCGTCCGCCCCAAGCTGATCGTCTTCCTGAGGAGTCAGGAAAGGCACTTATAGACACACTTCGGAAGTGCGACTTGAAGGCAAGATGAGGGTTCGGAAGTGCCAAGGCCACGTTCGAAAGTGCCTGCCTGTTTGTTAAAGTGTGGCTAAAACCCTGTTTCAAACCCCCCTCCAGCTTCTTCCTTCTCTCTTCGTTCCGCGACCGTGCATGCGATGTACCTGTAAACTCTATAATTAATCACCTTCATAAATGTGTAGCGACTCGGGCGAAGAAGCTGGTATAGAAAATGCTCACAGACAAACACAGCCCAGGAACACTGTCCATTCCGGCCAATCAGGCCATGTCGAAAGCCGTTCGTGCTGTGAACGGAGTCTCCCACAGGCTTGTTGGCATCAGCGACAGAGCAGAAGAGGGAGCACGTAGCTAGGCGATAGGCGCTTGTGCTCGTGAGCGTAAATTATGAGGCCGACAACTTGGGTGGACTCAGGCAGCAGCTGGCTACGGGCCCCTTGGATGGGCTCGAGAAGCAGCTGGCTCCAAACCCTTTGGGTGGACTGATGCATCATCTGGCTCCAGCAGCCACCGTGGGTGGACCCATGCAGCAGCTGGCTCCATGCCCATTGGGTGGACAAGGACAGCACCTGGATCTAGGCTCCTTGGTTAGCTCCTTGCAGCAGCTGGCTGGCTCCAGGCACCTTGGGTTGACTCAGGCAGCAGTGGACCCCAGGCCCCTTGGGTAGACCCATGCAGAAGCTGGGTTCATGCCCATTGGGTGGACCCATGTAGCAGCTGGTGTGTCAGAACCCACAACAACATGTGCCTTTAAAAAAGTCACTGCCTAGATGTTTGTTGACAGAACAAGAATGCTGGCCACTCCTCCAGTGAATTGTGTGGTCAGCCTATATGCAGCAGATGGGGTCGTGAAGAAACTCCAGCAGGCTTTTGACAGAGGTGTGCTTCTCGTTCCTCCCACAGTGGTTGCAAAGGAGTGGGAGCTGGACACCTCAGAGAACCAACAACCATTGATGCGCAAGCAGCCAGCACGACACGAAGAGGAAATTCCCAGCCTGTTTCAAAGATCAAAAATGCGATTGAGTATCGGTAGTTGGACAACTGACATTCACAGGAACTGGCGTGTTTCAAATGAGTGATGCTGGTGGAATATCAGAGCTGATAATGGGGTATATTGCTGTTTGGGGACCCCACTGAGCACTAGGGCCGGTCGACAGGTTGGGAACTTCATCTGTGAGATTTGTTTTTTGTTTTTTCCTGATGGATTCCATGCCCACATGTTTTTTGTTAACTATCCTGCAAGTTTGGACGCATTCTATTATCATTTATTTCAGCATGTGCCCTGGCTATGCCTCTCATGGGGGCCCGATGCAGCGGAATGGCTGAAAACTTGGTCTGTGAGACTTGTTCTATTTTGTTTCAAAATGAATTCCTTGTCGAAATGTTCCTTCTTTACTATCCTACAAGTTTGAGAGCATTATATGGTACTGTTTTTCCATCAGGACCTTCGGCTACGCCTCTGCTCTTGGGGGGGGGCCCAAAGCAGGCGAACAGCCTGAAATTAAGTAAGTTAATTCAGCTACAGAATGCTACCGTATCCGGGTACGTAAGGCACCTCGTCTCAACCTAGACATAAACCAACGTGAGCACTATGAATTGATTCAACTGCTGGCCTATGCCGTGTACTGTGCTACAGCTTAGACTGCGGACATGAGACTGATCTGGCAATGCAATCCAACTGCTGGATGATATTCGAAGATTAAAGATCCCCCATTACCTCGTCTCAACCTGGATATAAACTCAGGTAAGTTTAGTACGGTGCATACCTGCTGAGCCTTGCTGAACGCTCGGCTGGGTGGGGCTGGTAGGGAATGACTAGGCTCAAATCCACCTACCGTGCACAGCCTGGGCCATGGTGCAGCCATGCCACCCTCATATGTGAGGGGGTAGGAACATGGAACCCGGCGTTCTAGGCGCAGTGAGCGAGAAGATCGTGTGGCGGGTTCGCTCCCTCAACCTCTGGGTATTGAAGCCACCCATGTAAAACCAGGGTAAGTGCTGTGAATTGATTCAACTGCTGGCATGTGCCATGTGCTGCGCCAGATATTAAGGGTCCATTAACCTAGGTGAGCGTTGTGAATTAATTAACGTGCTGGATAGGGCTATGCACTGCGCCGCAGCTTGACTGTGGCCGTAAGACTGATTCAGCAAGTTAATACAGCTGTATAATGCTATGATAAAGCTCATATGCGCCAACAACATTGCTCTGCTTCAGCATGTCCCTTATTGGCCAGGCAGCCACTCCCCATGCAGCGTAAGCTTCCTATCCCTGACATGTTGATCCACAAGACGGCTCGCTACCAGCTGTCCCACTACCACCTATCCCACTACCACCTATCCCACTACCAGCTGTCCCGCTACCACCTGTCCCACTACCACGTGTCCCACTACCAGCTGTCCCACTACTACGTGTCCCACTACCAGCTGTCCCACTACCACCTGTCCCACTACCACGTGTCCCACTACCAGCTGTCTCGCTACCAGCTGTCTCACTACCAGCTGTCCCGCTAACAGCTGTCTCGCTACCACCTGTCTCACTACCAGCTGTCCCGCTAACAGCTGTCCCGCTACCACATGTCCCACTACCACCTGTCCCACTACCACCTGTCCCGCTAACAGCTGTCCCGCTAACAGCTGTCTCGCTACCACCTGTCTCACTACCAGCTGTCCCGCTAACAGCTGTCCCGCTACCACATGTCCCACTACCACCTGTCCCACTACCACCTGTCCCGCTAACAGCTGTCCCGCTAACAGCTGTCCCGCTACCACCTGTCCCACTACCAGCTGTCCCACTACCTGCTGCCTCACTACCAGCTGTCCCACTACCAGCTGTCCCACTACCAGCTGTCCCGCTACCAGCTGTCCCACTACCAGCTGCCCCACTACCAGCTGCCTCACTACCAGCTGTCCCACTACCGGCTGTCCCGCTACCAGCTGAATAGCACTGCTCTTAACAGCATGTATGGGCGGGCGCTGCTCGTATGGACTTGGTGATGCGCATGAGGGCAGGGTGCCGCGCAAATGGTTGGGCTCTGCGCTTATGGACGTGGTGATGCGCATGAGGGCAGGGTGCGGCACATATTGGCGGGTGCTGCTCATATGGCTGGAGTGGAGTGATGCGCATGAGGGCAAGGTGCAACGCAAATGGACGGGCGCTGTGCGTATGGCTGTAGTGATGCGCATATTGGTGGGCGCTGCTCATAGAAACGGGACCATGCGCACGAGGGTCGGGGGCAGTGTTTATGGGCGGGCTGTTGCGCATGGGGGTAGGGTGCAGCGCAAGCGGGCGGGCGCTACTCTTACAGGCGGGCTCTTACACATGAGGATAGTGTGTAGCGCACATGGGCGGGCGCTGCTCATATGGCTGGAGTGATACGCATGAAGGTTGGGGGCAGCGCAAATGGGCGGCGCTGCTCTTATGGGCGGGCTCCTACGCATGAGGATAGTGTGCAGAGAACATGGGCGGGCGCTGCTCATATGGCTGGAGTGATGCGCATGAGGGTTGGGGGCAGCGCATATGGGCAGGCTCTTACGCATGAGGATAGTGTGCAGCGCACATGGACGGGCGGCGGCGCTAATCATACGGCTGGAGGGATACGCATGAGGATAGTGTTTGCAACGCAAGTGGGCGGGTGCATCACATATGGACAGGCTGATGCGCATGAGGGTAGGGTGCAGCGCATATGGGTGGGCACTGTTCAAATACCGTAGATGAGGCGATGAGCATCAGGGTTGGGGGCAGCGCATATGGGCGGGCGATTAGCATGAGAATAGGGTGCAGCGCATATGGGCAGGCACTGCTCATTTGGAAGGGGTGACGCGCATGAGGGCAGGGTGAACTGGTGAAGCGCATTTTGCACATGGGTAGGGCACCGAGCATGCAAAGCAGACAGGGCCACCTATGTTTCCAGTTTCAGGGGCAATTGCAAATCTGCAGTAAGGCATGATCCCAACCCAAGGCCAGAGGGCATTAGTTCCCTTGCCTCAGCTGCCAGGCCCAGGGCCCGGGTGTCAGTATCTGACCCTGCACCGCGTGACTCTGAAGGGCCATCATAATTCTTGTGGCCCTGCGTTATAAAACCTGCCTGTGGGGCTCCTCCAGTGCTGTCGCGATCGTCCGAGCATCTGTCGATAGCGCAATCCTTCCTATTTTCCACCATGTTCACCAAAACCAGCCCACCAAATGCCACGAGATGGGCACAGTTAAGCATATTAAAGTGCATACCATACCCAGATGCTTAGGATTGAGGCAGGAAAATAAACTCTTTGGGCACGCCCTGATAATACCTGGGTGGCTTTCGAAAGTGGCCTTGGCACTTCCGAACCGTTGTTTGCACCCGACTCAGCACTTCCGAAGTGTGTCCATAAATCGGTTTCCTGTATGTCCTGAGACACTCTCCAGCTTTTCCCCTCTTCACATCATGTCTAAGCGGCATGACGGTGGTTACCTCAGTTGTACATCGAGCCTGATCTCTGCAAGACCGTCAGATTTTCACCAGAAGCAATCCTCGACCAGGGCTGCAGTGCACAGAGCATACATTCTTTAAGACTTCGTGAGGCATGGCCCCCACCCTCAAAGGCAAAGCTCCTGCTCTAGCAAATCCTATTGCCTGATCCACCAACATATTGTCTCAATACGTCAATCAAATGACGTTACACCTCTGGGCCCTGCTCAAAAAAGGCTCGGCCGCGTTGGCGCCTAACTAGAGAGTTGGGAGGAACGATGGAAAGAAACACAGAAGGGGGCAGGGCATAAGAAAGGAGGGGAAAGTGGGAAATAAAGTGAAGGGGCAAAACAAAAAGTCTGTAAAAAACAAAATATAAAGGAAGTTCCAACCTATGAAAAATGTCTACGCCTCAACGATATGTACCACGTCGTCTACAAAGGCCGGGGCATCCCACCCAAGCCTGCCCCCTCTCAATACGTGGGGAAGATACAACCCGGAGCAAGCGAAACCAAGCTAGTTCGCTAGGGGCGTAGTCACAGTAGGGGTAAGGCCGCAGGTGGGACAGAGCAACCCTACAGAATGGAGAGAAGAGGTCCCATACTCAAGAGGATTGGGGCGTTTAAATTACGGATGAAAAAGACAGGAGGCCCTGCCCCATGATACACCCTCCGGGGGTGGGTACCAGGGCCTAAAGGTGTGGGGCGTGACCACCGGGGGGATTACGAAATTTGAATTACCGGGACAAACACATGCATGTTCAGGTCGTCAGAAAGGTATTACCAATACCCCACCCCAATACTCCAGATCTGCTTTCCCATCTAGGGAATGAAGCCCCTGATCCCACCGAAGCCTTCAGGCTCATGCATGCAGCTGCCTTGCAGCTATTATTATTTTTTCAGTCCCTTCCATGTACCGTATTGAAAGTCCAGCGTCTATCTCGTGCGACCTCAAAACAGCGTTGGCATTGTCACGACGTATGACTGCACCGTGCGTTTGACTGCGACAACTGCTTTTTCGGTTGGAAGTTATGTGTGAACCTGAACAAGTGTGGTTGCCGTCTTAGAGGATCCCGAACTGGGTTCTTTTACTTTTTCTTTCTTACTTTGATCTCACGGCCTACAATAGACTCTTAACGTTTCTAGCTATTGTTCCTGATTATCAATCTGCAAGTTAATCGTCAATCCAAGTCTTACTAAGGGGAAACTGGCAGAGCAACTAGGCCAACAGCGACTCTATAAGCATCAACAAGTCTCCTGATACGAAGCTGGCAGAGCACCTAGGCCAACAGTCGACCATCTGCAGCAATTAGCGTTATTCCTGCCTCTTAACAAGGCATATCTCCAGTCTACAGCTGGATATTACCACCAACCCACCATCACACCTCCAATCTACAGCCTTTCCTTTGGCTCCAAGTCGACCATCTGATTCATCAGAGATATCTTCAGTCATCAGAAGTCGCCAAGCAAGCGACTCATCACCACATATCAACGGCCACAATAGCCCAAGATCGTCCCAAGAAACCCATAAGTACCTCAAGTGTCGAGGCTTTACGAGATCTTGTCAACAGTATCGAAGAAGTCCAGGTGAAGTAGCAAGAGCTATCACCTGTTATCGAGCTGATTTCACTGAGTTACAGCAGTGGATCGAGAAGCTCTTACTATAAGCTCTGTAAGAGTTTATTAGAACTTGTTTAAGAAAGAAAGAGTCCGACTAGTGTCACCTCTAGTCGACTGTGGCGAAAATCGGTCGTTCTAAAGCCGATAAAACGGTGAAGATGAGCGAAATAGGGGCTGTAGAAGTGCCCAAAGGCGCTCCAGAGATTGATAAGGATAGCATTGCTACCCGAACCAGGGGAGCCATAGCAGCCAAAGTTTCCTCAGAAGCTGATCAAGGTGCATCATCTGGCTCTGCAGTTCTGCCAGTGAGAGCCAGTAGTGCATGGGATCTGATGTATGCCAAGGCTGGAGACAAAGAAAGGGTGTTGCTGGACAAGTTATCGGACAAGCATGCCGCAGTGAAGCTTGCGATGAATACTATTCCGTATAACCTTCCCCCAGAGCAGTATAAGACAGAGTTTGCCAAGATCACCAAGCTGGAGGATGAGCGAAAGGCTATTATCAATCAGGGATTGATCGAGTCGCCAAGACAAGTGCAAATGGCTTTCACGAATAACGCAACTGCAGAGCAAGTGATGTGGCCAGTCAACAACCATGTGTTTGATCACTTCAGTAACCAACACACCAGATACGCGTCCTCTGGAACGCCTTCTAAGGTGACGCAAGTCACACAGCTTGCAGAACAGATTGAGGTAGCTGATGCTGAGGGTGGGTCTCAGTCTGGGTCTGCTACATCAGTAGCCGCGCCCCAGAGAGCATCTGAACTGTCCCCTGCTGTGCACGTGTCAATGCCTTTTGCGGTGCACGAGCCACAGAACACAAGAAAAAGTCTTGTGTCTTGTGTTCTTTTCGCTTGGTGCATCCATTCCTTAGGGTGCACCCCTGTGCCGCGACAGCATCCCCATATTGCAGGTGAGGATGCACTGTCTAACACAGGCCCTAATGGACTCACATATGCGGCCGAGCCTTTGTAGCATGGCCTAGAGGTGTAGTGTCATTGACTTGACTCACTTACAGCGGCTCCTGGACCCGGAAAGCCTGTAGGCAGGGACGGGAGGCCCTGGCTTTTTTGGAACGTGTCGTTGAGCTTTGTGAAGTCTAGTCTCTTCAGGAGCAGGGGATACGGTTTGTCTGACCTTTTTGATGTTGTTCTGTTGTTTGGAAGGTGGATTCGCTGTCCTTCCTTATAGTATTTTCCTCTTGTTTCTTGTCTTCTCCCTTACCGCGGTCGAGCCTTCTCAGCATGGCCCAGCAGTATAATGTCATTGACTGGCGGAGGGGGGCGATTGCTGGAAGCAAGAACGCTTTGTTTGCGGGTTCGATGGCCCAAGCAAGGCCTGCGTTCAGAGAGTGAGGGCTCAAAGGATGAGGATCAGAAGCCACTATCAGTAGCGTTTGGTTAATGACGTTACACCTCTGGGACCCAGGCTGGGTCCTGTTTAAACTTTTAAGGAAGCAAGTTGCGTTCGGTGGAGGAGAAGAAAGGAGTTAGGGACGATATGATGCCTCAACTGTCATCTCGGAAACAAGAAAAAATGCTGTTTTCCCGGTGGCATCATGCGCTTACAAGTCCCCCATCACGACGCACCCGGAATTGAAACAGTATTGTCTAACAAACCGTGTTGACGAGAAATGAAAGAAACTGGTGGGCATCTGGGAGTTATAATCGCGACTGCACCACATGGGCGGTGCCAAGTTCGGATTTCAAAAATTGAGCATTGCAACCTGGAATAAAAGGACTCGATCTGAATTGTGTATTTCAAAACTTAAACGACGCCACAAATAAACGTCAGAGCAACTCAGTTGCATTGAGTATGGAGAAACTTCACGAAGCACTTGAGCCTTGAGGACCTTGGACAGCGCATTTACGGAACATAACAGCAGGCAAGGCCTCGCTAAAATACAAACTTAAACCCATTCGAATACGGTACAGACTTCAATGTAATACATACCAGTAGTAAATGGGGCATCCAAAACCTCATAGCTTGAAGTCCGGTTCCAGAATTCAACTCTTCGGAACAGAGTGTACCTTCACGAAACACTTATGGCACTGCCGTGCAGCAGGCCCTGCGTTCTAGTTAGACAGCTCACCTTGCAGGCCACCCATAAATCCACACACCCTCTTCTAACAATCATCACTTCAGCAGATACAGCAACAGTGCGGGACTCGCATACTTATTTTGTCGTCTGAGCGCTTCATTGCACTCAGCTGAAAGTTCGTCAAAGAAGATCCCCGCATCCCCCTGCTTCTACTCCTGAGAGCCAACACTGCATCAAGGTGCAGGCACCTCCTCAGCCACTGGCAGCCCCCTCTGCTCCTTCTCCTCCTCGGCCCGCACCACATGGCCCATCGCGTTATCCAGGTAGCAAAAGAACTTCTGGTAGTACACGTTGCCCAGCCGGTGGTGGTCCCCATGCCTGCGGCTGCCGCCCCAAACCCCGCCGGGCACCACGTCCTGCAGCATCCAAGGCATACTATAACCTGAGTGCAGCTCGGTGAGCAGGTACACGATCACAACGTCGTACACAACGCGGGAGAGCGGGTGGGCGCCTAGGAGGTTCAGCGCCGCAATGGAGCAGACGACGTCCAGGACCTCCTCGCTAGGGGTCAGCTGAACGGTCTCGATTGCTCGGACGGAGGACTTGTGGCTGTGGTGCTTGCGATGCGCGAACCTGTGCGAACAGTTGTGATGGCATGATTGTTTAATCTTTGCCTGCTGTTTCTGTTGGTGTCCCCGCCAGAGCATGAGGACTTGTAAAAATGGGGTGGAGCCCATTGGTTTAGGGAGATAGGGTAGAGGAAGTTCTGTCAACATATGCGCCGGGCTGCTCTCCCTCAGGCATTGATGTCATTGACGTTTTGCATCATGAGAGAGCGCTGCCCTCTCATGCCATCATGGCATGCTTGAGGCAGTTTCTATTGATTCAAAAAGGAGATGAGGACTGTTTTAGCGGCTGCACGATCAACTACAGCTTGAGCAGCAGGGAAAAGGAAGGAAGGGAGGAAAAGGAAATTTACATTTTGATTGGCATTGGAATCGAGATTAGTATACCTACCGGTATTAGAAATTTGTCTCAGTACCGGTACAGTCACACCGTAAACTAGGCATACATGCGTATTTACCTCCAGGGTATACAAGCATCGATGTACAGGGTACTCGGGCATAACCTGTATACTGTACAGGTCTTTATTTTGCCCCATATATCAGATATATGGCTCCATTTCTTTGGGTTTAGGGTTCAGGGTTAAGAAAACTAGACTGACCTGTATAGCCACGGCACTTTGTGGCAGGCAAGGTGCCCAAAAGTGAACATGAGGTCATAGAGCACCAGCGCCAGCACCACCTCCCCGCACAAAGTCCCCAGTGCAGGTGCGTCCTCAGGTAGGTGCCGCCTCGGGAACACTGCGTCGATCGCGAGCAGGGGCAGGATGTAGGTCAGCGTCTCGCCCTTGAGCCGCGCCGCCCAGTTGGCCGGCGTCCACGCGCGCATGTCCCCATCGTCCTCTGGGCGCAGCCGCCACCGCTTTGTGTGCTCGCTGAGCGGAACGTCGAGCAGCCAGAAGCCGCCGATGAAGGTCAGGAAGCTCAGCACCACCATTGTGGGCTCAAAGCTATCCCACTGCACAAAGGCATTGCCACGCATCGCGTCCCACAAGGACTGGACAGCTGCGTCGGCCTCCACGTGCCAAACAGTCGCGGAGATGGCGGCGCACACCAGGCCCGCTCGGCAGGCCCATGTGACCGGGCTTACATCACCCTCCCTGATTTGTGTTGCTGTTGCCCGTTGTACGACCTGCTCTACAGCAGCCGCTGACTCAGCAGGTGCCGCCCACCCAGCGGAGGATGCGGTGGAGTCCTTGGGTGCGGCTTCAGAATGTTGCTCTGAGCTGGAGTTAGTGGGGACTGATGAGGGATGGGAAAACGAAGCTGCGCGGCAGGCGAGCTTGGCCGTGGCGCCGCATAGAGGGGCGCCTGCAGGGCGGATTTTGTTGTTGAGCGGTGCTGATGAGGAATCTGCTGATGGGGAAGCATAGGATGCAAGGTGATCCCGCTGCAGGGCCTGCCGCATGGCTGTCCGTGGTCGTCGCAGGCCACCTGCCATGCGGGCGCTAGCACCCATGGGTGAGCCAGTACTGCGAATGCGGGTGGCTTCAGATGCTCGGGTAGCCCGAGCGGCATGCAAGCTTCCGAAAGCCTGTCGCGTGCAAGGGCTAGACGACTGCATTGCACAGGAGGGCATCGCGGCGAGGAGTTACCAGGAGGAGGTCAGCGTTGCTGTGAGGCGCCTGAGAGTGTAGGAATGCTCGGGAGGGGTGGGCTGGTAGGTTGGCAGCAGGTTTACGCCTTTTGAATGAGGGAATGTATGAGAAGTCTGGGGCGATGGAACCAGTAGGTGGGTCGTTATAATGAATAAGCGATTAGTAAGGAGCGAAGTGAAGGACGGACAGCCTAGTTTAGCCCCAGGGCGTTTAAAGCAAAATTACGACGTGAAATCAGACAATCAGGACGATGAAGCCAGGTATCGTTCGTTTCGCTTGGGCGTGTGTGTGAGGCTAGCTGACGGCCCGAGAGACACCAGATAACGGGCCTCGACACCACGGGTCGGTCACACCTCACACAATGTCTACTGCATGAGTGGCCAGGAAGAGCTGTGCATGAGAAAAGGCTCGAGGTTCATGCCCTGAGTCCTCCATTTCGGACGATTAGGTTGATTACGGATGAAGCCAACAGGTATGCCCTAGTCTGGTGATTCCTATCAAAACTGTCGATGTTTACCGGTGCGGTATCCCTACTTATGGTGCTAAAGCTACAATTCACCTAATCAAGGCCCAAGGCCCCAGGCAGAGGGGCCCTGGTGCAGCATCCCGAAGCTCTCCTTAAGGCTTCACAGTTAAGTGAGCAGCGGTGCCCCTCTATTTTCGGCCGGTCGCCACTTTCATCTCCTCTCTGCTTGCGAGAAACATCTGCCCTGATGTTAAGACACCAAACTTTGAAAAGCCAAGTATTGGATGCCCAGGCACCGAGCGGCTTGCTTGACGTGGCCAGGTGCACACTAAAATAAACACTGCTTTGCAAGCCTACGCCTAGGTCCTGGCCCCCTACCGCCCCCGGTCCTGGCCCCCTACCGCTGTCCTCATGCTGAATCATAAATCGGATTCATACATGGTCCTCCAGTAGAGAGATGCCGTCGGCTGCTGCGCTGCCGCGTGTACGCCGCATGGCCGCCAAGGCGCGTCTGAGGCACCATCTGCCTACACGCATCTGGCTTAAGGCTAAATACGCAGGGTCTTCAGCGCGCCATGGAGATGTGGTGTGGATCACCGGTCATCTCCGGCCGCGGCAATGCCTAAAGGGCGGGATACAGTCCAGCCTGCTTCAGCACCTACGCCAGGCTGCGGGACTTCCTACGTCCGCTGCCAGCCGGGGGGTCGTGCAGGAGCTGCAGATCCAGCTGTTGCAGCGATGCTGGTGGCAGCAAGTGCCCCGCTTATATAATGCAGCGGTGGCACCGGCAGCACAGCAAGACAGCCCGCTCATGGCAGCAGCCATGGCGGCCGACCTGCAGCTTGCGGTTCGATAGAAATTGGGAGGGCGCACATGGTGCAGTGAGCTGTCAGGGCACTGAGGAGTTGGAGTGGGGAGCAGCTGTGAGCTGTCCCCAAACTGTGTCAGGCAGTCTCTGACCTGAAGCCGCTCCCTGTCCCAGAGGTGCTAGAGGACGCAGCCTACAAGCCAATGACGTTACACCTCTGGGCCCTGCTCAAATAAGGCTCGGCCGCGCAGCCTACAAGCATGCGCAGCTTGAGACGACTGGCAGAGGAGACGCCAGGGACCCCGCCACAGAACACAGGTCTGCGGCTGCCTACTTGGTTCCAGCCTACTGCGTGCACTGTGCGGCGCATGCTGGGAGAGGCACCTGCAGCAAGGCGTGTCAATGACGTTACACCTCTAGGCCCTGCTCAAAAAGGCTCGGCCACGTGGGCGCAACAAGGCGTGTGCTTGTGTGCGCACAAAAGTACTGCCGCCGCTCGGTGCTGTTAGCACGGCTGACACCAGAGGACGGCGCAGCGGGGTCAACAGCGAGTGACACGCTGCTGCCAGCGGTGCTGGGCAAGGGGGAATGGCGAGCATGTGGAGAATGAGTTGCATGTTTGCTTCCAGTGCCCTCGCGTTGAGGAGAGGCTTAGGGACAGGGGTTGGGCAGGCCCCCTGGGAGGCGCCACATTCTTTCACCAGGTGTACCGGGGCAGGCATGGGCGGGAGACTCCGGCTCTTGTGCAGGTGATCGACGTTGTTGAGTTTCAGTTTCTACTTGAGCTGGGTGATTGGCTTCATTCGCCTTGTTTTAGGGGGGGAAGGGTCTTATCCTTTTTTTACTGTCTTGCTTTCTCAACTCTTTATTATTTTTATTTATCAGGACTTAACTTTAGGGCTCCCAGTTGCACCGGGGCAGGCATGGAAGGCTTTGACTTTTGTGGAGAACGTGGTATACATCACTGTGGGTAAGTTTGTTGAGGAGCTGGAGACTTATATTTATTTACCTTTTGGGGGGAGAGGTAGGGGGCTATTCCCTTTTTGTTCCTCTCTTGCCTTCTTTACTCTCTTCAATTTTGCTTGCTCTGGACTTGACTCTACAAGGGTGACGGACCTTCACACTGCCTTTCCTTTTGCATACTTTCTTCACCTTTGTGTTCCTCTCTTACTCTCCTTTCCCTTCTTCACTTGATTTCCGTCTCTGCTGCTGCCCCGGCCATAGACCGTGATGAAACTGAACGGCTGGAAGTCCTAAACTTAGCAGTGTTCTATGAATGGTGGCTACGGTAGCGAATATGCATGTATGCTGATGCCAAGACTCTGGTCATGACCTTTGGAAGTTGATGTCGACGTTTGTCAGAGACTGGAACTTTCCTTGTTTTTTTTTCCAGGCTTTTGTCTGTCCCTACACTTCATTCCCACTTTTCCTCTTTTTTTGTCCTGCCCCCTTGTGTTTGTTTCGGACCTTCCTCCCAAACAGGACTTCCGTTAGGCGCCCAGAGCCTTATTGAGCAGGGCCCAGAGGTGTAACGTCATTGACCTTTGGAGGTTAAGACACAGTTCAGCAAAACCAGCGTTTGATTCACGCTCTGGCCCCAAACACCTCATCGCCCCAATCATCAGTGAACTTCAGCCAATGATAGGATGCCATCCCCCCTTCATTCCTTCAAGTTCAACAACCAGTTCAAATCCAGCGAATTTTCGAACCCACCTCTTGACCCAGCTCTGAAAACAAACCAAGGTTTCCGCAGGGTTTCTCTGTGAGCGGCAGGCTGTGGCTTCCAAGAATCCGCCAGCCGCAGAAGTCAACCAATTACGGATATAACCGGATTCATACCGGTACTGACAGCTAAATAGTTTATGGCCACCGGCAACACACTGGCACGGAAATAACTTACGGCATCAGCACACGGCACACCAACCTCTCTTGATCGGCGGCCCTCTTAACAGATGGAAAACAAAACCTAAGGCGAACTAAAGCCTGACCCATGTCAGGCTCAGCACACCAACATTTCAGGACAATCATCAGATCAGCAGTTCGTTCACAATCATCGCGACAGGTCATCACTGCATCGATACTTTGACTAGTGCCGGCCGGATCAGCATTCCCTGCGGGGCGGCCGCATCCCCCTCTGGCACCGCTGCCGTGCCCCCGTCTATGTTCCCAGGCTCTGCTGGTAACCCGTCTCCTTCACCATCACTGCCATCACTGCGGCTTCCATCATCCGGCCCAGGCCCTGCAGCTGTCGATGTTGATGAGGTGGACGAGGAGGGTGACACCAAGTAGTAGCCCTTTTGAAAGCAAGCCAGGACCGTGCCATCGGGAACCTGCGTTTGGAAGGCGGTCATGGGGAACCGGTCATGGGGTGTACAGGACCTTACAGGCTACCTTGAGGAGCTGATTTTAATGCCGATTGAAAAAATGGCAAGGCTGGTGACTGTAGGAGGGGGGTGAAGGTCGTAGAGAGTGAAGGACCACATTAGCCTCTTTGAGGGACCGGAGTTTTGATTTTTTGAAGAGCGTTTACATGTGAGCGCGGGCCTCTGGGAAGGACAGAACATCAGAGGTCTTTTTTGTCCATGTCAAAATGAACACAAGGCCCGTGGCAGCAGAAGGCTAGTGCAGGTCACAGAAGTACAGAACCTCAAAGGCATCTAGCCTGGGGGGGGCTGGGTTTCCAGTTGACGTGAGACAAAGCTGAAGGGGAATCGGCAGTACGGTAGGCAGAGGAAGCTGCTCATGGACAAGTACCAATAGAGATCCGGATAGGCAGACTCAAGGGGCTGGAAACGGCCTGGAAGGTCCGCAGCGGTAGGCAGAGCATAATGCAGTGAGTCAGCCCTGACCTCCATCCACACCCCTCACCTGAAAACCTGTCTGTTAGCCTTCCCATCCCTATCCATACCTTCTCGGCCCCCCCCTCCCAATCCATCCGTGCTCACCTCACTGCTGTACTCTTGCATGATCGCCTCGTGCACCATCGGGTCGAAAGGCAAGCCCTCACACACCATCTCCCTCACGCCGTACTGCCTCAAAGTGTCCCGCAGCAGCGTCTGGACGCCCATGTACTGCTCCTGTACCGCCGCCTCGCCCTCGGTCTTGGGCTTCAGAGCTTCGAGGGAGCGCTCAAAGTTGTCTAGAATGGGGAGCACTTTCAGGACAACAGCTGCGATAGCCTGGCGGGTAGAGAAAATGAGAAAATAGGGTTTTTTGAAACTTGTACGGTGTGTGGAAAAGTGGGATATTTGAAAGTTGTCTAGTATGGTACGACGGTGTGGGGAGCGCCTTTGGGACGACGGTCATGACATCCTGGGGGGTCGGAAAGGAGCGGAACAATAGTGGGATAAAAAGTAACGGTGTGGAAAGCACCTCCCGAAGGACAACCGCGATGGCCTAGCGGCAGGTCGGGCAGGAGTAAAACAAGTGGGATACGGAGTTTGAGGCAAAATCTGTCTCTGGAGGAGAATATTTGAAGTATCTGTCTCCCAGGACCACTCTAGCCGGTTAGGACGGATCCGACAGGGACAGATCCGGTAGGGACAGATCCGGTAGGGACAGATCCGACAGGGACAGATCTGGTAGGGACAGATCCGGTAGGGACAGATCCGGTAGAGACAGATCCAACAGGGACAAATCCGGGAGGGACGGATCCGATGATCAGCACCCCCTATGACAGCCTTTCCTTCACCAGCCTTACTTTCCATTCCAAATTTCTCCGTTAGTTTGAACAGTGCTGCGGACGGGCTTCATTATTCCTTGCCTTTTGCACATTCATTTATTGACTATTCACCACTCGCCTTATCCCGCACCGCCTCTTGCTGATCCATATACCGTACTTCTACTCTGCGTATCCACTTCTGACTACCGTACTTCTACTTTAATTTGGATTTTGGAGCCTTGATGCCTTTGAGGTTCCAACACTCGCCTTATCGCGCGCCTCCTCCTTCTCCTTGGCCGCCCTCTTCTTGGCATTGGCGAGATCCTTGCGCTGCCGGAACAGCAGCTCCAGCAGCGGGGAGGCGGCCGCAGCGGCCTCACGCTCGCCAGCGAAACGCACCCGGGCAGCTGTCAGCTCCGCGCGCATTTGCACCTGAAAGGGAGGAGTGACTCCTTAGGTAAGCTGAAGCTAGTATCTATAAGTTGCACAACGTAATGCTAAGCGGTGGTTTTTATACTGGAAGGGAGGAGTTGACCCAGGTACAGTGTCAAGGCTTCCTGAGTGTCGTATGACCGGTAATTAAATACTGTTAAATACATCCTCAAGTAGATTCCATGCAATTCATGCAAATCGGCGGAACAAATTACCAGTGCTGGATGGTTTGGGTGTTGCAATGCGATGCTGCATGCGTTTGGACCTGCAAGGCATGAGGCTACCCAGGGACAGTTTCAAGGTTTCTTGTGTTTCTGTACCGCATTATCCGTAGATCAGAATTGCCTTCCCTCAGGAGTATGAATTACTTGTTTACTTACCAGGCATGCTTCCCTTTGGCCAAAATATGGCGGAAATCAATCCAAATGCCGCGACTGAAACTGACGCAGACCTAGCGATCATAACTATTTTAATGAATCCCTAAACCCTTAACACCCGTGTAGGATTTTAGCTTTGTAGACTGCATGCGGTATCTATGTCAATCGTGCAATCATAAACCAGTCCTGGATTGCTTGCGTGTTTCAATGCGACAATGCGTACTGCACTCAAAGGGTTTGGGTTAGGTCCCCCCCCGCCAAGCACCCACCTCTTCGTACTGATCCTGCAGCATCGCACGCAGCCGCTCCAGCTGCCGCCGTTCCCTCTCCTCACCGCCAGCAGCCTGCGCGCCAACAACGCCCCTCTCCCCTCCCTCCTCCTCACCCTCAGCTGTGCCCACCATCCCAACATCTAACTCCTCCCCCTCCCCCTCCTCCATCTCCTCAAAGCCTGCCGAATCGTCCCCTGAGGCAGCAGTGGCAGCATCCTCTCCGTCCCAGGAGGCGTCGCGGCCCTCCAGCTCCTCCAGCAGGCCCTCCTGCTGCCACCACGGCCTGGGGCTTCCCTGCTCCGGATCCTGCTGACCCGCCGCGCCCTGGCCCTCAGGAATAGGCCCCTGGCTGCCGGCCTGCTGGCGCCCATCTGCCGCCTGCTCCCGGGAGCGCACTTGCTGCTGCAGCTCCTGCTCCAGCTTCTGCTGCTCCTGCTGCACCTGCTCGTCCTCTTGCCGGTTGACGTGGTCACCTCGCGGTTCCCCACGCTCTCGGCTATCCCTGGGAGGGATACTGGCAGAGGTGTCACCCGGAGGCCCCAGAACCTCCAGCTGCTGCCTACGTCTCAGCAGCGCCTCCGGGGGCACCGAGAAGCCGCCCGGAAGCTGTCGGTTGCCACCGAAACCGCCGAAACCGGACGACGTGACCAGCTCTGGAACCTGGTCGTAGTCAAAGTCGATCGACTGGAGAGTGCCGGGCGGTGCACCTTCGTCAAAGGGTTGCGGCGCTGCTGTTCCGGAGGGGGTGGCTGCAGGGTCCCCGGTGAGGGATGTGGCTGCAGCGGCCCTGGCGGTGGTTTCGCTCTCAAGATCTGAAGGCTCCGTAACCACAGACCCCCAGGCGGATCTGCGGACCCAGTCGTCAGAGTCCTCCACTGCCGCCACGTGTGCACCCAAGCTGTCAGGGTCCACTGAAGAAAGCGGGGACTGCTCGCTGCTGCTCAGGTCAGAAGGATCTACAGAGAGATCTGATAGATCCAATAGATCTGCTGACGCAGCAGGCAGATCCAGGATGTCCTCAGTCGCTGCTCCCGCCATCCCCCCATCCATGGCAAACGGGGCTTCTGCCACATCATCCAGCAGTAGTCCTTCAACCTCCTCCTCCTCCTCCTGCTGCTTTAAAACCTCATCACAGGGTAACTCCCCATCATTTTGTAACTCCACGACCTGCCGCAACTCCTCCTCATTGTGCTGCGAAAGTGTCTGCTCCTGTAGCTCCTCATCCTGCCGAGCGTCCGGCTGCTGTAACTCCGGTTGTAACTCCAACGTGGCTGAAGTCTGAAGCTGTAGCTGCTGCTGTAACTGCTGCTGCCGTCGAACGGCCGCCTGCTGTAACTCCAGCTGCACTTTCTTCTCAGCTTCCTCCCCAAACCACGCCCGAACGAGCTCAGGGTTTAGCTGAAATGCGGCCCGAATGCACGTTGTCACGCCCGCCACCTGCACGCAAGTATTGAAAGGGTTGGGCGGCCGGCCTCAAGCCTTGTGAAGTCCAAAGAAAAGAAAAGCAAAGAGTGTTACAATTTTAGGCGTGATGAAAAGAGAGAAAGAAATCTGCGCTCCCCCTAGGAGCGTGCGGGTGCCGAGGGAACAGCGCAGCTCAAGGCCGAAGCCACATTGCACCATCCGCTACCATGAGGCGTGTTACCGTTGAGCGAGTGCTGGCCACTGTGTTGAAATTTCGAATCCAGGCGAGTTAGCGCAGGATATGCTTTCAAAAAATACAAAATATGTGGACGATTGGCTTGTTGCGAAGGACCTCGAGCAGCATCGCCTCGGATTTGAATTCCCGGCGTAATCCCAATCGTCGCGACACATTGCTACGTGCCAAGTGCGCGCCTGCAAAGCAACGCGATCTCACACAAAAACGGAACAATTACCAACTGTCTCAAACAATTTCAAACGCTTCTCCTGCCCCTAAACAGGAAGGAAACCATGCAGCCCCCCTCCAAAAGTACCCCCCCCCCCTCCCCATAAGGGGAGCTCAGCACCTACCTGCAGCCCATGCTGCTGCTGCTTGACCTCCTCGAGGAACAGGAGAAGCCAATCGGGACCCGGCTGCACACCCAGGCGTGCCAGGGAGGTGATGAGGGAGCACAGGCCCTGGGGGGTGAAACCTGCGAAACAAGGCATGGAAAAGACAAAACCTTTATAACCTTTATGACCTTTTCCAGTCATTACCTTTATAACCCTTTTTGCCCATTACAGCATTCACAGCCAATGCTTTCCCTTCCTGAACAAGGATGCACGAGCCGGTGAGGCGAGCACAGGGACAGCTCACTGAAGTCACTGTGTTTACTTCAGTGCGCTTAAGCTACACTTAAGCTACATCACGGCCAACGACCAACGGCCGTGGGGGCTTGGTGCAGCCAGCCCTGCTGCTTGGGCCACCGGCCGTAGGCCGGTCAAAGTTTGGTTTCATTTTGCCCGGCGGCCCCCTGAAGGTCATCTGGCGCACACTAAAATATACGTTGAACTTCAGCACTGTGCCTCCCTTGTAATAATCTATGTAAGGTCAAAACATCACCAAATCGGACGAAACAATCGTCGTCGCTATTTTCATAAGAGCCACAGATAAGACGTGTTGTCTGTCATGGCTGTATCCCCTAGTTATATGACCGACAGCACATTTGTGTGTGGCTCACATGGAAACACTTGCGATGGTTAGCCAATGGCCAAACGATCTCCTCGAGGCAAGCCCGCGACAGCCCAGAGAGCGTCTGGGGCCAGAGCCGCCCCTCCCCCCAACAACCTATTTGTTTTTGGCCGACATGGACCAGAAGTCTTTTCGACGTTTCTGAAAGCGTGCTGTTTGAGGCGGCGCATTTGCACCTACCGTGCAGCTTCTCAGCCCACCAGTGTCTGTTGTAGTGCACCACTGCGCACCACACCACGTTTAGCAGGCTGCTGGGCGGCCACCACTGGGCCCACAAGGAACTTGCCTCAACCGGCCCCATCTGCCATAGGCCGCGATGTTGCGGAATTGTAGCTGAAGCAACCTACAATAAACAGTGCCAAACACTGACCGCAAAGATCTTGCCCCAAGCCCCCAATCGTAAAAAGACTTGCACCTACCGTGCAGCTTCTCCCCACAGGTCCCCAACATCTTGCCCATCAGCTCGCCAGTGGGCCGCAGCCCCGCAGCTGCCAGCGCTGCAGCCACGCCTGCCAGGTCAGCAGGCTGGAAGTTTGGCAGGCCCGTTTGTACCGCTCTCAGAAGGGCTGAGAGCAGATCTCGGTCCAGGTATCGCAGCTGTGCCAAGATATTTAAGCAACTGCGCATGCGCAGACAGGTATGAAAAAAAAGTGGAACAGAGGTAAGCTGAGTATGAAACGTATGAGAACAACGTATGAGAACATATTTCAAAAGTAACAGATCCGCACCAGAGCAGGTAGGAACATACTCACACATGAGGGGAATTTGGGAACGTAAAAGATCTGCTGCACAGCGATCTAGCAATTGTGCAGTAGAGGACAGACTTGAAATAGCCGTGTCAGAGTGGTCGGGCAGCCAACAGGCAACATAAACTTTTGCCTTAACAACATATAATCACCAGAGGCAGCTACACCCCTCAGCACCACCCTCGCTTCTTCACCGAGAACAAAAAACAGAACAAGAAATCAACTGATCGCTCAGCGCCTCTCACGCCTTCTCCCCATCTCAGTTGCTAAGGAGCAGCCGACTCAGCTTCCTCAATCATTAGTCAGTTTCTGTAGCTCTGATTGCTGTGCTCAATGTGAAGTGATATGATTGACTATGGTTGAGCACGGACTATGGTTGAGCACAGCCATCAGACTACCCTCCCTTCCACCAAGATAAGAAACAATGAGATAAAGCGACTGGTCCCATGTACCCCCCCTGGCCCTGGTACCTTGGCAGCCAACACTGCTCCCTCAGCTAGCCCTGTGCCAAAGCAATCAGACTACCCTCCAAGATCGACAGAAATAAAATAAAGCGACTGGTCCCCTGTAAACCCCCCTGGTCCTGTTACCTTGTCACCTGCTCAGGGGTTGCCGACACTGCTCCCTCAGCCAGCCCTGTGCCAAAGCAATCAGACTACCCTCCAAGATCGACAGAAATAAAATAAAGCGACTGGTCCCCTGTAAACCCCCCTGGTCCTGTTACCTTGTCACCTGCTCAGGGGTTGCCGGCACTGCTCCCTCAGCCAGCCCTGTGCCAAAGCAATCAGACTACCCTCCAAGATCGACAGAAATAAAATAAGGCGACTGGTCCCCTGTAAACCCCCCTGGTCCTGTTACCTTGTCACCTGCTCAGGGGTTGCCGGCACTGCTCCCTCAGCCAGCCCTGTGCCAAAGCAATCAGACTACCCTCCAAGATCGACAGAAATAAAATAAAGCGACTGGTCCCCTGTAAACCCCCCTGGTCCTGTTACCTTGTCACCTGCTCAGGGGTTGCCGACACTGCTCCCTCAGCCAGCCCTGTGCCAAAGCAATCAGACAACCCTCCCCTCCACCAAGATTAACAACAATAAAATGAAGTGACTGGTCCCCTACAACCCCCACCTGGCCCTGTTACCTTGTTAGCTGCTTAGGAGTAGCTGAGGCTGAACCCTCAGCCAGCGCTACACCTAGACCCTCCAGCAGCTCTGCCACCTCAGCCCTTTGGGAGTACCCCGTTGGCGGGGCCTCAGCCAGCAAGCGGGGCAGGCGGGAAAGCGCAGAGCATAGATGCCTGCACGCACATACAGGGGTTGAAGGATAGAGAGAAAGGGAAAATAATGAAAAGGGAGAGTGATAAGAGCAAGAAAGTAACAAGAGGAGACGTGAAAAATCAAGGGCGCGCAAAGGGTACGGAAACTCTGAACCCTTCACCCTTATATGATGGAATACAATATCAACCCGGGGACCCCATTGCCCCCGCACACACGCATCCCTATCACTCCATCCCCCCATTCCCTTGCAGACACACTTTAGGCCCACATACACAATTACACACACGCACCTGTCCTCCATCTTGGGCCTATATGCAGCTAGCAGGTGATGCAGCTGCCTCCACCTGCTTCCACCCATCCTTTTAATCCTTTGACCACAAACCTGTACTCCATCTTGGGCCCATATGCAGCTAGCAGGTGATGCAGCTGCCTCCAGCTCCCGGCCTCTGCGACAGCGCGGTCCAGTGCGGTCCCAACGCGTTGCTGCTCCCGCATCAGACGCACCTTGCGCTCCTCCTGCTGCTGCTCCCTCAGGCGGGCCTGGGGGAGGAGAGCGGCAAGAAAGAGGGTTGAAAAGAGGTTGCAAGAGGTTCCAAGACAGGTTGCAAAGAGGTTACAAAGAGGTTGAAAATAGTTTGCAAAGCGGTTGCAAAGAGGTTGACAAAAGAGGTTGCAAAGAGGTTGAAATAGGGCGGGGCAAGAAAACGGTCTGGGGGCAAGAAATAGCGGGACACCCAGGGCGGGACCACGTCTGATACCTTGCCGCGGGTAGAACAACCCTGATAACTCAAAAGCTCCGAGGGAGCCGCTTTCTCCCATCAACTTGTACATGTGCTGATCAGTAGTGTCTATAAGTACATGCCGGGGCACCATCGGGGGGCCACTGGGCGGCCGTGACTGGGCTATTTAGGACAAAACCTTCCCCGGCCTACGGCTGGTGGCCCAAGCGGTAGGGCTTGCTGCACCCAGGCCCCCACGGCTGTAGGCCGTGATGTACCTGAATTGTAGCTGTGGCGTGCAAAAATAACCAGTGCTGATCAGGTGACAACAGGGGTACCTGGGGACACTAATTTCATTTATAAAATGTTGGGAAAGCAATGGGAAAAGTAAATAAAACAATGGCCATTTTGTCTCCATTGGTTAAGAAGGGGGTGTACCTAAACAACGATTTCTGGCCTTCCTTCACTGTGGTCAGGGGGGCAAATAGTTACTTCTGTCATTTACAAAGTGCTTCCAGCAAAACAAAAACGATGTGCATGGGTTGCGCTGCTCATCTGAAGGCGCTCCTGCTGCAATACAGGTACCGGTACAGAAAGGCTTATGGCCAAGGAGGACCAGTGCCTGATGGCCTGCGGCATGGACAAGTGAAGGTCCCAGTGGCCCTGTGACAGGTGCCCAGCGGCCAGCTGACGGTGCTCACTAATGTGCTGTCTGATAACTTAAACCATGTGGTACATGCGTGAACTATTCCCTTGCTAAAACCGTGGAGTCACCAAGGATTGAACTCGGGACATTCTGCATGCGAAGCAGACGCTCTGCCACTGAGCTATAACCCCAATCTCTTCCTTGCATCACCACCCACTTACCTGGTCCTGATCTGTGATGAACACAATACCTGAAGGCCATTCAGTCTAGGCCTCGAAAGGACAAATTGATAATGTCTCCTAGGACCCTAACCTTGCTGATCCAGCCTCATTTCACCCCCCTCAGGTAAATATTCCTGAACCATCCATCAATGAAACACCAGCTTCGAGGCGACCCGGGCCCTCCACTCCCCGACCCCGTTGTCACCTTGACCTTAGTCACCTTACTAGTGCCACACTGCCATGGCCATGTTCCCCATTCATCTCCGACAGAGGAGAGACACCTAGGCGACCAGGGGCCTCCCACTCCCTGACCTTGCCTTCACCAGGAGTGACCTTCTACTTATCAGTGCCAAGCCGATGGAAATAACCAAGAACGCCGGTGGGCGGTGCCTCACTCTATCTGCTAAGCAGAGTTTTCGGGTTCAGGGCAAACCAGGAACCGTGCCTGGCATTGCTCTGTCAGTATATCGACCTGGATTGTGCAATTGTTCAATAGGGTACAAGCATCACGCACACTTGGCGCAAAGTTTAGAGTTAAAGGTTTGAGGTTTAGGGTTGAAGGTTAGGGGCTCATCATGCGGCGCTTGGCGCCCTAGTTTGGGGCTCAGATGTAGGATCAGTGTTACAGATGTAAAAAACCTTGAACCCTTATCACAACCTTAGACAAAACCGGAAGGTGAAAAAAAAAAACCTAGCGATCAGACTGTCCTGGGTAATGCACAAAGATTGCTCTCGTGTACAACCATGTTGACTTTCAGACTGCATGTGCGGCTTTACCACCATGCATGCATCCACAAGTGGTGTCCTGGGAGGGATCCGATGCAATTCAATGTGCAACATTTCTCGACTCCAGTCCAAAACTGTGGAGTCACCAAGGATTGAACTCGGGACATTCTGCATGCGAAGCAGACGCTCTGCCACTGAGCTATAACCCCACACATGAACTTCTCTTCCCACACTTTTACAAATTCTTCATACTTCCCACACCTGATGTCATTCAGCTTAGGCCTGTCATAGGCAACTGAGGGCTTGCCCAGAAACGCATGGCAGGCTTGGGCTAGCTGATCCAGCTTCAGATAGTCAGAGTTATGGCTAAAATATCCCCCATTCATCTCCGACAAAAGAAAGCCTCCTCAGCGACCAGGGCCCCGCACCTACCGAACTCGACATAGATGCCGTATCCACCAACAACCTCCACCTCACGAGGGGCCTTGCCAGTGGGCAGTACCAATGTGCCATACTCACTAAATTGTTGCTCCTTAGAGCTCTTACTCACAGCCTTGTAGCGATGGCTCTTCCAAAATCTCACCTGCCTCTGTGCCTCGGCAGCTCTCTGCTGCTGCTGCGCCGCCTGCCGCTGCCTCAGCATCTGAATCAGCTGCTGCCGGCCGACCCGTTTCGCCTCAGCCCGTTCCGCGGCAAGCTGCCGCTCGGCCTCAGCGGCTGCCGCCTTCCCGCCCGAGGCCGCGCCCCACCCCAGGCCGCGCAGGAAGCCCGACGGCCCGCGGGCAGCCTCCGCCTCCAGCCTAGCACGCTCCCTCTCATCGGCCTCCAGCGCCTCCGCACGCTGCTCCCACGCCTCAGCCTCGCGCAGGCGATGCTGCTGATCAAGACGGGCCTGCGCCTCCCTGCTTGACAGTTTCAGGGTTCAGGGTTTGAGGTTCTGCATCAAGGAATGAAAGTCTCCAGGGCAGAAGGTGAAGGGGTCACAGTGTCACACATATGACATATCCCACATATCCCCGCCCCTGTTAAGGGCGCAGGCCTCTGTCATACGTTAACATGTGTGCTGGGTCTTAAGCTAGCGTCCAAGAGGCCTACGTTCCCAATCAACCTACCCTACTTGCGAGAGGCAATCTAGAAAAGTACAGGACCGTGAGGGCTCACTGGTTCAGGGAACTGTGCAGGATGGACACAGGCCGTATCTGCGCCATAACATCATAAACAAGAACGTGGGGAACTGCTTCCATGACAAGAATATGGGGAACCGTTTCCATGAAAATAATATGGGGAACTGCTTCCAATCACGTTCCATACTGTACCAGTTTTTCGTGCAGTCGGCCTGTACCGGTAACGGTACACTCCCAGACCAAAGCTGTCAATCATAATAAACAAGTTTAAATCATGTCCCAGACAAAGCCTTGCATTGCCTGGCTGTCTATTCTTCCTAATCACCTTCCGGTTTGCATTGCCTGGCGCTTTCGAAAAGGGCTTTGGCCAGGTGCACTAAACCCTAAACCCTGATCCCTAAACCCTACCCCCCTTTCTTTGCCACTGTAGTTAAAAGCCCTATCCCCGCCAACAGTCCTACTCCAGCCAAGAGGCAGCCACCGGCAACCACTTGCCTGCTCTGCCGCTGCCTCTGTCGCAGCTGCTGAAGGTAGGCCTCCCGCAGCTCCTGTGCCTGGCCCAGGCGGCCCATGCGCTCTAGGACACGGATCGCAAGAGTGACCTGAGGCAGGGTTTGACGAGGGTTTATGGCTTAGGGTTTAGGGTTTAAGATGAATGGCTTAGGGTGTATGGTTTAGGGTGTATGGCTCAAGGTTTATGGCTTAGGGTTTAAGGTTAATGGCTTAGGGTTATGGCTTAGGGTTTATGGCTTAAGGTTTATGGCTTAAGGTTTATGGCTTAAGGTTTAGGGTTTATGGCTTAGGATTCGGGGGGGGAGGGAGGGAGGGTTAAGAGCTGTGCCAGTGCAACAGAGGTTGAACGAAGGTGACCTAGGTCACAGTGTTACAAGCAGTGCTGTGTCCATTACGGTGGCTGAAAAACGTAGCTGCGTGTCAGTCACCGCAATCTCAAGGCAAATTCTAGCGGCAAATTTTACCAGGAAAAGACCGCAAGAACTTGAGCAGGATTTCTAGATGACGGCGCCATTGCACAGCACTGATTACAAGCCAAGGGCGAGAGGGGGGATGATGAGAGGGGGGATGGTGAGAGGGGGGATGGTGGGAGGGGGGATGGTGAGAGGGGGGATGGTGGGAGGGGGGATGGTGAGAGGGGGGATGATGGGAGGGGGGATGGTGAGAGGGGGGATGGTGAGAGGGGGGATGGTGGGAGGGGGGATGGTGAGAGGGGGGATGGTGGGAGGGGGGATGGTGAGAGGGGGGATGGTGGGAGGGGGGACGGTGGGAGGGGGGATGGTGAGAGGGGGGATGGTGGGAGGGGGGATGGTGGGAGGGGGGATGGTGGGAGGGGGGATGGTGAGAGGGGGGATGGTGGGAGGGGGGATGGTGGGAGGGGGGACGGTGGGAGGGGGGATGGTGGGAGGGGGGATGGTGGGAGGGGGGATGGTGAGAGGGGGGATGGTGGGAGGGGGGATGGTGGGAGGGGGGATGGTGGGAGCGGGGATGGTGGGAGGGGGGATGGTGGGAGGGGGGATGGTGAGAGGGGGGATGGTGGGAGGGGGGATGGTGGGAGGGGGGATGGTGGGAGGGGGGATGGTGAGAGGGGGGATGGTGAGAGCGGGGATGGTGGGAGCGGGGATGGTGGGAGGGGGGATGGTGAGAGGGGGGATGGTGGGAGGGGGGATGGTGGGAGGGGGGATGGTGGGAGGGGGGATGGTGAGAGGGGGGATGGTGGGAGGGGGGATGGTGGGAGGGGGGATGGTAAGAGGGGGGATGGTAAGAGGGGGGATGGTGACAGGGGGGATGGTGGGAGGGGGGATGGTGGGAGGGGTGATTGTGAGAGGGGGGGGGTGAGAGGGGGGATGGTGAGAGGGGGGATGGTGTGAGGGGTGGTGGTGAGAGGGGTGGTGGTGAGAGGGGGGGGTGGTGGTGAGAGGGGGGATGGTGAGAGGGGGGATGGTGAGAGGGGGGATGGTGAGAGGGGGGATGGTGAGAGGGGGTTGGTGAGAGGGGGGATGGTGAGAGGGGGGATGGTGAGAGGGGGGATGGTGAGAGGGGGGATGGTGAGAGGGGGGATGGTGAGAGGGGGGATGGTGGGAGGGGGGATGGTGGGAGGGGGGATGGTGAGAGGGGGGATGGTGAGAGGGGGGATGGTGAGAGGGGGGGTGGTGGGAGGGGGGATGGTGAGAGGGGGGATGGTGGGAGGGGGGGTGGTGGGAGGGGGGATGGTGAGAGGGGCTGCAAGTGGCAGAGGTTGCCCCCTTGCATGCATGAGACTAGTGAACATCCCAACATGCACAATGCTGACTGTTTCAGGAAAATATGTCAAATAGGGGGTGCGCAAACCCTAACCCATTCCACAGTGCCGTACTCGCTGAGCCTCTGTCTCTTGACTCCGCCTGCGAGCCTCGTCGCTGGAATTTGCTCCCTCCGCCTCCTCCGTTGCGGAGACAAGCCTCAGCTCAGAGTCCTCCGGCACTGGCAACAGGCTAGTCCTAGTATTCCGAGCACGTAGTAGCTTTTGCTGCTGTTGCTGCTGCTGTAGCACCGAGGAAGAGAGGCGATCCAGGGCCTGCAAGGTGAGATATAAGGGGTTGGGGTTAAGGTTAGGGTTAGGGTTATGGTTGGGGTTGGGGTTTAGGTTTAGGGTTAGGGTTAAGGGTTGACGTACAGCTTATATTGGCCATTGCTGCTGTTGTTGCTACTGTTCCAGTAGTACTACTACTTGCAGTAACAATCGTACAGGGCCTGCACGATTGTTACTAATAGGGATCCTGAATGCAAGGGGCCCTTAATGAGCAAAACACGGAGCATACCTGAATTGTAAAAACCAGGACACCTCCAAAGGCCTGCCCCCATATATTGCATGAAGATTAGGTCCCGGTTGTGATAGCAGATCCAAACATAGTTGATATTAGAGCCAGGATCGAAACAGCTAAACAAGTATAACCAGGCCTTGGATATGAAAAACTGTTAAATAGTGAGGTCTCGGAAAGCTTTCGGGATCCAGGATCCAGGATCCGAACTTTCAGCACCCATCACCTCTCACCTGTGCTACCACGCCAGCCGCCGCCGCCTGCCTGTAACCAATACTTGAGAGGGCCAGCAGTGCAAAGGTCAGCTGCTCAGGGGTCCTGTGGCAACCAGCAGCAAGGCATGTGGCAATTAGGGGAAAGCAGGGGGCGAGTGAGGAGGGAAGGGGGCTAGCACCAGGGCATGTGACGATTAGGGCAAGGAAGGGGGCGAGTGTGGAGGGAAGGGGGCTAGCACCAGGGCATGTGACGATTAGGGCAAGGAAGGAGGCGAGTGTGGAGGGAAGGGGGCTAGCACCAGGGCATGTGACGATTAGGGCAAGGAAGGAGGCGAGTGTGGAGGGAAGGGGGCTAGCACCAGGGCATGTGACGATTAGGGCAAGGAAGGAGGCGAGTGTGGAGGGAAGGGGGCTAGCACCAGGGCATGTGACGATTAGGGCAAGGAAGGAGGCGAGTGTGGAGGGAAGGGGGCTAGCACCAGGGCATGTGACGATTAGGGCAAGGAAGGAGGCGAGTGTGGAGGGAAGGGGGCTAGCACCAGGGCATGTGACGATTAGGGCAAGGAAGGAGGCGAGTGTGGAGGGAAGGGGGCTAGCACCAGGGCATGTGACGATTAAGGCAAGGAAGGAGGCGAGTGTGGAGGGAAGGGGGCTAGCACCAGGGCATGTGACGATTAGGGCAAGGAAGGAGGCAAGTGTGGAGGGAAGGGGGCTAGCACCAGGGCATGTGACGATTAGGGCAAGGAAGGGGGCGAGTGTGGAGGGAAGGGGGCTAGCACCAGGGCATGTGACGATTAGGGCAAGGAAGGAGGCGAGTGTGGAGGGAAGGGGGCTAGCACCAGGGCATGTGACGATTAGGGCAAGGAAGGGGGCGAGTGTGGAGGGAAGGGGGCTAGCACCAGGGCATGTGACGATTAGGGCAAGGAAGGAGGCGAGTGTGGAGGGAAGGGGGCTAGCACCAGGGCATGTGACGATTAGGGCAAGGAAGGAGGCGAGTGTGGAGGGAAGGGGGCTAGCACCAGGGCATATGAAGAATAGGGCAAGGAAGGAGGCGAGTGTGGAGGGAAGGGGGCTAGCACCAGGGCATGTGACGATTAGGGCAAGGAAGGGGGCGAGTGTGGAGGGAAGGGGGCTAGCACCAGGGCATGTGACGATTAGGGCAAGGAAGGGGGCGAGTGTGGAGGGAAGGGGGCTAGCACCAGGGCATGTGACGATTAGGGCAAGGAAGGGGGCGAGTGTGGAGGGAAGGGGGCTAGCACCAGGGCATGTGACGATTAGGGCAAGGAAGGAGGCGAGTGTGGAGGGAAGGGGGCTAGCACCAGGGCATGTGACGATTAGGGCAAGGAAGGAGGCGAGTGTGGAGGGAAGGGGGCTAGCACCAGGGCATGTGACGATTAGGGCAAGGAAGGGGGCGAGTGTGGAGGGAAGGGGGCTAGCACCAGGGCATGTGACGATTAGGGCAAGGAAGGGGGCGAGTGTGGAGGGAAGGGGGCTAGCACCAGGGCATGTGACGATTAGGGCAAGGAAGGAGGCGAGTGTGGAGGGAAGGGGGCTAGCACCAGGGCATGTGACGATTAGGGCAAGGAAGGAGGCGAGTGTGGAGGGAAGGGGGCTAGCACCTGGGCATGTGACGATTAGGGCAAGGAAGGAGGCGAGTGTGAAGGGAAGGGGGCTAGCACCAGGGCATGTGACGATTAGGGCAAGGAAGGGGGCGAGTGTGGAGGGAAGGGGGCTAGCACCAGGGCATGTGACGATTAGGGCAAGGAAGGAGGCGAGTGTGGAGGGAAGGGGGCTAGCACCAGGGCATGTGACGATTAGGGCAAGGAAGGAGGCGAGTGTGGAGGGAAGGGGGCTAGCACCAGGGCATGTGACGATTAGGGCAAGGAAGGGGGCGAGTGTGGAGGGAAGGGGGCTAGCACCAGGGCATGTGACGATTAGGGCAAGGAAGGAGGCGAGTGTGGAGGGAAGGGGGCTAGCACCAGGGCATGTGACGATTAGGGCAAGGAAGGAGGCGAGTGTGGAGGGAAGGGGGCTAGCACCAGGGCATGTGACGATTAGGGCAAGGAAGGGGGCGAGTGTGGAGGGAAGGGGGCTAGCACCAGGGCATGTGACGATTAGGGCAAGGAAGGGGGCGAGTGTGGAGGGAAGGGGGCTAGCACCAGGGCATGTGACGATTAAGGCAAGGAAGGAGGCGAGTGTGGAGGGAAGGGGGCTAGCACCAGGGCATGTGACGATTAGGGCAAGGAAGGAGGCAAGTGTGGAGGGAAGGGGGCTAGCACCAGGGCATGTGACGATTAGGGCAAGGAAGGGGGCAAGTGTGGAGGGAAGGGGGCTAGCACCAGGGCATGTGACGATTAGGGCAAGGAAGGAGGCGAGTGTGGAGGGAAGGGGGCTAGCACCAGGGCATGTGACGATTAGGGCAAGGAAGGGGGCGAGTGTGGAGGGAAGGGGGCTAGCACCAGGGCATGTGACGATTAGGGCAAGGAAGGAGGCGAGTGTGGAGGGAAGGGGGCTAGCACCAGGGCATGTGACGATTAGGGCAAGGAAGGAGGCGAGTGTGGAGGGAAGGGGGCTAGCACCAGGGCATGTGACGATTAGGGCAAGGAAGGAGGCGAGTGTGGAGGGAAGGGGGCTAGCACCAGGGCATGTGACGATTAGGGCAAGGAAGGAGGCGAGTGTGGAGGGAAGGGGGCTAGCACCAGGGCATGTGACGATTAGGGCAAGGAAGGGGCGAGTGTGGAGGGAAGGGGGCTAGCACCAGGGCATGTGACGATTAGGGCAAGGAAGGGGGCGAGTGTGGAGGGAAGGGGGCTAGCACCAGGGCATGTGACGATTAGGGCAAGGAAGGAGGCGAGTGTGGAGGGAAGGGGGCTAGCACCAGGGCATGTGACGATTAGGGCAAGGAAGGAGGCGAGTGTGGAGGGAAGGGGGCTAGCACCAGGGCATGTGACGATTAGGGCAAGGAAGGAGGCGAGTGTGAAGGGAAGGGGGCTAGCACCAGGGCATGTGACGATTAGGGCAAGGAAGGAGGGCGAGTGTGGAGGAAGGGGGCTAGCACCAGGGCATGTGACGATTAGGGCAAGGAAGGAGGCGAGTGTGGAGGGAAGGGGGCTAGCACCAGGGCATGTGACGATTAGGGCAAGGAAGGAGGCGAGTGTGGAGGGAAGGGGCTAGCACCAGGGCATGTGACGATTAGGGCAAGGAAGGGGCGAGTGTGGAGGGAAGGGGGCTAGCACCAGGGCATGTGACGATTAGGGCAAGGAAGGAGGCGAGTGTGGAGGGAAGGGGGCTAGCACCAGGGCATGTGACGATTAGGGCAAGGAAGGAGGCGAGTGTGGAGGGAAGGGGGCTAGCACCAGGGCATATGACGATTAGGGCAAGGAAGGAGGCGAGTGTGGAGGGAAGGGGGCTAGCACCAGGGCATGTGACGATTAGGGCAAGGAAGGAGGCGAGTGTGGAGGGAAGGGGGCTAGCACCAGGGCATGTGACGATTAGGGCAAGGAAGGAGGCGAGTGTGGAGGGAAGGGGGCTAGCACCAGGGCATGTGACGATTAGGGCAAGGAAGGAGGGCGAGTGTGGAGGGAAGGGGGCCTAGCACCAGGGCATGTGACGATTAGGGCAAGGAAGGAGGCGAGTGTGGAGGGAAGGGGGCTAGCACCAGGGCATGTGACGATTAGGGCAAGGAAGGAGGCGAGTGTGAGGGAAGGGGGCTAGCACCATGGGCATGTGACGATTAGGGCAAGGAAGGAGGCGAGTGTGGAGGGAAGGGGGCTAGCACCAGGGCATGTGACGATTAGGGCAAGGAAGGAGGCGAGTGTGGAGGGAAGGGGGCTAGCACCAGGGCATGTGACGATTAGGGCAAGGAAGGAGGCGAGTGTGGAGGGAAGGGGGCTAGCACCAGGGCATGTGACGATTAGGGCAAGGAAGGAGGCGAGTGTGGAGGGAAGGGGGCTAGCACCAGGGCATGTGACGATTAGGGCAAGGAAGGAGGCGAGTGTGGAGGGAAGGGGGCTAGCACCAGGGCATGTGACGATTAGGGCAAGGAAGGGGGCGAGTGTGGAGGGAAGGGGGCTAGCACCAGGGCATGTGACGATTAGGGCAAGGAAGGAGGCGAGTGTGGAGGGAAGGGGGCTAGCACCAGGGCATGTGACGATTAGGGCAAGGAAGGAGGCGAGTGTGGAGGGAAGGGGGCTAGCACCAGGGCATGTGACGATTAGGGCAAGGAAGGAGGCGAGTGTGGAGGGAAGGGGGCTAGCACCAGGGCATGTGACGATTAGGGCAAGGAAGGGGCGAGTGTGGAGGGAAGGGGGCTAGCACCAGGGCATGTGACGATTAGGGCAAGGAAGGAGGCGAGTGTGGAGGGAAGGGGGCTAGCACCAGGGCATGTGACGATTAGGGCAAGGAAGGAGGCGAGTGTGGAGGGAAGGGGGCCAGCACCAGGGCATGTGACGATTAGGGCAAGGAAGGGGGCGAGTGTGGAGGGAAGGGGGCTAGCACCAGGGCATGTGACGATTAGGGCAAGGAAGGAGGCGAGTGTGGAGGGAAGGGGGCTAGCACCAGGGCATGTGACGATTAGGGCAAGGAAGGAGGCGAGTGTGGAGGGAAGGGGGCTAGCACCTGGGCATGTGACGATTAGGGCAAGGAAGGAGGCGAGTGTGAAGGGAAGGGGGCTAGCACCAGGGCATGTGACGATTAGGGCAAGGAAGGAGGCGAGTGTGGAGGGAAGGGGGCTAGCACCAGGGCATGTGACGATTAGGGCAAGGAAGGAGGCGAGTGTGGAGGGAAGGGGGCTAGCACCAGGGCATGTGACGATTAGGGCAAGGAAGGAGGCGAGTGTGGAGGGAAGGGGGCTAGCACCAGGGCATGTGACGATTAGGGCAAGGAAGGAGGCGAGTGTGGAGGGAAGGGGGCTAGCACCAGGGCATGTGACGATTAGGGCAAGGAAGGAGGCGAGTGTGGAGGGAAGGGGGCTAGCACCAGGGCATGTGACGATTAGGGCAAGGAAGGAGGCGAGTGTGGAGGGAAGGGGGCTAGCACCAGGGCATGTGACGATTAGGGCAAGGAAGGAGGCGAGTGTGGAGGGAAGGGGGCTAGCACCAGGGCATGTGACGATTAGGGCAAGGAAGGAGGCGAGTGTGGAGGGAAGGGGGCTAGCACCAGGGCATGTGACGATTAGGGCAAGGAAGGAGGCGAGTGTGGAGGGAAGGGGGCTAGCACCAGGGCATGTGACGATTAGGGCAAGGAAGGAGGCGAGTGTGGAGGGAAGGGGGCTAGCACCAGGGCATGTGACGATTAGGGCAAGGAAGGAGGCGAGTGTGGAGGGAAGGGGGCTAGCACCAGGGCATGTGACGATTAGGGCAAGGAAGGAGGCGAGTGTGGAGGGAAGGGGGCTAGCACCAGGGCATGTGACGATTAGGGCAAGGAAGGAGGCGAGTGTGGAGGGAAGGGGGCTAGCACCAGGGCATGTGACGATTAGGGCAAGGAAGGAGGCGAGTGTGGAGGGAAGGGGGCTAGCACCAGGGCATGTGACGATTAGGGCAAGGAAGGAGGCGAGTGTGGAGGGAAGGGGGCTAGCACCAGGGCATGTGACGATTAGGGCAAGGAAGGAGGGCGAGTGTGGAGGGAAGGGGGCTAGCACCAGGGCATGTGACGATTAGGGCAAGGAAGGAGGCGAGTGTGGAGGGAAGGGGGCTAGCACCAGGGCATGTGACGATTAGGGGCAAGGAAGGAGGCGAGTGTGGAGGGAAGGGGGCTAGCACCAGGGGCATGTGACGATTAGGGCAAGGAAGGGAGGCGAGTGTGGAGGGAAGGGGGCTAGCACCAGGGCATGTGACGATTAGGGCAAGGAAGGAGGCGAGTGTGGAGGGAAGGGGGCTAGCACCAGGGCATGTGACGAATTAGGGCAAGGAAGGAGGCGAGTGTGGAGGAAGGGGGCTAGCACCAGGGCATGTGACGATTAGGGCAAGGAAGGAGGCGAGTGTGGAGGGAAGGGGGCTAGCACCAGGGCATGTGACGATTAGGGCAAGGAAGGAGGCGAGTGTGGAGGGAAGGGGGCTAGCACCAGGGATGTGACGATTAGGGCAAGGAAGGAGGCGAGTGTGGAGGGAAGGGGGCTAGCACCAGGGCATGTGACGATTAGGGCAAGGAAGGAGGCGAGTGTGGAGGGAAGGGGGCTAGCACCAGGGCATGTGACGATTAGGGCAAGGAAGGAGGCGAGTGTGGAGGGAAGGGGGCTAGCACCAGGGCATGTGACGATTAGGGCAAGGAAGGAGGCGAGTGTGGAGGGAAGGGGGCTAGCACCAGGGCATGTGACGATTAGGGCAAGGAAGGAGGCGAGTGTGGAGGGAAGGGGGCTAGCACCAGGGCATGTGACGATTAGGGCAAGGAAGGAGGCGAGTGTGGAGGGAAGGGGGCTAGCACCAGGGCATGTGACGATTAGGGCAAGGAAGGAGGCGAGTGTGGAGGGAAGGGGGCTAGCACCAGGGCATGTGACGATTAGGCAAGGAAGGAGGCGAGTGTGGAGGGAAGGGGGCTAGCACCAGGGCATGTGACGATTAGGGCAAGGAAGGAGGCGAGTGTGGAGGGAAGGGGCTAGCACCAGGGCATGTGACGATTAGGGCAAGGAAGGAGGCGAGTGTGGAGGGAAGGGGGCTAGCACCAGGGCATGTGACGATTAGGGCAAGGAAGGAGGCGAGTGTGGAGGGAAGGGGGCTAGCACCAGGGCATGTGACGATTAGGGCAAGGAAGGAGGCGAGTGTGGAGGGAAGGGGGCTAGCACCAGGGCATGTGACGATTAGGGCAAGGAAGGAGGCGAGTGTGGAGGGAAGGGGGCTAGCACCAGGGCATGTGACGATTAGGGCAAGGAAGGAGGCGAGTGTGGAGGGAAGGGGGCTAGCACCAGGGCATGTGACGATTAGGGCAAGGAAGGAGGCGAGTGTGGAGGGAAGGGGGCTAGCACCAGGGCATGTGACGATTAGGGCAAGGAAGGAGGCGAGTGTGGAGGGAAGGGGGCTAGCACCAGGGCATGTGACGATTAGGGCAAGGAAGGAGGCGAGTGTGGAGGGAAGGGGGCTAGCACCAGGGCATGTGACGATTAGGGCAAGGAAGGAGGCGAGTGTGGAGGGAAGGGGGCTAGCACCAGGGCATGTGACGATTAGGGCAAGGAAGGAGGCGAGTGTGGAGGGAAGGGGGCTAGCACCAGGGCATGTGACGATTAGGGCAAGGAAGGAGGCGAGTGTGGAGGGAAGGGGGCTAGCACCAGGGCATGTGACGATTAGGGCAAGGAAGGAGGCGAGTGTGGAGGGAAGGGGGCTAGCACCAGGGCATGTGACGATTAGGGCAAGGAAGGAGGCGAGTGTGGAGGGAAGGGGGCTAGCACCAGGGCATGTGACGATTAGGGCAAGGAAGGAGGCGAGTGTGGAGGGAAGGGGGCTAGCACCAGGGCATGTGACGATTAGGGCAAGGAAGGAGGCGAGTGTGGAGGGAAGGGGGCTAGCACCAGGGCATGTGACGATTAGGGCAAGGAAGGAGGCGAGTGTGGAGGGAAGGGGGCTAGCACCAGGGCATGTGACGATTAGGGCAAGGAAGGAGGCGAGTGTGGAGGGAAGGGGGCTAGCACCAGGGCATGTGACGATTAGGGCAAGGAAGGAGGCGAGTGTGGAGGGAAGGGGGCTAGCACCAGGGCATGTGACGATTAGGGCAAGGAAGGAGGCGAGTGTGGAGGGAAGGGGGCTAGCACCAGGGCATGTGACGATTAGGGCAAGGAAGGAGGCGAGTGTGGAGGGAAGGGGGCTAGCACCAGGGCATGTGACGATTAGGGCAAGGAAGGAGGCGAGTGTGGAGGGAAGGGGGCTAGCACCAGGGCATGTGACGATTAGGGCAAGGAAGGAGGCGAGTGTGGAGGGAAGGGGGCTAGCACCAGGGCATGTGACGATTAGGGCAAGGAAGGAGGCGAGTGTGGAGGGAAGGGGGCTAGCACCAGGGCATGTGACGATTAGGGCAAGGAAGGAGGCGAGTGTGGAGGGAAGGGGGCTAGCACCAGGGCATGTGACGATTAGGGCAAGGAAGGAGGCGAGTGTGGAGGGAAGGGGGCTAGCACCAGGGCATGTGACGATTAGGGCAAGGAAGGAGGCGAGTGTGGAGGGAAGGGGGCTAGCACCAGGGCATGTGACGATTAGGGCAAGGAAGGAGGCGAGTGTGGAGGGAAGGGGGCTAGCACCAGGGCATGTGACGATTAGGGCAAGGAAGGAGGCGAGTGTGGAGGGAAGGGGGCTAGCACCAGGGCATGTGACGATTAGGGCAAGGAAGGAGGCGAGTGTGGAGGGAAGGGGGCTAGCACCAGGGCATGTGACGATTAGGGCAAGGAAGGAGGCGAGTGTGGAGGGAAGGGGGCTAGCACCAGGGCATGTGACGATTAGGGCAAGGAAGGAGGCGAGTGTGGAGGGAAGGGGGCTAGCACCAGCACCAGGGCATGTGACGATTAGGGCAAGGAAGGAGGCGAGTGTGGAGGAAGGGGGCTAGCACCAGGGCATGTGACGATTAGGGCAAGGAAGGAGGCGAGTGTGGAGGGAAGGGGGCTAGCACCAGGGCATGTGACGATTAGGGCAAGGAAGGAGGCGAGTGTGGAGGGAAGGGGGCCTAGCACCAGGGCATGTGACGATTAGGGCAAGGAAGGAGGCGAGTTGTGGAGGGAAGGGGGCTAGCACCAGGGCATGTGACGATTAGGGCAAGGAAGGAGGCGAGTGTGGAGGGAAGGGGGCTAGCACCAGGGCATGTGACGATTAGGGCAAGGAAGGAGGCGAGTGTGGAGGGAAGGGGGCTAGCACCAGGGCATGTGACGATTAGGGCAAGGAAGGAGGCGAGTGTGGAGGGAAGGGGCTAGCACCAGGGCATGTGACGATTAGGGCAAGGAAGGAGGCGAGTGTGGAGGAAGGGGGCTAGCACCAGGGCATGTGACGATTAGGGCAAGGAAGGAGGCGAGTGTGGAGGGAAGGGGGCTAGCACCAGGGCATGTGACGATTAGGGCAAGGAAGGAGGCGAGTGTGGAGGGAAGGGGGCTAGCACCAGGCATGTGACGATTAGGGCAAGGAGGAGGCGAGTGTGGAGGGAAGGGGGCTAGCACCAGGGCATGTGACGATTAGGCAAGGAAGGAGGCGAGTGTGGAGGGAAGGGGGCTAGCACCAGGGCATGTGACGATTAGGGCAAGGAAGGGGGGCGGAGTGTGGAGGGAAGGGGGCTAGCACCAGGGCATGTGACGATTAGGGCAAGGAAGGAGGCGAGTGTGGAGGGAAGGGGGCTAGCACCAGGGCATGTGACGATTAGGGCAAGGAAGGAGGCGAGTGTGGAGGGAAGGGGGCCAGCACCAGGGCATGTGACGATTAGGGCAAGGAAGGAGGCGAGTGTGGAGGGAAGGGGGCTAGCACCAGGGCATGTGACGATTAGGGCAGGAAGGAGGCGAGTGTGGAGGGAAGGGGGCTAGCACCAGGGCATGTGACGATTAGGGCAAGGAAGGGGGCGAGTGTGGAGGGAAGGGGGCTAGCACCAGGGCATGTGACGATTAGGGCAAGGAAGGAGGCGAGTGTGGAGGGAAGGGGGCTAGCACCAGGGCATGTGACGATTAGGGCAAGGGAAGGAGGCGAGTGTGGAGGGAAGGGGGCTAGCACCAGGGCATGTGACGATTAGGGCAAGGAAGGAGGCGAGTGTGGAGGGAAGGGGGCTAGCACCAGGGCATATGACGATTAGGGCAAGGAAGGAGGCGAGTGTGGAGGGAAGGGGGCTAGCACCAGGGCATGTGACGATTAGGGCAAGGAAGGAGGCGAGTGTGGAGGGAAGGGGGCTAGCACCAGTGTTTATTTTAGTGGGCACCGGACTACCTTTGCTGGGCCGCCCCGCGGCCAACCCTGGGCCGATTCCCACCTAACCTGGACTTGCCTCCGGCCAGTGATCCAAGTAGCAGGGCTGGCCAAAACAGCCTGTGGCCAGGAGCCACAGTGTAGCTGAACTGTAGATGATTGTGGTATACCACTTACTAAAAAATAAACTGGCTAGCACCAGGGCATGTGGCGGTAAGTGGCCATCACTTTGACTGAGGGTTGTTGGGTGGGTGTGTAGACGCCACTAAGACCTATTAACTGTAGGTCTTAGTTCAGGGTTGACGCAGGTCAGTACTTGAAAGCCAGCAGAAAGGCCTAGGTGAGCAGCCCAGGTGGGCCCACAAAGGTAGCCAACACCAGTGTTGCTCTTTTTATGGCTCAGCTACGTGTCAGCTACACTCCTGCCTCAGGCGGAAGGCCCCATTTGCGTCCAGCCATGCTGCTTTTGCCACCAGTCATAGGTCGGTCAAGCTTTGACCCCAATCGAGCCTTTGGCAGCCTGCCGAAGTGGACTCGTAGCCGAAAAAGAAAACGCTGGGTGAGCAGCTCTGGGGGGCCACCAGAAGAAGCCAACAGTGCTGGCTGAGCCAACATCCAGCTAGCAGTGTTGCTGAGCCAACACCCAGCTAGCAGTGTTGCTGAGCCAACTCCCAGACAGCAGTGTTGCTGAGCCAACACCCAGCTAGCAGTGTTGCTGGGCCAACTCCCAGCTAGCAGTGTTGCTGAGCCAACACCCAGACAGCAGTGTTGCTGAGCCAACACCAAGCTAGCAGTGTTGCTGGGCCAACTCCCAGCTAGCAGTGTTGCTGAGCCAACACCCAGACAGCAGTGTTGCTGAGCCAACACCAAGCTAGCAGTGTTGCTGAGCCAACACCCAGACAGCAGTGTTGCTGAGCCAACACCAAGCTAGCAGTGTTGCTGAGCCAACTCCCAGACAGCAGTGTTGCTGAGCCAACACCAAGCTAGCAGTGTTGCTGAGCCAACTCCCAGACAGCAGTGTTGCTGAGCCAACACCAAGCTAGCAGTGTTGCTGAGCCAACTCCCAGACAGCATCAGTGAAACCTTCAACCCTGAACCCAGTCGTAAATATAAGCTAAGGAGGGATCAAGAGCTCTGAAGATGGTCGTTGAGTAGAAGGTGAGCGAGGAGGTGAGCTACTCTGTCAGGGTGCAGCAGTAACTCAATGCTTGGGTGACATGCATCGACAGCATGCATCAGCAGCATGCATTGGGGGCATGAACGGGGGCTTGAACGAGGGGGTGAACAGGGGGGGTTGAACAGGGGGAGGGGGGTGAACTAACGGGTGAACGGGGGGATGAATGAGGGCACGACGGGGATTTTTGTGTTTACCAGGTCGCCCTAGATAGGATCCTGGGCAGAAGCCTTAGGTCAGCTCCTCTCACTTGCATCGCTCCAGCAGCCCAGAATCCGACAGCAGCCGCTCCAGAGACGCCTGGTCAGGTTGGGCCCTGAGCGCAACAATCAATGACATCAGCAGCAACCATTTGTTAGACAGAGGGATGGAATGCAGGGTGATTTGAAGCAGAGTGAGGATGGTGTGAGGTTAAGGCAGGGGGCCTGAGTGCACCAATCAACATCCACAACAACCATTCGTTAGACAAGACAAAAAGCAGAGTGGATTGGAGCAGGGTGAAGATGACGCGAGGTTCAGAGTATGACCAAGGAAGTATGGCCATGGAAGTATGAACACGGAAGTATGACAATAGAGGTATGGCCATGGAAGTATGAACACGGAAGTATGACCATGGAGGTATGGCCATGGAAGTATGGCCATGGAAGTATGGCCATGGAAGTATGGCCATGGAAGTGTGACCATGGAAGTATGACCATGGAAGTATGACCATGGAAGTATGACCATGGCAGTATGACCATGGAAGTATGACCCTGGACGTATGACCCTGAAAGTATGAGCTTCCATCGTAGTGATTAATCCATTTGTCACCTTATGCTGGCCATGGCACCAAGCAAGCTCTGGAGCCCCTGCGGGTCGTACTGCCGACCATTGTTGTACTGCTTGCGTGCCAGCGCCATGACATCCTCCATGAAGCCGGGGTCGAGGGACCCCAGCTGGCCCAGGCGGTGCACAACATCTGCCAGCTCAGCAGGGCCGTACTCGGACAGGTGTCGCCTGCAACATGGTAGCAACACCAGCATGTGATGCCGTGGATGGAAGAAACACCGAATGTTGGCTTCGTAAGTGTGATATAATGAGATAAGCAAAATCACCACTGACACCAGCAGCAGCAGCAGCAGCAGCAGCAGCAGCAGCAGCAGCAGCAGCAGCAGCAGCAGCAGCAGCAGCAGCAGCAGCAGCCGAGACGGTAACAGACAAATGTTATTTTTTCGTGATTCAATTTTAGGCCAGCCTTGCTGCTTAGGCCGCCGGCCAAGAGCCGGTCCAGGTTGAGTCCCAATCAGGCCTTGGGCGGCTCGTCACTGGTGGCCTCGTAGCCAAAAAACATACACGGGTAAGCCACCCACAAGTGCTAGACAACGCAAAGAATGACACCACACACCCATTTGGTACAAACATTTCTGGCACCTCAGGATGGGCTCGACCACTAAAATGTAAGGCCCTTTCTCATGGCGTCGCCTAGAAGAATTAATCATCAGGTGAGAACCAAGGCCCAGCCAGTTACAAAGCAGTTTGAGAGGCCCCGGCCAAACTCCAGACGAATCTCTGTCGATACCTCTTGATCTTCAACCAGCTCTACCCTGGGTCTTCAACAGGGTAGACTCTCATTCTCTCCAGGGACACTGGATACGGAATGTGGTAATACGATACCCTGCGATACGATACCCTACGATACGATACCCTACGATACGATACCCTACGATACGATACCCTACGATACGATACCCTACGATACGATACCCTACGATACGATACCCTACGATACGATACCCTACGATACGATACCCTACGATACGATACTCTACGATACGATACCCTACGATACGATACCCTACGATACGATACCCTACAATACGATACCCTACGATACGATACCCTACGATACGATACTCTACGATACAATACCCTACGATACAATACCCTACGATACGAAACCCTACGATACAATACCCTACGATACGATACCCTACAATACGATACCCTACGATACAATACCCTACGATACGATACCCTACGATACGATACCCTCCGATACGATACCCAACAATACAATACCCTACGATACGATACCCTACGATACGATACCCTACGATACGATACCCTACGATACGATACCCTACGATACGATACCCTACGATACGATACTCTACGATACGATACCCTACGATACGATACCCTACGATACGATACCCTACAATACGATACCCTACGATACAATACCCTACGATACGAAACCCTACGATACAATACCCTACGATACGATACCCTACGATACGATACCCTACGATACGATACCCTACGATACGATACGGGATTTTCGGCCCATAGGACGAATCCTGTATCCCTGCTACTCTTCCCCGGAACAAAAAGGTCTGGACCTTACTCGTAGACTACAAGCAAGTGGCTGGGCACGTCAAGCTGCAGTGCCCAGCCATGCAGGCCATTGGCCTTCTGAAAGCTCAAGACTGAGTAAACGAATGTCAATGCCCCAAGTGTGGACCATCCACTCTCACACATTTCCTAGACACATTAACCACGGCGCCCCCACTTCTGCCCATTCCTTCTTCTCCCTGTCTAACAACAGGACGTAGGGCGAGAACAACGCCCCCCTCCTGCCTCTTTCAGATTGAACCCAGGGGAAATACCTGGTGTGGAGCCCCTCCCCTTGCTCTCACCTAGCCATGCTGGCCACAACGCCCCACCTTTCTCCTACGTCCCATCGCCGAAAAACGAAAAACAGGGGTGGAACGATGCCCTCCTCTCGCCTTCTTGGAGGTCGGAGCGAGGGAGCAACGCCTGGTGTGTGGCTCTGCAATGATCCTATAATATAACCTGTGGGAGGACTTTCATTACATCTGGATCCCTTGGTCTAACTGGTAACATTTGGATCCCTTGGTCTAACAGGTAATATTTGGATCCCTTGGTCTAACTGGTAACATTTGGATCCCTTGGTCTAACTGGTAACATTTGGATCCCTTGGTCTAATTGGTAACATTTGGATCCCTTGGTCTAACTGGTAACATTTGGATCCCTTGGTCGAACTGGTAACATTTGGATCCCTTGGTCTAACTGGTAACATCTGGATCCCTTGGTCTAACTGGTAACATCTGGATCCCTTGGTCTAACTGGTAACATCTGGATCTCTTGGTCTAACTGGTAACATCTGGATCCCTTGGTCTAACTGGTAACATTTGGATCCCTTGGTCTAACTGGTAACATCTGGATCCCTTGGTCTAACTGGTAACATCTGGATCCCTTGGTCTAACTGGTAACATCTGGATCTCTTGGTCTAACTGGTAACATCTGGATCCCTTGGTCTAACTGGTAGGAATGCCATCCCTTGCGTTGTTTCATGTTTTGGCTACGAGTCCACCTTCAGCAGGCCGCCCCGCAGTCGCCAAAGGCCCGATGGGGAACAAAGCTGGACTGGCCTGAGACTGGTGGCTCAAGCTGCATGGCTGGCAAGGAATGACTCCCCTACGACCATGGGCCGGAGTGCAGCTGACATGCAGCTGACATATAGCTGACATATGGCTGACATGCAGCTGACATGTAGCTGACATGTAGCTGGCGTGTAGCTGACATGTAGCTGACATGCAGCTGACATGTAGCTGACATACAGCTGACATATAGCTGACATATGGCTGACATGCAGCTGACATGTAGCTGACATGTAGCTGGCATGTAGCTGACATGTAGCTGACATGTAGCTGACATGTAGCTGACATGTAGCTTACAAAAGCTGACATATAGCTGACATGCAGCTGACATGTAGCTGACATTGCCCCCTAGCTCTCACCTGGCCATGCCTGCCATGTCTCCTAGTAGCTCCTCAAACACATCCTTCTCGAGAGGACTCCTGGGAGCCACTGGGGGGACGGCGGAGAGAACCTGCCGCAGCAGCCACACCTCCGCCTCGGGTCCAAGGGCACTTCGGAACCTGCAAGAATGAGGAGAACAAATAAATAAATGAATACTAGGCCCTGAGGCATGGATTAAGGATGCCAGCCGTTCGGCTGTGGCACTAGGTTGGCCGCCATGACTTTGGAACTCGCAAGAATAGAGAGCGCTGGCTGAGAAAGCCTGATGCAGCGGCAGCAGCCGCAAGAAAATAAAACACTGGCTGGTTAAGGAGCCTGACGCAGTAGCAGCAGCAGCCACATCTCTGCCTCCAAGCCCCAGGTTTCAAAAGGAAGCTGTGACAAAAAAAACGCTGCAGAAAAACCATTTGTTCCGGGCTACCGCAGATTTGATTTGCCGTACCTCAGGCATCAGGAAATGGTTTCTTTTAGTGCTGCCCTCAGGGCTTCCTGTCGACAACATCTCCTAAATTTTGACTTGCAACTGGCATCAACGATCAATAATTAGTGATTTCAGAGATACCTCAACCCCAAACAACGTTAATTATGATTTAATCAACGTTAATTATGACTTAATTAACGTTAATTATGACTTCATATGAAGGAAGGCATAGCAAGTCTACGGTACCAGCACGTACCTTTTCAGATATTTTTGACGGCTTAATCTCAAGCAAGGGGACATAGCTTTACCTGCTAGGCCTTAAGAACAGTGTTCGTAACGTAGGTCTCATGACAGTATGGTTTGGGCACATTCATGCCATGTTCACACAAAACAGGCACAAGCATGCCATGCCAAGTGGGGCTCTGCACATGGCTAAACGGGCACACGCATGCCATGTGGGGCTCCGGACACAAAATTAAGATACCAACATGGCCCCCTCCATCCATCCCTCCATCCTCTTCTTGTAACACCAAGCAGGTTTCCAACCAGGAGCCATTTTTAATGGGCCAGGAAATACCTACCTGACCAAATGGATAATAGAGGAACTTTCGGTAGGGATGAAAAGTTGTGTCTCACCTCCCCACCAGCTGCTGCACCTCCCTCCACCCTCTGGCCTGACTCAAGCCCAGGACGAGCTGCTGCTTCACTCGCTGGACCTCTGTGCTAGAATCAGCCAAAACTGCCTGTGAAGTGTGAAGTGTGAAGAGTCAAGTGTGAACACGTCGGAACAAAAGGTTGGTGCAGTTGTTGCAGGTGGCGGCGATTGATGCAGAGGCTACTCCGTACCACTAGCGCAGCGTTTTCACATTGCTTGAGACTGGCAACCGGGGCTTTAAATGTCCAGTCCTATGCGGCGCCCTTGCCTAATGAAACAGCGACCACCGGAAGGGTGCAGTATTGTAGTAGGGTATGGGAGACATACAAATGTATCGAACTGGCCGCCTTTTGCCGGTCACAAGCAGGGCAGACAGAGCCAGGCTGTCTTCGAAGTGTGAAACCTTGCTGACAAGCAGGTTCACACTACTGAGGAGGCACCCTCACGCAATACCAAGAGCTGCAGCCACTAGCCAGGCTCCAAACACTGCTCTCTCCAACCCTGTATAGACAGCCGGGCTCCATATGTTTCTGCCTGTCTCACAAAGGAGGATGGCATGGCTGCACTTCGGGTCCAGGCTCTGAGCATGGTAGCTGGAATTGAGCTTGGTTATTCCCTACCATCCAGCCCCACGCGGCCGAGCGGGCAACAGGGCTCAGCGGGAAACTCATCAATTACCTTCCCCTCTTGAACCGGCATGTAGCTCCTGCATACAGTAGGCTTGCTCGCATGCTGAATCCTGGCGACAGGCCTCCACAGCGACCCCATGGCCACCCCATTGGGGAAGCATGAGGCGTAGGCATGGGCATGGGCACACGGAGTTGCAGTGCAGGGTGCGACCAGCAGGCTTCTGCCAGCTCCTTTGTGGCAGCCTAATTTCCCCGGCGAATTATTGTGAACGGCTGCGCCCCTGCTGCTGACACTTCTGCTGTTGCAGCTGCTGTCCAGCAAGCTCTTCCGGAAGGTTCGGCCGCTCGTTGCGCTCCCCAGCCTCATGACGTCAGAGGTTTAGGCGATCTCAAATATAAACAACAAATGAATTCGTCAATAATGGCGACTGGACTTTAAGCTGAAGCCTATCTTCTGACGAGGGCAGGTGTGCCGTTTGTGACGTAGGCTGGCGTGCCGTACATCCACCCAACCAAGTGTTCGGTTAGAAAGCGTGCAAGTGTGCGACGGTTCGTTGCTCGATATCCGTCGCCCCGAGGTGCGTCTTCTTTGGTGATGGACAAGGGGAGTTTCATACTGACTGTAGATGCATGACACGGGATTTAAGAATAAGGCGTTTCATTCATAGTCGACTGCCAAAAACATCAGTACCGGCATCAACCGTTTTTTCCACGAATCATAACGGTTATGCCCACGGGTTACTTTCACCTGAAGGTCAATGACATTATTACACCTCTGGGACCTGGAGCGGGGGGCAGCCACCCCCACCTTGCGCGAGGCAGCAGCTGCCCTACAGTGCCTACCTGTCACAGAGGTGTTAACACTCGTTGACGCAGCCTACGAGCAAGCACAGCTGGACGCAAGCGGCGGTGGGGACCCCAGGGACCCTACCACCGAGCACAGATCTGCAGCGACCTACCGCGCCTGGTTCCAGTCCACGGCGGGCGCAGTGCTGGCGCAAGCCTGGAATCGCACTAGCCAGAGGGAGTGTGCTTGTGTGCGCATAAATTTGCGACTGTGGCTCGGCGCGATCAGCACGGCTGATACCAGAGGACGACGCAACGGTCAGCGGCGAGAGGCACGCTGCTGCCAGCGGTGTTGGGCACGGGGGGATAGCAAGCAGATGGAGGATGCGCTACACTTTTGCTTCCATTGCCCTAGTGTGAGGGAGCAGTTACGTGAGCGGGGGTGGGCAGGTCCTCCGGGCGCTGCCACTGACTTCCACCAGCTTTGTACCAGGCTGAGCAGGGGTGGGATGCACTTGCTTTTGTGGACTGTGCTGTGGGCATTGTTGAGGGTTAGTCTCCAGGGATTCTGGGGCGCCGGTGTCGTTTGCCTTTCCGGCTTTCCCTTTTGGTCCTTTAATTTTTGTGTTCCCTTTTTAGTTTCTTCCCTTCTCCCTTCTGATCAGTGGGGCGCCCTCGCGGCCAAGCAGGGGTGGGATACGCTTGCTTTTGTGGACATCTTTTTTTGGAGGCTTTGTTGAGGGCTAGTCTCTAGTGGAACTCAAGTGTCGGACTTGGTCTTCTTTACCTTCCCGGCCCTTCCTTTTGTTCCTTTCCCCCCTTTTCCTTGTAGTTTCCTCTTTTCTCCCTTCTAAACAGTTGGGCGCCCACGCGGCCGAGCTTTGAGCGGGCCCAGAAGTGTAACGTTCTTGACCTCTAGGTACCTGCTCAAATAGGCTCGGCCGCGTGGGTGTCCAACTGCCCAGTTGAAAGAAAAGAAAATAAACGTAAGGTAAGAGTAAAAGAAGGAGAAGAACACAAAGGAGAAATACCCACCCCCCCAAAGGAAAAGGCAGCCTGAATATCCTTGCCCTCTCAAGCCTTCTCCCCAAGAGGGCAAAGAAAAGCAACAAAACTAGGCCTCAACAAAACGTACGACATCCTCAACAAAAGTCAGAGCCTCCCATCCAACCCTGCCCTGGTACAACTGTTGAAAGTGTGTGGCGCCCACATGAAGGTGTAACGCCATTGACCTGGTGATCCACAGTGTATTTTGTCCCTTCCATCCCCACACGGCTGAGCGCTCAGCAGGGACCAGTGTTTATCCACAGTTCTAAACTTTGAATTTAGTGTGCACGAGACCCTCGCATCAGACCAAGTCTGGCAGGCCCATATGTGGTCACTTTTAGGCTGTTGGCCCAAGCATGCCGAGCGTGAGCATGAGAGGTTAGCATTGGGGCCTTACTGCCCTACTTAGGCTGTGATATAGCGGAATTACAGCCAGCCGTAAGATGATAGGGGTGCTCTAGTGACTCGACTCCCGCACTGAAAAGCGATACCCAATGCAGCAGAGACACCCCTAGATAAACAGGCACCCATTCTCCGCACCATGCACATCTACGGGCTAGGCCTGTGCCTGGCATATGCTCGTCCAGCTACAGTTTCTAATCACGTACTCTCTCCTAGTCATGCAAGGTACATGATTTATCCAGCCAGATGAAGGTGCTTGCCTTTCAATGTTTGCACCGATTTATTTCATGTCAATCAGGACTATTGCTTGAGTCAGTGGTTTGTGGCAATATGACCCAGCTATGATGGGCCACATTCTCTACCGGCCACGGACAATGTTATTGAGGTGGGGCTTGGCAATGTTGACTAATGTAGCCTGCTGGAAGGTGGTGGCACACTACTTGAAGCATTGCTAGTATCAATGCGTAGGGGCCACATTTTGACGACATTGCAGTCTTGGCTACTTGAAAGTAATGGTGCCAGGTTTACATCGAGAGGTTGTCGACACATGGTAGGGATTATAATCCGTGTCTGGGGAAACCAGACTCGATTTAAATATCGTACGTATATTCAAACGACAAGCCTTGTCTCTGATATTTATCTTCATTTACAACATTTTATGTACCAGTATAGAGATCTGTCAACCCAAAAGGAAGGCACTAGTGAAGTATTCTAAAATACATAAATGGCTAAGCGAATATATCTCATCGCACGTGCCTAATAAAAATACGTTTCACAAGAACTCATCACACGTGCCTAATCAATGCAATTCAATGAAGAGCACGTCATAATTCAGGCCTAGATATCCATCCTCCCCTCGGGTTTGGGGAGAGTAGTATCGCATTTCTTTGAGTTTATGACTTATACAATGGGCCGTTCAGTGAAGGGAACTTTGCAGTTTCCTCCATCAAGATCCCTAGCTATTAGGCACACAAGATCCATAGCTATTAAGCACACACAGAGCCCGTCGGGCCCTTGAAACGGTCAGCATTCATGATCTTCGTCCATGCCAACCTGAATTCCATGAGAAAAAGCTCCTTCTCCGAAGCATACCGCTGCGCAACAGACAACAGCACTGGGCTGTACTTCACTGCCAGATCAGCTGGGGTCATGTACAGCACAGGCTGCGTGCTGTTGCAAACGAACTCGAGCATGCCCGCAGCCGAAGTGCTCATTGTCCAGTCATTTAACAGCAGCGTGGTGAAGTAGGCGTTGGAGAGGGTGCCGGTCTCATTGGTCCAGGAGCCGCTATAACCCAACAGGGCCTGCTGAGTCGGGCTGCGCATCCTCGCCTGCAAAAGTGGGGATGCAAATGAGGGGGTTTAGGTCCTGAGGTAGTGTCAAGCAATTAAAAAAAATATTCGCTGTAACAAGGTAGTGAGCATTAAGAAAACAAGTGCGCTGCCCGGAGTTCTATGCACACATGCTGATGAGAGGGCAACTAAGACTTGCCTGCAGCAGAGAGACACCCGTAGAGAAACAGTCACCCATTCTCCGCACCATGCACAGCTACGGGCTAGGCCTATGCCTGATGAGAGGGCTAAGACTAGGGAGGGCTACTAACACTTGCCTGCAGCAGAGAGACACCCGTAGAGAAATAGTCACCCATTCTCCGCACCATGCACAGCTACGGGCTAGGCCTATGCCTGATGAGAGGGCTAAGACTAGGGAGGGCTTCTAAGACTTGCCTGCAGCGCCACGAATTCCTCTGGTGTGAGACCCATGACATCCATGTGGTTAAGGGCAATCTTGATGTACTCCGAGGTATTGAAGTAGTCAATAATAGGCGGACCACCGTCACCATCGAGCGCGTCTACACGGCCGCCGCAGAATGGGACGTCACCAGCGCCAGCCTCGGTGATCGCGACACTACCTGTGGTGGGGTACTTGAGATATCATAGGCCGACACTTCATGTCCGTGGCTGAGGGGTAAACGCATGGGTTAGCCATGTCCCATGCTTTGGCCAAAATGGGCGGCTGCCGAAATCCATACAGTTGTTTCCGTATCGATTTAATTCTGCTTTCATTATGCCTTGAAGGCCACACACCCATTCCAGGATCCCCTCTGGAACCCTTGTTTGTCATCTTCTGCATTACTGAAGTGCTTAAAATCTGAAACCCTAGTCCTTCTGCAAGGTCGGAATTCGGAGACAGGTACCTACCAGCCAATACGATGAGGTCTGCCCACGAGAGGCTGTCTCCGAACTTTGCCTTTACACGCGTCAACACCTCAAGGACCATGTCCATGCCGACGTTGGATGGCATGCTCTTCTGAGGCTCGAAGCGGATGCGGGCACCGTTGCAGCCTCCCTGAGGACAGGGGGGTTGGTGTTCAATGAGCTTGGATATGAGTCATATACTCATATGACATGGAGGTGTCACACGTGTACAGCATGAGGTGCCACACATGTACTGTGTGAGATGCCACACGTGTACAGCATGAGGTGTCACACATGTACTGCGTGAGGTGCCACACATGTACTGTGTGAGGTGCCACACATGTACTGCGTGAGGTGCCACACGTGTACAGCATGAGGTGTCACACATGTACTGCATGAGGTGCCACACATGTACTGCGTGAGGTGCCACACGTGTACAGCATGAGGTGTCACACATGTACTGCGTGAGGTGCCACACATGTACTGCGTGAGGTGCCACACGTGTACAGCATGAGGTGTCACACATGTACTGCATGAGGTGCCACACATGTACTGCGTGAGGTGCCACACGTGTACAGCATGAGGTGTCACACATGTACTGCGTGAGGTGCCAGACATGTACTGCGTGAGGTGCCACACGTGTACAGCATGAGGTGTCACACATGTACTGCGTGAGGTGCCACACATGTACTGCGTGAGGTGCCACACGTGTACAGCATGAGGTGTCACACATGTACTGCGTGAGGTGCCACACATGTACTGCGTGAGGTGCCACACGTGTACAGCATGAGGTGTCACACATGTACAGCATGAGGTGCCACACATGTTCTGCATGAGTAGGCCTGGCAAGCAAACCAGAAGCAAAGGCGCAAGAAGGCCAGGGTGGTTCGAACAGGGATTGTAGCTTAGAATACCAAAACACGATTTAGACACAACAAAAACACAAGACGGACAGGCGTCACCCCTGGCAATCTGTAAGCCATTCTCGCTGAAGGAGGTTGCGAAACAATTCAAGCACTGGCTCATGGACCCATCATCAGAAGGTTTTGATATCTGAGGATCTGAAGACAATGGAGCCATAATATTTTATTCCCAACTGGCAAGTGTCCATTCTGAAGCTCTCAAAGCCATAATCTTTTCTTCAAAACGAGGTTATAATCTTTCCTTAAAACTGCAAATTCTAAGTCGTCGAAGAAATGCTGTCGGGTGGATGAGTAATCATTGCAGCCGAACCTCTACACAAGGATGGAAAAAACCCTGGCTACCAAGCAGGACTATTCAAATACACAAACTCACAAAGTGATCCGTTTCTCTGAAGGTGCCGGCGCATTGGTAAGCCAGGCTTGCAAACAGGGCCCCGTAGTAGGGGGTGGTGGAGTTGGGCGTTGCATAGTCAGGCTCCATTGCAGAGCTATGGTGGGCAATGGCCTTCGCAATCTTCTTGGCCACCTGCATTCGCGTGATTGCAGAGTGAAAATGCAGCAGCAGCAGCGGCAGCAGCAGCAGCAGCAGCAGCAGCAGTAGCGGCAGCAGCTAAGAGAAAATGCAAATAGTTGCAGCAGTGTATTCTTGATAAAAAAAAAGAAAAACCAAAACCCACACAGGGAATGCCATGCTGCAAAACCCTTCCACACATTCTGACACATTGTAAGAAAAGGACAAGCATGGCAGGAAGTGACAAGGTCATATGCTGTACTTAATATGACGAGTCAATAGGCACGAGGGGTGGAACATACATATTAATTTTTCTCTCTTAAAGAAACAAACACTGGTGAAGGCGTGTGAGTCATAAGCTGTGCCACAATTCGTTTTGTCCTCGCACCTTCTTGAAGTTGGGCAGCTGACACGTTGGTAACGGAGCGGGGAGTGGGTACTGCCACGGCTCTGCCGGCGGCAGGGTCAAGCCGGGAACCTTGATATCAATGCAGCGCGTGACGGGCCCGGAATCGCGCGTCACGAGCTTGTACCAGGCGCGGGCGAACGCATCCTCTAGCGCAGGCATGTTGTCAGCAAACAGCTGGACGATGGGTAGGTAGGCAGCATCTCTGACCAGCGCGACGTCAGTGGTCATCATCCGGACTTCGGGGTGCAGCGCGGGTAGAGTAGAGTTGGGCTTGAGGATCGGGAGCCACTGGGGGTCGCCAGCGGGGCTGTAGGTGAGATTGAAGTCCCAGGTCAGTAGGGTGTCAAAGTACTCATTTGTCCACTGCAATGGGGGTCGAAGGAAGAGGGAGGCATGTGAGGGTTATGGGTTGAAGGTTCGGTCCAGGCCCCAGTCAGGAAGACATTGTAATAGCATGTTGTCCATTGCCATCTGGGGGGAAGAGAGCATGGAGCAGGGTTGTATTGCAATTCACTTGGAAATGAAACGCAACACACTGAAATGACACGCAAGAAGCCGAGGGACAGCAGGTACAATGAAATGCAATACTGAGTGACACACTGTATTCTGAAATGCCATGCAATACACATAGTGACAGCAGGTCAGGCAAAGCATCATCAGGCCCTTTCATGCCATTTAATTTCGCAATTTTGAGGAGGTACCGACTACACAAACAACAGAAAGAAGGCTATGCCCACAGGGGGGCAGCCCCTGATCTCATCCTTGCACTGCCGCACTGCAGTACATACACTGTATGTATGGGCATACACAATGAATCTGCTTGCACACTGTGCCTGTCCTTGAATCTCGTGAATTGTAGCTGTAATGACTGGTACGCACCACTGTCGGCGTGTTCGTCCACTGCCCCTCCAGGCCTGACGTGAAAGTGTTCAAGCCTTTGCCTATGTCAGGACCGCTGCCGCACGTCCCTGGATAAGGGTTGGCCGGATCCTCCCTGGGGCTAGGGCCAGGGCCTGTGGTGCAGGCCCCGTGGAACTTCCCAAAGGCATGTCCGCCTCCGATCAGCGCAACGGTTTCGTAATCATCCATGCCCATGCGGGCGAAGACGTTGCGGATTTCAGGCGCGCTCTGCTCAGGGACAGGGTTCCCCATGAAGCCTTTGGGGTCCACGTAGATGAGACCGATCTGCAAAACACCGCGGAGCAGGAGGGAAGCGAGACTGTTCAGCTCATAGAATTCTGAGGTACATAGCATGGCAAGGGTTCACTGCCTCTTGTACCCTCCTGATGTGTGGGGTCTCCCTCAGGGACAGGCATAACCAATTCCCAAAGCCTCTCTCAATTGAAAATAGCTTACTGAAGGTACAGGACAACATGGAACTTCAGGTAGGGTTTTCACCCTGCAATGCGGAAACTGAGCAACAGCCGTCCCTGCAATGCAGAAATCGAGCAACAGCCGTCCCTGCAATGCGGAAACTGAGCAACAGCCGTCCTGGCTTTTCGAACACGAGTCGTGCCTTGCACTGCCAGGTCACTTTTGCTGCACCAGATTGTATGATGTCTACGTCATGCTCACTTACAACGGATGCGCCTAGTGGGCTTTGGCAGTTGCCCTCCTCCGTACAGGGTGAGAAGGCCTCCTGCTCTGCAGTGGGGCCGAGGAGCACCGATGCAGAGCCGTCAACATCGTCAGTGCGGCCGCCGCAGAAGCCTAGCACCGGACCACCCATGCTCTGAATCGCGATGGTGCCGGTCAAGACAATCAGGTCCCCCCACGACAAGGCGTCGCCGTACTTGAGCTTGATGGGCTGAAGCAGCTTCTTGGGCTTATCCAGGTTTGTGTTATCTGGCCAACTGAGCTCCGGCTCAAATCGCTGTGCGGGTGTGGAGGGTAAAACAAGGGAGGAGGTTCAGTGTGGGTCTTATGGGGTTTTGGGGGGCCTGGGGGATGATGGAGCTGCAGTGATGAGGGGAGGGAAGTGACAAGGGGGTGCATGGGGGAGAACATTGGGAAGGGGTGCACCGTGCTCGTGGAAGGGTACTAGATAGGGTCGGTTCTGCCTCACTGCGTCACAGTCCATTAAGATGGCACAAGGGACTCTAAGCCAATCCTGTTCGCACTGACCTGCCGTACGCCATCGCAGCCTCCCCTGCCATCCCATGCGCGGTAGGTCCCCGAGCAATGCCAGGCCTGCAAAGCAGCGAAGGTAGCATACAGTAAACATTGACAACAGTAGCAGTCACCAACTTGTTATCTTCCATGGTTCACGCAGTGCTAACATGCACAGCAGACTAAAGAGTGCACTTGAAAAGGGTGGGGGGGGAAATGATTGGCCGAACTTCTCAGCCCACCCTCGACATGACGTCGTCAATCACAACGTTAGTTATTGAGTGCCGCCGATATTGATGATGACGACGAGCGAGATGGCATAAGTTGTTCACGATGGATGGGCAGCCAGTCGTGGCAGCATGAAGCAAACAGATGCGCGTCATGAGGAAGCTAGCCATGGCCATTTAAAAATTGGAATGCGAGTGCCAAAGCGCCTCACCTGTCGAATCATGAAGGGACCGTAATTACCGAAGTCCGCTGGCCAGAAATCCTGCGAGTCCGTTAAAAAAACTTCGATATCGGCCTTAACCGATGTCCAGTTGAGCTCGGCAGCCTTGGTCTCAATCTCGGCGGTGACAAGAGACCGACGCTCGACGGCACTACCCGAAGCTACCGATGGCATATCGATTTTCTTAAAGTTGAGATCGTTTAGGTGACGGTGGATATCGTCATCAGGTCTAACAGATGATAGGGACCGCCGGGAGTATGGGCACCCCGCTGAAACTGAGGACAATGATGCGAAAGAGAGCAGGGACACGACTGCAATCGCGAAATGTCGGAGCCTGACGTCACCGTCGCGACGATTAGTCATTTCGCTTGGTATTTGTAGAGCTTGTGCCATATATCCGGGGATAACGAATGTTCACCTCAGCCTGGGTACAGTCATGTGTTTGACATCATCTACCTATTAAATAGCGTCAGTAAAGGTTACGCTGTGAAGCCGCAACGTTGCCCGCAGACACTTTTTGTGCAATCGATCACAGCCAGAGATATCGGATAGCGTATGCCCAGCGACCTCACATGGTTTATGCCAGGGTTTATAGCCAGACCTTGACCAGAAACCGAGTACCGAGGTATTGGAGCTCAGTATGCTGTTTTGTCCAATTACGCGTCAGCTTGCCACCAAAAATGTATTAATTGGCCAGGTACCCGAACGACAGGAGGTGACATATGATGACATGGTACTCCACACTAATGAAGACCCATATCGCCCAATTACCCAATAGTCATCACACACGCGCAAGCAGCGCGCGTCACGCACCGAATCTGAGCCGTCCACCTGGCGTCCACCTGCCGCCCACAGTCGCGGTTCAACGGGTCAGCCTCTTTCGCTAAATTTGCAGCTTTCACTTTCCCGCGCTGCAGGGGCACCCATGATTTCACCGGGTAATTGTTGAAATCACGTAGAATCTTGCATCTTGAGTGGATCATATACGGTACTTATAAAACATTTGAAGGAGTTTACTGGACAGCACGAGGAAATTGATGTGGCGGTGATGTGGAGATTCCTCAAAGAGAACAAGGCTCAACAACCAATACCGGTAACATAATACCTCTGGGCCATTCTCAAAAGGCTCGGCTGCGTGGGTGCCCAACAGTCTGGTCGGGAGGAAAAGAAACTGAAGGTAAGGAGTCTCTGTTGAGGGGAAGGGAAAGATCACTAGAGGCGAGGAGAAAGGACCACTAGAAGGGAAAGACCACTGGAAGGGAAGGATAAGGGAAGGGAAAGACCACTAGAAGGGAAGGGAAGGGAAAGACCATAAGAAGGGAAAGACCACTGGAGGCGAGGAATTTTGTTTTGAAGTTTGAAGGAGAAAGGAAAGAAACAGACGGAAAAGGGAGGGAAAAATACAACCAAAAGCGAGACCTTTTGGTACAGGAAGTCCAAAGAATCCCCAGTCTGTCCATCATACCCTAGCCCTCAACAATGTGGAAAGAAAAAAACAAACCGGGGAAAACCTTTCGTCAGGAAAACTAGGAAAAAGGAAAGGGTCACCAAGGGAGGGAAAGAAGAAGAAGAACACAAAGGAGAAAGAAATCCCCCCCAAAAAGAAAAGGTAGCCCAAAGTATCTTTGCCCCTCTCAAGCCTATTCCCCATGAAGGCAAAGATAAGCAACACATCTCAGCAGTATAGAACAAAGTGGCGACTCCGTAATTTGCCGGGAAAACAGGCATCGGATCCCAACTTTTATTTCCCCCATACCGTACTAATAAGACCCTTCTCCCCCTAGCTCACTTAAAAGCGGCCATACGTGGCAAGGGCTTGGCTACTTCTGCCTCAGGGTTCACTTGTTCTGGTTTCAAAGGCCATGCCCATATTGTTGGATTGCCCTTTGGCAATGAAGGGTGGGGAGTGGGGAGGCTCGACCTCCAATTGATTTTGGAGTCCCCTAGAACCAGATTTGTCTGGGATATCCTTCCTTCTCCGGCCCGAAGCTACACTTGGTGGGATGAATCGATGATACGGTTTGTCAGAGGGTGCCTTACAGCCTTAGCAATGCTTTCCTTGTGCTGCGCACTTGGTACGTCAGTCGTGTGCAACGGAGTAATACCACCTAGTAGATGTGCATGGGTGATAATGGTTGGCCCGAGTGTTATGTGGGCTCTGTCTTTTCCTAACCTCATTCTTTCCTTGGTGATGCGCAATCAAGTTCTTGTCTTTTAGGGCTGGGGGACCCACCTCCTTGACAGGTGGGATCATTAAATACCGGTGTCCCCAAAAATGTAAAAACACCGCAGTATATTGCGATTCGTCGGCAAGGTGTGGCTGCTAGTTTCGCATGACACTGCACAGCCCTCACTATACACCAAGGACGGAACTCGCCTGCCACCGATGATCTCACGCGGACACCGGTATGGCCGGTCGCTACCGTGTGCAACAATTGAAGCTTGACTGCATACTCTCTTGAATGCAAGATGGAAGCATACCTTGCCACCAACAACATGAACACAGCGGAGAAGTTCAAGGTACCTCAAGGCTCGAACACCACTTCTGCCTCTGCCAGCTTTCCATGTGCTGTGCAGGGCCGTTGGATTTGGATAAAAAAACGGGCTTGCCATACCAGACCCATGGCATGCCCGTTTCTATAGCTAGCTCCTTCGGCCCTACGCTGGAGTGTTGATGATTACAACGCCTGTGTTTGTGGTACCTCAAACTTCTCCGATTCGTTCGAGTTAATGATGTTACACCTCTGGGCACTGCTTAAATAAAGCTCGGCCACGTCGGTGTTTGAGTGAATGGTGTCAAGGTACTGGTATGTCTTCATACGGTTATCTAGCTGCGTGTGTTTGCCGTCAAATTTAGGAGCGAGGCAAACTAAACATTTGATTTTCGATTTGTCCTAGCAGGGGTCAGGCCAGGAAATTGCCAGTTGTTAGCAATTTTGGCAGTGGAACAGTCGGAACTAAACCCTGAAACAATGAAGGAAATCAAAAATCCTTACCTAGAGGGGGGCAAAGAAAAACTGGAAACATCCCATCCTCGAAAATTATAAAGCTTGGCGAGAGCTTTCCATATCTGGTCTTAAAATGCTTTTTGGCCTAGCAGTGCCTGAGGTACAGAGAGCCAAACAATGAGGATTTCGTAGATTTCACAAAAGCTTATTTTGAAGATAACATCTTAACCCCGAGAAAAGTGCATGATAAGAATATCTCACTGCATAGGGTAGGGCCAGGGCTTTCCAAAAAATTCATGTGCATGGTCAACGGTCAATGTTACGTACCCGGTCAAAGCATGTCAAACTAGGAGGGGGGGGGGAGGTCCAAGCCCCTAAAACAAATGTTTGGTTTTTTCTTGAAGCCGAGATACCCTCCCCAAAGTCGTTAGGTGCACCTCCCATATCAAACGAATGAGTTTTGAAGAATTAGGGGGGATGGGGGCCCTGCTTTTTTTTTCTGCTCCCCCCTCAACCCTTACTGTTTTTTTGCATGATTCACAAATCATGGGATCAGCTCAATATCAGCTCACGAGATCAGCTTGTCGGATGCAATCCTAGGATATGCTTATGAGATTACCTCATGGGATCAGCTCATGCGATCAGCTTAATAGCTCATGGGATATGCTCATGAGATCAGCTGATGTGATCATCTCAATAGGTCATGGAATATGGTCATGACATCAGCTTATTCAGCTCATACTAAAGGATAAGCTTAGAGTCTGATCTCATGATATCAGCTTGTGAGATATGGTCATACGATCAGCTCATGGGATGGGCTCAGGGTATTATCTTGTTATATCGGCTTGGTGGATCAGCTCATGAGATCAGCTCCGTCATGGTATCTACTGAACAGCTCTTGGGTTAGGTTCACATCCCCTGGTTCACATGGTACATCTTTTCGGCTTGATCCCGATTTTGACCCAATTCCAGCTAGACTCAGTATGCCTTCAATCTGGGTCAATTGAAAAGCTTGCTGTACCGGTATTGGACATCCGTGGTTAGAGACACTGGCTGATCTGGTCACCTGGGGGGGTATGTCTTCGGATGAAACAAGGAAGTGCAGAAGAGTGTCTTGAGGAACACTGGTATCCAAGCTGTAGGCGGATCTGGCTTCTTCCATACAGCTTAGTTGAAAAGTTGGGCTGTGTAGTCAGGCAGCCGATGTCTCTTCAGCAGACAAGCGGTCGTGAAGCTGAGTACTCTAAGGCCGATGCGAACTGCGAGCTACCGATACTTGGAGCGGGCCGCGCTCAGTGCGCAATTCTATCAGGGACAAAGGTTTATCGAGCACGTACGCGGTACTAAGGTAGTCGTACTAAATTCGGTTGTTTTGTTGTTTCTGGTTGCTCAGCCATCGCTAGTGTTTTCTGCCAGGAAGTGAGACTTCTGCCTGCTGAGCCATACCATATGATCCGAATTAGGGCCAGGCGCGGGATCTAATCTGAACACGCTGATCCCTGCATCCCGCCACCTTGCCCCCGTCTGTCTTCACCGGTTGCTGCTCAGCACCGTGGTCGGCTGGGTCGGCTAAACCGAAACAATAGTATTGCATCCTGTGCCCATACACGCACGTCATTTGCGCTTGATCGCCTGCTGCCTTATCGCCCCTGTGGGACTAGAGCACCAGTATGAGCGGTCGAGGCTTCGTGCCCCCCCCGCCTGGGAAGCAGATCCAGCCCGTGAAGCACACTGGCAACATCCCCGGCCAGCGCGTCGACTGGAACAATGTGCCCATACCACAAGGTTACGTGCCCGGTTTGGGTCGAGGCGCTTCAGGCTTCACGACACGGTCGGATATCGGACCAGCAAGAGCTGCAGTCAAGCTTGATGACAAGGTGCGTCATGCGTGGGACTTACTGTGTGGGGAGATCTTGGTCAAGCATGGGTACCATGCATTGACATGCGTGTCATGAATGATTGTGCATGGTTGGGTGCCTCGAGTCATGATGCAGAAGGTGATAATGTCATATGTACGTGCAGGGGTACCATGCGATACCGCATATACCTTGCAATACCATGTTCAATGTGTTTCTTGGGGGGCAAGCACCTGCATGGGCATGTGCCTCCAGGCAGGATGCATGGGTAGATCATGTGAAGTGACCAGTGGGGACCATGTGGCCAGGCGTGCATGATGTTGCATGGCAAGCGACATATCGACGCAGGGGAGCGCTTGTGCACTAGAGTGTGTGTGCTTGTGTGTGGGGAGGGGGGTCATAAAATGGGGAGCGTGGCACGGCTCCCAAGCAGGCATGCTTACAGATCTCCAGTCTTGCATGGCGACTATCAAGCTGTAACGTCCTAGAACGTCAACGTCTAAGGCTTTGCAGAAGTTCACTGATGTACATATATATTATGGACAGTGTATCGTATCTTGAGGAGACGTTGAGGAGACACTGACAGTATAGAGTGAGGTGGGGCTCTTTGCACTGTAGAATACATATTCCATTCAACCACATAGCTACGTGCTACACAAGCCATGCAGCTTGTGGATGGATGCATGGATGCTGCGACAAGGACCATCATGTCCATCCCGGGCATCATGACCGCTTGGCAGGCTGGGGAAGAGTTCCCATGCATGCGTGTTGGGGATGATGGCATGGGTTTTAATCAATAAAGGATCATAGGCGTGTTCAGGGTAAGGGGATCACGAGCGCATTCAGGGTTATGCGAGGGGAGGGGATCACGAGCGTGTTCAGGGTTAGGGTTCGCGTACAAGGGTGGTACATGTCGTTACGTGTGTGTTTGGACCAGTCTTGAAAGAGGATAGACAACTTAACAAGGGCCGCATGAGCGCATGATAACAACAGGGGTTGTGCCTATGTCCTCTCGCCCTGTTGGATTATTTGCCATCAAGTGATTGAGTTGGCATTGTTGGTGATGCCAGTGAGTATCGCATGATCCATTGTGTCGCCCCCACCTGCACAGGATGGTGATGCCAAGGTCGGAGAAGACGACAACAAGTTCGACGAGTTCATGGGGAATGACGCAGGCGCGTTCGCCGCCACTGGCCAGTACGACGAGGACGATAAAGAGGCCGATGAGATCTGGGAGGCGGTGGACAACTTCATGGACGAGCGGAGAAGAGTGGGTCTGGGTTTAGGGAGAAATAGACCTGACCCGGGACCCTAAATCCTTAACCCCTAAGTCCTAAATCTTTAACCCTAAATCCTTAACTGTAGAAGGTACCTGCTGGCACACCAAAACTACCCGGGGGCAGGTGGCTGTAAGGGTTCCCTCTCCAGCTGACGGTCACTGGAACTGAAAACTGGTGATGATGTGAGGGAAGGCGGTTAAAAATTTGTCATGGTGGTTAAAAATTTGTCGGAGGGACGAGGCCTCAGCCCATGCCGCGTTGTTTCCTTAACCCTCATGCCCCTGCGAGGCGTAGTTTTCTTTCTTTCATGGACACAACAACAGGTAGCATTGGGTCACGCTGAAGGCTCATACAAGTGTGTCTGCTTCGGATTCTGGTGCATGCCCTTTGCTGATGTATACCTGCTCCACAAGTGTATCTGCATGCGCATTGCATGCATGTCTTGCATGGCGTTCATGTGCATGGCATGCGCATCGCACCCATGGCATCCATACACATAGCATCATCTGTCAGCATGCTCGCGATGAAGACATATTTAGTACTCCAAAACCCGGCGCTCCATCTCTCGTAGTGCTGTCCTCCCGCCGCGGCCGTAGCCTGCATTGCACACCCCCTGATGCGCCTCCCGCGCTGAAAAGCTCCCAAGCGGGCAGAGGCTGTGTGTTGGTCCCTGAGGCACCTGCCGCCCTGAACATGGGCCGGTGGTGGCGATGCCGTGTGGGCGCTGCAAAGGGCTTGCCGGGGTTCCGGCGTCGCTCTGGAGGCCCGTCGGGGGCCGCGCTGCGTCCGCTGGCACACTGGGGGCACCGGGGGCATGGGGGCGCAGGCAGCTGTGGGCGGTCCGCCGTCGGCAGCTGCTGGGCAGTGTGGAATTTGAAGGCGAATCTGAGCGTCATGCTGGTCTATCTTTCATGGCAGAAGTTGTTGATACCGGCATGTGCTACTGTTGTTTTTGATCTCTGTTGCATGCTTGCTCACATGGCCGTGCTCTGCCTGTAACTCTACTCCATACCGGTATTGGTATTTGAGCCGCGTCTACATTCTATGGAAGTAAGCTGTGCACATGGACAAGCCTGGGTATTCTGGAAGTGCATATGCATGCCCCTGTGGTTATATGAAGGAAACCAACTTTTATGCCACAGGACTGGGTGGGGCCAAAACTTGCGTCATGCGTGGTTTGGCCGACGCCTAGGAAAACTAAATGTTTGTCATGAATACGGTAAACCATTATTCATGGAGGCAGGTAATTCTGGGTGAGCTCATAGGTGCTAACCTTGACCCCTCTCGCGGGATCGCCGCGGGCATCTATATGCACTTTTGCATGGACACAAACCAGCATGTGCTGGAACAATGATAAAGGCACTTGCAAGTGCATTTTTGTGATCCGCATTCATATTCATGTTATGCACATGTGCACATGCTCAACAAGCTAATATGCAAACACATGGTGTCCTCTTTGTGCGAGATCTGCATGCATGGCATCACGTGTCAGCAACTCAGCATGCTCGCGATGAAGATATATTTAGTACTCCGAAACCCGGCGCTCCTTCCCTCGAGGTGCTGTCCCCCCGCCGCGGCCGTAGCCTGCATTGCACACCCCCTGACGCGCCTCCCGCGCTGAAAAGCTCCCAAGCGGGCAGAGGCTGTGCGTTGGTCCCTGAGGCACCTGCCGCCCTGAACATGGGCCGGTGGTGGCGGTGCCGTGTGGGCGCTGCAAAGGGCTTGCCGGGGTTCCGGCGCCGCTCTGGAGGGCCGTCGGGGGGCCGCGCTGCGTACGCTGGCACATTGGGGGCAACGGAGGGCATGGGGGCGCAGGCAGCTGTGGGCGGTCCGCCGTTGATAGCTGCTGGGCAGTGTGGAATTTGAAGGCGAATCTGAGCGTCATGCAGCGCAGAGCATCATGGCATGTGATGGCGATGCAGAGATTGCAGGCATGTGTTGGTGTTGCAGGCATGTGCATTTCCTTTTGTTCTCTGTTGCATGTATGAGTGCATGGCATAGGCTACTATTGTTTGTTCTCTGATGCATGTATGCTCGCATGGCCGTGCTCTGCCACGGCATCTCCTCCTTTTCCCGGTGCACTGATGTTTAAGCCGTATCTGCATTCAATGGAAAAAGTATGCACACATGGAGAAGCCTGGGTATTCTGGAAGTGCATCTGCATGCGGTTGGATGAAGGAGCCCAAAAGTTACACCACAGGACTGGGTGGGGCCAAAACTTGCGTCGTGCGTGGTTTGACTGGCGCCTAGGAAACCAAATGTTTGTCATTAATAAACCATTATTTACGGTAGCGGGTAATTTTGGGTGAGATCAGAGGTTCTAACCTTCAACCCCTCTTGCGGGCTCGCTTTAAGCAGCGATGTGCACTTTTTCATGGATGCGAACTGGGATGTGCTGGGGCCATGATGAAGGCACATGCAAGTGCATCCATGTAATCCACATTCATATTCATGTCACTCACATTTGCACTTGCTCCACATGGCATCCTCATTGTGCGATATCTGCATGCATGGCATCACCTGCCAGCAACTCAGCATGCTTGCGGTGAAGACATATTTAGTACTCCGAAACCCGGCGCTCCTTCCCTCGAGGTGCTGTCCTCCCGCCGCGGCCGTAGCCTGCATTGCACGCCCCCCTACGCGCCTCCCGCGCTGCAAAGCTCCCAAGCGGGCAGAGGCTGCGCGTTGGTCCCTGAGGCACCTGCCGCCCTGAACATGGGCCGGTGGTGGCGGTGCCGTGTGGGCGCTGCAAAGCGCTTGCCGGGGTTCCGGTGCCGCTCTGGAGGGCCGTCGGGGGGCCGCGCTGCGTCCGCTGGCACACCGGGGGCACTGGGGGGCATGGGGGCGCAGGCAGCTGTGGGCGGTCCGCCGCCGGTAGCTGCTGGGCAGTGTGGAATTTGAAGGCGAATCTGAGTGTTATGTTGCGCAGAGCATCATGGCATGTGATGGCGATGCAAGCATTTGCTACTCCGTTTGATCTCTGATGCATGTATGCTGGCATGGCCGTGTTCTGCCACCGCATGTCCTCCTCATCCCCTGTCACTGGTGTTTTAGCTGTGTCTGCATACAATGGAAATAGGATGTGCACATGGAGAAGCCTGGGTATTCTGAAGTGCGTTTGCAGGCCCCTGCGGTTGGATGAAGGAAACCAACGATTACGCCACAGAATCGGGTGGGGCCCGGTCTAATGTGTGGTTTGGCTGGCGCCGAGGGAACCAAATGATTGTCATCAATAATCAACTATTTACAGAAGCGGGTAATGTGGTTGAGCTCAGAGGTGCTAACCTTCACTCCTCTCGCGGGATCGCTTCAGGCAGCGATGTGCACTTTTTCATGGATGCGAACCGGGATGTGCTGGGGCCATGATGAAGGCACATGCAAGTGCATCCATGTAATCCGCGTTCATATTCATGTCACTCACATTTGCACTTGCTCCACAAGCTAGTATGCATAGTATCCTCTTTGTACAAGATCTGCATGCATGGCATCACCTGCCAGCAACTCAGCATGCTCGCGATGAAGACATATTTAGTACTCCGAAACCCGGCGCTCCTTCCCTCGAGGTGCTGTCCTCCCGCCGCGGCTGTAGCCTGCATTGCACACCCCCTGTCGCGCCTCCTGCGCTGAAAAGCTCCCAAGCGGGCAGAGGCTGCGCGTTGGTCCCTGAGGCACCTGCCGCCCTGAACATGGGCCGGTGGTGGCGGTGCCGTGTGGGCGCTGCAAAGCGCTTGCCGGGGTTCCGGTGCCGCTCTGGAGGGCCGTCAGGGGGCCGCGCTGCGTCCGCTGGCACACTGGTGGCACCGGGGGGCATGGGGGCGCAGGCAGCTGTGGGCGGTCCGCCGTCGATAGCTGCTGGGCAGTGTGGAATTTGAAGGCGAATCTGAGCGTCATGCGGCGCAGAGCATCATAGCAGAAGTTGTTGATACCGGCATGTGCTACTGTTGTTTTTGAACTCTGTTGCATGCTTGCTCACATGGCTGTGCTCTGCCTGTAACTCTCCTCCTTTCCCTGTCACTCACTGGTATGCTCACATGGCTGTGCTCTGCCTGTACCTCTACTCCTTTCCCTGTCACTCACTGGTATGCTCACATGGCTGTGCTCTGCCACCGCATCTCCTCCTTTCCCTGTCACTCACTGGTATGCTCACATGGCTGTGCTCTGCCTGTACCTCTACTCCGTTCCCTGTCACTCACTGGTATGCTCACATGGCCGTGCTCTGCCTGTAACTCTACTCCTTTCCCTGTCACTCACTGGTATGCTCGCATGGCCGTGCTCTGCCACGGCATCTCCTCCTTTTCCCGGTGCACTGATGTTTAACCTGTATCTGCATTCTATGGAAATAACATGTTCACATGGAGATGCCTGGATATTCTGGAAGTGCATTTGCATGCCCCTGCGGTTGGATGAAGGAACGCAACTGTTACGCCACAGGACTGGGTGGGACCAAAACTTGCGTCATGCCTGGTTTGGCTGGTGCCTAGGAAAACCAACGGCTTGCCATCCACCATCCATTATTTATAGTGGCAGGTAATTCTGAGTAAGCTGCGCTGGACCCTCTTGTGGGATCGCCTCAAGCAGCTATGTGCACTTTTGCATGGACGCAAGCCAGGATGCACTGGGGCCATGATAAAGGCACATGCAAGTGCATCAATGTAATCTGCATTCATAATAATGTTTTTCACACGTGCGCTTGCTTCACGAGCTAATATGCCTGCACATGGAGTTCTCTTTGTGCCAGATCTGCATGCATGGCATCACCTGTCAGCATCTCAGCATGCTCGCGATGAAGACATATTTAGTACTCCGAAACCCGGCGCTCTTTCCCTCGTGGTGCTGTCCTCCCTCCCGCCGCGGCCGTAGCCTGCATTGCACACCCCCTGTCGCGCCTCCCGCGCTGAAAAGCTCCCAAGCGGGCAGAGGCTGTGTGTTGGTCCCTGAGGCACCTGCCGCCCTGAACATGGGCCGGTGGTGGCGATGCCGTGTGGGCGCTGCAAAGCGCTTGCCGGGGTTCCGGCGCCGCTCTGGAGGGCCGTCGGGGGGCCGCGCTGCGTCCGCTGGCACACTGGTGGCACTGGGGGGCATGGGGGCGCAGGCAGCTGTGGGCGGTCCGCCGCCGGTAGCTGCTGGGCAGTGTGGAATTTGAAGGCGAATCTGAGCGTCATGCTGGTCTATCTTGCATGGCATGAGTTGGTGATGCAAGTATATACTGTTGTTGCTTTGTGTGATTGAAGTATGCCCTTAGTCCGCTCCTCATCCCTTTCCCAACTTGTTTTTGCCAAGGAAAGCTTTTCGGATATGACTCGCGCTCATAGTCGAGCCTGTGCAGTTCCAAACGAGATTTGTTTGGTTTGGACCACTTCTTGTCTGTGGCAATTTCTTAAGTTTCTGCCAAACAGCCACTGACTTTTGAATTTGAATTTGAGCGTGCCTTCAGGAGCGCCGCGATAACAGGTTGAAGGAAGAGATCGAGAAGTTCCGAGTGGAGAACCCCAAGATCACGGAGCAGTTTGCGGATCTGAAGAGGAAGCTGTCCGAGGTGGGCTATTGGATGACAAGTTTCCAAGATATGATTTCGAAATCTAGACAGCGCCTTTTGCCTGGCCCTTCATGTTTCATGCTGAAAGGCCTTAAAGCATCTGTTGGTGCGGTGTGTGCTCTCAAAAGCAGGTTCCTGACTTTCCGAAAAAACGGATTTGACCCGCAACTTGTATTCAAATCTGTTCATAGATTTTGAATGAGGTCCAGCTGTTGGAGCTGTTCATATAACACCGCTTGACTCCCAATCTGGTGCAGCAAGCTTTGCTTGAAAGGGCACCCGAAGAGGGAACTGGGCTTCGTGGTTTTTATTCCCCATTCATGCACGGACTTGTGTCGTCATTCATGCGCGGATTTCATGTCGTCACTCATGCACTGGTGCAGGTCAGCTCCGAGCAATGGGAGGCAATCCCCGATATCGGCGACTACACCATCAAGAAGCAGCCACGTATGCAGGTGGGTGGTTCTCTTGCTGTGTCCATGCATCGCGCATGCAGGTGGGTGGTTCTCTTGCTGTGTCCATGCATCGCGCATGCAGGTGGGTGGTCGTCTTGCAGTGTCCATGCATCAGGCGAGGTTTCAAATTCCCGAGGGACTGGATGAGGACGGCGGGGTGGGAACCGATTGGGTTCAAGTCATAGCTGCGTCCTCATGCTGCACTACGCCATTGTGCCTCAGCAAGCACCTAATCTCCTTGTTTTGATGCATACCGGTAAGGTATTTGTCCATGTCACCACCTGTATCCCGACCTTCTAATTCGCGTTTCCCGGCACTTCCAACGCCTTTGGGTACTAGTGTTCAGCGTCGCAAAAGGAGTCACAACAATATGTGACTCTGCCTTTGAAGAGTGTTCTAATTTAGTTGATCATACCTGTACTGCACCAACCGCTGTTTGATCATACATGTACTGCACCAACCGCTGTTTGATCATACCAGTACTGCACCAACCGCTGTTTGGTCATACCAGTACTGCACCAACCGCTGATTGATCATACCAACACTGCGCCAACCGCTGTTTGATCATACCAGTACTGCACCAACCGCTGTTTGATCATACCTGTACTGCACCAACTGCTGTTTGATCATACCTGTACTGCACCAACCTTTATTATTTGTGCATTCCTTCTCCCTGTCTGCAGTCTTTTACTCCGGCATCCGACGCCCTGCTTCAATGCTCCAGCCTCTCAACCCAACACTTGTAGATCACCCTCCTGTCTGCAGTCATTTGCTCCGACAGCGAATACTCTGCTTCCCTGCTCCAGCCTCAACTCTTACACTGTTGACAACCTCCTCCCCATTTGCAGTCATTTACTCCGGCATCAGGCACCCTGTTTCACAGCTCCAGCCTCGGAGCAGTCTCCTCCATTCCACTGTACCATTACCCCTGAGCCTGTTGATCGCCCCCTCCCCGTCTGCAGTCCTTTGTTCCGGCTCCGGACACCCTCCTGTCCAGAGCGGTCCAGGAGAAGGAGCTGTCCAACAGTATCGATCCAGCAGGGTTCAGTGGCATGGCAACACCCATGGGCGGAACCAACAGCACCATCAGCGACCTGACTGCCATCGGGGAGGTGTGTGTGTGTGTGCGTGTGTGTGTGACAGTGATGCCTGGAGGGTGTGGCAGACCTTCATTGGGGGGCTTTCGTGAAGAGAGGTTTGAATCAATAATGACCAAACCGCAACCCGAACCCCTGCCAGAGGTCCAACCAGGAGGGTATAGGCGGAACCAACAACACCATGCCATAAGTGATCTGACAGCCATCGGAAAGGTGTGTGTGTGATAGTTGTGTAGCTGTTTCAAAAGGTGGTCTGCAGCACGGCTGGCTCGGTGCTGCAGACCACTGCACTGCAGTGCAGGCTGCTGTTTGAAGGCTGTCGTGGTGGGTCCTTAGGTCCATTGAGGACGTAACCAAGACCGGTCTACAGCTAGTGGTCCAACCAGGTGGGCTTGCTGCACCAGGATTCGCTGCTGTAGGCCGGGTCGTAGTTGAGGTGAAGCTTAGGTGTAGCTGAGGTGTGCTGAATAAAATATCACTTGTGTGTGTGACTGACCTACTGGTTGTTTGCCCGGTCAAGCTGGACTGTTTCTCTCACCCGTGACAGCGCAAGCCATTATTTGCGATCCCAACCTCACCTTCAGGGTTGTATGACACCGTGTTTGCCTATAGCCAAGCTTGATTGTAGGTTGGATCCGTTATGAGGGTTTATGTTTTTATGATATAGGGTTTTATTATCCTAAACCCTATAGCCAAGCTTGACTGAAGGGTGGGTCCGTTACGAGGCAGACCACTGGAAGCTCTACGGACCTGTTAGCAGGTAGAAGCTCTGCAGGCCTCTGCATGAGCAGAAGTTCTTCCTCTACTTGTTGGCAGGTAGAGGCTCTGAGGACCTCTGTCAAGACAGACCTCAAGACTGACTGCGACCATGCCCTGTCCTCCATTCCCCACCTGAAGGGTCGTGGCACGGTGCTAGAACCCGTAACCCTAAACCTTAAACTCTTAACCCCACCTGAAGGGTCGTGGCACGGTGCTAGAACCCGTAACCCTAAACCTTAAACTCTTAACCCCACCTGAAGGGTCGTGGCACGGTGCTAGAACTCAAGCTCGACCGCATGGCAGATTCGGTCTCTGGGCAGACCGTGGTGGACCCCAAGGGCTACCTGACGGACCTTAAGTCCATGATGCTGCGGTCCGATGCGGACATTGCCGACATAAAGAAGGCGCGGCTGCTGCTCAAGAGCGTCACTCAGACAAACCCGTACCATGCGCCAGGTAGGCTCGTGCACCCCATGCGCCAGGTAGGTCCATGCACTCCATGCGCCAGGTAGGCCCATGCACCCCATGCACTTTGTGCCTTCCCCATGCATCCAATGCACCGCATGCGCCGGGTGGGCCCATGCACACGCTGCTCCCCAGCTGCGTTTCCTCCTATCGTTTCCCAGTCTCTTACATTGTATGCCACGTACCGGAACCTGCATCAGGTGCACTGGGTCATGTGACTGCCAGAGCACGAGCAGACTAGGCTCACAGATGTTTGCACTCTCCAGGACAGCTCCAATGCTTCCCCCCTCCATGCACTCTGCATGCCCCCCCCACCACCCCTCCTCATGCACGCTCCGTGCTTCTCCCGTGCACCCTTCATGGCGTCTGACCCAGGCGGTAACGACCCTGACCATCCCTCGCCCCTCAAGCTGGATTGCCATTGTGCCCCTAGGGGCGCTGGGTTTGAGTGTCTGGATCAACTCAAAGCATTTGAACCTGGACCTTAACCCTAAATCCTAGACCCTAACCCTCAGCCCTGACTGCCTTCCACCCCTCAGGCTGGATCGCAATTGTGCGCCTCGAGGAGCTGGCTGGGAATTTCGCTGAGGCTCGGCGGTTGCTCACTGAGGTGCGGCTAAGAGCAGCACCCACAAAACCTTGACTTTTGCCTCCTAGCCAGCAGACTAAACGCTGCCTGGATTTTCCAACAATTTTGCTGAGTGGTGGCATTGATGCTGTCAGGCTCTAAAAGTGTGAATGTACTGTCTGCTGCTGTCAGGACCAAACAGTGTGAATGTACTGTCTGCTGCTGCTGCTGCCAGTGCCAGTGCCAAGCAGTATGCATGTACCGCCTGCTGCTGTCAGGACTAAACAGTGTGAATGTACTGTCTGCTGCTGCTGCTGCTGCTGTCAGTGCCAAGCAGTATGAATGTACTGCCTGCTGCTGTTACTGTCAGGTCCAAACAGTGTAATTATACTGCCTGCTGCTGCTATCCCAACGCCCAATACTTGGCCCCTCTTTAATAAACCAATATTGGACCCCTGGTGCCTTCCCGCAGGCCTGTGAGAAGTGCCCCCGGAGTGAGGACGTGTGGATGGAGGCCAGCCGGGTGTATGCCAAGCAGAGCAGAGAGAGTGCCAAGGCGGTGCTGGCTCGGGGAGTGGCGCAGGTATGTGGGAGCAGGGAGGGAGGGGAGCAGGGAGGGAGGGGAGCAGGTATGTGGGAGCAGGGAGGGAGGGGAGCAGGGAGGGAGGACGGCAGGGAGGGAGGGGAGCAGGGAGGGAAGGGAGCAGGTATGTGGGAGCAGGGAGGGAGGGGAGCAGGGAGGGAGGACAGCAGGGAGGGAGGACAGCAGGGAGGAAGGGGAGCAGGTATGTGGGAGCAGGGAGGGAGGGGAGCAGGGAGGGAGGGGAGCAGGGAGGGAGGACAGCAGGGAGGGAGGGGAGCAGGGAGGGAGGGGAGCAGGGAGGGAGGACAGCAGGGAGGGAGGGGAGCAGGGAGTTAGGGGAGCAGGGAGGGAGGGGAGCAGGGAGGAAGGACCGCAGGGAGAGAGGGGAGCAGGGAGGGAGGGGAGCAGGTATGTGGGAGCAGGGAGGGAGGGGAGCAGCAGTGCGTCTACTACGATCAGGTCATTTGCTAGGGTCATAGCGGGGGTGAGGGGGATATTACTGGCCAGATACAGTCGGGACTCCAACTCGGGAGTATGGGGGAGTAGGGAGGGAGAGGAGTAACAGTGCGGCTACTAGGATAACATTTGCTTTCTTGCTGGGTTAATAGGGGGGGGTGACAGGGTATATTACTGGCCAGATACAGCAAGGGGAGGATATAGAATGGTGCTTTGTAGGAGTAAAGCAATGCTTGTTTGCTTGCGGTGTAGCTAGCGTGTCATCTTGTCATCCTGAGGCATGTCACCACTGAGGCACAGATTGCCGCATACCCAAGGGGCCTGTGCAGGGATAGATATTACCTACGAGGAGGAGCAACATGATGCCTGCTTGCTTGCGGTGTCGTGATGTTGTCATTTTCTGTGGCATGCCGCCACAGATTGTGTACTTGAGGACCAGGGCAAGGATAGATTATACCTTTGAGGAGCAGTGTTTGCTTGCATGTTTGCTTGTGGCGTCAATTTTGTCTTCCTACTGCCTGTCGCCACAGATTGTATACGTGACGATATATTTACCTTCAAGGAGTCATCGTTTGAATGGTATGATGCATGTTTGCATGCGGTGTCGTTATCGTGTCTTCCTGCTGCCTGTTGCTGCAGATTGCGGATTCCGTGCGGCTCTGGATGGCCGCCGCGGCGCTGGAAAGCGACAAGCCTTCCCAGCTGCGTGTCTTGAAAAAGGCTCTGGAGCGCGTGCCCTACAGCGTCAGCCTGTGGAAGGCCGCCATCGAGCTTGTGGATGAGGACGATGCAAAGGTGGGGAAATTCAAATTTGCAACCATGCCCTGCACACCCTTGGAGTGTGGAGGGCATGGTCTCATCAAGCTGGTCAATGAGGACGATGCAAAGGTGTGTGGGGAGGGGGGGGGGGGTAAATGCTCTACCACTTCCGGATCGCTCTTGGCGAGTGGAAGGCCGCCATCAAGCTGGTGGATGCGGATGATGCGAAGGTGCGGAAATTGAATTCTTAACCATGCCCGATACGCCCTGGGCGAGTGGAAAACCGCCATGGAGCTGGTCAATGAGGACGTTGCAACGGTGTGTGTGGGGGGGGGATAAATGCTCTACCACTTCCGGAATGCCTTTCACGTGTGGAAGGCCGCCATTGGGCTGCTGGATGAGGATGATGCAAAGGGGATAACAAATTAATTCGTAACCATTTCCAATGCGCCCTGCGGCGTGCGGGAGGCTTGTGTTGAATCTGGCTACCAAGCGTTGTCCGTCCTGTTGCTTTTGCAGCGTAATCTTCTCACCACCGATCCAGATTCTTCCAAAAGTGCGACAGTGTGACGTGCTCATCAAGGGGCGAGTGCAGCATGGCATGAAGCCATGCTTGTGCTGGCTTTATAACTATCAAAACATCCGCACTCATGCTGACAATAAACGCCTGGGTGTTGGTCACATGTTTTCCCTGGGGGCCAGTGCAGCATGGCTTGAGGCCACGTCTGTGCTGGCTGTATAAATGAACATGACCTGGCTGTATAACTGAACATGACCTGGCGGTATAACTGAATATGACCTGGCGGTATAACTGAACGTGACCTGGCTGTATAAATGAACATGACCTGGCTGTATAACTGAACATGACCTGGCGGTATAACTGAATATGACCTGGCGGTATAACTGAACATGACCTGGCTGTATAAATGAACATGACCTGGCTGTATAACTGAACATGACCTGGCTGTATAACTGAACATGACCTGGCGGTATAACTGAATATGACCTGGCTTTATAACTGAGCATGACCTGGCTGTATAACTGAATATGACCTGGCTTTATAACTGAGCATGACCTGGCTGTATAAATGAACATGACCTGGCTTTATAACTGAGCATGACCTGGCTGTATAAATGAACATGACCTGGCTGTATAACTGAACATGACCTGGCGGTATAATTGAATATGACCTGGCTTTATAACTGAGCATGACCTGGCTGTATAAATGAACATGACCTGGCTGTATAACTGACCATGACCTGGCGGTATAACTGGCTGGTTGGCTGTATGACTAGCTGGCTGTATAAGTGAACACGACCTCTGCAGTTTTGCATTAATGCTCACAACCATAAACCGGGTGTTCATCACATATACATTACGCAGTATTTGCATAAAGTGCATTCCTTTATGTCTGTCACTCTCCCGCGGCTGGCGCACCTCCAAACCCTGAACCTTTTATCGCGTTACACATCAAATACTGCGGTATTATCCATCCCTAGACCTCAAACCCCACGCCGTCATATCATCTATCCCTTAACCCTAAACTCTACGCAGTTGTCTTATCCATCCCTCAACCCTCCACCCTTCGCTGTTGTGTTATCGGTCTTGACATAACTTTCTCTGTGGCTGTGGTCAGGTGCTGTTGGACAGAGCTGTGGAGTGCTGTCCTAATCAGGTGGACCTGTGGCTGGCGCTGGCCAAGCTGGAGACGTACGAGAACGCAAAGAAGGTCGGGATGTAGCAGAGAACTCAAGTGTGTGTCAGGGCCCACCTGGGATGGCCTTGCCTGGCCTTGGATCTATTTGGATCTATTTGGATCATGGCCTCGTTTTGAATGCTGGACCCAGTGGATGTGTTGCAACTGTAGCTGTGAATGTAAATGTAACTTCCAGGCCGGGTGAAGTCTCAGTTGCCGTTGGCGGGGCTTTGTTTATTGGCGGTCTGGTCTATTCCAGCCAAGGAATCAGAACCATTGGGGTCTGATTCTGGTGACTCAACTCCCACCGGCTTATCCATCTAAATCCATTTGAATTTATATAAGTTCATCTGAGTCCACGCAGCTCTGTCCTGCGTTGTCCCTCAACCATGACTCCCATTGCCACCCAGGTTCTGAACAGAGCTCGCAAGTCATTACCCACCGAACAGTCCATCTGGATCACTGCAGCCCAGCTGGAGGAGGCGCAAGGGAACGATGACATGGCGGACAAGATCGTGGCCAGGGCTCTCAAGGTAGGGAGGGGCAGGTGTAGAAGGGATTAAGGCCAGGGGTGAAGGGGATCAGGTCAGGGGTGAAAGGGTTCAGGTCAGGGGTGAAAGGGTTCAGGTCAGGGGTGAAGGGGTATAGGTCAGGGGTGAAGGGGTATATGGGTTCAGGTCAGGGGATCAGGTTAGGGGTGAAGGGGTCAGGGATTCAGGGTCAGGTCATGGGTTGAAACTTTGATCACCCAGACACCCACCCAGTGCTGCGGCTGGATGGATGGCCTCCTGAATGAGTACCCTGCCCCGGACATCTGCCCTAGGACATCTGTTACGCCCCTTCTGAGTCGATTCAAATCACATGCATTCCACATCCACATTTTATTTCCTTTCCCTCAAAGGCTTAAGGGTACGTCAGCTGTGGCTATGACTATTTTGTGTGTTGGTTTTTAATCAAGCATATGCCTCCCTGCTTGTTCCCTTCCCCCCCAAGGCCCTGGAGGCGGCTGGAGTGGTCATCTCTCGTGACCAATGGCTAGGCTTCGCAGAGCAGGCGGAGCGAGGGGGCATGCCCGTTGTTTGCAGGTACTGGCAGGGGGGACATAAAACCCCACAGCCCAATTGCCTAGTTTGCCCTGTTGGTGCCTGATGCGTTACATCGCCGAAATGTGTTATGTGGCGTCCTTCCTGGATCTCAACCTTCAGTTCATAACACCATGATTGGACCGAGAAGGTCATACTGGTATCACAAAGAATGGTGCAAAGGACCTGGACCTTGAACATGCACACCTTCACCAGGCCGCCCAAACTTCCCTCAGGTCTCTGACGTGTGACATTGCGTATGACGGTGTGTTGGACCCGGGCTTAACGCTTTGCACCTTTACCTCAAACTTCCCACAGGTCCCTGACGCGCCACATTGCGTATTATGGTGTGGAGGACCTGGATCGGGAGTCCACACTTGCAGGAGATGCAGAGGAGTACTTGAGAAAGGTGCGGTGGAATGAACATTAGACGAATAACGGGAGTACGGGGGTGTCGGTACCGTATATGTTTCTGAGAGCAGATGCACATAAGACTGGTAAGAAGGGAAACGGGGTGTAAGGGAAAAAGTTATGTTTTAGGGCGAGTACTGCATGTGTAGGCATTGCCGCATCCTGAGGTTGTGATGGATGGGCGAGTCAGAATCAGGAGCTCAGCTGAGTTCTCCAGATAGAGTACCCTCAAGAAGTGTGGTCCATGGTATGAGAGGATGGTATGAGAGGAGAGGATGTATCATGTATGGTATGAGAGGATGGTATGAGAGGATGGTATGAGAGGAAACACGTCTGTATGTGTCATCTGATGCGTCACCCTTCTCACCCTCCCCTCAACCCTCGCCAATCTGCAATCCCACGTCCCTCAGTCTCCCTCAATCATATCTTATTGAAGAGCTGAACTGAGATGCAGCACTATCCTCTTCATTCTTGTAGCCCTATTTGTTTTTTTGTTCCTCCAACCGTCCACATTCAGGGCTGCACAGAAGTGGCACGCACCCTCTACTTGGTGCTGCTGGAGACCTTCCCGAGCCGCGAGCTCATATGGCGAGCCGCTGCCCAGCTGGAGATGCAGCACGGGACGCCGGAGCAGGTAGGGAGGTGTGATGACAGTTACAGGTGCAGTTACCGGTGCTGTTACCGGTGTGTGGAAAGGGATAGTGCAGTTTCAGGTGCAATTGCAGGTGCAATTTCAGATGGCATTGCAGGTGGCATTGCAGGTGGAATCACAGGTGCAGTTACAGGTGCAGTTACAGGTGTGGGAAGGGATGGTGCAGCGCACAAGTGGGTTCAAACACTTGGGGTATATCGAATACTGTTGCAGAAAGTAGTTGACGTTGCTCAGTGTCCAAGCTCGGTGCGATCTTGCTTCCTCCCTGCCGTCCTGCCTGCTAGGTGGAGGCCCTGCTGAAGCGGGCGGTGCGAAGCTGCCCCCAGGCCGAGGTGCTGTGGCTCATGGCGGCCAAGCACAAGTGGCGGGTGGAGGGCGACGTGGCGGGCTCGCGGCGCGTGCTGGAGGAGGCGTTCAAGTCCAACCCGGACAGCGAGGAGATCTGGCTGGCAGCGTTCAAACTTGAATTCGAAAACGATGAGGTATGTGTGTCTGTGTTTGGGGAGGGTGGAGTAGGTTGATAGTCAAATGGGATTTGTAGTTAAGTGTGATGCTGGCAGTGTTGTTTGTATAGCTATCCAGATGCTGCTCAGCTGTTGGCCATGGGGGCGCCTGACCCAGCATGCCCTGCTGATTGGCACTAAAAAGTGAAGGTAATTACTTGAACAAATAGGAATGCGGAACTCAAGCCACCGGTGGTATTTGATTGTGCACTAGTCCCCCTTGTCTGCCAGGAGGCCGGCTAAGGGGGCGCCTGGCCCAGCATGCCCAGTTGATTGCGCCGCCGTCTGTAGGCCGGTCGTGGATCTATCCCTGTCTGCCCTTTGATGACTCTGCCCAGCAGGCCACCAATGGCGGTCTGGTGCGCAATCAAATACCACCGGTGGCTCGAGTCCCGCATTCCTTTTTGTTTCTGGACTGATTACTGGTACTAACACTTTTTATTCATTTTTATTTCATTAATTGAATTAATTACTAACACTGTTTCGTAGCAGGGATACTATTCCCTCTCATTCTGCAGGGAAATGTGTTAAATTTGCAGCTGTTGTTCGTTTCCCTTGTTCAACTAAATTGTGGATTGTTGTGTTGCCCTCCTCCTCAGGCGCCGCGAGCCTCGCTGATCCTGAGCAAGGCGCGGGCAGGCAGCGGGTCGCAGTACCCAAGAGTATGGATGAAGTCAGCTATTGTGGAGCGGGAGCTGGGCAATGATGCCAAGGTGCGCACTCGGTTTGTGTGTTTGCTTCTCAGACTTTTTAAGGTTGGGCGGCCAGCCTCACACTTTGTGAAGTCCTAGGAGAAGAAAAGGTGAGCTAGGATGAGGGCTTGGGGCGCACGGACAAGTGCAACCCTAACCCTGACGCTGGTGTAGAAAACTCCGGCGTCAGGGTCAGTGTTATTCGGCCGGCTGGTGAATGAGGGCTGGTTTTATATTCTCTTTAATCTGGCTGGTAGCCGGCTGAGCGGAACTTCCCTGCTGTCCTTGTTGTTAAGCTGAATAGGAGTGGTGATGTCAGTTGTCAAGGCCATTCGCGACAGCGCGATCTGTTTAACATGAAGGATGTGTGTATGTGTTCTCGTAAGTTGGTTTGAAAGCATGAAGATCAAATTGATTTCAGAGCATGAATATGAAGTTGGGTTCAGAGCTTGAATATCAAGTTGGCTTCAGAGCATGAATATCAAGTTGGCTTCAGAGCATGAATATCAAGTTGGCTTCAGAGCATGAATACGGTACTAGGTAAGAACTGTTTATTCAACCCTATTTATACCCCCCCCGTAGGAGCGTGAGCTGTTGCGCGAAGGGATCTCCCGCTTCCCCTCATACCCCCCCCCTGTAGGAGCGTGAGCTGTTGCGCGAAGGGATCTCCCGCTTCCCCTCATACCCCCCCCCTGTAGGAGCGTGAGCTGTTGCGCGAAGGGATCTCCCGCTTCCCCTCATACCCCCCCCCTGTAGGAGCGTGAGCTGTTGCGCGAGGGGATCTCCCGCTTCCCCTCATACCCCCCCCCTGTAGGAGCGTGAGCTGTTGCGCGAAGGGATCTCCCGCTTCCCCTCATACCCCCCCCCTGTAGGAGCGTGAGCTGTTGCGCGAAGGGATCTCCCGCTTCCCCTCATACCCCCCCCCTGTAGGAGCGTGAGCTGTTGCGCGAAGGGATCTCCCGCTTCCCCTCATACCCCCCCCTGTAGGAGCGTGAGCTGTTGCGCGAAGGGATCTCCCGCTTCCCCTCATACCCCCCCCCTGTAGGAGCGTGAGCTGTTGCGCGAAGGGATCTTCCGCTTCCCCTCATACCCCCCCCCTGTAGGAGCGTGAGCTGTTGCGCGAAGGGATCTCCCGCTTCCCCTCATACCCCCCCCCTGTAGGAGCGTGAGCTGTTGCGCGAAGGGATCTCCCGCTTCCCCTCATACCCCCCCCCTGTAGGAGCGTGAGCTGTTGCGCAAAGGGATCTCCCGCTTCCCCTCATACCCCCCCCTGTAGGAGCGTGAGCTGTTGCGCGAAGGGATCTTCCGCTTCCCCTCATACCCCCCCCCTGTAGGAGCGTGAGCTGTTGCGCGAAGGGATCTCCCGCTTCCCCTCATACCCCCCCCCTGTAGGAGCGTGAGCTGTTGCGCGAAGGGATCTCCCGCTTCCCCTCATACCCCCCCCCTGTAGGAGCGTGAGCTGTTGCGCGAAGGGATCTCCCGCTTCCCCTCATACCCCCCCCCTGTAGGAGCGTGAGCTGTTGCGCGAAGGGATCTCCCGCTTCCCCTCATACCCCCCCCCTGTAGGAGCGTGAGCTGTTGCGCGAGGGGATCTCCCGCTTCCCCTCATACCCCCCCCCCTGTAGGAGCGTGAGCTGTTGCGCGAAGGGATCTCCCGCTTCCCCTCATACCCCCCCCCTGTAGGAGCGTGAGCTGTTGCGCGAAGGGATCTCCCGCTTCCCCTCATACCCCCCCCCCTGTAGGAGCGTGAGCTGTTGCGCGAAGGGATCTCCCGCTTCCCCTCATACCCCCCCCCTGTAGGAGCGTGAGCTGTTGCGCGAAGGGATCTCCCGCTTCCCCTCATACCCCCCCCCCTGTAGGAGTGTGAGCTGTTGCGCGAAGGGATCTCCCGCTTCCCCTCATACCCCCCCCCTGTAGGAGCGTGAGCTGTTGCGCGAAGGGATCTCCCGCTTCCCCTCATACCCCAAGTTATATTTGATGATGGGTCAGCTGGAGGAGAAGGGCGGAGCCACTGACGCAGCACGGGTGGTATACAGGTGAGGCTACGATTCGGGCCGCCATCTCAAAACAACCCTCCCTGACCCCCCCCTGCACTCCCCGTACCCTCCCGTACCCTCCCTGACCCCCCCCTGCACTCCCCGTATCCTCCCTGACCCCCCCCTACACTCCCCGTACCCTCCCTGACCCCCCCCCTACACTCTCCGTACCCTCCCTGACCCCCCCCTACACTCTCCGTACCCTCCCTGACCCCCCCCTACACTCTCCGTACCCTCCCTGACCCCCCCCCTACACTCCCCGTACCCTCCCTGACCCCCCCGTACCCTCCCTTACCCCACCTGCACCCCCCGTACCGACCCTCCCGTACCCTTCCTGACCACCCCCTGCACTCCCTGTACCGACCCTCCCGTACCCTCCCGTACCCCACCTGCATCCCCCATACCGACCCTCCCGTACCCTCCCGTACCCCACCTGCACTCCCCATACCGACCCTCCCGTACCCTCCCGTACCCCACCTGCACCCCCCGTACCGACCCTCCCGTACCCTCCCGTACCCTCCCTTACCCCACCTGCACCCCCCGTACCGACCCTCCCGTACCCTCCCGTACCCTCCTGTACCCCACCTGCACCCCCCGTACCGACCCTCCCGTACCCTCCCGTACCCCACCTGCACCCCCCGTACCGACCCTCCCGTACCCTCCCGTACCCTCCCGTACCCCACCCGTACCTCCGTGGAGATTGGGGTTTCCCACCCCTCTAGGATTGGGACCTTATTCACAGAGCGCTTCCAACACAAACGTGTTAGTGACTGGTTTGGGAATTCGCCGATTGATATTCGCCCAAGGGATCTGGAAAGATGGAAAGCAAGAAAAAGTGTACCTCCAGGCGGGTAAAGGAGACAGTGAGGCATGGTTGGTGGCCATGTCTGCGCTATTGCTACAAGACATTTAGAAATGTCTGCATGCGTGGTCCCAGCTGGAGGGGTGTGCTGCGATGTTTGTGATGACATCCACACACTCCGCCCCCAGTGGCCTAATGGCCGGGATATTGCCACCTGAGTGCATGTCTGGTCACAGCAGGAGTGGCCTGCTGGGATGCTTGGGCGGACGTCCGCAGTCCGCCAACTGCAACCTGGATATTGTCTCCTGATTGCATATTTGCATGCATGCATGCATGGTCCCTGCAGGAGTGGCCTGCTGCGTTGCATGAACAGCGTCCCCATGTGGCTGTCCGCCGCACGGTTAGAGGAGGGGGCTGGCAACGTGCCCAAGGCCAGGGCGCTGCTGGAGCAGGGCAGGCTGAAGAACACAAAGAATGATGTGAGTGATGGGAGTGGCTGGGCAGGAAAGGGACACTTGAAGTTCTGTGAAGGTTTTTCAGTTCCCTCAGTGCATCACATTTGAATAATTTGATGCATGGGACATGTGCCTGTAAAGCGGTACAGGCACTTGATACTCTACATAGAGTTTGGCCACAGAAATGGGCGAAAGGAGGATGTCGAGGGTGGGAGGGGAGGGGAGGGGCGAGGAGGAGGCCCATCTGACTTTGCAGCATTGTAGAACAATCCGGCTTAAGCTGTGCCCTATCATCTTGGCCTGGGCCCTATCGTGCAGTGTTGCACCGTATCGTGCCACCATGCTTTGCAGTAGAAAGAATGATATACTTGGTGAGCTTGAGAAGGGATCGGGCGGTTACCTCCTTCCCTTTGTCCGACCTTTGTCGCTCGCCCGACCTTTGACATTCAGTGATCATGCCGTATTGATCACGTACATATGAAAAGCCGTACAATCTGATAAGCTGTACATCTGAGAGCCGTACATCTGAGAGCCGTACAATCTGTATGACTGTAGAGATGTTTTGCCTCACACTATGCATCTGCACCTTATGGTAGCCGATGAACTAAGGAGGAGGCCAGGGAGGGGGGTGTCCGAAGTGTTCCCTTACATTGGCCGGCACTTCCGCCCTTTTTTCCTTTACAGGAGCTGTGGCTGGCAGCAGTGAGGACCGAGCGGCGTGCGGGCAATGAGAAGGCTGCGGAGGCGGTGCTGGCAAGAGCGCTGCAGGTATGTAGTATGTACCCGGACTGTGTCTAGGGGTGCACGTGTCAGGAGGAGGGGCACAGGCAGTGCCGGCGAGGGCGCTGCGGTTATGTATCAGGACTGGACCCTAGGGGTGCGTTTGTCGGGAGGAGGATGTCGAGCATGTCATAATACATGTGAAAATGTGTGACTGCACTTTTTCTCTGATGCGTGCATTATTTTAAATCCGGCCATCTCTTTTATTTTCTCATTCGCTTCATCACCTCAGGATTGCCCCACGAGCGGCCTGCTGCTGTCTGAGGCCATCCGCATGGCTCCCCGGCCGAATCAGAAAGCCAAGAGCACGGAAGCGCTCAAGAAGAACGCGAGCGACCCGTTCATCCTCGCATGCATCGCTGGTGAGGCCCCTTAGTGAACAGTGGCAGTGTAGATCTAGACCCATGAAAAGTGGCAGTGTCGATCTTGACCCGTGAGGCCCCGTGCCAAGCTGCATGGTTGGGTCAATGCTGTCGTTGCCCTGTTGACTGCTGGTATTGTTTTATTGCAATCAGAATGTGCTTATTTAAGATTCCATACAGGTATGAGATATGTTTTATAGGGTCCCTTTTTTAGGGTCCCTTACCGTCTGTTACCCAAATAGAGCTCAAGGTGTTACGCCGCGGCTCTGCTGCACCTATATGAAAAATCTGGAACTTAATTGTACAAGGTATGAAGGCTCTTTCTCTGAATGGTGTGCTGTGAATTGATCTCTGTCTAACCTGTTTCGTCCTCTGATAGTCGACCTACCGCCCGTCCTTCAGCCGGAATGCCTGAGGCCCATCCTTTAAACCTTAAACCCTTGTGAAACCTGCTGTTCCGCAGAGCTGTTCTGGAAGAACAGAAAAGTGGAGAATGCCAGGGGATGGTTCAAAAGGTGAGACGTCTTCTTCGGGCAGGCGGTATGGCATTGCTGTGAGTGAGTGGGCGAGGGAGGGGATGCAATGTAGGAGGTACTTAACGGCGCTCGTGTGGATATGGCATTGCTGTGAGTGGGGGTGGGCGTGGGGGAGGATGCAATCATTGCAATGTAGGACGTACTAAACGGCGCACGTGTCCATGTGGCACATCATGTATTGAACGGCACTCTTGTGGATAAGGCATATTTGAAGTCTATCTGCCCATAGGGTACTCACTCATTAGTCATGGGGTACTCACTCATTAGTCATGGGGTACTCACTCATTAGTCATGGGGTACTCACTCATTAGTCATGGGGTACTCACTCATTAGTCATGGGGTACTCACTCATTAGTCATGGGGTACTCACTCATTAGTCATGGGGTACTCACTCATTAGTCATGGGGTACTCACTCATTAGTCATGGGGTACTCACTCATTAGTCATGGGGTACTCACTCATTAGTCATGGGGTACTCACTCATTAGTCATGGGGTACTCACTCATTAGTCATGGGGTACTCACTCATTAGTCATGGGGTACTCACTCATTAGTCATGGGGTACTCACTCATTAGTCATGGGGTACTCACTCATTAGTCATGGGGTACTCACTCATTAGTCATGGGGTACTCACTCATTAGTCATGGGGTACTCACTCATTAGTCATGGGGTACTCACGCATTAGTCATGGGGTACTCACTCATTAGTCATGGGGTACTCACTCATTAGTCATGGGGTACTCACTCATTACTTATATCCGCAGCCCCGTCGTACGAGGTGGCATCATGGGGAGATACTGTAGTTAACTGTGTATGTATACATTTGTAAAGGCGAGATGCATTGGACAGGAACGTCCTGGTGGCCAGTGAAAGGACCATGCACTCATAAGAAGTAAATGACCTCTCGCCCTCAGCCTTTCCTTCACGCTGGGGCACTGAAAGCACACATGCAGCGCATCCTCCACAAGCTCGCCGTGTCCCTCAGCCCAGCACTGGTGGACAGGAAGGTCCTGGTGGCCAGTGAAAGGACCATGCACTCATGAGAGGTTATTAGCTGTCCGGGAAGGGCGGGGGGGGGGGAGGGGGGAGGGGGGTAACTGTTGCCAAGATAGGAAAGGTGCGGATGTGGGTTTGGCCCCGAGCTGCGCTGTTCCCTTCACCCGCCTAGGGGGGCTTTTTTTTGTCTATTTATTTATTTGCCCAGACCTATTCAGTCAATCATATCATAATCTGCCCTTTCAAAACTCCACTGCCTGCTTTGTTTTAGGGTCTAGCTCCACTGCCTGCTGTGTTCTAGGGTTGAGGGTTGAGCTCTATTGCCTACCTGCCTTCTTATTATGGTGTGTCACAAACCAAAATGGACACTAACTGGATATGTGCCTCACTCACTGGAGTATAAATGTCCACCGTAAATAGTTTTGAGAGCTTGCCTGCCCGCTGTCGTGGCCGTTTTTTGAACCATGGCCTTCCTGGTCATACCCCTAGGTCCATCCTAAACCCTAAACCCTAACCCCTTCCTTGATATACCCCTAGGTCCATCCTAAACCCTAAACCCTAACCGCTTCCTTGATGTACCCCTAGGTCCATCCTAAACCCTAAACCCTAAACCCTTCCTTGATATACCCCTAGGTCCATCCTAAACCCTAAACCCTTCCTTGACATGCCCCTAGGTCCATCACAGCAGACCCCAAGGTTGGGGACCATTGGGCCATCTACTATCGATTTGAGCTGCAGTTCGGGACCCCAGAGACGCAGGTGGGAAGCTAGGCTGACGTTGCGTCGTGAACATTCACGAATAAATACGCAAAAGAAAAGTGTGGATTAAGGAAGCCGCCCATTTTGGCCAAAGCATGGGGCATGGCTACCGTAACGTCCTGAAGGGCATGAACTGGTTTGTGGATAGCAGGCCCATGCGCATTCTGGTATCCCTGGAAGGTCTATAGAAAGGACTGGGAGGAAATGCCTTGCAGGAGCGCGAGGGTTATTGAAGCAGTGCAACATAGTTCGTTTCTTGGCGCTTGACGGTGTGCAAAATGATAAATATGAGGCTTAATCTGAATGTTCTGGAGGAGCTGCCTCTAATGGCCCCCTGGAAATGGAACTGGAGCAAGGTTTGGGACCATCATTGTGGAGCTGTTTGCACAGCCACGTCCGCTGCCTGCATTGAATGTGTGGATCATGCCAATGTGCCAAACAGGGTTCTTCAGACCATCCATAGGGCCAGATTTGAATTTAAATTTCGAACTCTGTTGCTTAACAAATGGCGCAGGCAGCCGTGCTCAAGGTTTGCAGCGAGGCGGAGCCCAACCGCGGCGAGTTCTGGTGCCGGGTGGCAAAGCACCCCAAGAACTTGCACGACAAGCCTGAGATACTGCTCAAAAAGGTGTGAGAGGGGAGGGGGTAGCCCTGAATCCGAAACCATGGTTCTGGTGTTGGGTGGCAAAGCACCCCAGGAACTTAAACAGTGAGCCCGAGATGCTGTTCAAAAAGGTGTGAGAGGGGAGGGGGGAGTGCCCTGAAGCCCTAAACCACGGATCTTGTTTGGGGAGGAAAAGCACCCCAGGAGCTTGCATGACAGGAGCTTGCTCGACAGGCCCGAGACTGCTGCTCAATAGAAAAGGATGCCGGAGGAGGGGAGGGTTAAGGTTATGGGTTAA